>CM061747.1:170626851-171826851 GCA_030979885.1 Lolium multiflorum | reverse complement strand
TTCTTATCATGTTTTTGTGCCAAGTAAAGTTTCTATGCTAAAGTTGATGTTATATTTGGGATCGCTGCGCAGAAACAGCATTGCTGTCTGTCACGAATTCTGGCATAAGTCTCTGTAAAAAATTCGAAAAAATCTGCAAAATTACGAGCGTGATCCTCAGATATGTACGCAACTTTCATTAGTTTTGAGTTTTTCCATTTGAGCAAGTCTAGTGCCCCTTTCAGGTTCGTCTTTACGGACTGTTCTGTTTTTGACAGATTCTGCCTTTTATTTAGCATTGCCGTATTTGCTATGTTGGATGAATTCCTTTGATCCATTAATGTCCAGTAGCTTTGTGCAATGTCCAGAAGTGTTAAGAATGATTGTGTCACCTCTGAATATGTGAATTTTAATTGTGCACTAACCCTATAATGAGTTTGCTTGAAGTTTGGTGTGAAGGAAGTTTTCAGGGTCAAGAGAAGTATGATATACTATGATCAAGAGGAGTGAAAGCTCTAAGCTTGGGGATGCCCCCGTGGTTCATCCTATATTTTAAGAAGACTCAAGCGTCTAAGCTTGGGGATGCCCAAGGCATCCCCTTCTTCATCGACAACATCATCGGGTTCCTCCTTTGAAACTATATTTTTATTCAGTCACATCTTGTGTTCTTTGCTTGGAGCGTCGGTTTGTTTTGTTTTTGTTTTTGTTTTGAATAAAATGGATCCTAGCATTCCTTTGTGGGAGAGAGACACGCTCCGTTGTTGCATATGGACAAATATATCCTTAGGCTTTACTCATAATGTTCAAGGCGAAGGTTGAAACTTCTTCGTTAAATTGTTATATGGTTGGAATCGGGAAGCATACATGTAGTAATTCTAAAATGTCTTGGATAATGTGATACTTGGAAATTGTTGTGCTCATGTTTAAGCTCTTGCATTATATACTTTGCACCCATTAATGAAGAAATACATAGAGCTTGCTAAAATTTGGTTTGCATATTTGATCTCTCTAAGGTCTAGATAATTTCTAGTGTTGAGTTTTGAACAACAAGGAAGACGGTGTAGAGTCTTATAATGTTTACAATATGTCTTTTATGTGAGTTTTGCTGCACCGTTCATCCTTGAGTTTGCTTCAAATAGCCTTGCTAGCCTAAACCTTGTATCGAGAGGGAATACTTCTCATGCATCCAAAATCCTTGAGCCAACCACTATGCCATTTGTGTCCACCATACCTACCTACTACATGGTATTTCTCCGCCATTCCAAAGTAAATTGCTTGAGTGCTACCTTTAAAATTCCATCATTCCCTTTGCAATATATAGCTCATGGGACAAAATAGCCTTAAAACTATTGTGGTATTGAATATGTACTTATGCACTTTATCTCTTATTAAGTTGCTTGTTGTGCGATAACCATGCTTCTGGCGCCATCAACTATTCTTTGTTGAATATCATGTGAGTTGCTATGCATGTCCGTCTTGTGTGTTAAAGAGATCTACCACCTTAATGGTTGGAGCATGCATATTGTTAGAGAAGAACATTGGGCGCTAACTAAAGCCATGAATCATGGTGGAAGTTTCAATTTTGGACATATATCCTCAATCTCATATGAGAATAATAATTGTTGCCACATGCTTATGCATTAAAGAGGAGTCCATTATCTGTTGTCCATGTTGTCCCGGTATGGATGTCTAAGTTGAGAATAATCAAAAGCGAGAAATCCAAAATGCGAGCTTTCTCCTTAGACCTTTGTACAGGCGGCATGGAGGTACCCCTTTGTGACACTTGGTTGAAACATGTGTATTGTGATGATCCGGTAGTCCAAGCTGATTAGGACAAGGTGCGGGCACTATTAGTATACTATGCATGAGGCTTGCAACTTGTAAGATATAATTTACATAACTCATATGCTTTATTACTACCATTGACAAAATTGTTTCATGTTTTCAAAATAAAAGCTCTAGCACAAATATAGCAATCGATGCTTTCCTCTTTGAAGGACCTTTCTTTTACTTTTATTGTTGAGTCAGTTTACCTATCTTAAGAAGCAAACACTTGTTTGAAATGTGCATTGATTCCTACATACTTGCATATTGCGCTTGTTATATTACTTTATATTGACACTATCCATGAGATATACATGTTATAAGTTGAAAGCAACCGCTGAAACTTAATCTTCCTTTGTGTTGCTTCAACACCTTTACTTTGATTTATTGCTTTATGAGTTAACTCTTATGCAAGACTTATTGATGCTTGTCTTGAAGTACTATTCATGAAAAGTCTTTGCTTTATGATTCATTTGTTTACTCATGTCATTACCATATTTTTGATCGCTGCATTCATTACATATGTTTACAATAGTATGATCAAGGTTATGATGGCATGTCACTCCAGAAATTATCCTTGTTATCGTTTACCTGCTCGGGACGAGCAGAACTAAGCTTGGGGATGCGATACGTCTCAGACGTATCGATAATTTCTTATGTTCCATGCTACATTATTGATGATATCTACATGTTTTATACACATTATATGTCGTATTTACGCATTTTCGGCACTAACCTATTAACAAGATGACGATTCTTTGTTCTGCTTTTTTTGGTTTCAGAAATCCTAGTAAGGAAATATTCTCGGAATTGAGAAATCAACGCCCAGGGTCCTATTTTTGCACGAAGCTTCCAGAAGACCGAAGGGGAAAGGAAGTGGGGCCACGAGGCGCCGCCACACTAGGGCGGCGCTTGGCCGCGCGGCCCTGGTGTGTGGGGCCCTCGTGTAGCCCCACGTTACCCTTCCGCCTACTTAAAGTCTTCGTCGCGAAACCCTCTATACCGAGAGCCACGATACGGAAAACCTTCCAGAGACACGCCGCCGCCAATCCCATCTCGGGGGATTCGGGAGATCGCCTCCGGCACCCTGCCGGAGAGGGGAATCATCTCCCGGAGGACTCTTCATCGCCATGATCGCCTCCGGAGTGATGAGTGAGTAGTTCACCCCTGGACTATGGGTCCATAGCAGTAGCTAGATGGTCGTCTTCTCCTAATTGTACTTCATTGTTGGATCTTGTGAGCTGCCTAACATGATCAAGATCATCTATCTGTAATACTATATGTTGTGTTTGTCGGGATCCGATGGATAGAGAATACTATGTTATGGTGATTATCAATCTATTACCTATGTGTTGTTTATGATCTTGCATGCTCTCCGTTATTAGTAGAGGCTCTGGCCAAGTTTTGCTCTTAACTCCAAGAGGGAGTATTTATGCTCGATAGTGGGTTCATGCCTCCATTGATACTGGGACAGTGACAGAAAGTTCTAAGGTTGTGGATGTCTTGTTGCCACTAGGGATAAAACATTGATGCTATGTCTAAGGATGTAGTTGTTGATTACATTACGCCCATACTTAATGCAATTGTACATTGCTTGCAACATCTTGGAAGGGTTGGATGATAACCTGAAGGTGGACTTTTTAGGCATAGATGCATGCTGGATGGCGGTCTATGTAATTTGTCGTAATGCCCAATTAAATCTCACAATATTTATCATATCATGTATATGCATTGTTATGCCTTTTCTATTTGTCAATTGCCCGACTGTAATTTGTTCACCCAACATGCTTTTATCTTATGGGAGACACACCTCTAGTGAACTGTGGACCCGGTCCTATTCTTTACATCGCATACAATCTCTTGCAATTGTTCTTTACTGTTTTGTTCGCAAACAATCATCTTCCACACAATACGGTTAATCCTTTGTTACAACAAGCCGGTGAGATTGACAACCTCACTGTTTCGTTGGGGCAAAGTACTTTGTTGTGTTGTGCACGTTGGCGCCGGAATCCCTGGTGTTGCGCATCACATTTCGCCACCATCAACCTTCAACGTGCTTCTTGGCTCCTCCTGGTTCGATTAAACCTTGGTTTCTTTCTGAGGGAAAACTTGCCGCTGTGCGCATCATACCTTCCTCTTGGGGTTCCCAATGGACGTGTACATCTACGCGCATCACGCCGCGCCGCGGGAATCTCGCCGAGCCGAGCTTATCTTTTTGCTGTTTGGGAAATTAATTGTGTAATCAATTTTGAGTCATTAACGGACGCGTTACTCAGCCATTTTGCCTTCCGGTTTTTCTGGATCGTGGCTGTGCCGACTCGGACGTGGGCTGCGCCCCACGACCTTCCCGAACCGCACTATATAAGCGCGGACGAGAACCCTAGCCTAAATGTGCACATATACCTGTTTCCAGTTCATTGCGCCGCCGCCTTCGTCTTCCTCACCGTCCGTCGGCGTGCCATTGCCGGGATAGTAGGCCTCCGGAACCTGCCTCGTGAACTGTACGGGTGAGGGTGATACGTCGCAAACGTATCTATAATTTCTTATGTTCCATGCTACTTTATTACAATACTTGAATGTTTTATACATACTTTACAGCATTATTTTACATTTTCCGGCACTAACCTATTAACAAGATGCCGAAGTGCCGATTCCTGTTTTCTGCTGTTTTTGGTTTCAGAAATCCTAGTAAGGAAATATTCTCGGAATTGGACAAAATCAACGCCCGGGGGCCTATTTTTGCACGAAGCTTCTAAGTCCGAAGAGGAGACAGAAGTGGGGCACGAGGTGGCGACACACAGGGCGGCGCGGCCGGGCCCGGCCGCGCGGCCCTGTAGTGTGGGCCCCTCGTGACGCCGCTGACCTACCCTTCCGCCTACTTAAATCCTCCGTCGCGAAACCCCATGTGCAGAGAGCCACGATACGGAAAACATTACCGAGAGGCCGCCGCCGCCAAATCCCATCTCGGGGATTCAGGAGATCGCCTCCCGCCCCCGGAGAGGGGAATCATCACCGGAGGGGCTCTACATCATCATGCCCGCCTCCGGATTGATGCGTGAGTAGTTCATCCTTGGACTATGGGTCCATAGCAGTAGCTAGATGGTTGTCTTCTCCGCTTGTGCTTTCATTGTTATAGATCTTGTGAGCTGCCTAACATGATCAAGATCATCTATTTGCAATGCTACATGTTGTGTTTGGTGAGATCCGATGAATAGAGAATACTATGTTAAGTTGATTATCAATCTATCATATATGTGTTGTTTATGTTCTTGCATGCTCTCCATTGCTAGTAGAGGCTCTGGCCAAGTTGATACTTGTAACTCAAGAGGGGGTAATTATGCTCGATAGTGGGTTCATGCCTCCATTGAATCTGGGACAGTGACAGAAAGTTTTAAGGTTGTGGATGTGCTGTTGCTACTAGGGATAAAACATTGATGCTTTGTCTAAGGATATTTGTGTTGATTACATTACGCCATACTTAATGCAATTATCTTTACTTGTTAATACTTGGAAGGGGTTCGGATGATAACTCGAAGGTGGATTATTTAGGCATAGATGCATGTTTGGATAGCGGTCTATGTACTTTGTCGTAATGCTGATTAAATCACATAGTAATCATCGTTGATATGTATTGAATCTTTATTTGTCAATTGCTCACCTGTAATTTGTTCACCCAGCATGCTAGTTATCTTATTGGAGAGACACCACTAGTGACTGTGGACCCCGGTCCATTCTTTTACATCTGAATACATTCTACTGCTTTTTCTTGTTCTTTGCAAACAAACACCATCTTCCACTCGATACGCTTAATCCTTTGTTTCGCAAGCCGGTGAGATTGACAACCTCACTTTTACGTTGGGGCAAAGTACTTGATTGTGTTGTGCAGGTTCACGTTGGCGCCGGTTTCACTGGTGTTGCGCCGCACTACATTCCTCCACCAACAACCTTCACGTGCTTCTTGGCTCCCTACTGGTTCGATAACCTTGGTTTCTTTCTGAGGGAAAACTTGTGCTTGTGCGCATCACACCTTCCTCTTGGGGTTCCCAACGGACGTGTACATTTACGCGCATCAAGCTATTTTTTCGCCGTTGCCGGGAGATCAAGACACGCTGCAAGGGGAGTCTCCACTTCCAATATCTTTACTTTGTTTTTGTCTTGCTTTATTTTATTTTCTACTTTGTTTGCTGCACTTAAACAAAACACACAAAAAATAGTTGCTAGCTTTACTTTATTTACTGTCTTGTTCTACATATCAAAAACACAAAAAAATTAGTTACTTGTCTTTACTTTATTTGCCTAGTTTATTTTACTACTGTTATAATGAGTAATCCTGAAGTTGAAGTTCGTTCTTTTAAGCAACAAGGTGGAGAAAGTTTTAAAGATTCTTGGTACAAAATTAGTAATGCTCATCATAGGTGCATTAAGAAACACTCCACCACTATCCTTCTTAGGAACTTTTATGTTGGTTTATCTAGTTGGAATAGGTATGTTCTTGATACTCTTTCGGGAGGTAATTTCCTAGGTACTCCTGCTTTAGAAGCTAGCTGCATCATTGAGAGTCTAGTTGGAATACCACCGTTAATGAAGTTAAAATTAAAATCTCTCTTGAGGATGTTATGAAAAAATTGGAAACCATAGAGAATTTTTTCCAAGTGTTGAAACTAAATTGGGAATGCTACTTGATAAAACTAATGAACTTGATAAATCCTTAGGAGGAATTGATGAAAGAATTAGTGTCCTAGGAACTTGTGTTGTCAGGATAATCAAACCAATAGGATTGATGAACTTGAAAAAGCTATGGGAACCTTGGGTTCAACCTTTTCTTCTCTCAAGTATAAGGAGAAAGCTTATGTGGGTAAGAAGCAAAAATTCATGTATGCCTCTAAAGTGCCTAAACAAAAGAATTATTATAGGCCTAAAATTGCTAAAACCCTAGCACCACCATAGAAAATTTAGATAATGGAGCACCTAAAGTACCCTCTGCAACAAGTTGTGTTTGCAAGAAAAATAATAATGTTGATGCTTCGTCTCTTGATGTTACTTGATTTGCACTTTCTGCGCCTAGCTGAAAGGCGTTAAAGAAAAGCACTTCTTGGGAGATAACCCATGTGTTTATTTTAGTACAGCAATTTTTGTTTTGTTGAGTCTTGGAAGTTGTTTACTACTGTAGCAACCTCTCCTTATCATGTTTTTGTGCCAAGTAAAGTTTCTATGTTAAAGTTGATGTTATATTTGGGATCGCTGCGCAGAAACAGCATTGCTGTCTGTCACGAATTCTGGCACAAGTCTCTGTAAAAAATTCGAAAAAATCTGCAAATTTACGAGCGTGATCCTCAGATATGTACGCAACTTTCATTACTTTTGAGTTTTTCCATTTGAGCAAGTTAAGTGCCCAGTCCAGATGCATCTTTACGGACTATTCTGTTTTTGACAGATTCTGTCTTTTATTTCGCATTGCCGCTTTTGCTATGTTGAATGAGTTTCTTTGTTCCATTAACTTTCAAAAGCTTTGTGCAATGTCCAGAAGTGTTAAGAATGATTGTGTAACCTCTGAATATGTGAATTTGTGGTTATGCACTAACCCTCTCATGAGTTTGCTTGAAGTTTGTGTGAAGGAAGTTTTCAAGGGTCAAGAGAAGAGGATGATATACTATGATCAAGAAGAGTGAAAGGTCTAAGCTTGGGGATGCCCCGGTGGTTCATCCCTGCATATTTTAAGAAGACTCAAGCATCTAAGCTTGGGGATGCCCAAGGCATCCCCTTCTTCATCGACAACATTATCAGGTCACTTCTAGTGAAACTATATTTTTATTCTGTCACATTCTTATGTTCTTTACTTGGAGCGTCGGTTTGTTTTTATTTTTGTTTTGTTTTGAATAAAGTTGGATCCCGCCATTCTTATATTGGAGATATTACGCTCCGCTTTTTCTTATGGAACACTTGTGTTCTTAATTGTGCTTTAATGTTCATGGCGAAGGCTAAATTGCTTCGTTAAATTGCTATTTGGTTGGAATTGGAAAATGCTGCATATGGTTTGGTAAATTTGGCAATTGTTTGAGCTCTCATAGATCATGTTTAAGCTCTTGCATCATGTAGTTTAATCTATTAATGAAGAACTACTGTAGAGCTTGTTTAATTTGGTTTGCATGATTGTTCTCTCTAAGTCTAGATATTTTCGGGTAAAGTGTTTGAACAACAAGGAAGACAGTGTAGAGCCTTATAATGCTTGCAATATGTTCTTGTGTGAGTTTTGCTGTACCTGTTCATACTTGTGTTTGCTTCAAACAACCTTGCTAGCCCAAACCTTGTACTGAGAGGAAATGCTTCTCGTGCATCCAAACACCTTGAGCCAAACTCCATGCCATTTGTGTCCACCATATCTACCTATTATGTGGTATTTTTCTGCCATTCCAAAGTAAATTACTTGAGTGCTACCTTTAAATTTCATTCCTCTACCTTTACAATATATAGCTCATGGGACAAATAGCTTAAAAACTATTGTGGTGATGAATATGTAGTTATGTGTCTTAATTCTTATAAGTTGCTTGTTGAGCGGTAACCATGTTTTCTGGGGACGCCATCAACTTTACCTTTGTTGGATATCATGTGAGATGCTATGCATGTTCGTCTTGTCCGAAGTAAGTGGACTTCATGATCAAATGGTTTGAGTATGCATATGTTAGAGAAGAACATTGGGCCGCTAACTAAAGCCATGTATCATGGTGGAAGTTTCAGTTTGGACATACAACCTCAATCTCTTATGAGAATATTAAGCTGTTGAATGCTTAAGCATTAAAAGAGAGTCCATTATCAGTTGTCTATGTTGTCCCGGTATGGATGTCTAAGTTGAGAATAATCAAAAGCGAGAAATCCAATGCGTGCTTTCTCCTTAGACACTTGTACAGGCGGCATAGAGGTACCCATTTGTGACACTTGGTTGAAACATATGTTATGCGATGATAATCCGTTTTTCGAGCTAAGTAGGACAAGGTGCGAGCACTATTGGTACTCTATGCATGAGACATGCAACTTGTAGGAAGTATTATGCATAGCACATATGAATTATTACTACCGTTGACAAAATTGTTTCTATGTTTTCAAAACAAAAGCTCTAGCACAAAAATAGTAATCAATGCTTCCCTCTGCGAAGGGCCAATCTTTTACTTTATTGTTGAGTCAGTTTACCCATTCCCTTCTATCTTAGAAGCAAACACTTATGTTAACTGTGTGCATTGATTCTTACATGTTTACTTATTACTTGTTATATTACTCTATGTTGACAAATATCCATGACATATACATGTTACAAGTTGAAAGAAATTGTTGAAACTTAATCATCCTTTGTGTTGCTTCAATGCATTCTACTATGAATTTATTGCTTATGAGTTAGCTCTTATGCAAGTCTTATTGATACTTGTCTTGAAAGTATTATTCATGAAAAGTTTTGCTATATGATTCATTTGCTTAGTCATTATCTTTGTTAGCAATCTTTTGTTCAGATCACTCCATTCATCTCATATGCTTTACAATAATGTTGATCAAGATTATGTTGGTAGCATGTCACTTGAAATTATTTGTGTTATCGTTACCTACTAGAGACAGTAGGAACTAAGCTTGGGGATGCTTGATACGTCGCAAACGTATCTATAATTTCTTATGTTCCATGCTACTTTTATTACAATACTTGAATGTTTTATATATACTTTACAACATTATTTTACATTTTCCACTAACCTATTAACAAGATGCCGAAGTGCCGTTCCTGTTTTCTTGCTGTTTTTGTTTGAAATCCTAGTAAAAAATATTCTCGGTTGGACGAAATCAACGCCCGGGGGCTATTTTGCACGAAGCTTCCAGAAGTCCGAAGAGGAGGCGAGAAGTGGGGCCACAGTGGCGACACACAGGCGGCGCGGCCAGGCCCCCCGCGCGGCCTGTAGTGTGGGCCCCTCGTGACGCCCTGACCTACCCTTCCGCCTACTTAAAGCCTCCGTCGCGAACCCCCCAGCGAGAGCCACGATACGGAAAACATTGCCGAGACGCCGCGCGCCAATCCCATCTCGGGGGATTCGGGGATCGCCTCCGGCACCTGGGAGGGGAATCATCACCGGAGGGGCTCTACATCATCATGCCCGCCTCCGGATTGATGCGTGAGTAGTTCATCCTTGGACTATGGGTCCATAGCTTTAGCTAGATGGTTGTCTTCTCCGCTTGTGCTTTCATTGTTATAGATCTTGTGAGCTGCCTAACATGATCAAGATCATCTATTTGTAATGCTACATGTTGTGTTTGGTGAGATCCGATGAATAGAGAATACTATGTTAAGTTGATTATCAATCTATCATATATGTGTTGTTTATGTTCTTGCATGCTCTCCGTTGCTAGTAGAGGCTCTGGCCAAGTTGATACTTGTAACTCCAAGAGGGAGTAATTATGGTTATGGTATCTATCTTTGGACGATGATAGAAAGTTCTAAGGTTGTGGATGTCTGTTGCTACTAGGGATAAAACATTGATGCTTTGTCTAAGGATATTTGTGTTGATTACATTACGCGCCATACTTAATGCAATTATCTGTTGTAATTTAATACTGGAAGGGGTTCGGATGATAACCTGAAGGTGGATTATTTAGGCATAGATGCATGCTGGATAGCGGTCTATGTACTTTGTCGTAATGCCCTGATTAAATCACATAGTAATCATTGTTGATATGTATTGAATCTTTATTTGTCAATTGCTCGCTGTAATTTGTTCACCCGGCATGCTAGTTATCTTATTGGAGAGACACCACTAGTGAACTGTGGACCCGGTCCATTCTTTTACATCTGAATACATTCTCTTGCTTTTCTTGTTCTTTGCAAACAAACACCATCTTCCACTCGATAAATCCTTTGTTACGACAAGCCGGTGAGATTGACAACCTCAGTTTTACGTTGGGGCAAAGTACTTTGATTGTGTTGTGCAGGTTCCACGTTGGCGCCGGTTTCACTGGTGTTGCGCCGCACTACATTCCTCCACCAACAACCTTCACGTGCTTCTTGGCTCCTATGGTTCGATAACCTTGGTTTCTTTTTGAGGGAAAACTTGCTGCTGTGCGCATCATACCTTCCTCTTGGGGTTCCCAACGGACGTGTACATTTACGCGCATCAAGGGGCAATCAGATTTTTGGGGAGCGCTCCAGCGCGACTACTGGCATCACGACGTCGTCATCGGACGACGAGTTCCTCCACACCGACAACTTCTTCTCGGACCTCAGCGACTTCTTCAACAACCTCAACATGGGCGACAACGGCGCTGCTGTGAAGTATGTGATCTTGTCGTTTCTCTTTCAGATTCTGTTAGAGTTTCTTCTTCTAGTTTATGTGGTAGATGCGATCGGTTTGTCTACCTTAGATATGATCTGTTCATTTATCTTACTAGACTGCACGTTTAGTTTATTTGTTTACATAGTCATGATTTATCAATTACTTGCACGGATTATTTCATATGGATATTTGCTTATATATTTAACACTACACCTACAGGTCACACGCTGACGTCGAGGTCCAGGCCGCGCGCCGTCGCGCGCCGACGTCAAGGTCCAGATCGCGCGCCGTCGCGCGCCGCCGTCAAGGTCCAGGTTGCGCGCCGCGCTGCAGGATGGGCCTTCGAGATCCAGGCGGCGCCGGTGAGCTCCACGCTACACATGATTTTGAGGGACTGCGGGCACCGGATGAGAAGGAAGCCGGGGATGGAGGGGAATCAAAGGAGGAGGAGAGGGCGCCAGGGAAGGAGGGGAGTCGGAGGTGAGGACGATGGCGAGGGCACTTCCACAGTTCGGTCGCTGAGTGATACGTCTCCAACGTATCGATAATTTCTTATGTTCCATGCTACTTTATTGATGATACCTACATGTTTTATGCACATTATATGTCGTATTTACGCATTTTGGAACTAACCTATTAACAAGATGCCGAAGAGCCGATTCTGTTTTCTGTTGTTTTGGTTTGAGAAATCCTAATGCCAAAAATATTCTCGGAGGACGAAAATCACCGCCAGGTCCTATTTTGCACGAAGCTTCAGACCGAAGGAGTCGAAGTGGGACCACGAGGTGGCCGGATGATGACGCGCGGCGAGGCCCTGGCCGCGCTGTCACTGGGCCCTCGTGCCACCTCTTGACCTGCCTTTAAGCCTGCTATAGCCTCGTCGCGAAACCCCCGGTCTGAGAGCCACGATGCGGAAAACCTTCCGAGACCGCCGCCGCGATCCCATCTCGGGGGATTCGGGAGATCGCCTCCGGCACCCTGCCGGGAGAGGGGATTCATCTCCCGGAGGACTCTACACCGCCATGGTCGCCTCCGGAGTGATGAGTGAGTAGTTCACCCCTGGACTATGGGTCCATAGCAGTAGCTAGATGATCATCTTCTCCTAATTGTGCTTCATTGTTGGATCTTGTGAGCTGCCTAACATGATCAAGATCATCTATACGTAATACTATATGTTGTGTTTGTGGGATCGATGGATAGAGAATACTATGTTATGGTGATTATCAATCTATTGTTTATGTGTTGTTTATGATCTTGCATGCTCTCGTTATTAGTAGAGGCTCTGGCCAAGTTTTTTCTCTTAACTCCAAGAGGGAGTATTTATGCTCGATAGTGGGTTCATGCCTTCATTGACACCTGGGACAGTGACAGAAAGTTCTAAGGTTGTGATGTCGTGTTGCCACTAGGGATAAAACATTGATTCTATGTCTAAGGATGTAGTTGTCGATTACATTCGCACCATACTTAATGCAATTGTCTTTGCTTTGCAACTTAATACTGAATGGGGTTCGGATGATAACCTGAAGGTGGACTTTTTAGGCATAGATGCGGTTGGATGGCGGTCTATGTACTTTGTCGTAATGCCCAATTAAATCTCACTATATTTATCATATCATGTACATGCATTGTTATGCCCTTTTCTATTTGTCAATTGCCCGACTGTAATTTGTTCACCCAACATGCTTTTATCTTATGGGAGAGACACCTCTAGTGAACTGTGGACCCCGGTCCTATTCTTTACATCGCATACAATCTACTGCAATTGTTCTTTACTGTTTTCTTGCAAACAATCATCTTCCACACAATACGGTTAATCCTTTGTTACAGCAAGCCGTGAGATTGACAACCTCACTGTTTCGTTGGGGCAAAGTACTTTGGTTTTGTTGTGCAGGTTCCACGTTGGCGCCGGAATCCTTGTTGTTGCGCCGCATCACATTTCGCCACCATCAACCTTCAACGTGCTTCTTGACTCCTCTTGGTCCGATTAAACCTTGGTTTCTTTCTGAGGAAAACTTGCCACTGGCATCATACCTTCCTCTTGGGGTTCCCAACGGACGTGTACATCTACGCGCATCAAGCACTTTGGCGCCGTTGCCGGGAGATCAAAACACGCTGCAAGGGAGTCTCCACTTCTCAATCTCTTTACTTTGTTTTTGTCTTGCTTTATTTTATTTACTACTTTGTTTGCTGCACCTAAACAAAACACAAAAAAATTAGTTGCTAGTTTTACTTTATTTATTGTCTTGCTCTCCATATCAAAAACACAAAAAATTAGTTACTTGCATTTACTTTATCTAGTTTGTTTTATTTACCGTTGCTAAAATGAATACCCCTGAAAATACTAAGTTGTGTGACTTCACAAACGCAAATAATAATGATTTCCTATGCACACCTATTGCTCCACCTGCTACTACAGCAGAATTCTTTGAAATTAAACCTGCTTTACTGAACCTGGTTATGAGAGATCAATTTTCTGGTGTTAGTTTTGATGATGCTGCTGCCCATCTTAATAATTTTGTTGAACTTTGTGAAATGCAAAAGTATAAGGATGTAGATGGTGATATTATTAAATTGAAAGTGTTTCCTTTCTCATTAAGAGGAAGAGCTAAAGACTGGTTGCTATCTTTGCCTAAGAATAGTATTGATTCATGGACTAAATGTAAGGATGCTTTTATTGGTAGATATTATCCTCCCGCTAAAATTATATCTTTGAGAAGTAGCATAATGAATTTTAAGCAATTAGATGCTGAACATGTTGCTCAAGCATGGGAGAGAATGAAAACTTTGGTAAAGAATTGCCCAACCCATGGACTGACTACTTGGATGATCATCCAAACCTTCTATGCAGGACTAAATTTTTCTTCGCGAATTTATTGGATTCAGCTGCTGGAGGTACCTTTATGTCCATCACTTTGGGGCGGCTACAAAACTTCTTGATGATATGATGATAAATTACTCTGAATGGCACACGGAAAGAGCTCCACAAGGTAAGAAGGTAAATTCTGTTGAAGAAACCTCTTCCTTGAGTGATAAGATTGATGTGATTATGTCTATGCTTGTGAATGGTAGATCTAATGTAGATCCAAATAATGTTCCTTTAGCTTCATTGGTTGCTCAAGAAGAAAATGTTGATGTGAATTTCATTAAAAATAATAATTTCAACAACAATGCTTATAGGAACAACTCGGTAATAACTATAGGCCATATCCTTCTGCTAATGGTAATGGTTATGGTAATTCTTATGGGAATTCTTACAACAATAATAGGAGTGTACCCTCTGGTCTTGAAGCTATGCTTAAAGAATTTATTAGTACACAAACCGCTTTTAACAAATCTGTTGAGGAAAAGCTTGATAAAATTGATATTATTGCTTCTAGAGTTGATAGACTTGCCTCTGACGTAAATCTTTTAAAATTGAAAGTTATGCCTAATAATGATATTGATAATAAGATTACTACTACAACAAATGCCATCCAAGTTAGAATTAATGAGAATATAAGATTAATGGCTGAATTGCGTCCTAGGTGGGATAGAGAAGAAAATGAAAAACTAGCTAAAGAGAATAATGTAGCTAAAGTTTGGACTATTACCACCATTAGTGTCGTTGCCTAATCGACGATACCTCGGAGGAGGGATCCTCACGAGGGGGAGAAGAAGTAGGGGCCATAGGGCGGAGTGCACACGGGACGGTGGTACGCGAGTTACCCAACTTCGGAACACCGCACGATGACAGGGCCTCTGCTTGCAGGTATACTGGGCGCTTGCGCGTTGTTACAATGGTTGTGGTTGTGCCTCTAGGGCTCCCGGGATCCGGCTTATAAAGGCGCACGGATCTAGGGTTTACATGGAGAGTCTAGCCGGAATACAAGTTGCCTAACTACGGTACAATATCTTGCCGTGTACGTCAAGGATCCGCCTCCCTTATGGTCGTCTTTGGATCCGGATACTTTATGGGCCTCCACGGATCCGGCCTCCTTCGTAGGTCGGTTAGGATCCGGCTCCAGGTTCCTGGGCTGGACTTCATCCTTCATGATCATCAGCAACTGGGCCGCCCGATGGGCCCCATGCCACCATCACCGTGTGGGCCACCGGGCTTGCCGGATCTAGGCCATGTCGTTGATATACCCATAAAGTATACCCACAACAGTAGCCCCCGAAGTTCTCCGAGATTCATCATTCTTCCGTCTTCATATAACTCGGAACCGAAGAGAATCTTGAAGAGCTTCCAAACTTTCTTGTTTCCGATATCATTTACTCGGAAATTACATGTCCTTCAGTAACGATAATGTAACGGAGTTTGCACCTTTCCCGCGCACAACTTCCTATTTTCCCGCGCTAAATTTTCGGAGATGCGAATCTTTAGCCGGAAATTTCGGGAGCGCACGGTTAAATTACCTCCACGTCATTTTACCGCTTTTTACCTAAGACACGCGTCATGCATCCAACGGTGAGACCGTTCAGTTTCCGCCGTCGGATCTGAAATGCGAATCTCCGCGCGAGGTCTATAAATACCCCCACGCGCGGTAACTCCTCATTCTTTTCACCCCATCACCACTTCATCTTCCTCCTCGCGCCGCGCCGCCCGTCAGATCTGGACTCCGGCGAGCTCCGCCACAGAGAACGCGCGCCAGGTCGCTCCAAGCTTCCCCTCGTTCCAAGATCGTTGCGGTTGATCGGGAAATCTCCCCCGCCGCCGATTCGTGGTCACGCGGGTCGTTTCACAGCAAGTTCGGCGACCTTCATCCTCACCGGAGCATCGCCGGTCCGCCCATTGACGGTACGTGCACCGGACTTGTAGAAGAAGAAGTAGACTAGAGTAGTTTCCGGTTACTCAAACACTTTGCATGGGTGCAGCCGGAAGCATGCCAATCGACTCACACTGTATTGGTAGTTCTCCGAATAGCCCGGATCCCAGTTTATTAGAGCTAATCTGTCCGGACCCCATAGCATATCTACCACCATATGTTTCCGACATCCGGCTAGCTCAACCTTTTTCCGCATCTTCCAGCACCAAGCTAGGCCGGATCCCAACCGCTCAAGAACTTGAAGAAGAACTCCAAGGGCAAGCTAGAATGGCAGCCAAGGTTCAGGAGACGGAAAACAAGAAAGCCTCCAAGGCTCGGAACCGCGAAGGAGAGCGGGGTCAATGGTGGCCCTGCGAAACCACCGATACGGAGCTTAGAGAGCTTCAAAACGAGGGTATGATCTCCGCTCATTGGAGCTTCATACGCGACACCGTCGTCCCCAAGCCTGGAGCCGGAGAAGTGGTCATGACCAAAGCTTGGGTGGAACGCGGATTATCGCTCCCCTGCTCGGAATTCTTTCTCTCCATCCTCAATACGTACGGGCTTCAGCCCCACAACATCTGCCCCAACTCGTATCTTCTGCTCTCCAACTTCGCGACTCTTTGCGAAGGGCATCTCGGAATCCGGCCAGATGTCAAGCTATGGCAGTTTTTCTTCCGAGTGAAGAAGGAAACAAAGCACAAAGCCATGTTGAACTGCGGGAGCATGACGTTCATGCTCCGACCTAGCCGCATGTATCCTCCTCATGACTCGCACGAATCCGTCCGGTACTGGAACGCCGGATGGTTTTACGAGAAGAATGTTTCAGTTCCGGAGATCCACGACGGTCTCCCCAAATTCAACAACGAGCCTCCGGAAGAACTTGCAAGCTGGAGCTTCATCCCATCGCTTTCCCTAACTCCCATCTTGGAGAAGGCAGCGCGGAGAATCTCCTGGCTAGTCCACGACGGGCTAACCGGAACCCAGCTCACACAGCTGGTTCACCCGGCGGATCCAGCCACTACGGTATAATGCGCGGTTAATCTGCGCATACACCGGGGCGGACGACCAGCTCCGAGCTACCCGCCACGACCTTCCGGCTGATTCTCTCAAGAGGAGATTCAAGACGCTCGTGAAGATAGGCCGGGGTCAACCGATCCCGGAATTGATCATGGATATCTACAAAAACGACCAATGTCCTCCGGTAAGCTCTGATCCCTTCGTTACTTCAAACTTCACAAGTTTTTGGATGTTGACTAACATATAATACCTTTCCCTCCTCGCTACATTGGCGGAGGAAAACTTGCGCACCATACTTCGCGTCCCCGTCGCGGCGACACGGCGGAGGAGGTTCCGATGACAGAGGAGGAAGAGGAGCAAGCACCCCGCAAGGCAGCGTCCCATATCCAAAGCTCCCGAAGCCGGAGCCAGGGCGAGGCCTCCGCCAAGAAGCCCAAAATCATCAAGCCCCCTCCGCTAGACTCAAGGAAAGCGGAGCGGGAACGTTTGAAAATGCTTTCCACAGTGGCAAACGCTCCGCCCCATCATCCCCGCGCCCCGTAAGTTTCGAGTATGGCACGTATTTACTTTGATGCAATTGTTACTTATGCGATCTTCTTTTATTTGTTCGCAGAACTCCGACTACCGCTGCCACTCGGACCACCAGCCAAGAGCCCATCACAAAATATATGAAAAAGTCTCCGGCTGTTGGTCCTACAACTCCAGCTCCGGCGCTTCCCACTTTGCTCCCCGCCATCTCCTCCTCAAGCGGAACAATCTCCCCCTTCTGCCGCAAACACTCCACCGGAAGTAATTCCGGTCAGCAGCGAGAAGGTGGGCGGAGAGGATCCTAAGGCCAAAGGCCCTGCCCAAGAGGATCCTAAGCGAGAGGCTGAGGTTACTTCCTCCGAGAAGGTCGGAGCCGGTGCTTGCGAGTCGTCGTTTTCAAAAAACCGGAGATCGGCTGACCTCACTTCCACCCCAAGGCATATGCTACAAAGTTCTTCAACAAGCTGACTGAGGCGGAGAAGTGGGAACTTGAACAAGACCTGCTCAACGCCATGCTGAACAATGCCTGGGGAAACCGGATGCCGCGACGTCGGAAATCCAGGAGTTTAAGAAGGACGTCGGCCAGTTCTTCGACAAGCTTGTCTGCAAACAAAAGGTACTCCCCAGTAGCCCCCAAGCATGTAGGCGGAAACTAGGTACTAGTTAGCGCTTAGATGCTTTAGAGTAAAGCCACTTTTGGAAAGATTTTTAAATTGCCGCAGTAGCCCCCAAGCATGATGTCGGAAGGATTCCGGCAATGATGCTTCAAAGGACCCCGCTATTTGTAGGCGGAATTTTTACTCCTGCTCTGATTGTTTTTTATAGGAACAGCAGGCACTGCACTATGAGCTACACAAGAATATTGCCCTGCAGCGCCGCGTTACCTTGGGCCAAGCGGAAAATATCCGGACCCTCAAGAATGAAAATGCAGAACTGAACAAACAACTGGCGGACGCCCAAGGTTGGTTTCCGCCCTCTCTTGTTATTAATTCACATTCCGATTTTTGAACTGTATTTGAATTGAATCCTTATAGGCGCATCTTCCTCCCTGGCTACGACCTCCTCCGAACTTGAGAACCTGCGCTCCTCATACCAAGAGTTGGAGACGAAGCTGAAGGAGGCGGAGCAAAAGAAGAAGCAGGCCGAGAAGCAACGGCGGAGAAAACTCCGAGCTCATCGGGGAGAAGGGCGAATTCTTGTTAAAGCGCAATGCTGATAGCGAGACCATCAAGAGGCAGCAAAAAGAACTCAATGGACTCCGGAAATACATGGAGACCGCGGAGCACCATTGGGACTTGCTGGCCGAAAATATCCTGGGTACTTATACTCGGAGTTTCTTATCTTGATGTACAATTTCTTGTGCTCAACTTGAATGTTTTATTCTTGTATTTTTGTGCAGAGCCGCTTGGATACTCTGAAAGGCGCCGGAATAAATTTCCCCGGGACGATGTTCTTTCTCTTGCTGGCGATGATTGCAAGGATCTTATTTCCGCCTCACGGAAGATATGCCACAACTTCTCATTGAAGAAGAGCCGCACCTGCGGTCTGCGCAAACTGGTCAAGCGGATGGACATTCTTCCGGAGCTGGTAACGGATCTGCAAGCTTCATCAGCCCGAGGCGCGGCTGCCATGACTTTGACTATGTGCTTGGCGCATAACCCGGAGATGGATCTTGACCGGGTAACTACTGGTGTTCCTCCGACAGCAGATGTTGGTGCGCTGCTAGATGCAGTAAGTGGCTATGACACCCGCATCGCGCGGAGGATCCGTCACGACGAATTCTACGACAAGGAGGTTCTCCTATGAGACGAGCCCCTTGAAGTGAACTTCAAAAAGAGCGTGACGCGGAAGCCCGACTGCGGAATCCGGAACCCAGTTTACCTGGACCAGCTCCAGGATGCTCCCCAAGAGGAACCCAAGTCCAGCGCTGCAACTTCCGAAGAAGAAGAAGAGAGCGAGGAAGATGTATCGTCTCCGGCTGAGGACGCCAAGGGAAAGATCCGGAGGGCAATGCTTCTCCGTCCAAGGCGGAGTGAAAACTTTATGTCCTGCGGGATAAAACAATGCATCATTTTGGCCCCAGCGAGGGTTTGTAATATAACTTAAATTCTTAAGTAGTTAGGGACGAAACAAGCATGCATGCGTGGGCGGAAAATACTTATCCTGCTATCCGTTTTAATATTGTTTGCATGTGTTGTTTCTTGAAAGCAAGTGCTAGTTTCGTAATTTCCGGCTTGCCCACTTGACCTTCCACGAGCCGGAAAACCGTGCTGGGAACGCTCGCCAGCGGCGACGAAGCCCAATGGCAATCCGTCAATAACCGCGGAACAAGCCCCCGCCCAAGTGCCGGAAGTCGCTACCAGGAATCCATGGGTTCGCAACAAAAAAAATTTCCGCCAGAAAACTTAAGCTTACGTCCTAAGGGACGATTTTGAAAATCACAACTTTCATACACGCCTAGGCGGAAAGATCCAGCTCTGCGGTTTTAGTCGAAAAACATACACGATCCAGAAATGAAAAATTAAAGGAGGTAAAAGACTCTAAGAGTGAACCAAAAGCTTTATTTCATTGATCATGTATCATAGATATTACAAGGTATGTAATGCGTAAAGCGCTAAGTGTGGAAAGGACGTAGCTGTGCTATGTTCCAGGGACGATCTGTTTCATCATATATGTCACCCGGATCTTCTCGTTTTCGTTTCCAGTTGGCAGGTCTATCCTTCAATTCCCGAAATCAACGAGATAGTAGGATCCGTTGTGTAGTACTTTGCGATGACGAAAGGTCCTTCCCATGGAGATTGCAACTTGTGATCTTTTACCTGGCGAAGGCGGAGGACTAAGTCTCCGACCATGAACGAGCGGTTTCGAACTCGACGACTATGATAGCGTCGGAGCTTCTGCTGGTAAATGGTGGAGCGTTGGTCGGCTAAATTCCGAGCTTCTTCGATCAGGTCCACAGATAGCTGTCGAGCCTCGTCAGCAGTTTCTTCTTGTAGGCGGAAACTCGCGGTGAATCATGGATGATGTCGGTGGGGAGCACAGCTTCGGATCCATATACCAGGAAAAAGGAGTAAATCCTATTGACCTGTTAGGGGTAGTTCGTAAACTCCACAGAAAGTCTAGTTCATCAGCCCAAGCTCCGGCTGCGGCGCAGGTTCTTCAAGGCGAGGTTTGATTCCGGCTAGTATAAGGCCATTCGCTCGTTCGACCTGGCCGTTAGATTGTGGATGGGTCACAGATGCAAGGTCAAGCCGGATCCCAACTTCATCGCAATAATCCTTGAGTTCTCCCTGCGCAAAGTTTGTGCCGTTATCTGTGATTATGCTGTGCGGGATGCCGAATCTCGTCACGAGGCTGCAAACAAATTTTAGTGCCGTAGCACCGTCGGCTTTTCTCACTGGCTTTGCCTCGATCCACTTAGAACTTGTCAATAGCGACCAGGAGGTATTCATGACCACCGGAGATGATTTCTTTAACTTACCAACCATATCGAGCCCCCGGACCGCGAACGGCCAGTGATAGGGATGGTCCTCAGCTCTTGGGCTGGAGCGTTTGGTTGAGTAGCGTAATACTGACAACCTCGCAAGTTTTCACCAGCTTCTCGGCATCTTCTTTAGCATTGTGAAAAATCCTAACCGAAAAGCTTTTGCAATGAGGGACACAGGGCGGCATGATGCCCGCAATCCCATGGATCTCTCTGAGGATTTCAATGCCATCTTGACTAGAGACTCATTTGAGAAATACCCCGTTTGCACTTCGTTTGTAGAGCTGTCCATCAACAATCGTGTAGGATCTTGCTCGTCTGATGATCTGTCGCGCATGGACCTCGTCCTCCGGCAACTTTCGATCAATGAGATAGTCCGAAGCGGCTGAGTCCAAGCCGGAATGATTGCCATCACTTCCTTAGCCGGAGCCGGATCAGGATTTTCCGGGTTGCACCCTTCAGAGGATACTGTGGATGCTCAAGGAAGATTCCAAGGCGGGTGGTTTCTGCCGGATCCGAGCTTGGACGCATGTCTGCTGCTGTGTCTCTCCTCGTACTTGACTTCGTATCAGAAGCACTTGGCGATCTCGTCCGCCGTCTCTGTAAGCCGCCATGACGGAGTTTCGGCGTTCCAGGTTCCGGCTACTTGTTGTGCCACCGGGTCGGAATCTCCCCAGCATATGATGTGCTTGATCCCAATTTCCTTAGCGATGCGCAGACCGTGTAGTAGAGCCTCGTATTCCGCCATATTGTTGGTAGCTTCGAAGTGAATCTGCAGAACGTACTGCAGTTCTTCTCCGGTAGGTGACTTCAGGGTAACTCCAGCCCCCGAGCCTTGATGTTGCTTGGATCCGTCAAAGTGCATGACCGGCTTCAGGTTCCGCACAGGTGTGCCCTCCGGTGCTTCAGTCCAATCTGCGATGAAATCCGCTAGAACTTGAGACTTGATTGCATTTCGGGCTTCGTAGTTGATGTCAAAGGCAGATAATTCGATGCCCCATTTTGCTACGCGTCTGTTGCGTCGGAGTTGTTGATGATTGTTGCCAGGGGAGCCTTGCTCACCACTGTCATTGGGTGCTCTTGGAAGTAGTGTCTCAGCTTCCGGCTGCCTAGGAAACTCCGTGCCGAGCTTAAAAGTGAGGGCTGCTTGGATTCCGTCAAGACTTCGCTAATGTAATAGACGGGCCTTTGGACTCCGTGCTCATATCCTTCTTCCTTTCGCACCACCACGATTACGAGGCTGATAACTTTGTTGGTAGCCGCCATGTGAGGAGCTGACTCGCTGGAGCTGCCGGTATAGGTGGGGAGGAGAGTATGTTCTTCAACTCTGGAGTGCTTCGTCTGCTGCCTCATCCCGGACAAATTTGTCTGTTTTCTTCACAGCTTGTATAGGGGTAGGGCTTTCTCGCCAAGGCGGTGACAAACCTGCGGTGCCGCAACGCAACGGTTAATCGTTGCACATCTTTGGGACAAGTTGGCCTTTTGATGTTGGGATAGCCTTGATTTTTCCGGGTTAACTTCGATGCCCCTGTGAGAAACAATGAAGCCAAGGAGTTTTCTGCTGGTACGCCAAGACGCACTTTAGCTGATTTAACATCATCTTGTACCGTCGGAGATTATCAAAGGTTTCCTTAAGGTCGCTCAGCAGGTCGGATCCCTTTCGGGTCATGACCGCGATGTCGTCGACGTAGGCGTGCATGTTCCGGCCAATTTGGTCCTTCAGGCACCGCTGCATCGTGCGTTGGTATGTGGCACTCGTTTTCAAGCCAAAGGCATGGTAACATAGCAGTATGTGCCAAAGGGTGTGATGAAAGAGGTCGCCTTTGGTCAGACTCCTTCATCAGGATCTGATGATACCAGAATATGCGTCAAGAAAACACGAAGTTCCGCCCCGTCGAATCAATGACTTGGTCAATGCGCGGCAAGGGGAACGGATCTTTCGGACAATGCTTATTCACGCCGGAGTAATCGATGAACATTCTTAGTATTTCAGAATTCTTTTTGGGTACAAGGACGGGTTTGCGACCCAATCAGTATGGATAACTTCTACTACAAAACCTGCCTCTAGTAACTTTGCTAATTCCATTCCTATGGCGCGGCGCTTCTTGTCTCCAAAGCATCGCATAGCTTGCTTCACCGGTTTTGCACCCGGGTTTATATTGAGGTAGTGCTCGACGAGTTCCCTTGGTACTCCGGACATGTCAGAAGGTTGCCATGCGAAGATATCCATGTTAGCTCTGAGGAACTCGACGAGCGCGCTTTCCTATTTGGGGTCCATGTTGGCTCCGACTGAAACCTGTTTGGAGTTGTCACCTTCAACGAGGTCATGCTTCTTGGTTTCTATCGCGGCCTTGAACGAGGTCTTCTTCGGAGATCTGCTTCTTGGTGGTGCATCTCGGTCGGATCCACCGCGGCTCTGTAGCCTTGCAGCTCCTCTCCAGATATGGGATTCGCAAAGGCGGCCTCGCCTTCCTCGCAGTCCCTAGCTTTCTTGTAGTCTCCGGACACGGTGATCCAACCGTTAGGACCCGGAATCTTGAGCTTGTTGTAGATGTAGCATGCCCTGGCGTGGAACTTGTGGTAGGTGGGCCTGCCGAAGATCACGTGGTAGGAGCTTTTGAAGGGCACTACTTCAAACGTGATCATCTCTTCGCGGTAGTTGTTCACATTGCCGAAGGCCACGGGAAGTTTGATGCTGCCCAGAGAGTTTGCCTTCTTACCCGGAACCACACCATGAAATTCGGTGGTGCTGTGTTTGAGCTGTTCCTTGGTGAGGTTCATCTTCTCCAGGGTCTCCAGGTACATGATGTTCAGGCTAGCTCCTCCGTCCATAAGACACTTGGAGAAGTCATACCCGTCTATGCGGGGACTCACTACCAGAGCGTAGCACTCTTTGGGGATGACGGCCGGGTGATCCGACCGTCAAAGGTACAGGCTTTCTCCGACCACTTGACATGCTGGGCACAGCCGGAACTGTGGCGTTCAAGATCCGGAGCGCCGATTTTTCGCGCGGTTGGAGTTCCGAGGAAGGTGTGGTAAGTTCCGACACTCTTCTTACCAAAGGGGTTGGATTGTTGGCTGCGGTACCCTCCTTGGGTTCCGGCGAAGCGTCATCCTCATCCATGGCCTCGGAACTGTCCTCCTCTTTGTCCTTGTTCTTGCCCTTGCCTCCTTTGCCGCGCGGGCGGTGCTTCCGGCTCGCTTGTATCCTGCCTCCGGGTCGTTCTTCAGATCGTTGACCCACTTGCAGTTGCGATTGGTATGGGTGGATTTGCCCGTAGCCGGATCCAGATGGGCCAGGCACGGCATATCCCTGTATTCCTCGTACGTTTGGGGGCGCGGGATCCGGCTGCGGTGACCTCGTCAGCGCGCTGCTGGCCCCTGCCTGCTCCGCCTCCACGTCCGCGGCCTCTTCCGCCTCCTGAACCTCCGCGTTGGAACGTCATGGCTACCATGTCGGATCCTCCGCCCTTCTGGTCTTCAGGGGGGTTCTTCCGCTTGTTGCTGTTGCTGACGCCATTATCACGGTTTTTCTTCGTTGGTGCGGGTATGGCTGTAGTGCGAGATCTCCCTTGCGTCGTCATCGGCGGCGGTGTGATCGCTGGCGATGTTTATCATCTCATCAAGAGTGAGCTTGTTCGCGTTCACCAGGCGGTAAGCTTGTGGCGCAGCAGCCCCCCACGTTGCAAACCACCAATGAAGGCGTGCATTGCTGTGCGGTTATCTACGTTCTCGCACTCGTTTCTGGTTGCCAACCATCGGGTGAGGAAGCTCCTAGATGTCTCACCCTTCTTCTGGATGCAAGCTTGAAGATCGCTGGTGGTGGCCGGTCTCTTGTAGGTACCCCTGAAGTGGTTCTCGAAAGCCTTCTTCAGGTCCAACCAGCAAAGATAGTGTTTTCCTCAAGGTCAGAGCCAAACACGAGCTGGACCAATAAGGTACAACGGAGCATGCGGCAGGCTATATTCGGGGTTCCTCCGTGAAGGTTCTGCATTGTAGTAATCCTCAATCCAGGTATCCGGCCTCTCGCTGCCATCATAATGCTTCAGGTTTCCTGGTAGCTTAAGGTTCAAGCTTCTTGGCTTTGGTTCCTCTCGGATCATCTGGCCAAAGCACCTTGGACCAATGTAGTCGGATCTGTATTCGTTGAGGCGATCCCGGGCATCGCGGGGGGCACCGCCGGGTGATTTCGAGCGGGAACGGGATCTCCGGCCTCTGCCTCCGCCTCCACCTCCGCCTCCAGGTGGTGGCGAGGGAGATCTGCGAGGGGCCGTAAGATGATCTTCCGCCTTCGGATTCGCGGCGTGGCTCCCTCGGCTCCGGCTCCGGTGGCTCCTTTCCTCTTGGTGGTGGTTGCCTCCGTCGTTCCGGCTCTGCGTGGCTCACGTGCGCTCTTCGTTCCGGCTCCTCCTTGGTTCCGGCTCGCGTCCTTGGCTTCCGAGGCTCGAGCTCGCGGTATTGGTTCCGCGAGGCTCGGGCTCGTGGTCTTGGTTCCGGCTTGCGTGGTTCCGGCGTACGCTCCCTGCTCCTGTCTCTAGGAGGCGGCATGTTGTCGCGGATGTTGATTCCACCTGGCCCATGGGGCCTGGTGTTTCCGGCGGGACTGCGACGTCGAGGCGGTAGCGGAGGACGCGAAGCTCGGGGTGGTGGTGATGGAACACGGTACTTGTCTCTGCCAGTATACATCGGATCCTTTCCCTTTAGCGGATTTTTCGGGGTTGAATCCGAGGACACCGGGATTGGATACGGATGTTCTCTGACTTTCCTTCTGCGCTCCGTGGATCCGGTGCGCGATTCGCCATCACGGTGTTGACCTGCTGTGGCGTCCTTCTGCGCGGTGGATATGCGGTGTTCGGATTGGATGCCAACTGCGCGAAGTGTCTGCCTTGCTCTGTTCTGCATTGCTGAGGCAACGAGCTTCGGACGTAGTTGATGTCAATCTCCTCGTCCTTCTTTTTCAGGATCTCCGCAGCCTTCTTCATGTTATCCTTTGGGGTTGCGAGCGGCTGTTGTTCTGTGGGTGTTGCAAAGGTAATCTTGCGGGGAGGGATGGCTTCTCGAGCGATCCTATCAGCCTCCGCCTGCTGAGAGGCTAACCTTTTCTCCCACTCCTTTCGGAGTCCCTTGGCTGTCGCCATCATTTCGTCGACTTCGCGATCCTTTTTTAGGGAGTAGTCCACAAAATTTGCAGCTAAGGTTCTTTCTTCCATCATTGCGGCTGCGGTCCTGGCGAACTTCTGAGCTGTTGCCAGCATCTCCTGCCGTTTGGCTTCTAAGGCCTCCAGGTCTGCAGCCTCCTCGGGAGTTATTGGTTTGTTGAGAATATCGGACTGCGCGACTAAATCCATGCGCGCTTGCTCGACCATCTCTTCTGGTGACAGGACATCCTTTCGTGGTCGTGCCGGTCCTAAGGGAGGCCTCACGTTGGATGGTCCTGGGCTGGAGTTGGAGGCTTCGTCTTCCGTTTCCTGCTGATCCAGCGGTGCTACGGTTGCTAGAACCTGCATCGGCTGGGCGGATTCTACTTCAGCTTGCTCACCGCCTCCGAGTTCCTCGAGCTTGCGGTTGAATTCCTCTGTATTCATGGATGAAGCGCCGTCATCTTCTTCCCCGATCGCAAGCTCCTTCGTCAAGCGATTGTATTCTTCTGTGCCTATTGAGGAAGCATCGTCGGAATTTGCGCTCAGGTTACCGAGGATTGATTCCTCAGGGTTTCCGGCTTCCTCTTGTCCCGGACGTCGTATCTCGTGGTTCGGCAGATCCGAGCTACGTTGTTTCCGGTGCCTCAACACCGCAAAGGATCGGCCTCGTCTGATGGAGGGCGTCTCCTGCGGTATGTGCCAAGAAGTGCACAAAGTGACACCTTTGCTTTTCTAACACCTGGGAGACCCAGGCGGATCTGCATTGGTCTTCCACCGTTTTCTCTGCTCAGGCGGATTGGGTGGGTTTTGATTTTTCCGATCTAAGCGGAACCTTCCTTAGGAAGCTCCCTCGAATCGGATCTTCGCGACGGCGTCCAGCTCGGCGGCGGACGCGTCGCGTTACTACTGCGTTTCCGTCGGAATCGGCGGTCTCGCCGATGAAGATGTGGATGCCGCCGATTGGGACGATGGAGAGCTTGACGGGGTTTGACCTAGCCGGAATCCAGAATTCGTCCGGGCGGACGATCGGAAAATTCCCGACGTAAAGTACGCGCCCCACACGATCGAGTCGTCGTAGCTTCCCATGGCGGAGCCCTCCCGGTTCCGGCCTCCGGACGCCTCAGCCCCACGTTGGGCGCCAACGTCGTTGCCTGTCGGCGATACCTCGGAGGAGGGATCCTCACGAGGGGAAGAAGTAGGGGCCATAGGGCGGAGTGCACACGGGACGGTGGTACGCGAGTTACCCAGCCGGAACACCCGCACGATGACAGGGCCCTCTGTGAATTATCTGGGCGCTTGCGCGTTATTACAATGGTTGTGGTTGTGCCTCTAGGGCTCCCAGGATCCGGCTTATAAAGGCGCACGAATCTAGGGTTTACATGGAGAGTCCTAGCCGGAATACAAGTTGCCTAACTACGGTACAATATCTTGCCGTGTACGTCAAGGATCCGCCTTCCTTATGGTCGTGCTGGATCCGGATACTTTATGGGCCTCCACGGATCCGGCCTCCTTCGTAGGTCGGTTAGGATCCGGCTCCAGTTCCTGGGCTGGACTTCATCCTTCATGATCATCAGCAACTGGGCCGCCCGATGGGCCCCATGCCACCATCACCGTCTGTGGGCCACCCGGGCTTGCCGGATCTAGGCCCTGTCGTTGATATACCCATAAAGTATACCCACAACAATTAGTAATGATAATGATTCACATGTTGCTGCACCTCCTACTATCAATGGTAAGATAATTGGTGTTGGCAATGTTTCTACTCCTAGTGCAAAGCGTACAAAACTGCCTGAAATTGCTAAAACTGCTGAAACTGCTTGTGATAAAACTGCTGAAATTTTTTCCAACCTTGGGAACAATGATCCCATTGCTGTAGCTCATAATGATTTAGATTTTGATGATTGCCACATCTCTGAAGTTATAAAGTTCTTACAAAAACTTGCTAAAAGTCCTAATGCTAGTGCTATAAATTTAGCCTTTACAAAACATATTACAAATGCTCTCATAAAAGCTAGAGAAGAGAAACTAAAACTTGAAACTTCTATTCCTAGGAAGTTAGAAGATGGTTGGGAGCCCATCATTAAAATGAAATTCAGTGACTTTGAATGTAATGCTCTATGTGATCTTGGTGCAAGTATTTCTATTATGCCTAAAAAGATTTATGATATGCTTGACTTGCCACCATTGAAGAATTGTTATTTGGATGTTAATCTTGCCGATAATGTTAAAAAGAAACCTTTGGGGAGGATTGATAATGTGCACATTACGGTTAACAATAACCTTGTCCCCGTTGATTTTGTTGTCTTGGATATCGAATGCAATGCATCTTGTCCTATTGTGTTGGGAAGACCTTTTCTTCGAACCGTTGGTGCTGTTATTGATATGAGGGAAGGTAATATTAAATATCAATTTCCTCTCAAGAAAGGTATGGAACACTTCCCTAGAAAGAGAATGAAGTTGCCATTTGATTCTATTATTAGAACAAGTTATGATATGTTGATGCTTCTACTCTTGATGTTACTTGATTTGCACTTTCTGCGCCTAGCTGAAAGGCGTTAAAGAAAAACGCTTATGGGAGACAACCCATGTTTTTACTACAGTACTTTGTTTTATATTTGAGTCTTGGAAGTTGTTTACTACTGTAGAAACCTCTCCTTATCATGTTTTTGTGCCAAGTAAAGTTTCTATGTTATAGTTGATGTTATATTTAGGATCGCTGCGCAGAAACAGCATTGCTGTCTGTCACGAATCTGGGCACAAGTCTCTGTAGAAAATTCGAAAAAATCTGCCAATTTACGAGCGTGATCCTCAGATATGTACGCAACTTTTATTAGTTTTGAGTTTTTCCATTTGAGCAAGTCTGGTGCCACTTTAAAATTCGTCTTTACGACTGTTCTGTTTTGACAGATTCTGCCTTTTATTTCGCATTGCCTCTTTTGCTATGTTGGATGAATTTCTTTGATCCATTAATGTCCAGTAGCTTTATGCAATGTCCGGAAGTGTAAAGAATGTTTGTGTCACCTCTGAATATGTGAATTATTAATTGTGCACTAACCCTCTAATGAGTTTGCTTGAAGTTTGGTGTGAAGGAAGTTTTCAAGGGTCAAGAGAGGAGTATGATATACTATGATCAAGAGGAGAGAAAGCTCTAAGCTTGGGGATGCCCCGTGGTTCATCCCTGCATATTTTAAGAAGACTCAAGCGTCTAAGCTTGGGGATGCCCAAGGCATCCCCTTCTTCATCGACAACATCATCCGGTTCCTCCCCTGAAACTATATTTTTATTCAGCCACATCTTGTGTTCTTTACTTGGAGCGTCGGTTTGTTTTTGTTTTTGTTTTGTTTGAATAAAATGGATCCTAGCATTCACTTTGTGGGAGAGAGACACGCTCAGCTGTTGCATATGGACAAATATGTCCTTAGGCTTTACTCATAATGTTCAAGGCGAAGTTTTTCTTCGTTAAATTGTTATATGGTTGGAATTGGAAAATGCTACATGTAGTAATTCTAAAATGTCTTGGATAATGTGATACTTGGCAATTGTTGTGCTCATGTTTAAGCTCTTGCATCATATACTTTGCACCCATTAATGAAGAAATACATAGAGCTTGCTAAAATTTGATTTGCATATTTGGTCTCTCTAAGGTCTAGATAATATCTAGTATTGAGTTTTGAACAACAAGGAAGACGGTGTAGAGTCTTATAATGTTTACAATATGTCTTTTATGTGAGTTTTGCTGCACCGGTTCATCCTTGAGTTTGCTTCAAATAACCTTGCTAGCCTAAACCTTGTATCGAGAGGGAATACTTCTCATGCATCCAAAATCCTTGAGCCAACTACTATGCCATTTGTGTCCACCATACCTACCTACTACATGGTATTTCTCCGCCATTCCAAAGTAAATTATTGCTTGAGTGCTACCTTTAAAATTCCATCATTCGCCTTTGCAATATATAGCTCATGGGACAAAATAGCCTTAAAAACTATCGTAGTATTGAATATGTACTTATGCACTTTATCTTTTATTAAGTTGCTTGTTGCGCGATAACCATGCTTCTGGGGAACGCCATCAACTATTCTTTGTTGAATATCATGTGAGTTGCTATGCATGTCCATCTTGTCCGAAGGATCTACCACCTTAATGGTTGGAGCATGCAAATTGTTAGAGAAGAACATTGGGCCGCTAACTAAAGCCATGAATCATGGTTGAAGTTTCAGTTTTGGACATATATCCTCAATCTCATATGAGAATAATAATTGTTGCTACATGCTTATGCATTAAAGAGGAGTCCATTATCTGTTGTCCATGTTGTCCCGGTATGGATGTCTAAGTTGAGAATAATCAAAAGCGAGAAATCCAAAATGCGAGCTTTCTCCTTAGACCTTTGTACAGGCGGCATGGAGGTACCCCTTTGTGACACTTGGTTGAAACATGGCATTGCAAAGATCCGGTAGTCCAAGCTAAGTAGGACAAGGTGCGGGCACTATTAGTATACTATGCATGAGGCTTGCAACTTGAATATAATTTACATAACTCATATGCTTTATTACTACCGTTGACAAAATTGTTTCATGTTTTCAAAATAAAAGCTCTAGCACAAATACAGCAATCGATGCTTTTCTCTTTGAAGGACCTTTCTTTTACTTTTATTGTTGAGTCAGTTTAACTATCTCCCTCCACCTTAAGAAGCAAACGCTTGTGTGAACTATGCATTGATTCCTACATACTTGCATATTGCACTTGTTATATTACTTTATGTTGACAATATCCATGAGATATACATGTTATAAGTTGAAAGCAACCGCTGAAACTTAATCTTCCTTTGTGTTGCTTCAACACCTTTACTTTGATTTATTGCTTTATGAGTTAACTCTTATGCAAGACTTATTGATGCTTGTCTTGAAGTACTATTCATGAAAAGTCTTTGCTTTATGATTCAGTTGTTTACTCATGTCATTACCATTGTTTTGATCGCTGCATTCATTACATATGTTTACAAATAGTATGATCAAGATTATGATGGCATGTCACTTCGAGAAATTATCTTTGTTATCGTTTTACCTCGGGACGAGCAGAACTAAGCTTGGGGATGCTTGATACGTCTCCAACGTATCGATAATTTCTTATGTTCCATGCTACTTTATTGATGATACCTACATGTTTTATGCACATTATATGTCGTATTTACGCATTTTCGGAACTAACCTATTAACAAGATGCCGAAGAGCCAGTTGTTGTTTTCTGCTGTTTTTGGTTTCAGAAATCCTAGTAACGAAATATTCTCGGAATTGGACGAAATCACCGCCCGGGTCCTATTTTTGCACGAACCTTCCGAAGACCGAAGGGGAGTCGAAGTGGGGCTACGAGGTGGCCGATGACGGGCGGCGCGGCCGGGCCCTGGTCACGCCGCTGTCTGGGCCCCTCGTGCCACCTCTTGACCTGCCCTTTCGCCTACTTATAGCCTCCGTCGCGAAACCCCCGGACCGAGAGCCACGATACGGAAAACCTTCGAGAGACGCCGCCGCCGCGTCCCATCTCGGGGATTCGGAGATCGCCTCCGGCACCCTGCCGGGAGGGGATTCATCTCCGGAGGACTCTACACCGCCATGGTCGCCTCCGGAGTGATGAGTGAGTAGTTCACCCCTGGACTATGGGTCCATAGCAGTAGCTAGATGGTCGTCTTCTCCTAATTGTGCTTCATTGTTGGATCTTGTGAGCTGCCTAACATGATCAAGATCATCTATCTGTAATACTATATGTTGTGTTTGTCGGATCCGATGGATAGAGAATACTATGTTATGGTGATTATCAATCTATTGTTTATGTGTTGTTTATGATCTTGCATGCTCTCCGTTATTAGTAGAGGCTCTGGCCAAGTTTTTTCTCTTAACTCCAAGAGGGAGTATTTATGCTCGATAGTGGGTTCATGCCTTCATTGACACCTGGGACAGTGACAGAAAGTTCTAAGGTTGTGATGTGTTGTTGCCACTAGGGATAAAACATTGATTCTATGTCTAAGGATGTAGTTGTCGATTACATTACGCACCATACTTAATGCAATTGTCTGTTGCTTTGCAACTTAATACTGAATGGGGTTCGGATGATAACCTGAAGGTGGACTTTTTAGGCATAGATGCGGTTGGATGGCGGTCTATGTACTTTGTCGTAATGCCCAATTAAATCTCACTATATTTATCATATCATGTACATGCATTGTTATGCCCTTTTCTATTTGTCAATTGCCCGACTGTAATTTGTTCACCCAACATGCTTTTATCTTATGGGAGAGACACCTCTAGTGAACGTGGACCCCGGTCCTATTCTTTACATCGCATACAATCTCTACAAATTGTTCTTTCTTGTTTCTTGCAAACAATCATCTTCCACACAATACGGTTAATCCTTTGTTACAGCAAGCGGTGAGATTGACAACCTCACTGCTTCGTTGGGGCAAAGTACTTTGGTTTTGTTGTGCGGGTTCCACGTTGCGCCGGAATCCTGTTGTTGCGCCGCATCACATTTCGCCACCAACAACCTTCAACGTCTTGACTCTCTTGGTCCGATTAAACCTTGGTTTCTTTCTGAGGGAAAACTTGCCACTGTGCGCATCATACCTTCCTCTTGGGGTTCCCAACGGACGTGTACATCTACGCGCATCAGAGCCTCCCATTCCATTGCATAGTCGATCCCAGTGGCATGAAGGGCCAGTTATTTCCATAAAAAAGAAAGAGTTATTATTATTCCGAAAGAAGTCTAAATCACCCCCTAAGTATCGAGTTTGGGACGGAGAACCCCTAACTTTAAATTGGGGCACTTAACCCCCTATGTTTGCAAAACCAGACGATTAGCCCCCTCACGATGGGTTTGGCTGTATCGCAGGCGGTTTTGCTCGCCCACCTTGCCTGTGTTGTACGCCGGATGAAGCGCCGACCGTAGCGCCTCGTTCTCCCGCGCCAGTGCTGCGTTCATCTTGGTCTGCAGGCTCTAAAACCTGGCCTCCGACCGTAGTCTGACCTCGCCCCCGCGTCGTCGTGGCCACCCCGGCGCAACGGAGTTTCTGCTGGTCGTAGTAGAGCGCGCTGAGCGTGGACAGGAGCGGGAGGTGCTTGTTCTGGGAGGCATGGAGGCGCATATTGTAGGAGAGTTTGAGGGTGTACATGACGCTAGATCTCGTCCAGCAACGGGTGCGCCTTGAGTTTAGGTAGATGTCCACGGTGGGGTACATGCAGTCGTGGGTGGCGCGCGCCTCCATGGGCACGGCGCCTTGCACGCTCACGAACTTGGAGATGGGCCGCGAGCCAACGACTCCTCCGTCGCGATCTCCACGGCTCCACCGCCATCTCGTCCACCTTCTGCAGCGCCCGTGCGCCCAGCACCACTGCCGCTCTCGACAGGGACAGCCTCCTGTTCCGCCCGGCGTCGGACTCACCCTCCACAAACGCGGCGATGATGCGCCAGAGGGTGTCGGTGTTGGTGGCGTGCTCCCAGACTCCTGGCTGCTGTCGAACAAGACGGCCAACAGGTCGCCCGCGGTGGCCTGGTCGAGCACGGCTTCGACAAGCAGCTCCTAGTCATGGCATGTCTTGGCGGATGACGCCGCGGTGACAGCAGAATGGAGGAGCCGACAGAGGAACTCCGCCGGAAGGGGCGTATTGTCCGCGGAAGGGAGCACAACCACAACGGTACCGATGAGCCTGATGTGAGCGTCAGTGCCCAGAACGAGCTCCGCGTAGGTGGTGGCCACGGTGAAGAGCACCTCGGGGCCGGTGAGTCTGTAGCGAAGTCAGTGACGACCCCATGGAAGTACGCCGGCGAGAGGGCCGCGATCTCAGACGCTCACCAGTCCGACGTCGAGCAAAACCGCCTTCGGTATAGCCAAAACCACCGTGAGGGGGCTAATCGTCCGGTTTTGCAAACATAGGGGGGTTAAGTGCTCCAGTTTAAAGTTAGGGGGGTTCTCCGTCCCAAACTTAATACTTAGGGGGGTGATTTAGACTTCTTTCTTATTATTCCTGTGAGGACGATGCATATGACATGTGGGTCATTGATGTCAATGGGAGTGAGAGATGGGACTTCTTGGCCAGGTCACAGATCCCTGCTTGGAAACTATCTAAAAATGTCCGGGATTGATAAGTATAAGGTGGTGATTTCCGGGATTAAGAATTCAAGGTTTGATTTCAACACCATCTACAACTATAAGGTTTACTAGCACAAAAACCAATGCATTGCTACGGTAATTTAAATGTTATTCTTTTGTATGTTTAAGCCCATCCTCCTCTCTCGCGCTATTCTTTCACCCGCCGCCTCCCTACCGTTCCAGGGCGCAGCATGAGCTTCGCGATACCGCACAAGTTCCTCCCGACGTTCCGCACGTCGCGTGATTCCTCTCGTTCCTCTCTTCCTCATGAATGTGGTGCTATACCGGTGGCCGTGCTCGACTTATCGTCCCTTCTGGCGCTCGACACGCCTCCAAAAAACTCCTCTACGACCGGTCTTCTCATGCTTTGTTGCCAATATTATCTCCTGTTTTTTATTTCTAGTTAAAAATAACATCCTCCTTTTTATTCTTTTATTTTATTTAAAATATAATTTTTTAAATCAAATGAAAATAAAAGCTTTTGATTTAGAGATGGGACACTTCAGCTTCAGTCGGACTTCAACCTGACCCACCCGAGAGTGGAAAACCTATGCATGACGTCGTGCATCACCGCGAGCACTTGGGCCAGGTCCAATTTATTCAGTTTAGTGGGGTTTATGTTTCGTTGGTTTTCATTTCTTTCGGGTTTTTCTGTTTTGGAATTTTTTAAATGTTTAGATTTTTTAAAAAATACAGATTTTAAAAATAATATTTAAAATTGGTCTAGGTTTTAAAATGTTCATATTAAAAACTATTTAGACTTGAAAAATGTTCAGAGTTTGAAAATATTCGGATTTGTTCAGATTTAGAATTTCGTTCGAATTTTGAATTTGTTCAGAAAATTAATTTAACGATTTTTTTTATCTTTGTTCAGAAAATTAATTTAACGATTTTTTTTATCTTTGTTCAGATTTTGAATTTGTTCACCGTGTAGGAAATAAAAACAGAGAAGGAAGGCAGAAGCGAGCCAAGAAACCACGCCGCGTCGAGCGGCCACCATGTCCTTTGGCACAGGCAATCCCAGACACCACCGCACCATCCATGTGAGTTTATCAAACACATGCCTGCCTTCAAAATTATAAACGCGATCAAGTGCAAAATTCGTTGTGATGATGACACTGCTTCGTCCTCCTCCTTCCCAGCCTCCCCTTCCACGGTCCCATCCAAGCGCGCCGCCTCTCCCCTCTATAGCTCCACCCCCGCCCCGACCACATTTGCCCCAGAACTCCCTCATGCTCCGGCACTGACTTTATTTTTATTTTTCCATCTCTTCGCGTCCTTTGCTCCCCCATTACGTGTTCAGATTCCCTCTTCTCTTGGTTGGTTTTTGTTGTTGTTGTTGTTGCCGCAGCCGCCTGATAACGGGATTCGAATCGGGATCGGTGAAGAAGATCGGATCTTGGTTCCCCTCCGATTCAGCCTAGGTTTCGCTTTATATTTGTAACCCTTGTCCAATCAATGAAACAAACGCCCCCCCCCGGCAAACACGCTGCGTCGCCGTCTCGCGAACTCTTCGATTCCACTCACTTCCACCTCCGGCGACCCTTTCCTGCTTCCACAAAAAGGCGTCTCGTCGTCCCACACCCGACGACGGAAGCTTTGTCAGTTTCCTGGTTGAAGCACGATTTTTCCCCAAGAGAAGAAAAGCTCAGATTTTTTTGAACGAAATACAGGGAGTTGCCAGATAAATTATTTTGAGTAAAGTCCGAATCTCTTAATTGAAATTTCTTCCGTTTGTATCTCAAGTTTTCTCATTGTGTAGTTTAATTGAAGAATCAGCAAGTCCTTCTGCGGGTGCATATGGATGTACCGTTTGGTCGCAAAGTGAGTTTTATTGCTTCATTACATAATAATATTATTTTGGCCTGAAAGTTTACTGGGGTGATCAAAATTATTTCGATTGATCTGCCAAAAGAGATGCTGTTTCTTGTCATTGATTCAGACAATTCAGAAGAGCAGATATTCTTCGATGCATGCAATCTTATTTACTTGATTCTTATCATTATTTCTTACCAGCCTTTTGTCATGGTGTAGGAAAGCCAAGCTGAAGCAGAAGAAGATAGGCTCAGTGCGCTCCCCGATGACATCCTCCTCAACATCCTTGAGCGGTTGTATTTGCACAATCTAATGCATACCAGCACCCTTTCAAGGCGATGGAGACACCTCCCGCTCTTAGTCTCACGCCTTGTTTTGCATGTTGATGAGTTCTTGCAATGCTCTGAGAGTCGCACAATTGGTAAAGTGATGGTTTCCTACTGTGAAGCAACGACAAAGTTGCTGGCATCAACAACAAGTGCCATCAAGGATATCCGCCTCAGCTTCTACCTTGCAGACCCATGTCACCTGCACTCCATTGGGCAGGCTGTTGGCAATGCTGTTCAGAGTAGCAATATAGATTTTCTCGAGTTCAACATATGGCCTGAGATCAGAGGTCCAAGATGCACTGAGGAGCACCGGATGTTATTTGGCCAACGCTTCATGTCTTTCTTAGATGCCTGCCCCAACACATTTGGATCGCTTACGAGCATCACTCTGCGTAATCTGCAATTCGGTGAAGCAGACATGCAAACCATCGTGAACACATGCGACAACCTGCAGGCCCTTTCCCTGCACTCTTGTATGCTGGGCAATACACATTCTGTACTGAAGATTGATGCACCTAGCTCCCAGCTAGTGGCGCTGGAATTTAGCAGATGTCACTTCTCACAAGTTGAGTTGACATGTCTCCCGCGATTGGCTCGTTTGGTCTACGATACCTGGTTATGCGATAAATCTCCACTACTATTTGGCTATGTCCCCCGGCTTCGTAACATAAGAGCTGCCTGCGCTCTATTGTCTTGGCAGATGCCATTCACATTGAGTGGGTGTCTGTCTAACACCAGTAGCCTGTCAACTCTGTATCTGGATTTCCATGATGAAATGGTACGCTGTCTGTATTTGAATTATGTCGATATCCTTGATTTTGTTCTACTCGTTGATTAAATTGGCATCTAACAATTCTTCTGGTGCAGGTTTGGTTTCAACCTGAAGATCCGAAAAAGCTAGTTCATGCATTCAGTAATCTGAAAGTTGTACATCTGTATGGTATTTTCGCCGACTGTGACCTTAAGTGGACTTTATTATTTCTTGAAGCCGCGCCTTTCCTCCACAGCTTTTATGTCAATGTATGATTTTTGGCTCATTTATCCCTCTTTACCTGCAAATAATCATAGGTTACCACCATCTTTTATGCTTGGATTCGGGCTGTCCAGACTTTAACGAAAAAAAAACCTAATCGTTAAAGTCCTGATGCTGGATGTTTTGTTCTCATGTATCATTAATACATATTTGAGTACACGTTTTGTGCTGCCTGTATGCAGAGTCTTATTGTTCCCTATTATCTCTTGTAGATATCACGTCATATATGTGGACGGTACAAGCTTTCATGCGCTGATAATGCTGAAAAGACCAATGTGCTGTGGGAACCATCAGATTTCAAGCATTACAATTTAAATTTATTGGACATTGAAGGATTTCAGAAGGAAGAGAAGTTGATAAGTTATATAAAGCTTGTTATGGAGCGGGCAGTGACTTTGAGGAATATTCATCTGCATTATATGGAGCGCTGCGAACGCTGTGACTCTATAAATAAGCAGGCTGCATTGCCCATCATGGCCAAGTTTCACAATAATGAAGGCGAGCATAATCTAATAAGGAAGCTAGTTACCAATGGATCATCATCGTCATCATTATCATCTATAGAGATCATCATAGAATGACCTTGCTAACAAGTCAATCGGGGTTTGTAAGATAGCTGTAAGCTGTAACTGCACTTGTTTCTAAAATGTTACATGTTTGAGAACTTCTATTTTCCATTATGAGAGTGTCTCTAGCATACCTCTGGATGCGGTAAACCGCATTGCTGTTTTATGGTGCAAAAATCGTCGCGGCGGAACATATTAGGCATACATGTACGGTTCAACAGAATCTGTAAATACCTTTCAGCGCTCCATCGAGTATGCACTGTAGGGGCCTTATTTTTGACCGGCCAATCAGCGCTCGACACATGACCAACTGCTATAGTGATCGACAGTGAACAGTTAACTCCACAAAAAATTACCCAATGCTAACTATCGCGCGATAATTCTAGGGTAAAGCTGGGCGTTGGTCGTTGGATATGGAGCAAAAAATCGGTCGTCCTCTGCGCCATCCGATCGCAATCCGACGTACAGAATCAACTGTGATACAAATTTTGCGTTTTGCCCCTTAATTTTTGTAAACTCAACCTGCAGTCCTTAGAGCATCTCCAGTCGGCTAGCTAAACGAACTCGCAGCCAGGACGTTCCACCAACTCTCTGCTGCCTCCTTCCGCCTACCCCGCAGCAGTCGGCCGCTCTTTCCGTTCTGACACCGCCGCTGCCACCAACGTCGCCGAGGCCAAGATCCTCCGCCATTCGTCTTCTCCGGCAGAGCTGAAGTTTAGACCTGTAAGAGCATCTCCAGTCGCGTCCTCCAAAGCGTCCCCCAAAGCAATTTGGGGCGCGCCGGACCAAAAATCCGTTCCAGCCGCGTCCCCGAAAGCCCATTTTTGTCTGGCGCGGCCCGATATGGTGTCCGGCGCTCCGAGCCGTCCCGTCCCACGGGGACGCTCCGGTCACGCCGGACACAACGAAAAGAGCGAACGAAGCGGGGCCGACGCGTCGAGACACGGGAAAATTCGTCTCCACTCCCGCCAAATCCCGCCTCTCCCGCCAAATCGCGCCTATCCCGCCGCGCATTTCGGCCTCCCAACACATATCCCGTCGCCGATTCATTTCTCCTATCCCGCCGATTTCTTTCTCTCCCGCCATCCACCCGCCGCTACTCTCCCCCATGGGCCGCCGACAGCCCCAAAAAGATGGTCAAGAAAGCGGCCAAGCCGCCGGGCAATGGGACGAAAGGGCAAGCGCCGTTCACGAAGCCGCGGAAGCGCGGCTGCGAAGAAGAAGCCGGAAGGATGGACCGACGATCAATGGCAGCAAGATTGTGCGCGCGGAAGCTATCGATGGCGGAGCGGAAAGGACGGAGGGCGGCGGAGCAGAGAAGAAGGCTCGGCGGCGCGCCGCACCCATTGGCCGGGTGTATCTCGCCGCCAACGCGAGCCCATGGAGTACGTCGGTGCCGACGTACGTTCGTGAGTGATCTCTCCGTCGTCGGCCGCCTTCTACAACGACGACCCTCCGCCACTCCCGGGTGCGTGACGCCTAACTTGTCGCCCCACTACCAGGATGCGCTGCCGCATGGCGGCTTCAACCCCAACAACCTCTACTCCCCGGCGTACGAGCAGCGCGAGCAACCCGTCCGGACGGCGACCCTTTCACCGGCCGCAGGGTCCGCTCGAATCGACGCGCGGTGCTGAGGAGGACGGGGTTGAGGAGGAGGACGACGAGAAGAGGAGGGGTGGAGGGCGACAGCGAGGACGAAGAGGGCGGCGAGGAAGAGGACGAGGAGGGTGCCGGTGACGATGATCTCGTGGAGGTAGACGCGGACGACGTGAGGACGAAGAAGAAGAAGAAGAAGAAGGCGTCGGACACACGAGGCCCGAAGTGGACGGTTTTGGAAGATCTTTGTCTGTGCGAGTCATGGGCGATGGTGAGCCATGACTCCATCATCGGCGCCAACCAAAAATACGGAAAGTATTGGGCGAGGATCAAGGCCGAGTTCGATGAGCGCAAGCTCATCAACAGCGAATACAACAAAGTGACAATGAAGAGGAGCCAAAAGGCAATGTCGATGCGATGGGCCATCATCCAGGCATCGGTGAACCCCTTCCATGGGTACCATCACGACTTAGAGACCAGAGGCGACAGCGGCGCCGACGTTGCCCAACTGGTACGACTCTTTCTTCCATAATCTTTAGTGCCTACATTGTGTTCGATGAAATGATTCTGCTTCCTTTGGTTAGTTTGATAGGGCCATGGATTTGTACTCGAGGAACTCGGAAGGTCACAAGTCTTTCGTGCTCATGCATTGCTATAGCAAGCTCAAATTGAACGAGAAATGACGGTAGACGCGCTTGTCGCTGTCCAAGGGGAAGGACGCCATTGATCTGGACGCGCCGCTGGCAACTTCGACAGGGCGTCCTACGGCAACAAGGCTGCCAAGGCCGCCTTGGCCGACGCTGCGTCGTGTGAGAAGACGCAGGCGCCGATCACGAAATGCCTCGCCGACGTCTCCTCGACCTTTCTCTCCCGCGACAAGAAGGCCGACGAAAGGTGGGACGAGCTGCTCAAGGGGCAAGAGGAAAAGTTGGAGCTCAAGAAACGCAGGGATGACATGTCCCTGCTGAGAACGTCGACAGAGGGAATGTCTCCTCGGACGCGAGCGGCGCACAACTTCTTCAAAGGCCAGATTCTCGATGACATCGAAGCCAAAATGGTGGCGGCCGACGGCCGCCCGGCGCGGCCTGGCAGCGGCAGCGCAGCAACAAGCCGGGACGCGTCTTCTCTGCTACACTGCGTCGGACTCGCGTCGGCGACGGAGCAGACGGAGCATGCACAGCAGCGGCAGATCGCGACGAGGTCATCGTGATCGACGGGCTGCGTCGACTCAGGATACGCCGCCGTCGCAACCCCTTCTTCTAATTAGCATGCACCACCGATCTGTAATATGATCGCGCGCCCGCTTTGATCGCCGCTACTGATCGCGACGATTCGGCGGGAACGATCTCTTTTGAATGCAACTATTTGAATTTCTAATTGGGGGAGGCGTTTGGGGGACGCGGCTGGGGAGCGACGCCCCCAAATGCGGCACGAACAAAACACGTTCCCAAACGCTTGATCCGGCGCAGTTCGGGGGACGCTTTGGGGGACGCGACTGGAGATGGAGATGCTCTAAGTCCTCTCCACATCGCTCCCTCCTCTCCCTATCAACTGCTCTATGCGGACCTAGTCACATAGGTTGATGTCTCTCAGATCTGGTTCTTTACCTAGAGTTCGCCAGGCTCTGCGTGTAGTAGCTTGGATCGATCCAGCTTGCTCTAATAGTAGTCGCTTCTTTGAGCTCACTTGAATGCTTTAGACCAACTAGGAAATTCTTGAGGTCGTGCTTTATCTGAAAAAAAATTCAACATTTTTGACAGGATTTATCATGCTTCTGTAGTATGCTTAATCCAAACACCATGGTTTGCATTTATGTGATAAAGGTACTGTTGATGCAAACTGGCAAACTGCTAGGTTTTGGCTACCGGTCACCAGGGACATAATGGAAATATTCTCATGTAAACTGAACTGTACTGAACTGTAAACTGTACTTAGTCATTATGTTACTATAAACTGAACTGTATTGAAGAGTGGAGACAAAGAACAACATTGGGTTATTTGCACATGAAGTTCTGACGCTTACCTGAGTGCAAGTATGATGTGATTACTATGAGCCTGCGTCCGTTCAGTTTCCCACCTTCTAAATGTATTTGCCATACATCAAACATTTGTTTCCATATTGTTTATAAATACTAATGCACTAGGTTCTACTCACAGGACGTTGTAGCTTATAGTACTATTCCTCTAGATGCCTTGTCTACAGCTGATGCCATTGTCACTTTTCGAGAGGTATTTTTGAGGGTCTGAATTTTTTTAATGTTTATTATTTCGATCGGGCTTTGGTCGTATTCCTGTAGCATTGTTTCAATTTCAGGTGAAGGCTGCGATATCAGCTTTGCAGTACCATAGGGATTTGCTGAGGCTTCCTGGTAGCATTTCAGTTCCTGATGCTAGGAATTCAGATATGCTGGACCTTTTGCACTGTGTCTTCGGTTTTCAGATACGATTTCTTTCTTTCATGAGTACTTTTTGAACTCTTTTATTTTAGTATCTCCCATTATTATTTTATGTGAGGGCAGAATACAGAGTGCAAACTAGATTACAAAGCTCATGATCACATAAAGATCATACATGGAGAGATAGATAGACCACATAGCTGATAGACCACATAGCTACCGGTAAAGCTCTCAGCCTCGGGAGAGAACTACTCACTCCTCATCATGAGAGTCAGCAACAGCGATGAAGATGGTGGTGGAGTTGATGGAGATGGCTCCGGGGACGATTCCCCGTCCCGGTAGGGTGCCGGAACAGAGATTTATGTCCCCCGAATCTTATCTTCGGCGACGGCGGAGCTACAGAACTTTTCGTGGACGGAAGCTGATTAATTTAAGGTTCACGCGTCGGGAGGCTTCTTATAGGCGGAAGGACGAGGTCGGTGGAGGCCAGGGGGCCAGACCACCCCTAGGCGCGGCCGCGCCTAGACCTAGTCTAGCCGCCCTATGGCGCCTCCTCGTCTCTCCTCTAGATTTCGTCTTCGTTATGGAAAAATAAGATCTTCAGCTTTTGTTTCGTCCAATTCTGAGAATATTTCATGTACAATTTTTCTGAAATACAAAACAGCAGCAAAAAAGGAGCGTTACAGAAAAAGGGCAAATCTCCCCCAAATATAAGACGTTTTAGATATTTCAAAATAAATTAGATACACATCATAATAAGTGAATCTACACGCTAAGAGTAGACTAGATACATACCAAAATAGATGAATCCACTAAAGCTAAAACATCTTATATTAGTGAACAGAAGGAGAACATGAGTGATCAACAAACTGGAACAGACTGATCTTTACTCAGCTGGTCATGCGAATCCATCTATGATACTGAATTCATCTCTGCTTCAACTTTAACATGGCACATAAAGATCCACTTAACTGTTCACAATAATGTTTGCAAACAAGGCCTATAACCAGAATGTTAATGGTCAAGTGGGGATCCCAAATGAGGTGAACTTTGATCATGCTCTATAAAAAAACACATACATGTCACTTCTTCACCGCTGGCTAACCATTCTTTGCTCTGAGTGCCAACGGACAACTTTACTGTAGGGCAAATCTCCCCCGAATATGTCTAGGGCACTCCCGACAGTAACATCGACCCGACTTTTGCCTGCTTGCTTTATCCTCTCCAAGTCGTCCATTGTCGACACACCTCCGGCGTATGTTGTTGGGATCTATAGAGCCAAGATAAATTAGAGGCACATGTTGAGTACACATGACAGAGAACTACTCTGAATATAAAGCTGAACACCTCTAGAATAAAATGTAAGTAACTGAATTTCATTTCTAGATGCATGCAAGTTCAATAAAATCAAGCATGGAAAGACGGTCGAGCAACTAGTACTAAGTGTTTGATTCATCTCGCTACACAGAATTCGCTCTCCAAACAATGTACATAGTTTCTTTTCATTTTTCTTTTGGTGGGTGGGTAGCAAGCAATTGATTTGTTAATGGGACAATTAGATAAAAACTACAATATGCAGTCAGTGAGAAAATAAAGGATACTGATCTTTATTTAAAAATAGTCAAAAAAGAAACACAGAACTCGAACTTAAACTGATGCACCAAGTAACTGTACATACAGGTGAATGGAGTCCCAATAGTGCCACAAGTTCCTCGTCAATTCCTAACCTGCAGTTCACAGAATAGCTTTGACAATGAGTACAGTATAACTATATATCATAAGATGGGTGGTTTACCGATCGACAACAAGCTTAAATTAGACAAATTAACTACTCACAGAACGTTTTTACGATGCCATAACAGGACGATTAACATGAAGAGATTTCAGTGATATCTAGTTTTGGGGAGATTAAAACTTAAACATGGGTGAATAAAATGTGCACTACCGATGAGTCACCAGTAAGTCACGCAATTACAAGAAAGAGGAATTTCCTTCCTGCGGGCAGTGTTTTTAGTTGTGGGATGGTCCATATACTGCAATGGAGCTTGACAGGTTTTGCTGGATGATATGGTTTGGCATCTAGGAGGGATATAAACAAAAAAAAAGGATGACTTTTCTCTAGGACCAATCCCATAGATTTACCACTTGGTACAATCAACCACACAATCGGAAACTTCGGTCTTCAAATTTACAAATTGAGCTCAAACACACGCAGAGGCACCCAAAAGGGTGCAGATGAAATTAATTCAGAATCTCGAGAATAACTGTGGCAAGCACATGGTCGTATAAATTAGATAGTCATGGGAAGTTAAAACGACAAGACAATTATATCTACCAAAAGGGTGACTACACTACTGCATATCAACAAAAGATGGATTAATTAAATACAGAAAGAACATGGTTCACCTTTTGCCCTCCACATCAACTCCATGAACCAAAAACTCATCTGCATAGGCAGCAAGACGTTCTAATGTTGGCCCATCCACATAGACATCACTGAACTTCTGCCATCTGTCAGTCACAATGGCATATTTGCCATCCTAACCAGAAACATTTTGGTAAGATAAACCGAAGATAGAAAGAGCTGTCAGTAAGATAACAGCGGCCAGCAGGGAACTGATTTTGTTCCATTATCAAGCTTCCTATTTATGCAATCAGCTTAGGTCAACGTGTACTCAATGTAATTGTTACATTAAGTAAGGGAATGCTCTATGTTTGGATGACGAGGGGCAACAAACCATGTTACTTTTAGTCTTTTAGAGAAAATTTTATGTAAGTTGCACACAAAATTCAAAAGGTAGATCACAAGAAAACAGTACTGTAAATTAGCACTGATGTTCAGTACATTAACATACTTCGAAGTTTTAACACATGATGAAATGTACCTTTTTTCGACAACTAAGGTCCAAAACAAGCCTTTGCTTCCCAACAAGCTCGACAAGTTGCGTCAGTCTTTCGATGTTCATTTTTCCATCACTAAATACATACTGCATAAAAGACTATACATAAGCTGCAAATATTCATTGATCAGTCATCTATCATCTACAAACAAAAAGCAACTAGAATAGATGAGAAAAATTTCCAGACCCAGAGCGCAGGTGATAACCATCTAGTTCTGAAAAAATCCAACTTTGAACAACATGTTATAGCTAATACTAGCCATTGAGGCTCTTAGAGAGTCTTTGTCATCAAGAAAAATAAAGCCACAAAGCAACCACATTGGCAATAGAAGAGTAGCCAAAATGTGACAATAGAAAAACTGGTAACAGCTGCGGATAAGTGATTATCCATTGGATATATAGGCAACGTTACTCTGGCAGCATTCTAGGTCTTGGTGAAACAACAATATTGATATCAAAGAAAAAAAAAGTTTAAACAATTTCACAAACAAGAGATGAACAGGAAGTTGAAATACGATGTGGGCCAGGCCCTAATCTTATTCCATAATCTAATATGCATATGTACATTTAACAAACAGAGGCGTAAACGGTTCATGGCAAGAAGAAAAAATATAACTGCATTATTTACACAAAATTAGAGCATGAACACGTACAGAAGTTACAATCACGTGACTTGCCCCTTCATTAAGGTAAGACATTGCATTCTCCAAATTTATTCCACCTCCAACTTGCAAACCACCTAGTATTATGATAGTCCATGTTTATGGCAATGTGTTAATTTGATGGCATCTCCAGCTTATACAATAGAAACAAACAATACAGCATGAGTGCCACTATCAGATGTACAAAACTCCCCCATGGGAGAAATTGATGGCAGTAGCCTTATTAACCCTCATTGTAAACAACAACAGTACAGGGCCCTTGCAATAAGTCCAAAATTTGGTATTGTAATCTTAAAGAATGTTTTCACCAGATAAGAACTTGAATTGAAGATAATAAACTACCAACATAAATCTATCCTGCTCGTGAATATTATGAACCAACACGAACACACGCTTCACTGCTTGAGATGCGCGTCACATATTAAAAGTTGCACAACATGCTTACTTTCAACATATACGTTCTGAAAAGGAAAAAAAAAATACAGCTCTGGTGATAAATAATAACAAGATAACATATTCTCACCAGGATATGCATGTAGTGCTTCCAGGGCAGAAGAACGGCTCGCATCGTCTCCGCCAAGCATTATGACATGCCCACCAACAAGTCCATCCTCTTTATAAACATTCGCAAATTCCGCTGCAGACCTGTCCGACTCAAAGTTGGTCACTAGGGCCGTGCCATCGTCCGTTGCATCCCGGAGAGTGGAGCCGACAATCTGTTTAACTTTCCCCTAGGAGTTCAAAAAAGTAATCTATCAGATAGGCTTAATGCCGGATGTGCCTAAACGTTGATGATTGGAAATCTACCGGTGAGCACAGTTTGCGAATTCTAAATACACTAAAACTTACGGGCATCGATTTACATTCATGTCAGAGTATGGTTCGACTGCTAATCACAACAGTGAAGGGTACCATTTCTACTGGCCACTAACCTTGTGAATGTCGATACATGGCCTGAAGCTAACGGAGCACACGACGGAACGTCCTCCTGCCAAAACGCGCGGCCAATCTCATAATCCCGACTATCGACCAGAGCATCAGACAAAGTGACAATGCATCTCAAGCCACAGATGGATTCGAAGGGGAAAAACATACTTGACGCGCCGGATCTCGCCGGGGGCACCGAGACCCGCGAGCTCGGCCAGCGGGGCTGCGGCGCCGCGCACGGTGGCTGCGGAAGCCTCGCCGCGCACCTCGACGCCATCCGGAAGCTCATCGACGGCGGCGGCGGGGTAGGGTTCTGGTTTTTCTCTGTCTGTTCGGGCGGTGAGAGGCCGGGTGAAGAGGGTCAGGTCAGACTCGGACTAAACCAAGCAGCAAAGTTGAGAGAGTGTCGGATCCGACGGTCCGGATGCGGTTATCTCAGATCGGACGGTCCTGAGCTCCGCCTCTCCGGGCTATTACTCGCGCAGCTAGCTCACGATGCGTGACATCGATTAGGCTGTAGTCAGTTCTCGACTCGGCGGAAGGACTCGCTCGCTCCCCACCGCCGCCGCCGCCGCCGCCGCCGCAGCCGCCGCCGCCGGCCGACGAGGATGTTCTTCCACATCGTCCTGGAGCGGAACATGCAGCTGCACCCGCGCCACTTCGGCCCGCACCTCCGCGACAAGCTGGTCGCCAAGCTCATGAAGGACGTCGAGGGCACCTGCAGGTAGGGTTTCCGCCAATCCTCGCCTCCGCCCGCCCGCCCCCTCCTCCGGCTCGCTGAATCCGGTTGGCTGTATGTATCGCAGCGGGCGGCACGGGTTCGTGGTGGCGATCACGGGGGTGGAGGACGTCGGGAAGGGGCTCATCCGGGAGGGCACGGGCTTCGTCACCTTCCCCGTCAAGTACCAGTGCGTCGTCTTCCGCCCCTTCAAGGGCGAGATCCTCGAGGCTGTCGTCACCATGGTCAACAAGGTGGGATTTTACTGGACTTCTTATCCGCAGGCGTGATGCGCTCTGCAGTGCGCGGTTTACTGAGCTTCGATTGCTCATCTTGTTGGTTCTGCAGATGGGGTTCTTCGCAGAGGCTGGGCCTGTGCAGATCTTCGTGTCAAATCATGTGAGTGAACTTGTGTGCTTTTAATTGAACCTGCTTCGTCAAATTGGTGGTGGAGTAAATCGATGAACTTCAGAATTGTCTATGTAGTCAGTTATTCAGTACAAGCTCTTACATACGATTTGGATGTCCTTCTTGCCGACCTTGCACATTCTGGCTTACTGGGTGTGTTATTCTACTTTTGTTTGCAGTTGATTCCTGACGATATGGAGTTCCAATCTGGTGATGTGCCAAACTACACAACTTCTGATGGATCGGTATGCTCCCTTTTGTATAACTGGTTCTTACTCTTCTTCTCATCTTCGGTAACTACGCCAAGTGTCACATTCATTACTTCAGACTTCGCTGGTACATTCATTCATGCTTAAAACAAATAAAATGTTTATTTAGATTAAGGAATATCCCTTTTGACCTTTATATTTTGTAAGCATATCAAATTTACTCTGGCTTTTGCTTTCCAAAGATGGTAATGTTTGTTTAGAGTTGCATAAGAGGTTGTTTGGCTTGTCGAATAATTAAAGCAACGACATGTCGAATGACTAAATAATTATTTTGTTGGTTTGGTGAGAAAATAAAGAAGACACAAAACTCCACAAGAAAAATATGGGATAAGGAGGCCCACGAGACTGTATTTTCTTTTGTGTGAGAAAGCGAAGTTAGCACCATAGCACTGCCGCGCCACCACCATCACGAACTCCCTTTTATATTATGATGGTACACCTGTACAATACTTGCAGGTCATGTTCACTTGTTATTTTACTCTTATCGGAGCATCTTTGAAATGATATTGTGTGTGCTTGTAAAAAATTTAACAATCTAATTGTGTATTCCGCATGCTATAAGAAATCATAAATGCTTTGCTGCATATATGAATTGGTATATATAAATAAGCTCTCAAAAAATTACTCTAGGTACTGGGTATCATTATGAAATAGAAAAGGATTGCTCTGTTGAAAGCGATTTGCTTTAGTCATTCTTTTGTGCTAAGTGGGAATTGCGTGTTTGTCTGGTTCAGGTGAAAATTCAAAAAGAAAGTGAGGTTCGTTTGAAGATCATAGGCACCCGTGTTGATGCGACAGAAATTGTAAGTCTGTTACCCTTTCTTTTGCGGAAGTTTCTGAAATGGAAGTGCTCTGTTTTTAGAAGTATGAGGCAGGACCTCTGTGAGCAAATTCATTTTCGACTTGATGATCAAATTCCATATGCAGTACCATTGAGATCATTACCTCAAAAGAATTGTAGTCTCCATTGTCTATCAGTCTATGATGAGGCATGTGTAGGTTTTGGGGCAAATAGTGACTTGATCCAGCTTAATTAATCAGTCCAGGATTCATATGATTACGAATTCAGATAGATAGGATGGTCTCTATGTAGTGTGGTATAAAGTTTAAATTGTTCTTTCTTCTACCATATGCTATAATTACCAGAGGTATATAACTGATACTCAAATCCTGTTCAGATTCATAATCTATGGGATGTTTTGCCAAAATGTTGAATGCAACTTACTGGATTTCTATCTTCCTGAAACCATAATTAGATACTCCCTCAGTTTGTCAGGCCCCCTCGACTTTTAAGCCCAACTTTGGCCATCAGAATATGACTTATTTGCCATAAAAAGTTTGCTTTTGAATTCGTAATTTTAAAATGTTCCCAACGGCATTATTTTTGCGACAAATAACTCAAATTTTGTTAGTTAAATTTATGGTCAAAATTCAAGAGGCCTAACAAGCTTGGACAGTGGGATTACCAAAAACAAGATAATTTCGTCATGAAGCTACAGTTGTATTTGTATCCATCCTATTAACACCTTTTAGGCTTTGAGATGTGCAATTTCTTATAATTTGATAATTTTTTTGTCTCAGTTTTGCATCGGCACGATAAAAGATGACTATCTGGGTATTATCAGTGATCCTGGTGCAGCATCGTAAATGATCAGGACAAGACTGCAGCCTTATGATACTCTTCAACTTCGACATCCTGATGCATTGTAATGTTGAGTTCTAGAAGCCCCCAAGAAAGCTTGCAAGAGAACTTGGTCTTGTATTATTATAACTAGGATCTTTAACTGTAGTCAATGAGCCACAGGAGTGGTTAATTTATTGGAATTGAAGCAGCTGTCTGAACCTTCTGATAAGATTGTACAACTACGTGTTGCCAAACCACTTATCTTACTCCCTCTGAGTCCCATGAAAGATGACTTTAACTTTGTCTAAATTTGGATGTGTCTAGGTACATCCAAATTTAGATAAAAGTTAAGACATGTTTCATGGGAGGGAGCGAGTACATCTGATGACGAGTACAAGTCAATGCTATCAAATGAAATGAACATATATTATCATAAAATAGATTTGAATGGGATTCATGGGGTAGTGATACACAGATATTTGAGGTTGTTCCGTCTGGCAACAATGTACTAACAAACACTTTTCGCTAAGACAGTTAGACTAATGTTAGCTGTAAGTGTTCCATGATCAGCGCCCACAAGGTGGTGCTCCTAAAATGCGTAGATACCTGCACAAAGAACAACTGAGATCAGATGACGCAATATAAAACCTAGTTGAATTAACATTAAATTTAAACCCTCTTTCGGATATAAAACACATGTAGCTCACCTGCTTAGAACCTGAGGTTACTTTAATCACTATTTGGATGTCGTTCTTTTCTCCGTGAGAGAGTCGTGCTGTACACACAGAAATCACAAACTTGTTTCCACCAATATAATCATGCTATTGTCCTGTTTCCAATTTACTTCAAATGCTGCTCTGAGATGTTCCAAAATTGATTTTGTAAACCACACGATCTAGAAGTGTTCCTGAAAGATCTGAGAAGGTGCTAGTAAGCTGGCATGAAGATCATGATAAGAAATATGTGAATAGCTCTTGAATAACTGGTACCATCAAGCCAATCTATCTGAAAAGGAAGCCAGGCCCATTAAGGCAAATAGGCAAAGCAACGAAAATGCATCCACAATGCGAAATGAGGACTCCGTGAGAAAGTAGATCTTGTGGTTGTTAGGGTCACCACGGTATCCTCGCGCAATCATTGCCTGCACAAAACAGAAAGAATCAGAGGTTAAAGAGGCGAAGCAACAAAAGATTACAGCTGCGTCAGACATATTCTACAAGGACTCCATTTCCATCTAAGTACTATGATCTAGACAATTATGTGCCTGAAATTGCAATATGTCAACTATGATATAATCAAGTTTCACCATTCTTATGTCAATAAGACTACCGAGCGGCACGATCGGTGAGCTACTTAAGGACGCAGCTGTGCTCGGTGTTCCTTTTCTCTAAGCATTTTTTGCTTAATTAAGTTCAAAAAAAATCCATCCAGAATCCAGGCAGCTAGACCCATGCGATTTCTACCCCATTTTATCCGAAACTCATTTCTAATACATAAACAGTGAAGTCCATGCCTGGTTCAGTTTTTCCTCAGACATTCAACTCGACAACAAAACCAGGAATGGGTTGTCGTAAAAAAACAGATACAATAAATATCTTTTATAGAGATAGCATAGTGATTCGTACACAGGTATTAACAATGGTTGTTAAGCGTGTACAGATGTGATTGGCATGCTGGTGTGAAAGATACTCATGTACGTATGTGCCTAATTGCGATAAACACCTATAACAGTGAGATGCACCAGGGGGAGGTTGCACAGAAATGACTTGAGGTCGAACAGTACTAGGCGAAGAAGGCGCTGCTTGGGGGAGGACTAGGCCTGAAATAGCAATCAAGGAAGACCACAGCCAGCCAGCTAACTATCAAATCTAACTTTCTAGCAAAAAAAGATAACCTTGCAAACAAGGTAAGATCATACCACCAATACAACAATAGTTGATAGCTAAGTAATATTCAGCCAGTTCCAACAAAGTAGAAACATTCCAAGCTTGCGGCCACTGTTGCTGCTGTTAGGCAAACCGTCTAGGTTGCACGTGACACCATATGCTAATGACAGGCTTATGGACTTCCAATTCAAACTCTAATCCTTCACAGTGACAGGAGAATACTTCTAAATCTGAGCTCAATGTATAAGATCATGTGAATTTGATTATTGAAAGGGGAAATGGCCTGCTACCCTGGGGTCTGGGGATAGCTGCTTCCCCTAAATCCACTGTGCAACTGATTGCTTGGGGGATACATGCTAGCATTGTTTAGCATCTACTGTCATATAGGTTTATAGTAACTAAAGTTAAGAAAGTTTTTTGAATCTTGAGTCTAGTCAAACATCAAATATTAGTGCATGTTGCCAAAGTACTCAAGATATATGATCCTATTAATGCCAATCTTACTTAGTAAATATGTGTGGTAGATGGATTCGTAGAAACTTGTAATTAGTTCATAAAACAACACATGAACACAATGGATCACACTCAGCCATGTTCATAAATTCACTTTTCTGAGGATAGTGAAAATTCGAAATAAACTGACCTTTGATATTTGCTCGGCATGATCAAATATATTTTTGAAAATTCGCTGGACATAGTTGAAAAAAACTGCAAAGATGATATTAGTGTGAAAGTTCAATTCAACGTTATGCAAAGTAGTTGATTCAACCCTGATAGCCAGGTTAGAGAAAGTACATACTATCTATCGTTTCCATAGTGGCCAGCTTTTCCCAATCAATCCGACGTGTTACGATTGCCAATGCTGAATTGCGAACCTAGTACAAATTTTGAACAATGTTATCCTTCAAGGTTTGGTCTCAAATAGCAGTGCGTGTGTGTAGTTAGCAAAAGGTAAAATCAGTGTTCAGTTTGGTAATTAGCCTACACTTGCCTCATCAAATACTAGATTAATGAACCTCAAAGATAGTAGTAGTGTAAGTACTATCTCAGGTACTGGCACACCAATAAGCTTCAGTGGAATCATAAACCACCACAAAGCAGAAGCAAGCTGCTCAGGAGTGGTTGTGGTCAAGCAGAGACTTGCACTTTGGAATATCTGCATCCAAACAAAAGCATTTCCATGAACATCTCAATATTGCACTACTTGCATTTAAAAAACTAAAAAAACAGTATATTTTGCACTTAGGACGTGTCTGTCTGCTGTACTCCACCAGCTAGAGAATGCAAAAGGCATTAGAAAGTAAAAGATAATGAAGATTTTGGGGAAGAGAAATATTTGGCAAATACTTTTTGATGAAATGGAGGAACATACTGCAAAGGAGAGGCATGCCGATGTACTTGCTACTGCTAGGCCTTTCCTTGTGAACTGTAGTGGACCTAGTTTCATGATTGTGTAAGAATATCCATTCAAGGAACTAGGAATATTCGGCACACCTAGAACAGATGGGGGAGGAGTTCTTGTCTGTAGTAGGGAAGGCGCGCCATCAGCACCGAATCCCAGCATTATGAATATGATGCCTGAAAGAAGAGTAACCCTTCCAAGTTGATCCTACAGAGTAAATACAATTTGATTTATGGATACAAGCAACGCAAGTGCATTTCAAGAAGAATATATTTAATATACAAGACAGTAAATGCTATGAGTAAAATGGGTAAATAAGGGATAAGACATCAGTAAAACATGATCGCTGAAACTGTCTAACTTAAAGTCCTGCATCAGCACCAAAAATCGAAGTAAATTAACTACAGTTTGCTATGTTAAGAGTATCAGTTTGTATTTTTCATGTACATGTGGGGCCCCAGCAACGCAGCACTAGGAGCAAATCAGAGTATATGGCGGCAGCATTAATTAGGATAAATGATTTTGATACTACATATTTCCTTTTGGTGAGTTATTATGTTACATTTTTTTCTTTCAGGCAGATCTTACCTTTTACGTTCTAACATCTGTATATAAGGACCATGTTATCAGTTTAGTTAAGATGAACAATAAAATCTTTCAATTAATGTGCTGTCCACCAAGTATATGCTCTCATATTTCTGGTAAGAATCTAATCCCTACCCTTCAGCTATGCCAGTGGGCCTTCCTTAGTACCATAGTTACAGTGATGCAGTAATATATATCACAGTATTGGTTTAGGTCTAGAACAATACCAGGATTGTGCCTGCGTGTTGTTGTGTGTAAATTCTATTCTGCTATATTTGTGTAATGAATTTTTGTTGTCCCATTTGGATATAAAAATCATATACATATATTGTTTATGAAGTGCCATCAAGCAGCAAGCAGGTTGTAGATGTATGGTGACAATGGAAGTGTTCTTTTATGCAATTTTGTTCCTGGGACAAGGATTGCATTAGAACGTAAATGCGATAACATGGCACTCTGCTGTGCTTCACTTTGCACTAAGATTAAGTAGAGAAATATTTGTTTCACTGTGTGTGTTCAGTTTTTTCACTAAATATGGTATTTTAATAGACCCAATATATATATTGACAGCTAAGGTGTTCATTAAAAATATGTTAGGTGTCACTAAATACCAAAATATTTCAGTAAGGATATCATATTTACCAAAGTTGATGTGGATCACCAAATATATTGTAAATTTTGAGAGTGCGCTAACAAATCTCAAGTCTCAGACGTGCTATATTTTTTTTAATGATTTCATCGTCCTGTAATTCGAATGTTGCTTATATCAATTTTGGCATCTCCCAATGTTCATGTTCAAGATATGTACAATGTAGCCAAGAAGGAACTTAAAGTAATGAAGTCATTATAGATGACCATCTATAGATCTATGTTGTATAATGCATAGTAATAATCAAGGTTTCTGAGTCGCGACTCAAAAGTGAGTCACCAGCGCTGCGACTTAGAGTATAGTCGCTGTTTAGTCGCGAGTCGTCGTGATTTTTGGAAAACGACTCGGCAACTATACAGCGACTCAAAAACCATGGTAATAATAAATACAAATTCCAGACAAGCCCTTGTGATTGAAGAGCAACTTCAAGTAAGGATATACTATGTCAGAGCCCACTAGCAACTTAATGTGTCCAGAAAGAGTCTATCATCACGCATGGGAGTTCAGTATTTGGGCTATAGGTGATAGTCCATGAGCAGGAACTACACTATATGTAAGTGCAACAGAGTTTCCAGTTTTTTCAGTATGGTCGGTTGATCCGGCGGTTTTTACTGATTACACCGAATATCAAAACCAACGGAGTCTGTCTTACCATACCAAATACCAGATTCCTATCAAACTGAGTTGACAGGCTCAGTTAGGTAGAGACTGCACAGCCCTATGTTTCAGTCTAGACTAGGAGTCCTCATGCACTCCCTATATTTGGCCCTTGGCCTGGAACATGGAAAGTACAATTGAATCCCTTTTGACTTCACAAACCATAAGACATGTATGTAAAATTATCGATCCAAACAAACATCATAAGGAAAATTCCAAGTAGCTGGGGACGATCAAAAGTTTAAACCAGAATTAGATATGCATGCAAGAACGAACAACATACCTTCCAAACATGATTTGGCAGAACCCACATTGAAAGAAGAGCAAGGCCAGCTACCAAACCAAACCGCATATAAATATTTGACCTGGCTGGTAGGACAACAAGGGCCAAGAGCCACACCTGCAAACAGAAACTACATTGTTAAAAGCAGCAGAAGAGCAACAGATACAAGATAATTCAGTTGATATTTAACTTAAATTAAAGTACTTCATTTATCTCTCATGTTCCCAAGACGATAACACCATCTAACATTACCAAGACGAGAACACCAGCTAACATTACCAAGACGATAGGGCCATCTAAGAGAAGTAGACCAGCCGCGCGCAATAAAGCATGTGTGCTGTCTGAGATGCCATATTCCCCCTCCCTCTAAGGTAGATAAAACAAGTGGTCAACCAAGTGAGAGACCACATAGTACATAGACCATTTAATTTCTCCTGTTTCATTTGACTTCCTTATTTCAATTGATTACAAGACGACATATAGGCTCAGTAAATCCTTCTCTCCGAGTATTCAGCATTATCAAGAACTATATACACAGGTCCAGAACTGCTCATCCAACAACTTTTTGTGATGTTATAAACTTATAATGATGGGCGGTAAAATTGACACATCGTTTTCTTCATTTACTAGTTCATAACCCAGGGGTGACATTTCCACAAAGACCTGGCGCGCATCCTCTCTGAACCGGCACCATAGAAACTAATGGTAGTTTATCCGAAATGCGAGTGAGGCTAGTTTACCAGCTTGACGCGGGGGTCGACGGAGTGGAGGAAGGTGCGGGGGGAGTCGACGAACTGGCAGATGGGCGTGGCCGCGGCGCCGGAGATGAGCCGGAGGACCTGCTCGGGCCCGACCCCGCCCACAGCGGCGCGCGGGATCCACGCGGCCCACCTTGCCGCGGCAGACGCGGCGCCATTCTTATCCCCTGAGGACGTCGACGAGGAGGGCGTTGCGGGGTTGGAAGCGGAGCACACAAGCAGGGCGAGGCGGGCGCTTCTGTTCCCCGCCCTTGGCTTCGCCGGGAGGTGAAGCCAGTTGGGATTGGTGGTGGTTCTCGCCGCTGGGAGCGCGAGGGAGTGGAAAGGGCGGAGCTGGACGGCGGCCATCGGTGGCTCTCTCCACCGGAGGTAGCGGGGGCAGGGCGAGGCGGGGCCGCGTGGGAGCTTTTTTGCTTGGCTGATTTGAGCGATGCAGCTCGAGGGAGCAGGATTGCAGCTGCGGATGCAAACCGGCCGGTTTGCGTAATTATTTTTCGAATAGACCCCGCGTGTTTGCTGCGGAATTGCTTCACATAAATTTTAGACATTTTGCATTAATATTAAAAAAGAGATTTTATTGTGAACGTGAATGAAATGCTGCAAGTAAACAAATAAACCATAGGAACCGAACAAATCAAATGTTGCAAGTTCGTTGGACATATCAAACAGAATGTGAGGCCTCGACCAAATAAATTACTCCGTCCGGCGCTAAATACTTGTCGCAGATTAATAAATCTTGTCATGTCTTAGCTTAATTTTTCCTAAATTTCCGACAAGCATTTAGGGCCCGATGGAGTAGTAGACCATTTTAGAGCATCTCTAGGAGAGCCAGTAAACGGGCCAAAACCAAAAAAATAACCACTAGTTTAAGGGTTTGGGCTAAAAATGGCGTCGACCAGTGTAATGTCTTAGGTTTAGAGACGATCAAGGGGTAGATTTTAGAAAGAGATGTGCATTGCATCGTAAATTCTGGGGAAATTTCGCGCTTTTAAAGAAAAACTGCATCAAAGAGGGACAAGTTTCTCTCTCGACACCTTACAGGGTTAGGGTTTCGAGAGTGCGATAAACTTGTATCTCACTTAACTAATTTAGGGTTTTGAGAAGAGAGGAGAGTTAGTGCATCACAACTTTAAGTTGCATGATTGAATTCAAACAAACTTGTGTTTGAATTTCAAATTTAAACATCATATGAATATCTCATAATTCAAAATTGAGGAAATTCATTAAACAAATTATAAATAATCAAGAATATAAATACTACAACTATTATACAAAGCTCATTAAGGAAAATTGGAGCTTTATTGATAATCACACATGATACATTGTCATTTACAATATCCAGAATTGAATTATGAAATATTACAACACATTACAAGAATTGTAGAAATAGAAAAAGAAAAAGGAAAATTACAAGTTCATGAAATGTCCTAAACTACATTGTTGATCATCATGAAATTCTTTATCAAGATGATCTTGATTTTCATCTTGATCATCTCAAACTTCCCTGCACACACACACAAAGATCAAACAAATGGATTATGCCTAGTGGCATTGCCACTTGGCAGGTTAGCAAACAATAAAAATTGGAGAGGATATGACCATGATCTGCCGAGCTAATCCTTTCACCAGAACAAGTAACACACACACACACACACACAGGCAGCACACAAAGCATGTGTGCATGCTAAACAGCACACCAGGTTGCTGCATGCACTCCACATACTCACAGCCAGGGGAGAAGCATCACAGAACATGCACTGCTGTCGACCAAAGGAGCACAGGGAGGGCCAGTATAAAACCTTTTCACTGCCAAAAACCCTAGCAGCTCATCGGCAGAATCTCCAAAGGGTAAGAACGCCAAGAACAGCAAGAACAGGAAGAACAGCCAGAGCTGTTCAACCAATTCCAAAATCACCAGAAATTAACCAAGCACAAGCTAGCTGGAGGAGCAGGACAGGCTGAGCCAACCAACAGAAGCAAAACCTCTACACCAACACACTTTCTAGGAGCTGGAGAGAGGTATACCCATGAATCATGAGCAAGCAATGTGTTGCTCATACTAATCCAGCATATGCATAGATCACACAAGCCAAAAGGGTTGAGACACCCTGTTTGTATCATCATTTGGCTACCAGCCATAAGATGCAAGCAAAATAAGGGTAAAACCATTACGAATGTATCCAAGGGAACACTGATTAAGCCAACAGAATTAAAAGTGACATAACCAGGGAAATCCAGCAAGGAACTAATCCCTATCTAGCCACCCAGATTCATGTAGCACCACACAGTTAGCAAAGCCATCAAAATTTTGGACAGTTACCTGTCCAATATGATTTCAACATCAAATAACCTAGCAGCCCATGGAAGACTACCAGGATATTGCATAGAAGCATCCACCAAAGGCAGGAGCAACCATTTCTAGCAGATAAAGTCTGCTAGGGTTACAACAGCTACCTAGCCACATAGAAAGGTCACTAAAGCATCACATCATCACCCAGTAGGGTTCAGTATGAGCTAGGGTACCCAACCAGTGGTTGGCATTCCTCTAGCCTCATCAATCCATTCATGAGATCACTACTGCTAAGCAGTTCACATCATTTATCCATCTAATAAAGCAAGGTAATGCAGATAAATGAAAAATACAAGTAACCAAAGCACCAGCATCTTGCATGTGATCCAAGGGATCACTGCAAGCATCAGTTGATGTTTGAGCAGGCATCAACACACACCAGTACATGTAAGTGTGTCACACAGACACAAGGATAGGCATCAGAGAGGCACTGGCAGTAGGATAGCAAGTAACCAACAAGTATTTGGTGATCACTGGCATCAGAGCCTGCTAGGGTATGCAAGTGCTTGTCAGAGACAAGTCTAACCACAATACATGGACCAGTTAATAAGATAGCCATAAATCATGAACAATTGCATCACAGATAAGAAAATACATGAATTATAATTGTATCCATAAGCACCACTCAGATAGCATTGGCTCTGGTACCAACAAGATTTTGCTCACAGCAAACAAGCCAGGGCCAGAAAAATGGATACACTTGATAATCTAGCAGCAGCAGTAACCAGAACAGCAGCATAGGAGTAGATGCAAGCAAGTAATACAGGCATAGGCAAGCTCAGGGCATATAGGAATTGCACAAAATCATGCACAATAAGACTAGAACAACATAAGCATGGCCACCAGGCAGGGCATGGTAAGCCAGAGCAGCATATGCGCAGCCACATCAAGCACAGCAGCAGAGCACATAGGTAGCAACAGCAGCACACGCAGGGCAGCAGCACCTACACAGCAACAGCGGCCAGTAGAGCCATAGCAGCAACACGGCAAGATCCCTCCATGAGGAGGAGCAACCCAGCTCAAACCAGAAGAAGGAGGGGATGAGCTGAGAGAGAAGAAGAGAGGCGGAGGAGCACTTACAGGCGTGGCGAGCGAAGAACGCGGCCATGGCGGCCACGGCGGCACACGCCGGGGCACGGCGGCGCCAGGCCAAGCCAGGCCAGACCATGGCATCTCCGCAGCGCCCAGCGCCACCACAGCAACGCCCATGGCGGCGCCACAGCACCAGGGACGCCGGCGAGCACCATATCGCCGCGAGCCCGTGACCGCGTACAGGCGAGAAGGAGGCGAACGGAGGAGGCGACGAGGGCCAGATCGACGCGGTGGATCTGGTGCGCCGTCGAGAGGCGGTTCAGATGCGCCCCATCTCACCGTCGTCGATGGCCGGAGTCGACCGGAGAAATTCGGCGAAGGCGACGGCGACGCGAGTCGCCAGAGCTCGGGAGGAGTTAGGGTTTGCGCAAGCGAGAGAGGAAGGGGCGAGTGAGTCCGACCGAGCCGGACAGGCGGCTTGGGTTCGACCTAACCGCTGGGCCACCCTGACAGGTGGGCCCAGGGGCATTTTAGACTTTTCACAATTCCAATTAAAACAGAAACTTTGAAAATGCATAGAAAATGATAAATAGCTCTAAAAAAATAATTAAAAATATGAAAACTACTCAGGATAAAATTCTCTATCATAATAAAATATGAAAAGGAATTTTTGAAGACAAACAAGATCAAGTCCAAATTTGATGATTATAATAATCATATAAATCACACCTTATAGTTTCAATAATGAAAATCAGTCCATAAATTCATTTGGACTTCAAAAACACCTTGACAACATTTCAAGGTTGTATTTTGCCCTAAACAAAGTATCCCTAAATCATTCTTAGTATTAACCTCTCACATGAAATAATAAAAACACCGGAAGGGGGGAACAACCCTAAAAGCTGAATCATGCATAATTGCTTCTTTAACCATTGCCCTTATCGGACAATGATGCTATTTTTCAGCAACAGAGGACAAGGGTCAGTCCACACTGATACGTCCATTTTGCATCACTATTTTATATCATAATTTGTTGTTATTCATTGATATATTTCATATTTAGAGATGATACTTATGTTATTTCATCTATTTTGCATGTTTCATGATCATTGGAGAATTATTCACCGGAGTCAGGATTCTGCTGGAAAAAGCACCGTCAGGACACCATATTTCGAAGATCAACAATTGACGGAAGTTACACGAAAAATCCTATTTTTCCAGGGGACGAAGGGAGCCAAAAGGAGGAGCCGAGAGGGGCCGCCATGGGCCCCCATAGGCCGGCGCGGGCCCAGGCCTGGCGCGCCGCCGCCTTGTGGGAGGGGCCCACACCCCCTCTCGCCGCCTCTCCTTCGCGTACTTCTTCGTCCGAAAACCTAAGCCCCAGTTTACGGAGAATTGTGAGCCGCCTCGGGCGGAGAAACACCAGGAGAAAGAGCTCTCCAGGAGAATCTGGGAAATTCCCTCCGGAGGGGGAAATCGCGCATCGCCATCGTCATCGAGCTGGACATCATCTCCATCATCATCATCATCATCTCCACCATCTACACCGCCATCTCCACCGCTGCATCTCGTCACCGCTGTAACGATTTGGGTTGGATCTTGATTGTTTGATAGGGGAAACTCTCCCGGTGTTGATTACTACTTGTTATTGATGCTATTGAGTGAAACCATTGAACCAAGGTTTATGTTCAGATTGTTATTCATCATCATATCACCTCGATCATGTTCCATATGATGTCTCGTGAGTAGTTCGTTTAGTTCTTGAGGACATGGGTGAAGTCTAAATGTTAGTAGTGAATTATTGTTGAGTAGTATTCAATGTTATGATATTTAAGTTGTGGTGTTACTCTTCTAGTGGTGTCATGTGAACGTCGACTACATGATACTTCACCTTTATGGGCCTAGGGGAGTACATCTTGTATTCGTTTGCTAATTATGGGGTTGCCGGAGTGACAGCAACCTAAACCCCCGTTAGTATATCGGTGCAGGAGGGATAGCAGGATCTCAGAGTTTAAGGTTGTGGTTAGATTTATCTTAATTACTTTCTTGTATTTGCGGATGCTTGCAAGGGGTATAATCACAAGTATGTATTAGTCCTAGGAAGGGCGGTGCATTAGCATAGGTTCACCCACACAACACTTATCAAAACAATGAAGATTAATCAGCCGTATGAAGCGAAAGCACTAGACTAAAATCCCCGTGTGTCCTCAACAACGTTTGGTCATTATAAGTAAACAAACCGGCTTGTCCTTTGTGCTAAAAAGGATTGGGCCACTCGCTGCAATTATTTCTCTCGCATTTTATTTACTTGTACTTTATTTGCTATATCAAAACCCCCTGAATACTTGTCTGTGAGTATTTACGGTGAATCCTTCATCGAAACAGCTTGTCAACACCTTCCTCGTTGGGTTCGACACTCTTATTTATCGAAAGTACTACGATACATCCCCTATACTTGTGGGTCATCAAGACTATTTTCTGGCGCCATTGCCGGGGTGTGAAGCGCTATTGGTAAGTGGAATTGGTAAGGAAACTTTTACTGTACGTGCTGATTTTGTTTCTGCTTGCTACTATAAGTCATTATGGAGAGATCCTCCCTTGAATTTCTATTTGGGAAATCTACTACTACTGCAACGGTAGTGGATGAGGCGCCAGGTGAGGAAGTAATACCATATAAAATACCTATGAATTATTGAACGAGTTGTGGATAACCGCTATGAAGGGGATGGAACTGTTCATCCTGGAGATCATTTACTGTTTTTACATGAATTATGCGGGTTATTCAAATGTGCAGGTATTTCAATGGATGAAGTTAGGAAGAAATTATTTGTTATGTCGCTATCTGGTAAAGCGGCGCATTGGTATAAACTGCTGAAGGATGGGCGTTCTCTTGATTGGAAGGATATTGTGCCTGTATTTTACTCTAAATTCTATCCTCCAAGTGAAATTCACAAAGACCGCAACCGTATATATAATTTTTGGCCTCATGATGGAGAGAGTATTGCCCAAGCGTGGGGAGATTGAAGTCTTTAATGCTCAAATGCCCCATTCATGAGCTTCCTGGTAATATTATTATTGATAATTTCTATGCAAGACTATCTTTTCAAGATAAAACCTTGCTGGATACTTCTTGTTCTGGATCATTCACGCGCAATAAAGAAGAGTTTAAATGGGACCTTCTTGATCGAATCCAAGAAAATACTGAAGGATGGGAGAACGACAAAGGTAGAGTGTCAGGTATAAATTATAATTATTAATGCATTGAAACTTTTATGGATACCGATGAATATCGTAATATGAGTGCTACATATGGTCTTGACTCTCAAGTTGTTGCAAATATTTATAAAGCCTTTGCCTCTCATTTTGAATTGACTAGGAAGAATTTTGATAAGTATCATGAACCATATAAAGATAAAGTTGATTCGCCTAAAGGCAAATGTATTGAAATTAAAACTGTTGATCATGTTCTTCCTGAAGCTTATATTGAAAAAACTCATTTCCCTGCTAAAATGAAGGAGTATTCTGTTATAACTAGTGTAGTTAATAAAAGTGCAAAGAAACCTATAGAACCGAAGAACAAATAAAAGTTGAACCTGCTGTTGCAATAGTTAAAGATCTTGTTACGAAAATGTGGAAGATGGTCATATTATTTTTTGTGAAGATGCTTATAATATTGTTTCGCATCCTAATAAGTCTATGAAAGCCAGTGTTCCTGTGCTGTTCGAATTGGTGATCATTGCTATTATGGTTTATGCGATATTGGTGCAAGTATTAGTGCCATTCCTTATGAGCTCTACACGGAAATTATGCATGAAATTGGTTCTTGTGAACTTGAAGATATTGATGTGGTTATTCGGCTAGCTAATAGAGAAACTATCTCTCCCATTGGTATTGTTCGAGATGTTGAAGTTCTATGTGGTAAGATTAAATATCCTGCTGACTTTTTGGTACTTGGTTCTGCTGCTAGTAAGTTTTGTCCTATTATTTTTGGTAGACCTTTTCTAAATACATGTGGAGCTATTATAGATTGCAATAAAGAGAAAATTGTTACTAAATTTGCTGGTGAATCTTATGAGTTTAACTTCTCTAAATGACAAAGGATTAACTTGTCAATGCCTACAGATTGTAGACTAGGGTTTTGCTAGAAGTAGAGGGCAAGTAGATCTTGAAGGTTTAGGCGAGAAGTACTCGACGATTACGAAAACTAGGGTTATGTTGACAGTAGATTCGATCCTTTCTTTGTCCCTCGACTCCCCCTTATATAGGGGGTGGAGCCGAGGGTTTCGTTTTGTACAAGAGTCCGGGACGGTTTCTAACTCATCCCGCCAGATTTACAAATAACACTTCCTATTACAACTCTAGCTTTCCTTAATGTATCTTGGACTCCCGAATCTTCTTATTCTTCGGATAGTAGGCCTTCAGTAAACTCCGGGTACTATATTCGGCAGGCCCATTTGGGGTGCCTATGTCATAGCCCCGAGATTTTGCTTGAATCGTAGAGTCAAGGAAAATCTCGGCTGTTTATATTTTATTCGAGAGCCTTTATTTATGCTTCTTCACATAAAATTCTATATTGTACGGGGATAATGGTAGTTGGGGCTAGTTCATCGACGGATCGGGTACTAGTTAACTGCTCTAGTGGCAATCCGCAAAAACCTACTTCAAGATCACGTCCCTGGACATGATCCGGGATACTGGTGTAAACTTCGACGGTGCCTCTTAAGGTCTTACCATTCTGTCGAGTCCCAAATTTATCGGGTACCTAACGCGTCCGTTAGGATTTTTCTTCGTATCTGTTGATACGGATAAAAGTAGCAGCGCGCTTTAGCGATGCCACGCCCGAACGGATCTGAGGTCTTACCTTCGCAAATTTGCGGCATTCAGAAATTGATCGCAACTTTGGCGTTGAGAATATATTGTCGAGTGCTTTTCGCCTTTGGAATAGCACATTTTATCGAGTCATATTTGATGACTTTATTTTGTCTTCCCGATGGGAGTATATGTAGAGTTATCTATGTAACTCGAAATATACTCACTTCTGTTTCTCTATTTTTGAAAAAATTCATCGGGCACGCGAACAGCGTTCCCGATGGGAGTAGCCGAGGCTACAGCCAAGAACTTGTGCTTGGGTGTAGGCTCCACAGATTAGTATCCTTTGCCGCTATATTTATAACCCTTCTCGATATTTTTACATTTATCGGGTGCGCGACCAGCGCTCCCGATGGGAGCCCCCGAGGCTATGAACAAATTCTTGGATTTGGTCATAGGCTCTCGCCATTTCTATATTGTCATACTCGAAATTTTATTTTTCCAAAGTAGCCCCCGAGCATTTGGGCAAAAACTTGTATTTGATCAAAGGATCCAAGAGTATTCAAATGATTTACCCTGTCGCCATTCTCTTTTATTTTTCTTGTCGACATATTCTCCTTTGTCAAATTCTCTTCATCTCTATCAATAATTGAGATTTTTTCTGCCTTGTGGGTCCATTGTTTCCACCACATTGACACGTCGTGCAAGTGGGGACACACGTCCTCCGCTTTTCCTGGCGCACGTACGGTAACGCCTGTTCCATTCCTTCCCAGTAAAAATACCTTTTTACCCTTGTATTTACGAGATCCTTTTTCACCACACGATTTCTTCATCCAACGGTGCACTGCTTCGTCCGAATCCTATATAAACCTTTCTTCTACCTCGGTCCAGTCCTTCGCTTGCGCCGCACATCTGCTTCCCTCTGCAAAAACTTCCCCTGCACTCAACTCTGTTTGATCTTCCGCACGCCCAAGCATTGCTTTGTCCCCTGCCTTTGATGCCACCACGCACGCGACTCACGCGCCACGGCACTCCAGTCCGAGATGGCCGCCGAAGATCTTGAGTGGGAGAGATCCAAAATCTCCAACCAAGACCTCAATATGATGAAGAAGCTTGGCTTGATGAAGAAGGAAGATGCCATCCGCTTTCCCAGCGAAGAAAGCTATCCCAACCCTCCAATGGAGTACCGGGTTAGTTTCGTCGATCACCTCATCCGCGGCCTTTCTGCTCCAATTCACGATTTCCTCCGCGGCCTTCTTTTTGTTTATGGGATTCAATTGCACCAATTGACCCCCAATTCCATCCTCCATATTTCCATTTTTATCACGCTGTGCGAATGTTTCCTTGGAATCCCTCCTAACTGGGCTCTTTGGAGCATTATTTTCTTCTCCGCCGCAATGCCTCCCGCAATGCCACTTATAACATAGGCGGCGTTGTTATCGTGTTCGAACGACGTTGATTACTTCGACGTCAAATTTCCCGATTCTGTCCAAGGGTGGCGCAAAAAGTGGCTCTACATTCACGAAGAAAGTGCCAACTCCGTGGAACACAACATAATCCCCTTTGATGGAAATGCCAAAATTCAGCGCCGCCGCTCTGGGGATGCTTGAAGCTTCCGAAGAAGAGAAAAGCGCAAGGAAGCACTTATGTCGCGTATTCGTCAGCTTCAAAATACTCGAGGCAAAGAGCTTTCTGGTGTTCAAATCACTGCCTATTTTCTTAGAATTAGAGTGCAGCCTCTTCAGGCTCGCAAAAATCCCCTTTGGACATATGCTGGTGGAAACGACGCTAATAGGCTCTCCAGTGATCTTTCTGCAAAGGACTTGGAGAAGCTGATTCGAAGAATTTCCCGTTTAAACAAGAAAGACCCTATTCCTTCCTCTTGCCATGTGGAACCATACAGCTCCACCAATCCTCTCCCCGAGGTATTTTGTCTTCTCGAATTTTTATCTTGTTCCAAATGTTCCCTGCATCTCACTGTATTGATATCTCGCTAATTTTTCTTTTGTCGCTATTTTGTTTGCAGAACCATCCTACTATGGCTTCTCTTCCTCCCCTTCCTGAGGATGGAGAAGTCGAAGAACAAGCTATCGTTGCCGAAGACAATCAAGGTTCTTCTCTTTATGAAAGTGAAGTCGCAGTTCTCACAAATCTGCGGCTTCCCATGAAAAGGAAGTTGAATCTGAAGCCAGCGAGTCGACGCAATCCCTTCCTCCTGCTGTTTCCCCAAAGAACAAAAGGAAAAGGGATGACGCCGAAGCTTCCGGCACCTCCAAACCCGAAAACTGTTCCTTCTCATCCGGAGTCGGCTTATGATCCATACCTCGGAACTCTTATCAGTTCGTAAGTACCATCTCCCTGTTTTTTTGTACTTTGAAGATTTCTTGTCTATCTTGCCTTTATATTGTCGACTTGTACTCGTAGTGATGATGAAGAAGTGTTACCAACTGTTGATGTGGCTACTCGAACGAGTACGTCACATACATTAGTCGCCTCGGAAACGCCAGTCGAAGGGAAGAAACGTCGCCTCCTCGACAAAATGTCGACACCGCGACTCCTCCGACAAGCCCCGAGCCTCTTCACCGAAAAGGGCAAGGACGGAGATTATCGCGGAACCTACTCTCCAATTGAGTAGCTCCTCGAACCTTCTCATGGAGGATGTAGGTTCTTTACTTTTTTGTCATTGTTTATGTTTCCTCTGTTTACTGTATCATCATATTTTTCTCATACCCCCATTTTCTCTTTGTCCTCTTTGTTTATCAGCCTATGATCAAGGATCTTCTTCGCATCGGTGCCCAATTTGTTGGGTACCGTGAATATGCTAATAAAACTGAAGGTAATATTTTGCTACTTCTTTTTGCCTCTGCCCTTTTGCTCCTTTGTTGTCGAAGTTTTTAACTATATTTTTTCTTCTTTGCCAGAAAAACTGACGGAAGCCAATGAGCGTGCCAACACACTCGCTCAACAGTTAGAGCATAGTGAAAAGGCTCGCAAAAAGGCCGAATTGGATGCTACTGAAGCTAGGGCAGAAGCTGACAGGGCCAAGGCTGACGCTGCTGGTGTCGAAGATCTTAGAAAAAGGCTTCACACCGCTGAAACTTCACTGAGCGATCACATGGCTGCCCAATCTGCTCGCGAAGAAGCGATCCTTAAGCGCTTAAGGACACAAAGTCGCCGCTTCGTTGGTAAGTATCACTTATTATTTTTGTATTTCCTTCTCTGCGCTCTTTTGTCGCTCAATAAGTTTCATTTTTGACAGCTAGAACAGCTCAAGAGTTTCAACTTGAAGAACCCGCCAATGATCCTCTTCTTGACGCCCTTTCATTCCTCGAGGTTCATGGGTCAGAGGCACGCGAAGGGCCAGCCAGGGGTTGTCGCGGCTTTTTCCTTATTTTTTCCCGAAGAAAGAGGAACCCGCAACTTTCCTTGACCTCGCCAAGAGTTTCAATTCATCGAAGACCTTGGACGAAAATGCGCCAAGAAAACATGAAGGTTCTTTCGAAAGCACTGCCCTGGTTGCTGACAGCCAACAAACTATTGATTGGATGAAGGTTGGCGACACCAATCAAATAGAGCAAGCGAGGTGGAGGTCGCTGATTAAGGCAGCCAAACCCAACACGAAGAAAATCTTGGCATATCTCGGGATCAAGCCACCCTCGACTCCCAGCTCATCAAGGCCGGAGGTCTAGTTTCATATTCTTTTGCTTTGTTTTAGTTTACCTCCTCCTTTTGGTACTGTCGCTGTAATGCTCCTGGCGATAATTAGGTCTTGTAGAGGTCCTCTTTTGTAATAGACATGTATATACAAGAATGAATGGAAGTCGAACTTTGTCTCAATGATTGATATCGACGTTTTTCTATTTTTCAGTTGATTTTTGACAATTATTCGTCAATTCCTGGTCCTCCCGAAGTTTTTCCTTCGTCCCTTTCGAAGAAGTCTTCTGTCCCTGTTAACCTTGATGATTCTTCGAGTATGGATCTGATAGAAGAATTGAAAGAACTTCGAGTACAACTCCGTCTGAAGAAGTCGCTTATACTTATGGAGCAGTCTCGAGAATCTTCTCAAAGGGAGAAAATTGCATTCCAACAAGCTCAGGATGCCATAGCCGAGAAGGACGCTATTGAGGCCCATACTACATCTCGAGAAAATTCTATGCTCCATTGCTATGAGATGCTAGCTTGGATATGGCGGGTAAGTTTCATTGTCTTTATCTCGCTTCTTCGTTTTCTTTCTGCTTGCCTTATTGCCCACTGAATTGTTTTAAGAAACAATAGGTGCTTTTTGGATACTACCGAAGATGAACGTGTCGAGGCTCGTTCCAATGTTCTTCTTCGGCTTGCACGTGAACATGAGTCGACTTTTTGGGGTACACCTGAACGGACCCGCCAAATCGTGAGATTTCAAGATCGTGCACTTCAGGTTCGCGAGTATCTTGACTTCTGTACAAGGACTTTGTCTCTGGTTTATGGTACCATGTTTCCTCGCAATAAGATGCCAGAGACCCTTCCTGCGTTGATGGACAAATTTCGAGATGCTCCTCGCATCCACGGCTTTGTACGAGCTCAACTAGCTGCTGGGTGCAAGGTTTGCGATGATCATGATAAAAATTTGCTACCCAAAATTAGACGTGGGGCAAGTTGTTCCAAAGTGCTTGGAGAAGATGTCGAAGAAGAAAAAACTTTGGCAAATATGATGACATTGTTACTCCTGTTGCGAAGATATGATGGATGAACTTCTCCGGATGGATTCCGAATTCTTCGTGAAGGGTAGCTACGCTGAGCATAGTACTCGCGCTGTAAATAACGAGCGCTTAACCATAGACAATATATTGGGAAATCCTTGAAGACGAACTTATTCCAAATTTGTATCCTGTATAAACGAGCTATATTGTAAAGTCATTGTATTTTATTTTTATCGCCCCCGGGCGTTTTGATTGCAGTATCTTTTGTTTATTATAATGCGAGGTTGTCCCAAGGCAAGATAATATACACTGTATACTATTTTTGTGGGTGTAAGCCCCCGAATCTTTTGTTGATCACTATTTTGTCTGTATCTCTTTTTATTTTGGCGAGGTATGTTTACCAAGGCAAGATGCTTCTTTTGTCGACACTGTGTTTATATATATATATTGTATCATGTAGGAGGAACCCCTGATCTTGTCGAGAAGAAGATATATGATTCCACTATCTTTATTATATTGCAGCACCGCGAGTCCGCCTCATTAAAAACCTTCTCCGGCCCCACTCGGTGCCCAAAAGGGAAAAGAGTGCGTCGAAAACTCGCGGCGTTTATACATTGTAGCTTTACAAAGGAGACTATATTTTCGACATCTAGGCGTAGAAACGCCTGAGCTGTGCCACGTTCCAGGATTTGGCTCGTCAATCCCGTCTTCTTGTCTTTAATTCGTATGCTCCTCCTTCGATTACTTTGTGACGATGTAGGGTCCAAGCCATGGTGATTCGAGTTTTTCATGACTTTTTTGATTGAGCCGCAGAACTAAGTCACCAACTTGAAAAGACCTTGGGCGCAATCGTCGGCGTGGTAATTCTTCAGGTCCTGTTGATATTTGGCGACTCGTGACAGGACCTTATCTCGAGCTTCATCAAGTGCATCAACGTCGTCCTCCAGGGCTTCCTCGAGGTTTCTTCATTATATTCCGTGACTCTTGGAGAATCATGCTCTATTTCTATCGGCAGGACTGCTTCAGCTCCATGGACCAGAAAAAACGGTGTTTCTTGTGTCGCCGTATTTGGTGTTGTTCGGATACTCCACAACACACTTGGTAGCTCCTCCGGCCAAGTATGCCGAGCTTTTTCCAGTGGGCCTAGCGGGCGTTTCTTGATGCCATTGCAGATGATGCCATTGGCCTTCTCGACTTGTCCATTGGTCTGAGGATGCGCAACAGACGCAAAACTCAATTTAATGCCCATTTCTGCGCAGTATGCTTTGAACTCCTTGGACGTAAAATTGCTGCCGTTGTCTGTGACGATGCTGTGAGGTACTCCGAAGCGAAAGACAATGCTCTTCACAAACTTTATTGCGGATGCTGCATCTGGTGAATTTATTGGCTTCGCCTCTATCCACTTGGTAAATTTATCGACAGCCACCAGTAAGTACTCATATCCTCCTGGCGAAGCTTTGTGCAATTTACCCACCATGTCGAGACCCCATTGAGCAAAAGGCCAAGATAGTGGGATTGGCATAAGTTCTGCTGTTGGCAGTGAGGTCTTGCCGCAAATCTTTGGCACGCGTCGCAGTTCGCACTATTTCCTTCGCATCCTCGATTGCTGTGAGCCAATAAAATCCTGCTCGAAGACTTTGGCCGCAATGGCTCGCTACTTGCGTGATGCCCGCATATTCCTTCATGCACGTCTTTTAGGATTATCCTTCCTTCTTCGGTGTAACACACCGTTGTAGCACACCCGAAATACTGCGTTTGTACAGTTCCCCTTTTACCACAGTAAAGGCCTTTGATCGCCTAATTATTCGCTTGCTTCGACTGGATCGTCGGGTATGGTTTTCCTTAGGATATATGATATGTAAGCATCCATGGAATTTGCACCATCATGACTAGCTCTTGCTCTTCTTCTTCTGCTGTGTCTTTGGCGATACTCGAAGATTTCTCTTTCTCCTTTTTGTTTTCTGGCTTTGTTGATCTCTCGCTAATCTCTTCCCAGAATACACCTGGAGGAATCGCGAGGCATTGTGACCCGATGTTTGCGAGAACGTCGCTTCGTTGCTCATCCTGCTGATGTGGTTTACCTCACAACCATCGAATAACTTCTCCAGCTCATTGTACACCTCTTTGTATGCTATCATACTTTCGTTGTGCATCATTGGTTCATGACTTGCCGTGCTACCAACGTGAATCGCCGAAAATTTTCAGTCGGGTTGCACCGAAGCTTTCGCCATCTTCATCCCATGTATGAGAGCTTCATATTCTGCTTCATTGTTAGATGTGTTTGAGAACGTCATCCGCAGAACATACTTCAACTTGTCGCCTTCAGGTGATACTAATATCATGCCTGCTCCAGCACCTTCCAATCTTTTGGACCCGTCGAAGTTCATGGTCCAAGTCCTCGATAACTCTGGGGTCCCGTGTTTTGTAGCTCCATCCACTCGCAATGAAATCTGGTAAGACCTCGCGACTTTATTGCTTTTCTTTTTCATACGTGATGTCCCGAGGGAAAGTTCTATTCCCCAAAGGGAGACACGACCCGTAGCTTCTGGGTTGTTCAAGATATTTGATAAGGAGCCTCGTTGACCACTATTATCGGTGCGCGAAAAATAGTGTCGCAATTTTCTTGCTCGTGAATACTCCATATGCTAGCTTTTGATATTGCGGGTACCGTTGTTTTGACGGCGACAGGATGAAATATACTGGCCTTTGAACTCCATGAAGCTTGCCTTCTTCTTCCTTTCGACTACTAGGGCCGTGCTGACCACCTGAGGTGTGGCTGCAATATACAAGAGAGAGGTTCTTTCTCTTTGGCGCCACCAATATCGGTGGTGTCGAAATTGCTCGCTTGAGATTCTCGAAAGCTCATGCTTCCTCGTTCCATTGAAATTTTTCCCTTGCTTAATCAATGCATAGAACGGCGCGCTTTCTCCTAGCCCGGCGATGAATCTTCTTAAAGCGACTCGCCGTTAGCGTTGTATTTCTTTCAACTTTGTTGGCTTTCTCATAGTAACGATAGTATTTTTCGGGATTAGCTTCAATCCCTCTTCTGATACTAAGAACCCGAGAAGTTCTCCGAACTCCAAAACACTTTGTCGGGTTCAGCTTGAGGCAGAACTTGTCGAGGTTGTCGAAGGTTTCTTTCAAATCTTCGATCAAAGTCGACCCTTTCTTTGATGTTATTACGACATCGTCGATGTAGACTTGTACATTTTCCCGATCTGTGTTGCTAGGCTGCATCATCCGCCGATATGTTGCTCCCGCGTTTCAGACCAAAGGGCATTGTTTTGTAGCAAAACACGCCATAAGGTGTGATGAACTTGCTTCATCTTCTTCTTTTAATCTGATCTGGTTATAACCAGAATATGCGTCCAAGAAGGAAAGACGTTCGCATCCTGCCGTGGAGTCGATGATTTGATCGATCCTTGGGAGGGGAAAGTGATCCTTGGGACAATGTTTATTGAGACATGTGAAGTCGACGCACATGCGAAGGACTATTGTGTGTTTCTTCGCACCATCACTGGGTTAGCTACCCATGTGGCTTCTGTAGATATTTCTCTGATGAACCCAGCATCTTTGAGTCGATCTATTTCTGATAACATGGCTTTGCGGCTAGGTTCCGAAAAACGCCGCAAAGGTTGCTTTACCGGTCGTGCGAGAGGATCCAAATTGAGGTGGTGCTCGGCAAGTTCCTGGGTACTCCTGGCATGTCGTGGACACCATGCGAAGATTTTCCGGTGCTCACGGAGGAACTCGACGAGCGCGCTTTCTATGCGACATCCATGTTTGCGGCAATGGACGTCGTTTTCTTTGGATCTGTCGGGTGGATCTGTACTTCTTTTGAATCCTTGGTTATATTGAAAGTTGGCTCCTTAGAAGATCTTCCTACCTCTGGCAACACGTCATAATCGGTGAACCGTGGCGCCGCATATTCTGCTTGCATCCCGAAAGTTTCCGATAGTCGATGAAAATCCTTGTCGCATTTATCGGATAACGCGAAACTTCCTTTGATTGTGATAGGTCCCTTAGGCCCGAACCTCCACAACAGATGTATAATGCGGCACTGCCATGAACCTGGCATACGCTGGTCGTCCCAACAGAGCATGGTACTGCGATGGGAAATCCACCACTTCGAACTCCAGGTTCTCTATCCTATAGTTTTCTCGGGTTCCAAACTGAACGTCAAGGTTAATCTTGCCCATGGGTAACTTGGCTTCTCCGGTGTAATCCCGTGGAAACGTGTGTCAGTTGGTTTCAGTTTGCTAGGGATATGTTCATCTTCCTCAATGTATCTGCATACATAAGATTTAGCTGCCGCCATCTATGAAAACTCTCGACACATCAAAACCGATTACTGCGGGTAAGATGAGTGCTGATTGTCCTGGTCGAGGAACTTGCTGCGGATGATCGCAATTGTGAAGCCGATGTCTTGCCCCGACCAATTTAGGTACTCGACTGTTGGTGGAGGCATCTTCTCCGCCATGAACACTTGTCGAGATATTACCTTCTGCGCCCTGTTGGACGCCTAGCTTTCTGAATCATCGAGACCACACCGTTAGAGTTGGGGTCAACATATGGAGGTGGATGTGGTGCTGCCGCAATTCTAAGCTGGTGTCGATTTTCGTCGGTAATTGCGGGAGGAGGTGGAAGGTGAATCTCACTCCTTGGCTCCCGAGGATTTCTGTTTTTGCTTGGGCATTTGCGATTCTGCTGCTCGCAGCATTGCCTCAATTGCAGCGGCAGTCTTTCTGGAGGTGTCCCACTGTCTCTTTCCATTGTTGTCGAGGTAAAAGTGCATTTGACACGGACCGTTCATCATCTCCTCGGGAGACACATAAGGTCTTTGAATCCTTGGTCCACTATTTTGCCTGTTGCCGCGAAAATCACCTCTATTGTCGCCTTGTTGCTCGTTGCTCCTTTGATAATCATCTCGACTATTTCCTCCAGATTTCCCGAAAACCAGCCGATATATGGCCGGGAGCGTCGTTGTTGTAAAACTGGCGAGAAAACCGTCTTCTATTTTGATAATTTCGACCACGATCCTCTCTGCGACCTGTGTCGCTTGTTGTATATTGCGTCTTCTCCATCGCCCATTTATTGGCTATCTCCATGAGTGCCGATATGGTCTTAGGGTTAGTTCTCCCTAAGTCCTCGATGAAATCTGCTCGCGGACTCCCACGAACGCATCTATTGCCCTCTCGTCAGATATATCTTCTGCCGAGTTCTTTATGATGTTCCATCGCTGTATATACTTCCTCATTGACTCGTCGTGTTTTTGTCGGCATGCCTCAGCTCTTCCAACGTGGGTTTCTTGCACGTGGATCGGAAGTTTTTCACGAAGATGTCCTCAAAGGTCTCCCAGCTGTCGATGGAATTTAAGGGGAGTTTCTCTATCCAAGATCTCGCGGCACCACTCAGGTGAACTTGGATACTTTGCATAGTTGTTGCTCTGGTTCCTCCTACCAGCTTTACCATCTCGAGATAATCCACGAGCCAATCCTCGGGATCTTGCAGGCCGTCGAACTTCTTGAAATTTTCGGTAACTTGAACCCTTTTGGGACTCGAGTCTTTCGAACTCTTCTCGTAAAGCACGGGAGCCCACACATATCTTCGTCGGCAAGCTCTGGCGAGTGCGACGTCCTCCTTTCTTGTCGCGCTCTGTCCACCCTTACTTGACTGTCTGTGTCTCTTGCTCCACTTGCTCTTGGTGGGTCTTGAACTGCTGTGTGGGTCGTGGACTATTTTGCCTAGGATTTTCTTCGGGAGGCGTTGTTGCAAACGCTGTTCCCATAACTCCTACTCCAGCCATCGCCATATTGAACAATGGTTCTCTCGGGTCCCCAGGAGGTGGTGGATGCCAAGATATAAGCTTGTGTTGCCATATAACCTGCCTCCGGCGTTTTTGGGATGATATTTCCTCTTTCATCGATCGACATAAAGGACATGTCGAGATTTTGGATTATGTTTCCTCTCTCTGCCTCGGGTATGTTTTGCGTCGAGACATTGCTCTCCTCCGAGCTTCTCTGTGACTATCTCCCGAGTTCTAGATGTCGACTTAAATCGCTCGGCGTCTGCGATGCGCTTTCTTTCTCCTATTCGGGGATGCTGTCTGTTTCCAACTCTCACTTACTCGAGCAAGTCTATATTGATATGCTTGAAGTTCTTGTACGAGTAGCAGTGGTGGTCATAGGTTCTGAACCATCCATGGCTTTCGCGGCCCTATCCCACGCTTCTTGCGGGAGCCTCTCTTGCGCGAGTTGAGGATCCAGGATATTTAGTGCCTAAGCCATGTCTGAGATCAGCGGGATCGACGTATGGATTTCCCAACTCGTCGAAAGCCTCCGATGTTTGCGGGTCGATGTGCCTGCCCCTTCTACCACATAGATCCGATGATATTTTGTGCATTGATTTTTATCAGGATTGGTGACACCATCATGTAGAGTGGTGAAGACCTTTCCGATGGCAACAGACTTGTCGATGAAGTTGAAGCGTCGACGCCGTCGGAGTCGCTGCTTATAAAGGAGTCCGCAGACGACTCGAAGGATGTGTTGCTGAAGATCTTGGCGAGCTTTCCGCTTGCCTTGTTGTCGACGAAGTATGGCGACGAAAACTCCTCGTCACTCGACGAAAAGTTAGAATCGACCACTGAAAATTCCGACGAGATCGGAACTTCGAAACGGTAGGATCCTTCCTTGTTGACACCGAATCGGAATTCTCCGACGTCATGATGATGGGCTCCTCCAGCATAGGCACATGCATCCATACGGGAGGGCGGGTGAGGAATAAAATTGAATAGATCAGTTTTCCCTTGTTACCTCGATCCATCGCGTTGTTTCTTTGTTGATGAAGTCGAAGATCTTGAACGATGCCATCGAGATCAGATCCTTGCAGCCTCTAATTCCCACAGACGGCGCCAATTGACAAAGGATTAACTTGTCAATGCCTACGGATTGTAGACTAGGGTTTTGCTAGAAGTAGAGGGCAAGTAGATCTCGAAGGTTTAGGCGAGAAGTACTCGACGATTACGAAACTAGGGTTATGTTGAAAATGATTCGATCCTTTCTTTGTCCCTCGACTCCCCTTATATAGGAGGTGGAGCCGAGGGTTTCGTTTGCACAAGTTACAGTCCGGGACGGTTTCTAACTCATCCCCCAGATTACAAATAACACTTCCTATTACAACTCTAGCTTTCCTTAATGTATCTTGGACTCCCGAATCTTCTTATTCTTCGGATAGTAGGCCTTCAGTAAACTCCGGGTACTATATTCGGCAGGCCCATTTGGGGTGCCTATGTCACTAAATTTGCCAAAACTCCTTATAAAGCTGATTTGCCTAATGAAGATTTTAGAGTTGAACAGTTGATACGTCTCCAACGTATCGATAATTTCTTATGTTCCATGCTACTTTATTGATGATACCTACATGTTTTATGCACATTATATGTCATATTTATGCATTTTCTGGAACTAACCTATTAACAAGATGCCGAAGAGCCGGTTGTTGTTTCTGTTTTTTGGTTTCAGAAATCCTAGTAAAGAAATATTCTCGGAATTGGACGAAACTTTCGCCCGGGGTCCTATTTTTGAAGCTTCCGTAAGACCGAAGAGATAACGAAGTGGGGCCACGAGGCAGCCGTAGGGTGGCGGCGCGACTGGCCCCGGCCGCGCCGACCTACCCCGGGGCCCTCGTGTGGCCCCCGCGTTGACCCTCCGCCTACTTAAAGCCTCGTCGCGAAACCCCGCCGAGAGCCACGATACGGAAAACCTTACAGAGACGCCGCCGTCGCGAATCCCATCTCGGGGGATTCTGGAGATCGCCTCCGGCACCCTGCCGGAGAGGTGATTCATCTCCCGGAGGACTCTACACCGCCATGGTCGCCTCCGGAGTGATGAGTGAGTAGTCCACCCTTGGACCATGGGTCCATAGCAGTAGCTAGATGGTCGTCTTCTCCTTGTTGTGCTTCATTGTTGGATCTTGTGAGCTGCCTAACATGATCAAGATCATCTATATGTAATTCTATATGTTGTGTTTGTGGGATCCGATGGATAGAGAGTACTATGATTATGGTGATTATCAATCTATTGTTCATGTGTTGTTTATGATCTTGCATGCTCTCCGTTACTAGTAGAGGCTCTGGCCAAGTTTTTACTCTTAACTCCAAGAGGGAGTATTTATGCTCGATAGTGGGTTCATGCCTCCATTGAATCTGGGACAGTGACAGAAAGTTCTAAGGTTGTGGATGTGCTGTTGCCACTAGGGATAAAACATTGATGATATGTCTAAGGATGTAGTTGTTGATTACATTACGCACCATACTTAATGCAATTGTCCGTTGCTTTGCAACTTAATACCGGGGGTTCGGATGATAACCGAAGGTGGACTTTTTAGGCATAGATGCAGTTGGATGGTCTATGTACTTTGTCGTAATGCCCAATTAAATCTCACTATATTTATCATATCATGTATATGCATTGTTATGCCTTTCTCTATTTGTCAATTGCCCGACTGTAATTTGTTTACCCAACATGCTTTTATCTTATGGGAGAGACACCTCTAGTGAACCGTGGACCTCGGTCCTATTCTTTACATAGCATACAATCCTGCAATTGTGTTTCTTGTTTTCTTTGCAAACATCTTCCACTCGATACGTTTAATCCTTTGTTACACAAGCCGGTGAGATTGACAACCTCACTGCTTCGTTGGGGCAAAGTACTTGGGTTGTGTTGTGCGGGTTCCGCGTTGGCGCAGAATCCCCGTGTTGCGCCGCATCACATTTCGCGACCATCAACCTTCAACGTGCTTCTTGGCTCCTACTGGTTCGATTAAACCTTGGTTTCATATGAGGGAAACTTGCCACTTTGCGCATCATACCTTCCTCTTGGGTTCCCAACGGACGTGTACATCTACGCGCATCAAGCACTTTTTCTCGGCCGTTGCCGGGGAGATCAAGACACGCTGCAAGGGGAGTCTCCACTCAATCTCTTTACTTTGTTTTTGTCTTTTTATTTTATTTACTACTTTGTTTGCTGCACTAAATCAAAACACAAAAAATAGTTGCTAGTTTTACTTTATTCTGTCTTGCTCTCTATATCGAAAACACAAAAAATTAGTTACTTGCATTTACTTTATCTAGTTTGTTTTATTTACCGTTGCTAAAATGAATACCCCTGAAAATACTAAGTTGTGTGACTTCACAAATGCAAATAATAATGATTCCTATGCACACCTATTGCTCCACCTGCTACTACAGCAGAATTCTTTGAAATTAAACCTGCTTTACTGAACTTGGTTATGAGAGATCAATTTTCTGGTGTTAGTTCTTGATGATGTTGCTGCCCATCTCAATAATTTTGTTGAACTTTGTGAAATGCAAAAGTATAAAGATGTAGATGGTGATATTATTAAATTGAAAGTGTTTCCTTTCTCATTAAGAGGAAGAGCTAAAGATTGGTTGCTATCTTTGCCTAAGAATAGTATTGATTCATGGACTAAATGCAAGGATGCTTTTATTGGTAGATATTATCCTCCCGCTAAATTATATCTTTGAGAAGTAGCATAATGAATTTTAAGCAATTAGATACTGAACATGTTGCTCAAGCATGGGAGAGAATGAAAACTTTGGTAAAGAATTGCCCAACCCATGGACCGACTACTTGGATGATCATCCAAACCTTCTATGCAGGACTAAATTTTTCTTCGCGGAATTTATTGGATTCAGCCTGGAGGTACCTTTATGTCCATCACATTGGGGGCGGCTACAAAACTTCTTGATGATATGATGATAAATTACTCGAATGGCACACGGAAAGAGCTCCACAAGGTAAGAAGGTAAATTCTATTGAAACCTCTTCCTTGAGTGATAAGATTGATGTGATTATGTCTATGCTTGTGAATGGTAGATCTAATGTAGATCCAAATAATGTTCCTTTAGCTTCATTGGTTGCTCAAGAAGAAAATGTTGATGTGAATTTCATTAAAAATAATAATTTCAACAACAATGCTTATAGGAACAACTCTGGTAATAACTATAGGCCATATCCTTCTGCTAATGGTAATGGTTATGGTAATTCTTAGGAATTCTTACAACAATAATAGGAATGTACCCTCTGGTCTTGAAGCCATGCTTAAAGAATTTATTAGTACACAAACTGCTTTTAACAAATCTGTTGAGGAAAAGCTTGATAAAATTGATACTATCGCTTCTAGAGTTGATAGACTTGCCTCTTGAAATCTTTTAAAATTGAAAGTTATGCCTAATAATGATATTGATAATAAGATTACTACTACAGCAAAGTTAGAATTAATGAGAATATAAGATTAATGGCTGAACTGCGTGCTAGGTGGGATAGAGAAGAAAATGAAAAACTAGCTAAAGAGAATAATATAGCTAAAGTTTGGACTATCACCACCACTAGTAATGCTAATTCTCCACATGTTGCTGCACCTCCTACTATCAATGGTAAAATAATTGGTGTTGGCAATGTTTCTACTCCTAGTGCAAAGCGAACAAAACTGCCTGAAATTGCTAAAACTGCTGAAACTACTTGTGATAAAACTGCTGAAATTTTTTCCAACCTTGGGAACAATGATCCCATTGCTGTAGCTCATAATGATTTAGATTTTGATGATTGCCACATCTCTGAAGTTATAAAGTTCTTACAAAACTTGCTAAAAGTCCTAATGCTAGTGCTATAAATTTAGCCTTTACAAAACATATTACAAATGCTCTCATAAAAGCTAGAGAAGAGAAACTAAAACTTGAAACTTCTATTCCTAGAAAGTTAGAGGATGGTTGGGAGCCCATCATTAAAATGAAATTCAATGACTTTGAATGTAATGCTTTATGTGATCTTGGTGCAAGTATTTCTGTTATGCCTAAAAAGATTTATGATATGCTTGACTTGCCACCATTGAAGAATTGTTATTTGGATGTTAATCTTGCCGATAATGTTAAAAAGAAACCTTTGGGGAGGATTGATAATGTGCATATTACGGTTAACAATAACCTTGTCCCGTTGATTTTGTTGTCTTGGATATCGAATGCAATGCATCTTGTCCTATTGTGTTGGGAAGACCTTTTCTTCGAACTGTTGGTGCTGTTATTGATATGAGGGAAGGTAATATTAAATATCAATTTCCTCTCAAGAAAGGTATGGAACACTTCCCTAAAAAGAGAATGAAGTTGCCTTTTGATTCTATTATTAGAACAAGTTATGATGTTGATGCTTCTACTCTCGATGTTACTTGATTTGCACTTTCTGCGCCTAGCTGAAAGGCGTTAAAGAAAAGCGCTTATGGGAGACAACCCATGTTTTTACCTACAGCAATTTTTTGTTTTGTTGAGTCTTGGAAGTTGTTTACTACTGTAGCAACCTCTCCTTATCATGTTTTTGTGCCAAGTAAAGTTTCTATGTCAAAGTTGATGTTATATTTAGGATCGCTGCAGAAACAGCATTGCTGTCTGTCACGAATCTGGGCACAGTTCTCTGTAGAAAATTCGAAAAATCTGCCAATTTACGAGCGTGATCCTCAGATATGTACGCAACTTTCATTAGTTTTGAGTTTTCCATTTGAGCAAGTCTAGTGCCAGCTTTAAATTCGTCTTTCTGAACTGTTCTGTTTTTGACAGATTCTGCCTTTTTTTTAGCATTGCCTCTTTTGCTATGTTGGATTTATTTCTTTGATCCACTAATGTCCAGTAGCATTATGCAATGTCCAGAAGTGAAAATAATGATTGTCACCTCTGAACATGTGAATTATTAATTGTGCACTAACCCTCTAATGAGTTTGCTTGAAGTTTGGTGTGAAGGAAGTTTTCAAGGGTCAAGAGAGGAGTATGATATACTATGATCAAGAGGAGTGAAAGCACTAAGCTTGGGGATGCCCCGTGGTTCACCCCTGCATATTCTAAGAAGACTCAAGCGTCTAAGGGGATGCCCAAGGCATCCCCTTCTTCATCGACAAAATCATCGGGTTCCTCCCCTGAAACTATATTTTTATTCAAATCACATCTTGTGTTCTTTACTTGGAGCGTCGGTTTGTTTTTGTTTTTGTTTGAATAAAATGGATCCTAGCATTCACTTTGTGGGAGAGAGACACGCTCCGCTGTTGCGTATGGACACATGTGTCCTTAGGCTTTACTCATAATGTTCAAGGCGAAGTTTCTTCTTCGTTAAATTGTTATATGGTTGGAATTGGAAAATGCTACATGTAGTAATTCTAAAATGTCTTGGATAATGTGATACTTGGCAATTGTTGTGCTCATGTTTAAGCTCTTGCATCATATGCTTTGCACCCATTAATGAAGAAATACATAGAGCTTGCTAAAATTTGATTTGCATATTTGGTTTCTCTAAGGTCTAGATAATATCTAGTATTGAGTTTTGAACAACAAGGAAGACATGTAGAGTCTTATAATGTTTACAATATGTCTTTTATGTGAGTTTTGCTGCACCTGTTCATCCTTGAGTTTGCTTCAAATAACCTTGCTAGCCTAAACCTTGTATCGAGAGGAATACTTCTCATGCATCCAAAATCCTTGAGCCAACTACTATGCCATTTGTGTCCACCATACCTACCTACTACATGGTATTTCTCCGCCATTCCAAAGTAAATTGCTTGAGTGCTACCTTTAAATTCCATCATCCACTTTTGCAATATATAGCTCATGGGACAAAATAGCCTTAAAAACTATCGTAGTATTGAATATGTACTTATGCACTTTATATTTTATTAAGTTGCTTGTTGTGCGATAACCATGCTTCTGGGACGCCATCAACTATTGTTGAATATCATGTGAGTTGCTATGCATGTCCGTCTTGTCTGAAGGATCTATCATTTTAGTTGTTGGAGCATGCAAAATTGTTAGAGAAGAACATTGGGCCGCTAACTAAAGCCATGAATCATGGTGGAAGTTTCAGTTTTGGACATATATCCTCAATCTCATATGAGAATAATAACTTTGCTACATGCTTATGCATTTAAGAGGAGTCCATTATCTGTTGTCCATGTTGTCCCGGTATGGATGTCTAAGTTGAGAATAATCAAGAAATCCAAAATGCGAGCATTCTCCTTAGACCTTTGTACAGGCGGCATGGAGGTACCCCTTGTGACACTTGGTTGAAACATGGCATGCGAAGATCCGGTAGTCCAAGCTAAGTAGGACGAGGTGCGGGCACTATTAGTATACTATGCATGAGGCTTGCAACTTATAAGATATAATTTACATAACTCATATGCTTTATTACTACCGTTGACAAAATTGTTTCATGTTTTCAAAATAAAAGCTCTAGCACAAATACACAATCGATGCTTTCCTCTTTGAAGGACCATTCTTTTACTTTTATTGTTGAGTCAGTTTACCTATCTCCTTCCACCTTAAGAAGCAAACACTTGTGTGAACTGTGCATTGATTCCTACATACTTGCATATTGCACTTGTTATATATACTACTTTATGTTGACAATATCCATGAGATATACATGTTATAAGTTGAAAGCAACCGCTGAAACTTAATCTTCCTTTGTGTTGCTTCAACACCTTTACTTTGATTTATTGCTTTATGAGTTAACTCTTATGCAAGACTTATTGATGCTTGTCTTGAAGTACTATTCATGAAAAGTCTTTGCTTTATGATTCGATTGTTTACTCATGTCATTACTTTTGTTTTGATCGCTGCATTCATTACATATGTTTACAAATAGTATGATCAAGATTATGATGGCATGTCACTTCAAAAATTATCTTTGTTATCGTTTTACTGCTCGGGACGAGCGAACTAAGCTTGGGATGCGATACGTCTCCAACGTATCGATAATTTCTTATGTTCCATGCTACTTTATTGATGATACCTACATGTTTTATGCACATTATATGTCATATTTATGCATTTGGAACTAACCTATTAACAAGATGCCGAAGAGCCAGCTGTTTTCTTGTTTTGGTTTCAGAAATCCTAGTAAAGAAATATTCTCGGATTGGACGAACTTTCGCCCAGGGTCCTATTTTGCACGAAGCTTCCGAAGACCGAAGAGATAACGGTGGGGCGAGGCAGCCAGAGGGGTGGCCGGCGCGGCCCGGGCCCTGCCGCGCCGACCTACCCCCCTCGTGTGGCCCCCGCGTTGACCCTCCGCCTACTTAAAGCCTCCGTCGCGAAACCCCGTCCGAGGCACGATACGGAAAACCACGGAGACGCCGCCGCCGCGAATCCCATCTCGGGGGATTCGGAGATCGCCTCCGGCACCTGCCGGAGAGGTTCATCTCCCCGGAGGACTCTACACCGCCATGGTCGCCTCCGGAGTGATGAGTGAGTAGTCCTCGGACCATGGGTCCATAGCAGTAGCTAGATGGTCGTCTTCTCCTTGTTGCTTCATTGTTGGATCTTGTGAGCTGCCTAACATGATCAAGATCATCTATATGTAATTCTATATGTTGTGTTTGTCGGGATCCGATGGATAGAGAGTACTATGATTATGGTGATTATCAATCTATTGTTCATGTGTTGTTTATGATCTTGCATGCTCTCCGTTACTAGTAGAGGCTCTGCCAAGTTTTTACTCTTAACTCCAAGAGGGAGTATTTATGCTCGATAGTGGGTTCATGCCTCCATTGAATCTGGGACAGTGACAGAAAGTTCTAAGGTTGTGGATGTGCTGTTGCCACTAGGGATAAAACATTGATGCTATGTCTAAGGATGTAGTTGTTGATTACATTACGCACCATACTTAATGCAATTGTCTGTTGCTTTGCAACTTAATACTGGAGGGGGTTCGGATGATAACCTGAAGGTGGACTTTTTAGGCATAGATGCGTTGGATGGCGGTCTATGTACTTTGTCGTAATGCCCAATTAAATCTCACTATATTTATCATATCATGTATATGCATTGTTATGCCTTTCTCTATTTGTCAATTGCCCGACCGTAATTTGTTTACCCAACATGCTTTTATCTTATGGGAGAGACACCTCTAGTGAACTGTGGACCCGGTCCTATTCTTTACATAGCATACAATCTACTAATTGTGTTTACTGTTTTCTTTGCAAACATCTTCCACTCGATACGTTTAATCCTTTGTTACAGCAAGCCGGTGATTGACAACCTCATTATTTCGTTGGGGCAAAGTACTTGGGTTGTGTTGTGCGGGTTCCGCGTTGGAGGAATCCCTGGTGTTGCGCCGCATCACATTTCGCGACCATCAACCTTCAACGTGCTTCTTGGCTCCTACTGGTTCGATTAAACCTTGGTTTCATACTGAGGGAAAACTTGCCACTGTGCGCATCATACCTTCCTCTTGGGGTTCCCAACGGACGTGTACATCTACGCGCATCAACAGTGTGCATCTATTGCTCTTGCTCCTAGTAATCCTTTTCAGCAACATTTGGAGAATAGTGAGAGTGAAGTTTTTAGGGAAGAAAGGGATGAGCTTGATGAAATTTTCCTTCGTCACCTATTCTTAAACATGACTTACGGTTTGAAGATTTAGGTGTAACACCACCACCAAAGGAAGATCCTGTATTTGATTTGAAACCATTACCCGATAATCTTAAGTATGCTTATATTGATGAGAAGAAAACATATCCTGTTATTATTAGTGCTAAGCTTTCAGATATCGAGGAAGAGAGGTTATTGGAAATATTGAAAAGCACCGAGGAGCTATTGGCTATACTGATGATTTGAAGGGGATTTCTCCCGCTATTTGCCAACATGCTATTAATATAGAAGATGGTGCAAAACCTGTTGTTGAACATCAGCGTCGTCTAATTCCCAAGATGAAGGATGTGGTAAGAAATGAGGTATTAAAACTTCTTGAAGCAGGTATTATATATCCTATTGCTGATAGTAGATGGGTTAGTCCTGTGCATTGTGTTCCTAAGAAAGGAGGTATAACTGTTGTGCCTAATGATAATGATGAGCTTATTCCTCAAAGAGTAGTTGTAGGGTATAGAATGTGCATTGATTTTAGGAAAGTGAATAAAGTTACTAAGAAAGATCATTACCCTTTACCTTTTATTGATCAAATGTTAGAAAGGCTGTCTAAAAATACTCATTTCTGTTTTCTTGATGGATATTCTGGGTTTTCACATGTTAGAGCTAAAGATCAAGAGAAAACCACTTTCACTTGTCCCTATGGAACTTATGCTTATAGGCGTTATGCCTTTTGGTTTATGTAATGCTCCTGCTACTTTTCAAAGATGCATGTCTGCTATTTTTCATGGCTTTTGTGAAAAGATTGTTGAGGTATTCATGGATGATTTTCTGTCTATGGGAATTCTTTTGATAATTGCTTGCGAAACCTTGATAAAGTTTTGCAGAGATGTGAAGAAACTAACCTTGTTCTTAATTGGGAGAAATGCCACTTTATGGTTAATGAAGGAATTTTATTGGGACATAAAATTTCTGAAAGAGGTATTGAAGTTGATAGAGCTAAATTTGAAGCAATTGAGAAGATGCCCTATCCTAGGGATGTTAAAGGTATTCGTAGTATTCTTGGTCATGCTGGTTTTTATAGGAGGTTTATTAAAGATTTCTCTAAAATTTCAAAGCCTCTTACTAATCTTCTTCAAAAAGATGTACCTTTCGTTTTTGATGATGATTGTAAGGAAGCTTTGAAACTCTAAAGAAAGCCTTAACAACCGCTCCTATAGTTGAACCTCCCGATTGGAATTTACCTTTTGAAATTATGTGTGATGCTAGTGATTTTGCTGTAGGTGCTGTCTTGGCAGCGAGTAGATAAAAAATTAAATGTTATTCATTATGCTAGTAAAACTCTAGATGCTGCTCAAAGAAATTATGCTACAACTGAAAAAGAGTTATTAGCCGTAGTTTTTGCATGTGACAAGTTTAGACCCTATATTGTTGATTCAAAAGTCACAATTCATACCTGATCATGTAGCAATTAGGTACCTTATGGAAAAGAAAGATGCTAAGCCAAGGCTTATTAGATGGGTGCTTCTTTTGCAAGAATTTGATTTACATATTGTAGATAGGAAAGGTGCTGATAATCCTGTTGCTGATAATTTGTCTAGATTGGAAAATATTACTTATGATCCTGTTCCTTTTTAATGATAGTTTTCCAAATGAACAATTGGCTGTAATAAAGGTGAGCTCGCGAGAGAGCCCTTGGTATGCTGATTATGCTAACTTTATTGTTTCGAAGTATTTGCCTCCAACCTTTTCAGCTCAGCAAGGGAGGAAATTCTTTTATGATTTGAGGCATTATTTTTGGGATGACCCACACTTATATAAAGAAGGAGTGGATGGTATTATGCGAAGATGTGTCCCAGAATATGAACAACAAGAGATATTGAGTAAATGCCATGGGAGTGTTTATGGAGAACATCACGCCGGAGATAGAACCGCACAAAAGGTTCTACAATCAGGTTTTTATTGGCCAACACTTTTCAAGGATGCAAGGAAGTTTATCTTATCTTGTGATGAATGTCAAAGAGTTGGTAATATCTCTAGACGCAATGAAATGCCTATGAATTATACTCTTGTTATTGAACCATTTGATTGTTGGGGATTTGACTTCATGGGTCCTTTCCCTTCTTCAGAAGGTAATACTCATATACTTGTCGCTGTTGATTATGTTACTAAATGGGTAGAAGCTATACCTACAAAAAGTGCTGATGGTGAGACGTCTATAAAAATGCTTGTAGATGTTATATTTCCTAGATTTGGAGTACCTAGATATATTATGACTCATGGAGGTTCTCATTTTATTCATGGTGGTTTTAGAAAAACTCTTGCCAAATATGGTATTAATCATAGAATTGCTTCAACTTATCATCCTCAAACTAGTGGGCAAGTAGAATTATCAAATAGAGAAATTAAAGCTATTTTGGGAAAGACTGTTAATAAATCTAGAAAGAATTGGGCTAGTAAGTTAAAGGAAGCATTGTGGGCTTATAGAACTGCTTATAAAAATCCTATGGGAATGTCTCCTTATAAAATGGTTTATGGAAAAGCTTGTCATTTACCTTTAGAACTAGAGCACAAAGCTTATTGGGCTGTAAGAGAACTTAATAAAGATTTTAAACTTGCCGGTAAGAAGAGGTTGCTACAATTGAGTTCTTTAGATGAATGGAGAAGTGAAGCTTATGAAAATGCTAAACTTTTTAAAGAGAAAGTTAAGAAGTGGCATGATAGAAGAATTATTAAAAGAGAATTTAATGTTGGAGATAAAGTCCTATTGTATCGGTCTCGTCTCAGATTTTTTGAAATTACTCTCAAAATGGGAAGGACCATATGTTATTGAGGAGGTATATCGTTCAGGAGCAATAAAAATTAGCTCTTTGGAAGGTAACGCCACAAGTAGTGAATGGACAAAGACTCAAGCATTATATTTCTGGAGATTCTTATAATGAAGATATTGATATTATTCAAGTGATAACTCGGAAGCTTTCATTAAAGATCAAATTGACCGTTCTGCAGTCCGACTTTGAATAGGTAATAGTTTTAGTAATGAAAAGTCCGCGTTTAGCTTTCGAACAATATTTCTGCTTTTTGGAAAATATGAAAAATTACGGGATCGAAACGGAGTGGAGAGACGCGCGAGGGCCCGTCACCATAGGCCGGCGCGGGCCCCACCCCGGCTGCGCCGCCTTATGGTGACAGCCCCTCGCGTCCCGTTTCCACTCGTTTTCGGCCCGGAACCTTCCTTTGTCGTAAAAATATTTGCTATATAATCCCCGGATCTCCAGTAGGTCCGTATATCATTTTCTCGTCATGTTTTGTTTCGAGCTGTTTTCGCCAGATATTGTTTTCAGATCTAGAGCCACCATGTCTTCGTCGGAGCCTCCGAAGGACAACTTCTTTGAGAACGTCGTCAACCCGTACATAAGCGAGTTGAAGATGCATCCCAAAGAATTGATGCTCGTAGATGGAGAGTTGCAGATAGAAGATGTTCGTGGACCTAAGGGAGAAGGAAGCTTGGAGGACAGGATGGAGAAACTAGAACAAGAGGTCTTCACCTACAAGAAGATGGCTGAGCGTGAAGTGGACATCTTTCACAGAATTGTGTCCGAGCTCATTGGTGAACACGAGAAGGAGACTGCAAAGCTGTGGAGCGATATCCTCTCACTTCACAACACTACCAACCAACTTCGGGCGCAACTTTATGATGCTTGGAATCAAAACTGTGAGTATGAAAACAGGTTTAAACGCATTAGCGATGCTGCTAGTTTCAGGATTCCCGAGACCAAGACATCGTTTGTTGATGGAGAGCCTCTTCCCTGGAAGTCCGATGACGAGAAGAATCCACCATCATCGCCACCGAAGGAGTAATTCATCATCGGTATTGGCATCCCCTTGGTTTGTTCCAAGCTTGGGGAGTGCCGCGGTATCACATCATCACTACCTTTATCTTTTACTATCAAGTAGTGTCATATCATGAGTAGGGAAGTTATCATATGGAATAGTTTGCAATGTGGAAGTATCTCTCTTAGTTGGTTATCTATGTATCCGTTGGTGTGAGTTATCGTTATGGAATATTAATGAGAAGTCTTATCATTTACTTTTTGCACACTTTATTTTAGTTTGCAATCTCCATTATATGATTACTCTTGACATTAGTATTGAGATCACTTTGGGAGCATCAAGTAAATCTATTTGGTTTTGGCAAATTTAGCATTGGTCAATAGCAACAACACCTTGATGTTTAATTAGAAGAGGGAAATACATGTAGATATATTACTCTATTATCTTTATGCTAATGAGTTAGTATTCTGAAGTTAAAATTGTTGTGCTTATGAGAAAGATGCATGATTGTTTCTATCACATGTATATTTGTTTGTTTCCCTCAACCTTTATGCTTGCTATCAAACCTTCCTAGCCAAAGACCTGTATTGAGAGGGAATGCTTCTCATACATCCATAACTTTAGACCAAACCCATGCCATTTGTGTCCACCATAACTACCTATTATGTGGTATTTTGCGCTCCAAAGTAAATACTTCATGTGCTACCTTTAAATAATTCAAACTATATTACTCCTTATTTGTGTCAATGTTTTATAGCTCATGAGGAAGTATGTGGTGTTTTATCTTTCAATCTTGTTGGGCGGACTTTCACCAATGACTAGTGGCACATCCGCTTATCCAATAATTTTGCAATAAGAGCTGGCAACGGGGTTCCCAACCCCAATTGATAACCTTCATTAATAATTATCTTCACATGTTTTGCCCTGATTTATCAGTAAGCAACTTAATTTGCAATAGACACTCCTCCATGGTATGTGAATGTTGGAAGGCACCCGAGGATTCAGTTAGCCATGGCTTGTGAAAGCAAAGGTTGGGGAGTGTCATCCATAATAAAACTAAAATACATGTGTAAACAAAAGAGAAGGGGGATGATCTACCTTGCTGGTAGAGATGCCGTCCTCCATGGGAGCCGCTCTTGGAAGGTCTGTTTGGCAAGGGGTTAGAGTGCCCGCTACCATTCGTTGACAACAACAAACACCGCTCAAAATCTTACTTTTATGCTCTTTACATGATTTCAAAACTTGAAAAGCTCTAGCACATGATTTAATCCCTGCTTCCCTCTGCGAAGGGCTTATCTTTTACTTATATGTTGAGTCAGTAAACCTATTTCCCTCTATCTTAAGCAAGCAATTGAGTTGTTGTGAACCAACCATTTATGCTATGATTTAGTTAATCATGTCTTTTATGCTTTCTTGTTTAGTACAAATTTTATCCGAATGAATATGACTTTGAAAGTTATCAATGATTATGAGGAGATTGTTATGATTGAGAATGAAAGCCCTGCTATATAAATTCTAATATGAAAGCTTTGCTTAGAAGATAAGTACAATCCGTTAGTAGTTCTCTGACCAAGAACAAAGTTTGCCATAACCATTTATGATTTCCTATGCACCTTTACTTGTGATTTCTCTTTACTTATTTCAAGTTGAGTTATATGAAGAGAATGTTTACTAGAATGTCTTGTGTGAATCAATATGATGCTTCTTGTCCGTATTTTATTTATCGACTCCTCACTCCATAAACATGTGGTCTTGTTTATTGAGCTCAGTTTCGCTTGGGGACAAGCGAGGTCTAAGCTTGGGGAGTTGATACGTCCATTTTGCATCACTATTTTATATCATAATTTGCTGTTATTCATTGATATATTTCATATTTAGAGATGATACTTATGTTATTTCATCTATTTTGCATGTTTCATGATCATTGGAGAATTATTCACCGGAGTCGGATTCTGCTGGAAAAAGCATCGTCAGACACCATATTCAAGATCAACAATTGACGGAAGTTACACGAAAATCCTATTTTTCCAGGGGACGAAGGGAGCCAAAGGAGGAGCCGAGAGGGGCCATGGGGCCCCCATAGGCGGCGCGGGCCCAGGCCTGCGCGCTTGTGGGAGGGGGCCCACAGCCCCTCTGGCCGCCTCTCCTTCGCGTACTTCTTCGTCCCGAAAACCTAAGCCCCACGGAGTTACGGAGAATGAGCCGCCTGCGGGGGCGGAGAAACACCAGAGAGAAAAGAGCTCTCCGGCGGGCAGGAATCCGCCGGGGAAATTCCCTCCCGGAGGGGGAAATCGACGCCATCACCATCGTCATCGAGCTGGACATCATCTCCATCATCATCATCATCATCATCTCCACCATCTACACCGCCATCTTCACCATCTCGTCACCGCTGTAACGATTTGGGTTGGATCTTGATTGTTTGATAGGGGAACTCTCGGTGTTGATTACTACTTGTTATTGATGCTATTGAGTGAAACCATTGAACCAAGGTTTATGTTCAGATTGTTATTCATCATCATATCACCTCTGATCATGTTCCATATGATGTCTCGTGAGTAGTTCGTTTAGTTCTTGAGGACATGGGTGAAGTCTAAATGTTAGTAGTGAATTATTGTTGAGTAGTATTCAATGTTATGATATTTAAGTTGTGGTGTTACTCTTCTAGTGGTGTCATGTGAACGTCGACTACATGATACTTCACCTTTATGGGCCTAGGGGAGTGCATCTTGTATTCGTTTGCTAATTGTGAGGTTGCCGGAGTGACAGCAACCTAAACCCCCGTTAGTATATCGGTGCAGGAGGGATAGCAGGATCTCAGAGTTTAAGGCTGTGGTTAGATTTATCTTAATTACTTTCTTGTATTTGCGGATGCTTGCAAGGGGTATAATCACAAGTATGTATTAGTCCTAGGAAGGGCGGTGCATTAGCATAGGTTCACCCACACAACACTTATCAAAACAATGAAGATTAATCAGCCGTATGAAGCGAAAGCACTAGACTAAAATCCCCGTGTGTCCTCAACAACGTTTGGTCATTATAAGTAAACAAACCGGCTTGTCCTTTGTGCTAAAAGGATTGGGCCACTCGCTGCAATTATTTCTCTCGCATTTTATTTACTTGTACTTTATTTATCGCTATATCAAAACCCCGAATAATTGTCTGTGAGTATTTACAGTGAATCCTTCATCGAAACAGCTTGTCAACACCTTTTGATCCTCGTTGGGTTCGACACTCTTATTTATCGAAAGTACTACGATACACCCCCTATACTTGTGGGTCATCACACACCATCCAACTGCAACACTTTGCAGTGTTCAGGCAAGTTCATCACTTGCTCATGTCATTTGAGTATTTTTACCAAATTACTTGCAACGTACTATGTTTATCACTATGGCATAAAAAGCAAAACCACTATTTTCATAACTATGAATATGACTAAGTGGTGGGCAATGGAACCATGGATTGTGTTGATATGGTGGAGGTTCCGTTACAAGGGTTTATATCCATCTAGGAGTAAACAACAAATGTCGTCCAGTGATTCTTGTACCGTAATAACCGTGTTAACCATAAGATCTGGAGTGGGACGGTTTAGTCAATTGTATTTCCACCTCTACATCAACGGACGCGCTCTACCGTAAACACTTGTACTCCAAGGGTGCAAGCGGTGGCTGGGGAGGCCTAAAGTCCCCACGGCATTGTCCGTAGACACTTGTAGCCCGAGGATCTAGCGGTGGCTGGGGAAGCCTAAAGTCCCCACGATATTGCGGTCTATGAGGGGTTGCATCTACCGGCGAAGGAGTTTGGTTCGATCCCAGACTGTCGTCGTGGTCGGGGTCCATCCTTAATTGGTATAAGAGGACCGGCGAGGACCCAGGGTCGGGGATGCAACAAAGGGTGGGTGTGCGAGGTAGCGGAGGAATATGATTGGCTATGACCTTATACCGGGCCTCACACCAAAGGAAGTGTGGACGGAGCTGCCGGTTGCACCAAGGTTAAGATCTCTTATGGTAAAGCAACACACCTCTGCAGAGTGTAACGAACTATGACCAGTCACTCCCTGTTCCGGGATTTGGAACTGCGAACGCTGCCGGAAAGGAACTCCATGAAGTTCTAGTAAACCGGTGAAGGCTGACGGACATAGTTCTTATTAGTAAAAGCAACCTTTTGAAGAAATGGTTATCAAAACTTGCATGGTATCGTAGATAGGTATCGTAGATAGTGCATTAAACACATCTTTCCTAATATGAACTTGTTGAGTACTCTCGTACTCATACCACTCTTAAATCCCCTGCTTAGACTGTCTGAATCGACTGGAGGAGGACAACGACGACCCTGAAGGAGCCGAAGTCATCGGCTATGATGAACCAGACCTCTCTGGAGGTGTCGAAGGAGTAGACTACCTCATAGTCTACGGAACCGGGGAGGGTTCCGGAGGAGAGCAAGCTTAGATCTATCGAGTAGTAGTAGTACCCGAGCAGTACGAACTCTTAGTACTTAACTGCTCGAAGAGAATAAATGTATAACCCAATAAGACTTTTTATATTGTAAGTTAAGTTGGGTTCGCCTCGAACCCAGGAGTATCCCTCTTAGGACCCAAGAGGAGCTCCGAGATGATATGTACATGTTGCTTGTAATAATAAATGAATGAGTTATGGACCTGCTATGTTCTGTTGTACTACTCTGAGGGATGTAATATTTGCGGATTGGTACTTCGTGAATGTTATATCAACGACTGGTATACTACAACATGCAGTGGTACGCAGGGTCACCACAACCAGTTAACGTAAAAAGGCCAAAACCGAAAAACTTTTTTCGGGCCGAGACCGAAAACCCAAATTGGCCTGTATTTGTCGGGGTCGCTCGAGCGAACCGAACGCTCAATCCATATCGAGGTAATTTTTTTCTTCGAAATGGGTCACCCCAGCCTCTGCATCACAATGGTGCATACAACTCGCGTTATGGATTTTCTGTAAGCTCCAGCTGTTACAGATATGGATCGAGCGTTATGGATCTTCTGTAAGCTCCAACTTCTCTGACCCAAGTAGTAGTTCTTAAAATTTTGTGTTGTTGTCAATGTAAAGTTATGGATTTTCTGTAAGCTCCAGCTGTTACAGATAAATACAAAAGCATTTTTTTGCAATTAGGATTCAATGCTTCTTCCCCTCCTAAATTTATGGTGTTTCTTATAAGCAAGACAACTCACATCTTGAAGTCAAAATCAAACTAAAAAATTCTTTCAAGTGCCACAGTCAATGAAATCCATCCTGAGTAGATAAATCTAATGAAATTTATACTCTTCTATCCAAGTGTAACTCTGTTCAATCTTACTTATTTTCCTTCGACGGTAAGACAGACTAAACATATTGTGCTCTATGTGTAACTTTTGATATCTAATCTTTGATCTTTCTTAGCAGTACTACTATAGAAATTCGGTATGTCCAAGCCCTGAATTATTTGGCGGCCTGCTCCAAATCGCCATTTGTTCTTCAAAGCTCCCAATAACGGCAGACTGCTTCTTGTTTGCTAAAGAATTTGCCAATCGATTGTAATATATTTCATCATTGAAATGACTTAACACCTTTACTAGCTTTGTACTCTGCTTGCTGATCACTATCTGCCCATCTGTTCTTTCTGTTGTGTTGGCAACAACGCTTATTGGCTTCAGCTTCACTGAAGATTTCAAGTCAGATCCTTGGACCATGTATACCGCACCAAGAACTTCTCCCAAAAATATATCCTAGAAATAAGTGAATTTCCATAGAATTATTTAAAAAAATTATGCCTGATAATTTGCAGAGAACAATTTTAAGAAGTTACAAGACAGTATAAAGTATGTGCACAGAAATGCAGGATGAATAGCAGTCCGTTACCACATGGTGATACAGATTATGTTTGCTCTGAAGTTCCTTCAATAATGAGAACAACCCATGGACAAACTTTAATTCAGGAGTTTGCTGGATTTGCTCCAAGGCTTCCAGAACAGCCCCAAACGAAGCAGCTTTTCGTTGCGCGGTAAGGGGAATGAGTGTAATATTCAGATTGGATTCTATGACTGTTTTTGCAGCTAGTGGATCAAGAAACATGTTGAACTCTGCATATTTGTTGGATGGAACAGTGAACACATTCCCCTTCTCATGACCTCCATCTCTGATGAGACCTCCAACAACATAAACTCTCTGCACACAGAGAAAATGTGTTTAACAAGATCAGTGTCCACAGGTATCAAATCAAAACTAGAGGTCTGAAGATAGGGAATATAGTGACCTCGATCACAGAGCTTGCATCCCTGTGAGAGAGTGAAATGTTGGCCAAATTGGTGAGAGGTCCACTGGTAAGAACAGTGATCTTGTCACCTGGACCAAGTTGCTTCCTGACAGACTGCCAGACCTCGAAAGCCAGTGGCTGCCGATGTTCCGGGTCATCTGAACTTTCAGGAGTGTATCTGATAATGTGATTGATAGCCGTGTGAATAATTTTGCGCCATTCTCATATTATCACTCAAATGAAATGGATACACAATTTTTTTGTTTACCTTCTAGGACTTCTCGGCAATGACCGAGCCAGTCCATACAATGTGTCTGAATCAATAAATCCACCACTGCCTATTGGAATAGCATAATCATTAGTGCAACCAAGGGTTGGAGTACCCCATGCAGTTGTATTGCCAAGGCCAACTGGAATGTCGTCGCGGCCCATCATGTGTAGTATGTCATAAACGACATCGATGCTCGCAATATTTGCCCAGCCATTGCCATTGACCAAAACCCCCTAGAACATTTTAGTAAAGTAACTTATGTTAGAAACTTGTCTGTTCAAGAGCACAACATAATGTTCCTTGGACAGAGTTTCTATCAAGGATTTCCTTCATTACCTTCAGATTTATCACCTCTCTTGGTGCCTTCAAGAGATATATAAGGGAAACAAAATCTCCAGGGCTCATGTCCATGTCAAAAATCACTGGCTTTCCCCTGCTTATATTTATAAAGTCTGGCTTATAAAGAACTTCTCTGTAATATGGGAACTGTGTAGTGATGCTGAAACGACCAGTTTGTTTAGGGATATTTAGGACCTGATGAAAACAGTTCAGTTATAGGGATCAATCTAAACTGAGTTATGATTCCTCGTATGGAGTGTGTGAAATATAATTAGACAATGGTCAATACAACAGATGTATGTTCAATCTGAATGCAGCGTTATTATAAAAGAAGGATGAAGTTTGTGAGTTGCGCTAGATGTGAAACCAGATAATGATCTATAAGAAACCTTCATGCCATACCTTTAAGAAGTTCTTTACAAATTCCCTATCAAATGTGCTACTGTTATCTGTGTTTGGCTTTGCGCTCGTCGCAACACGAACCCTGACTCCTTCTGAACCAGACACTTCCTTGGTGTATCCATCCTGAGAAATCCAAGTTACTCTGAATTTGTTTTAGAGTTTATAATAAAAATATTCTGCTTGTGTTATGTAGTATGTACTATAAATTAAATTGGAACTTAGGATATGTTACCTGGCATCTCCCACTGTTGCTTCCCGGCACCAGGCAGAAGCTGTTTCTGATCCCAGTCTGGACATGGCCACTGTGAACTCCACCTTCCTTCAGACCAAACTTGGGTGTCGCACCGCCATCGAAAAATGGGTTCGAGCCGTCGCGCACACCATAAGGTTCGTTGGAAGTGATCACCGTGATGTTCATGTACTCTAGCTCAGCAAACTCATTGCTCCCATTGGACTCGCCATTGCGCATGGCAGAGAACGCCACGCCGGCGGCAAAGGAGTCCCACATATAATAGTCCTGCAGTTATAAGTAGAAATATTTTCATGACAAATTAGCTAACTGAATCTAGTTTTCATACCACATATAATTCAATAATTGCCCTGCATTTACATGTACAAATCTAAAAGATTTCGTAAGAAAGCATGTAACTAACTAATCATTCTAATTACAACTTACAAGGATGAAAAAGAATGGATCAGAGAGTTTGAAATTAAGAGCTTGCCGTGCTGCCATGGAGGTCCGGCCCTGGTCTTCTGTTAATCCTCAGGACCTGGTCCAGCGACTGGAAGCAGTATCGCGCCTCGGGCGTGCTCTGCCACCGGCGTCCAAACTCGGCGAAGAACTCCTCGGTGATCGGGATGGTGTTGGTGGCGTCGAGCGGGACGAGCGTGACGGGGACGCCGGAGTGGAGCACCTGATAGGCGGCGAAGGGGTCGCCGAACACGTTGAACTCAGCGAACGGATTGGCGTCGTAGGCGGTGAAGAGGTTCCCCGTCGCCCGCACGCTCCCACCGGAGACATAGATGCGCTCGATGTTGCGCCGGAGGTGCGGGTACGCCATGAGGAGGAGCGCCGCATTGGTGTGTGTCCCGAAGAGGAACAGAGTGGTAGGGCCGGCAGAGAGCGTGTCCACCATCACCTGCTGCGCCGTGGGCTGCCGGAGCGGCTCGTACCGACGGGGGCCCCGCGGGAGGAAGCCCCTCCGGACACCGGCGTTTGTGTCGGCATCAAGACGCCCGCCACGTCGCCCAGGCGGGATGGCCTGCCGGTACCGGCAGCCGCCCGCCGTCGTCATGCCCTGCCATGCCATCAGTACGTTTTATGCTTACAAAGCCCCGCGCGCGCGGCTTGTTTATCGCTGGATTTTCTTGGTAGATGGTGTATGTTATTTTGGTTTTTAGTACCTGGTCTATGAGTGGGAGGTAGCCGCCGACGTTGGGGTGTATCTTGCCATCGTCCGATATGCCGCCATCGCCGCCGGCGCCGACGGCGATGTCGTCGCGGCCCATCATGTAGAGGATGTCGTAGAGCTGGTTGACGCCGTGCCCGGCGTCGATCCATGCATTGGCGTTGATGGTGATGCCCTGCGTTCACATCACAACTTACAGTTTCCGCATGAGCGAATACGACCGGTGCGATAAGCAGACCATTCTAATCCATCGATTCTATGCGAGAGACGACGCATGGCCGACGAGCATGAAGCACCAGATGGATGAAGGACATGGCACCAGATGGATGACCAACCTTGACATCGAACTGGGACCGGTCCTGCTTGAGGATGTAAAGCAGCGCGAAGAGGTCGTCCGTGCCCATGTCCGTGTCCACCAGGATCCTCCTTGGCGCAGGCGCCGTCGTGGCCACTTCCACGGTGGCCACCGCGAAGAAAACCATCAACGCCGCCGCCGCGGTCCATGACCGCGCTCTCGGCTTCTCCATGAGTTGGTGCCTTTCTGCACGACGGCTGCCGGGTGCGCCTACGAATATTCAACCACCTAAGCCTGATAGCTAACAGGCCTAATAAAAATAAGGACTTTGCTCCTTCTTAATACATTCTCGTCTGCACAATCATGTGCCATAGACAAAAAAATAATACTGGTAATAAAAAAATGGTTTAGTTTAAACCCATGTTCGTGGGTGCTAACCACTGCTATATTGATTGGATTGCCACATCAATCAGGCTTCTATGGAGATGCTGGCACCTCCGTAACAATGCAGGGCATGAGAAACGCAATGCAACAATCACAGCCTTAGTGTCCTACTCCTCTTTTTGGAAGGGAATCGTGAGCTTTTTTTAATCATAAGACAAAGTTTTAAAATCATTAGAGCATCTCCACTCGTGTTCTCCATACGGCGTCCGGCCATTTTTTTTTTTAATAACAGACACTAGGTACCCAACTTTAAGTTAATAAAGCCCCGAAGGTTTAACATAGTACACACGCTGCGGAATACAACTTAGCTACATAAAGAAGAGCACTAAATGGGGCCAGCCTCCCCTAACAGACAAGAACTAGGTAAGATGGGGTGGAACAACACCAGCAGGAGTATCAGATGCCGCGTTTGTTGCGTGTAGGGCCTTTAGATCCTGATCACCTGCCTTAGCCACGGGCGGTCCAAGGGTCTTGCCATCGACGTCCACAGCGGCAAGAATAGCAAAGATTAAAAAATGATATTAGTTGGGTGTCTCAAGACCCTGGCTTCAATTGTAAGCTTATTTCGACAAAGTCAAAGGGCCCAAGGTTGCGCCATGAAAATGGTCCACACGATGCGTCTAAATCTACCCGAGAAACTAGACACAATCGTGAAAATCTGAGCAAAATCACCAGGGCACCAACTACACCCTAGCAGTTGGCGGACTACACTCCCAGCGAACAAGTAAAAAATATGTGATTTGCATCTTCCAAAGTGCCACGAAGAGCACAACGCCCATCCCTCCGGGCCCCTGACGAGCGGCAATATTCATGCTAGACGGAAGGCGTTCTAAAACCAGTTGCCACGAAAAGATCCTGATCTTGAGAGGAATACGGGCAACCCAGACATACTTAAAGTGCGCAATCGTCGCCCCCTGCGACAACTTTTTTACATTAAGCTCACGGAGTATTTCTCGGAACGTTCCAACGCACAAGTGACAGTATCCTGAGCCGCATAGAGAACCGTGGATTCAATGATCTGCCTTAACTGATGCCAAGCCCAGCCTGATCTAGTGTCCGCCTTAACCTCACCTGGAACGAACCCTCACACACTTGAGCAACCGAGCACATTTGAGACAGCGAGATACTAAAGAGACCCGAAAATTTGTCTTTGAGAGCAACCTCGACCCCCAGCCACTTATCCATCCATAATTAGGTATGGCGACCATCTCCGATCACATGTTTAGCCCCAAGCTTAAACAATTGCTTGATCTTATGGAGACTTTTTCAGAACTAGGACCCCCTTTGGCCCGTGCCTAAAAAAATGTCCGCCGCCGAACTATACTTGGCACGAATGATTTGGACCCAAATCTGGTTTTCTGGTTGGTATAATTTCCACACCCATTTGAGCGTAAGTGCATTGTTCATCTTTTGAGAATTGAGAATACCCAAGCCCCCACATTCTTTGGGTCTGCACACAGCCGGCCAGTTCACCGGATGGAATTTTCTCTTTGGCCCGAGCCTTCCCAATAGAACCTAGCACGATGCAAATCGAACTTAGCATGTATCCCGTCCGGCAGTAGGAAGAGTCCCATCGCGAAAAGAGGCAAGCTGGAGAGGTACGAGTTGGACAGTATCAAACATCCACCCGAGGACATGAACTTTCCCCATCAAGGTTCAATGCGGCCTGCCAGCTTGCGCATCTGGAAGAGCCATTGATCGATAGTCAGCTTGCGATCGGAGATTGGGAGTCTTAGATAGACGAATGGAAACGCCCCAAGTTTACAGTTTAGGAAATTTGCAAACCCTCTATTGTGTTGCTTTAGAGCGACCCATAAAAAAAACTTCGGATTTATCATAGTTTATTTTCAAGCCAGACATGTTCTCAAAACATGTCAACGTGAACTTGAGGTTAGCAATATGCGTATCATCATCTTGGACCATAATAAGAGTGTCCTCTGCATATTGGAGATGCATAATCCCCCTGGGATAAGATGGGAAATCACACCCGCAATGTGACCCCCTAGGTTGGCCTTGGACATCATGATCGAGAGGGCTTCAACCATGAACTTAAAGAGAAGCGGTGAAATCGGGTCTCCCTGCCTCACGATTGAAAGGCCCAATTTCACCATTGATCGAGATAGTCGTCTGCCCGCCAGTCACCAACTGATTAATGCGATGAACAACCCCAGGTTCAAAGCCTTTGGCACGGAGTACCTTAGTGAGGAAGTCCCAATTTACCCTATCATATGCTTTCTCGAAATCTAGCTTCGAGAGTATACAACTCATCTTCCTGGCTTTCACTTTGTGGACAATTTCAGAGTCCTCTCCATCTTCATCCCCATCTTCCAGTGGTTTCTGCGGTGGTGGCGGCGGGTGATGGATCCCAAGTGCAGGACAATTTTAGTACTTTTCAATAATAAAGGTTGTCGAACCCACGAGGAGCTGAGGATATTGGTTAGTAGAATCGACAAGAAAGCAGTAATAATAAAGTAGTAGTTTTGATGTTTTTGAGTGTATAGTTTGCAATAAAATTAAAGTGTAGAAAATAGATAGCAAATAAGTAAATGCTCTCAATGAGAGAAAATCTCAATCCTCTATGCAGCAAGAGGACAAGCTTAAGTATGTGTGTGCTTATATGAGACTAAAGTTTCCGAGGGCGGCATGGTGAAAGCTCGAAGATGGTAAACCTAGAGGGGGGTGAATAGGTTTCTACGAATTTTAATTCTTTCTTTGTAGTCTTAGGCTTTGCGGAATATAAAGATGAGCCTAATGCAAACTAGGTGAAGCACCCTATATGATGATACAAGTAACTCGAGCATGAAGGCTCTCATAGGCAGTTATATCATAAGTAAAGAGTTTGGTTAGGGATAACCGATAGCACGCGGAGACGAAGTTTTATTCCCGTGTTCCCTTCCTTTACAAGAAGGTACATCACGTTTGGAGAGGTAGGGGTCCCACGAAGGATTCCCCAACACCACGAAGGCTCACCTTCTTCTCCGGAGTCTATCCCACGAAGGAATAGCTCACTCACTTGTGGTAGACTTTGAGGCAGCCTCCAAACCTTCACAATCTTGTCAGGAGCAAATCCACAGCCCGGATGCTTCCAGACCTCTTTTGCTCACCTAGGGTTTCCAAGAAACCTTAGAGAGCCAGTATCTTGACGAATGCAAGGGGGAACAAGATTTGGCTTGGTGGAACTATAGATCAAGACCTCCTCTAGCTTTTCCCCGGAGGGATTTGAGTTTGGGTGGAGGAGGAGGGAGATCTGAAGGTTTTGGAGCTCAACAATGAAATATGAGAGAGAGAAATGTCTTTAGCTTTTTGCACTAGTCTCCTTACCCCTTCAAGGAAGAAGAAGGGGCTTATATAGTCTTCCCAAGAAAAGAGCCGTTTGAGACATCAGAGTCGAAGCACCCAGCAGCTGACCCGGCAGTACCGGGCCTACCGGGCTACCGGTAGCACCCGGTATGCCGGGTTGTGTGCCAAGTTGCCCGGCAGCAGCACTCGGCATGCCGGGCTGTGTGCCGATTTTTCCTGGAGCTTCAGTTCTTCCTCTTTTCGAGCAACCCGGCAGCAGCACCCGGTATGCCGGGCTGTGTGCTGAGTTTTCCGGCAGGAGCACTCGGCCTGCCGGGCTGTGTGCCGAGTTTTCCGGCAGCAGCACTCGGCCTGCCGGGCTGTGTGCCGAGTTGCTTGGAGCTTCCGTTCTTCCTCCCTTCTCGGAACAATTATTCCTCTCAGCATTTTTGGTGTGAAGATTATGTGGTAGGATGTGTATATGTGGCTTTGGCAACATCCTCTTTACAGAAGAGAGTCAAAACACCGTCAGTTGTGTTGAGAACATCAATTGGGGGGGGGGGGGGGGGTCTCTCATTAGCTCACATCCCCGTATGCCGACTGAAAACCTTTCTCACCACCTTGCAACCTCGTATGTGGACTAAAACCTGTGTATACACTTATAGAAACTATTAGTCCACACGATAGCTCCGGTGTCATTGTTAACCAAAATAATGGTTAAGAGTAAAATAACCTTCACATGGATTTAGTAGCATCTGAGTTCTAAAAAACATGGCAAATATTTTGTCAAGCTTTATTAATTAGGGGTGGAGCTTAAGTTAGGTGCAGCCATAGACATGTGCAAATACACCCCTTATGATGGGTCCTAGAGCCATTTTCATAAGAAAGTATAGCATTAAGACATAAATATCCCACCATAGCTATAAAATCATTGGTCCCCGACTTAAATCCCTCTCATAGTATTAGAAAACGGTTTCCTTTCGACACTAATGCATTACATTAAAGTGCAGCTCTGTAAGCCCGTATAGGTGAAGTAATAGTCGATATAATCCGTAACTCACGAATCGTTGCTTGATGAAAGAATTAACACCCAGGAGACAGTTTCGACGCACGCACACACAGAGCGACACACACGGTATAGCACAATCCGTATATACACACACGCACGAACGCACACGCAAACCAATACTCGCCAAGATGATGCACCTCAATTTATACACACTTCATCGACGACGCCGACGGCCTGACTGCAGATCGATCAAACTCTGGCCCTGACTCCCATGGGCGTCTCCACGATGGCCGCGTTGGCTCCGGCGTGCAGCGAGCCGACACAGAGCAGCTGCGTCCCCGCCAAGATGATGGTGAACGTCTCCAGCGCGCGCTGCAGGCACATAGAACTCTGTTAGATTCCACAAGAACCGCCAAGATGATCGAGAAGACATATTCTGCAGCGGAAAAAATAAGATTGTTGGTAAATCTCCATTAATTGACGCTACTTACCAGGCTCGGGGGTCTCCAGCCGATGCTGATCTCCTTGCACGCCAGCCTGCATTCCACGACCAAAAGTGTGTTAGGACGCGCGTGCTGAAGTTTAATTTGTAGAGAATGAAATGGTCCCTGTCTTAGTTACCCCATGGCGAGGAGGGTGAGGGTCCAGGCGACGATGGCGGAGGCGGTGGCGGACATCATGCTGGCGGGGTGGCCCTCGGTAACGTCGCGCAGTCCGGTGAGCGAGGTGGCGATGCCGACGGCGCTGGCGAGGAGCGCGAAGATGACGAAGAAGCCCGTGGCGAGGTTGCCGATGGGGAAGTAGATCGGGAACAGGCGCACCGGCGGCGTCGCGCCCTTCACTGCACGCATCCACGCCAAGGAACACAGATCAGTTAACACGAACATATATAGGTTTCAGTCAGCGGTGGTGCTTGCTTGCAGTTGATCGCTTACGTGAGTGGGCGCTGTCCTCGATGCTGTAGTTGATGGCCCAGCCGGCGATGATGGCGACGACGATGTACATGATGAGGTTGAGGAACAGGAAGCCCGAGGCCAGCGACCTGATGCCCCCGTTCGCCATGCTTTTCTTGCTTAGCTGCTGCTGATCGAGATCGATGCGCCGTGTGCCGTGCGTGCGCTGCTGTTGTTGCTATCGTGCTGTGGTGTTACGGCGTGGCGATCGGCGACCTATATAGAGGCCACGGAAATGTGTTATTTTATTGGCGAAAAAAGATCGTCAGGCAGCTAAGAGATGCATAGACAGAAGCCACAGGTATTCCTCCTAGCTCGTTTGCTTTGGGAGTAAAGCCAGGTATTCCTTGCTTCGGGTTGGCTGCTTTTGCTCTCTGCAAGGGACGGATCGCCATGTCCTCTCCGCCTACGGGATCAGGCATTCTTTTCTTCGCTCAGGTGATTTACTGATTGAGAGATAAAGCTTTAAGTTTGGAGCATGGATTAGAATTTGGATTGCATAGGTTCTTTTCCTTCTTGCAGGGCAACGCCAGCCTCGTAATGATCCGTCAGTACTTCAAACCGTCACGTACACAGGTTCTTTTCACAGAAAGCTCTAGTTTGGAGCATGGATTGGATTGCATAGGTTCTTTTCCTTCTTGCGCAGAAACGTCAGCCTCCAAATGATCCGTCGGAATTTAAACGATCTTTGCAAAAGGGAAAAAAACACACGCATGTAGAGGGTGGAGATTTTTGGCTCTCGGGCACTAGTGACCCTGTGTTTCAAATAATTAAAAAAATCACATTTATGATTTTTTTTTGAAAATAATCAGATGTAGTTATCTCACAAACGTGTACAATATAAATTTTAAATACTTTGGATTTTTTCTACACAAAAATGACAAAATTTATCATTTTTGTGTAGCCCACATTACAAAGAGTTTGGCATTGAAATTTTTGTCATATATGTGTAGCACATAATACATCATTGAATATCCTTTTTTTTTAATAATTTCATTTTTGATTTTACTAAAACAAAGAGATCACCAAAGCTGGTACGTGAGAGCACCCAGGAGAGGCGATCAAGAGGCGGCGGCCACAAATCCATCTAGGGTATCGTTCTCTCCGCCTTCGGTGGTCTTGGGCGGCCCCTTGCTGGCGGAGAGTTTTTGTTCTTTACTTATGTTGTTTTTTATTGTCTTTTTTAGGATGGTGAGTCGATGGCTACATCCTGAAGTCAAAATAAGGTCCTCGTGCCATATCCTCGCTTCGGTTGTGCGTCTGGCAAAAGCGAAGGGTGCGTGGAGTCGTGTGCCTGACGGATCTCGCAGGATCGAATCAATTTTCACATTCATTGTTGTGGTTTCATGTCAGTATCTTCCGATATACGGTTGTCATCATTGGCGATGGTTGCTACTCTGGTGCGTTCGTTCTTTGGGGTCTTAGCACTATGACTTCCCGCCTGTCTACTACAAAAAGATGTACTAAGGGAAGTTTTTTCCAGCTCCGGTGATGGAGGGGTGACGATGGCAGCGTGCCTTCTGTTCGTGCTAGTATCTGTAGTCATCACTAGGTGGTTCGAGTATGTCGTTGCGTATTCGACCGTACTACGGTGAGGGATGCCTCACAGAGGGGAGATGGGGAGAGCCATGGGACGAGGAGTCACCGTGATGGAGATACACGAGTTACCCAGCTTCGGAAACCTCACGACGGTGGCGAGACCCTACTGTTGCTTGTCTAGAATTATCAGGCAACAAATACAAGTTTACAATGAGTTGTCTCTTGCCTCTAGGGCTCCCAGGATCCAGCTTATAAAGGCGTCGGATCTAGGGTTACAACAGTAGAGATCCAACTGGATACGACTAGTTCTAAGCTACGCTAAGTTATCTTGTTGTGCATGTCAATAATCCGATCGACCTTTACTATGGGCTGGATCCGACTACTCCTTTCTGGGATGGACTCTTCTATTGGTTTTCCAGCCCCGGTTGAGCCATAGCCCTCACCACCATTTGTGGGCCGCCCGAGCTTACCGAATTAAAACCCGTCATGGTATACTTAGTTGGCATATCCACAACAGAGTACCTATTTTCTGATTTTCTTTTACCAGAGCCAGGAACCAATGCCACTTTTTCATTGAGATTAGAACCAATGAGACTTGATCCACAGGTAGAAGAGGTTTTTTCAAGGATTGAATAGTATGATAGTGGGCCGAACTGGTTTCCTGTCCTCCTGCGCATATACCAGGGACAATAGCGATGTAGTGGGCCGGATGGGTCCCATCCTAGTAGGAGCCGAGCTGAGGAGTCTGAACACACAGAATGGGCCGGATGGAAGCAGACCGGCCCACCTAAGAAACACAAGGTAGAAATCGCCTGAGGCACCCAGAGACTCCCATCGCAAACGCTCACAGAAACAGAACTGCTCCGTCCGTCGTCGCGTGCCCAACCTCCACCGTGCCCCGCGCATCCCGCCGCCGCCGACGCCGACGATGGGTCTCTGGGAAGGCATGTACAAGCTGGTGATGCGCCGCAACGGCGTGTACGTCACCTTCGTCGTCGTCGGCGCCTTCGCTGGCGAGCGGGTAAGCCGCCCCTCTTTCCGATCCCCCCATCTCCAGATCTGCGCGTCCTCGCGCCCTCTTCGATTCGGCCTCCTGATACCCGCGATTTGATTTGTCTGCAGCTGGTGGATTACGGCGTCAACAAGGTCTGGCAGATGAACAACCTCGGGGTAATATTCTCTCGCCCGCCCCGCCTCTCGTTTCTTCGTTTGACCGTGCTTGATCCGTGGGGTGCTAGATCTTTCATCTCTGTTTCGGGTAGTAGGGATTACAATCCACAATCGTTCGATCAGAATGGTGTATGCCCAATTTTGTTGTATGCATGATAAAAATGGGAATACTCTATTGCGTTGTTCTTATTTTTCCTGCGAAATGACGGGATTTACATTGCTTTGATTGATCAATTCTGTTGATTTACTTTGTTTGAAGTGTGATGCCGCCTGGAAGGATATATATGTGCATCCTTCATATTTGCAGCACCAACTGAATCGCTAAATTAAATCGAAATGGCTATCTAGTTTCTTCTGAATATCTCATTGAAACTATTTTCAGGTTCAAAGGTTGTGGTTTTATTCATGTGATTGGTCATCTTGTAGCATAGCAAGCAAATGAAAATAAATGTTAGGGATGGCATTTCATATTGGTTGAATTCTCTTTATGTGGATGCTTTCTGTTATGATGTGTCTAAAGTCTCAAATTTTGTAAATAACTGCCGGTGAATAGCTAAATTCAGCAAAACCATGGAAAGTACACAATCTGGCTGCATATTATTAATATGAATTGGATGGGAGGAAATGCATATTTCATACGACTCATAGTAGATGAACTAGAGCGTGTGGCTCGCAAATGTATGCATAGCTTTTGCAGTCATTGTATGCATAGCTTTTGCAGTCATTGAATCACAACCATAACATACTTTTGACCATGTTTCTTCTGGTGAAGTTTCTATTACCGTCTCTGCTGATTAATCCTTCTCATATGTCCTAGCATGCTATTATATGCCTATGTAGTAGTAGTAGCATCTAACGAGTTTTGCAGTAACTATAGTTCAGTAGTTCTTTCATACATCCCCTTTAACCTATATTTCTGAACATAAGACTACATCATATAATTTCAGTTAGCAAAACCTTTTGGATTTCTTTCGTACATCCCCTTTAGCCTAATTTTCTCACTGTCAGGTGCATAGCTTCTGATTCTGCATATTATCAGTAGTTCTTTCATACACACTAGTCTCTTGTATATTTCTTCACGCTAGAGAAATGAATGTGCATGCATTAGCTCAGCATTACCGGATGCTGGTGCAGCGCTTATTGAAACTTGTTCATTGGTACTGTATGCTGGTATCACCGTTCACTCATGGATTATGATTTTGTAGAGCTTTGTGTTATTTAGTTAAATTACATGCTAAATCTGTCAAATACTTGTGGTCACCTGGTTGACAATTATTCATCATTTGGAAATGCAGAAACGGTATGAAGACATAACGGGTCTGGGGCAAAGGCCGGTTGAGGAGTGAAAACATCGAAGGGCAGAATTCCCATGATCTTCTGATCGACTCATAAATCTCCATGTTTTGGCACTTTCCTTTGGCACAATAATATTGTAAAACTCCTAATTCAATCATTTTGAGCACGGAACTATGTCAGAAACCTGTTCCACAGCCATGTGATCTTTATGAATGGTCTATCTGGAATCAGTTCAAACTATATCCAAGCTATGAATACGAGTTGTTTCTCTTATTTGATTGTTGTGTTGCTGTTCATCTCATCCTGGACATGCTAATCAATGTTTGGAAGGTGCCTTTGTGTCCTTGCTTTCCTGGTATCATCTTAAGAAGCGATTTTGTTAGCTGTTGGCAACATTGGAATTGTTCGGATCTTATAGTAAGATAAATACTAGAAAGGGAAGTCATTTGATAAAGATAAGAAAACTATCTTTGTTAGGCAACTTTTACTGTAACTTCACAAAAATCCTTGTCGTTCGTGTGGTGGCAAGAAATCCCTCACAAATGAACCCAAAACATGCAAGTTGACCAGATCAGGTGTGGCTTAACCAGGCTGAAGATTTGTTTTGTCTTGACAGTTTTTGTTAGAGAGCACGCAAACACGTACCTTACTTTTATAGAAGATAGAATTGCATGTACAAGAAAGACGCTGACAACCAAAGCAAGCCTTGAAACTCCAAGAAAACAAGAAAAAGACTACTCTCTAACCATTGTCAAACACTCCCTCCCTTACTCTATGTGCCTGTCCGATCATCTGCAATTCCTCCAGGATACGAGTAGCTAGGCATAAAGGCACCGTGTACTGTCTCTGCAGAACGCATTCCTATTCTTCGAAATAGCATAGCAGACGGTACAAACCAGGCATGGCAAGAAATCCCTCACAAGTGAACCCAAAACATGCAAGTTGACCAGATCAGGTGTGGCTTAAACAAGCTGAAGATTTATCCTGTCTCGACAGCTTGATGTGGTTAGGCCTTGGCGCTGATCCAGGAGATCGACCGCAAGTCTGATTTTGCAATTCCAACAGTTCTGCACGTTGTAAAAAAAGTAACGACTAAATATATAACAAAATCCGTCGTAGTCTAGGTGGTTAGGATACTCGGCTCTCACCCGAGAGACCCGGGTTCAAGTCCCGGCGACGGAACGTTTTTTCATTTTTATTTGGCTTATCGCTTACTCCGTATAATCTTTCAGTTTGTAAATATTGTCAGTTTTTTTTCGTCTTATCGTTTACTCCGTATAATCTTTCAGTTTGTAAAGTGAACTTCCATGTTGTAACACTCATCATTCGCAGGGCCTGTATCATTTTCCCTTTTAGTCGCTACATAATTATGCTTATTATACCAAGTTGCAGCTGAATCAAATTCCTTTTTTTTTCCGGAAAAGTCAGGCCTCTGCCGGGAGCGAAGTTGCTGCACCCGGATGTACGTGCACATCATTAGGAAAAAATCCAAAAAAAAAAACTATTTCCAAGTTTTAGAATAATTTAAAATATTGCATGCATGTATATATTATGTTGACACTTGTGCAGATTTTTGCATAAAAAACGACCATGTGTACACATAAATGTGAAAATGGAAATTCCTATTTTCGTGAACAATACAAATCCAATCATTATAGTGTTATTTGGATATGTTGTCATTTTCGTGTAGGCCACATATAATCGTACCATGAAAACTTACACAAGTAAATATCAACATAATATGTATATGCAATTTTTTTAGTTTTTTTAGAAAATTTCAAATAGCATTCTTTTTAATATTAGAGAAAACGGGTGCGCACACACCTAGGTTCATCATGATATTTTCCGCCCTTAGCCGCACTTCATTAAGAGAAAGAGAAAAAATACACTACTCTAGGAGTAGTTTACAAAGGAAACAGAAAACCATAGAAAAAAGAGAAGAAAGAAACTGAGCCTAAAATTGCGCACATGGCCAAGCTAGGCGTTGCAAGATATGCAGTGATGTCCAATTTATTGAGAGAGACGAAGCTAATTTATTGAGCACAACTGGAGACGATCAGAGTTCTCTAGGATTCGTGGAGCGAAAGCTCTTGGTGCTTCTTCAGATACTTGTTGAACCACGTGACCATGTCCTTACGTGCTTCTTCCGCTGTTTCGACAGCAAACGGATCGTTGGCATCGTATCGGGAAGCGAAGCCGTGGCCCACACCTGGGAAGATCTTGAGGAAGTGGTCAATCTGCAAAATGGCAGATTAAATTCAGTGTTTGCTCGATGCTAATTTGGATATTGTTTAATTAATATAGTATTATGTTTGTCAAATAGGTAACCTAGGGATACGCGCAAGCCCTGTGAACTGGGACGGAGGGAGTAGAGTAATAGCTGTAAACTTTGCAAAAAAGTGACCAGAGCATACTGAAACTAGGATTTGCAGATAGTAGGCATTGTGCTGGTGATTGAAGAATTATGAGCTTCGATGAACTCCGATCGGGGGAAGAAGTAAGTAGACCGGATATCAGAATCAGATGAAATGAAACTAGTAAGAACGTACCTTTTTGTTCTGATCTAACGCCTGTTCAAACTGGTGCAGCAGCGGTGGTGGGGAAGCGCCATCAAACTCTCCTCCGAGAATTTCGATAGGATGTTTGACCTCTGAGCATGCCATAAACTGAAGTTAGAGAAAATGACATGCAGTGTGCATACTCTTGGTGAATATGAATTTTTAAGAAAAATGTCTGCTGAACAAACCCTAACTAAGTGAGAGGGAAATAAGTTATAAGACACACCCTTGATGTCATCGACAGTCACTAGTGAAGGATGCAAGATGACAACTACTTCGATCTCTGAAGACATTGATAGCTCCACGGCCACCTTTGCTGTCAAGAAAGACACATATGGAGTAATCTGTTGAAGAATGGTGAAGAGTTTAAGAACGATAAACTCTCAGTGTCCGTGTCGTTGAGGTAACTTAACTCACCACCCCAGCAGTAACCTCCCACCCCAACTGCAGACATCCCTTGTTCCTTCAGAGCAGCAATAAGCGCTTTGGTCTTTTCAGTTGCTTCAATCTGTAACGCAACAAAGAAGATTGAAACTAGTACTGTTATGTTTCATATTCAGAGATTGAAACATTCAGATGAAAAAACTGCAGAGTTTATCATGATTAAGCGTTCTTTTCCCAGCAGAATTTAGTTAAGTGTGCTTGATAAAATTCACAAGATACCCAATAATTTCGTACAATGTGCTGAAAGTGGGTATCTTTTCTTTTTTTCGTAAATGTGCTTTTCTAAACGGATGGCAAGAGATCTACGGGCAGATTAAAAGCAATACAAAAGCAGGACGATATAAGAAAACGAACGAACCGGAGAGTGGGTTTTTATCCACTCTTCAAATGGAATCTTGGCCTCGTCATTGTAAGGGTCCCCATGCAACAGATCAGGAACCACGACCAGGTATCCTTCATCTGCAACTTGATCCGCTATTTTCCTTGTGAACATAAGTTGTACATTCTGTTAACTTGGCCTCACAAAAGTGGAATTGAAATTGCAGGCAGGATGGAACAAGTTAGGAGAGAAACAAATTTAAGCAAAGGAGTTTTTCTTTTCCAGCCAATGCAACATGGTACGTACCTCAGTTTAGGTGCTTGGAAACCTGCAGATAAGTGGAAGAGTGGCGATCACAATCACATACGCATATCTTCTTTTTGGAAAAATGGAATAACACTCAGCCTCTGCATCAATTGATGCGCACAAAAATTTATTAAAGAAGTTCAGTATCCAAGTTACTATAATTCAGGATCACACAAAGTCGAAAATAAATCAACCAGCGGAGAATAAAAGCAAATATCAACTAAACCGTATATACGCATAGCTCCGTTCCTTATGTTTTTTTCTTTCTAAACGTCAAACTATGTAAAGACTGATCAAGTTTTTGGAAAACTAGTAAGATGCCCGGGCGTTGCCGCGGGAGAATAATATGATGTATAAAACCATTAATTTAGATAGTATTTTTTTTTGTTCTCTCATGTTGATATATTCCTCCCTCTTAGATTGTCTATCGAACTCTCTTGCTGAATATAAAAACAAATGTGTTTTTACTTTCGAGAAACCACATTCTATTTAGCATCATTATTTCATCGGAGGGTACATTTTCCAAATACTTGAATCTGCGTACTTGAAATCCCCTCTGGTGAACTCGCCAGGTAGCCCATGACACTCTACCTTTTACTCGGTGTTCATACTCAACTACGTTGTCATCCTTCTCAGCATCGCGCTTCGCCATGTACCTTCTCGTATGTTGAGAAATCATTGATAAGGTTCATGACAACTTTCGCTCTTTTTTCATCTCTCAACTCTACTTTCACCTTTGTCGATGCAAATATATGCTAATTTTTCACTATGAACAAACATGTGGAACAAGATGTGCATGTAGTTCGTGATTAAGTTACAAGTCCCCGAAAACTTTTTTCCTTTTACCATCTCTAGAGGCAACTTGCAACTCTCAAGACTTCTCATCGTCTAACCGCGTCTCGCTGTAATACACATTGTTTTTTCTTGTCCTTCCATCCCTCTACATGAGACCTCCACCTCCAATATTTGCGTGTCCTTGTTGGGCTCCATGATCATTGTCACTCCACCTGAAGTCGTTTCATCATTGTAGGTTTGATTCCGCAGCTCTAGAGGCAATTCCTATTCCCTCTTCAGACATGCTCGATTAATCCCCTCCTCGAGGGGATTGCAGAGGAATGAAGTGGATTTAGGAGGATTTTAACTTTCAACGAGTTAATTTCCCAATCTGCTTGAATGCCCACCAAATCGATGGATGGAACAGCATTGAATAAAAATTCGCGCCAGCAAATTCAACAAGCAGGTTTATAAGCACTTTGGACAAAGACTGATGTGTGGTTTCTGATTATCTTGTAAACATTGATATATTCTTAGTGATATTGGTCACCCATTTTTTCTCTTCTTACCACACAAGCACACATGGTGGAAGCCTCTATAGCCTTAGTTCATTCTAAAATCTACCCTGTTTATTTTTACAAACCAATCAAGTAATTATTGCCTATTTTCCTAACTTGATGTGCCACACACACGACCCACACTGTTCTTTCTCTGGTCGGCGCTATGCTTACATAGGCACTATGAGCCTGAGAGTGAATAGATAGAACATGGGTGCATGTGAACCCACTTTTTCAAAACTGCCGTTTGTGATGTAAAAACATGTTTTAAAAATCGATTCACAAAATGATTCCAAAGGTGATCTCAAACATGTGCCCTGGACATGAGTTTCGTGATGAAAAAACCTTTTATTTTGCCTCGGCAAAAAAGTGAAATTTTGCAGGGCTATATAGCAGTATATATGTGATGTATTTTGTCTTTTTTAGATTCTGAAATAAAAAAAGTGGTTTCTCCGCGAAAACTTTCTACGCGCACATGGAACATGCGTACGTACCCCGTTAATTTTATTTTAGAATTTTTTAACATTTGGAAAATGCATTTCCAACCTGGGTTCACGTGCACCCAGGTTCATATCGGACTTTTCCCTATGAGCCTTCTTAATTTTCTGCCTCCCTCTTCTCCCAGTGTTGTTCCTTTGTTCCATGCAGTTGACCCTAATTTATCTCGATACAACATCAAGCAACATAAATAAACTTTTTTTCAAAAAGAAAACTCATTTGTCAAGCCTAGTTATCAAGTAAGATAGGTTGTTACAGTTACAGCTACACACTCATTACTGAGAAGATATTCACATGCATTTTAGTTAGATTTAGCAGAATATATCCGATCCTACAACCAAATCATAACCAAACCAAATATGTTATACCAGATATTCTCATCAACTACTTACAATTTACATGACACTTTACTAAAATCTATGCAAACTCAGTAATGAGTGTGTACCTGGAAATACTATACATTAGTTTGTAGTCACGCAAATTCTTGATAAATATGCAAAAAATAAAATTGTAAGAATCACCTTATGTAGCCACCAAGTAGCAAATGTACCTTCAAATAGTCTAACTTCGACACAGAAACATGCATCCTTCAAATAGTCTAGTTTCGACACAGAAACATATGCAGCCTCCTAATGAGCACGGAAATACATCGATGACATAGAGTAACAATAGGATAACCACTCTGTTGCTCTCATGGTATGAGGGACTTTGATTTACATCTAGAAAAAGAGGATCAAACGATATCAGCAATTTGTTGCATCCTTATTTTCTCTTGATGCTTATTATAAATTGTACTGCAGAATATTTTAAGATTTCAGTTCGTCTGTCACTGAAAAGTTGCATAGATGAAATTTTGAAACTCATTACATAATTTCACTACACAGAAATTATGAAGTTACTTCAAAATTGGTCAAACTGAAGTAGGTTTTGCAAATAGAAATTTCTTAATATCAGGAAGTGTTACCAAAAACGTTCTGTTGTAGGGGGGGGATACCTAATCAATGAAGAAATAACAACTTGGTAGCAGCATCGAAAAAGTGACCACATACATGGGTAAGACAGGAATACATAATTTCTTAATATTAGGAAGTGATACCTAATCAATGAAGAAAGCACCCGAGCAACTTGGTAGCAGCATAAAAATGAGTGACACGTACAGGGAAGAAATTTCTTGATATTAGGAAGTGTTAACAAAACCCTCTGCCGTAGGGGAAAAATACCAAAGCAATGAAGAAATCACCCGAGCAACTTTGTAGCAGCATAAAAATAAGTGACACATACATGGGTTAGACAGGAAGGTCGCAAACTTGAAATTATAGTGCAAGAACCATTGACACAGATAAATATACTAATTTATGGAATAATCAAACAGTTATATGCTTTTCTAAACAGAAAAATGAACCCCTGTTGTAAATGGCTATCAAGTATATATCAAGGGGTAATGTTTTTCTCTAAAAAAAAAAAAATCAAGGGGTAATGTCAGGATTAATAACATTTCCTTACACTGTGAACTACGGATTCTGAGTTACCTAACATTTGTGAAACCCCCATAAAAGTAGATATATTATTGAATTGACCTCTAGCAGCTCCCACATGTCAGAATTAACCTCATGTAAATTTCATCCAACAAAAATACTCATTATCAGTCCACAAAAATCATAGTTGTATGTTGGTAATGTTAATTCCTGTCAGAAGAAGGATTAAACCAACATAAGTTCTTAGTAGGATATAAAAGGAAATACATAATATGAGTAATCAGTAGAACATATAGGCGAACTTATCAAAATGCTAAAAAAAATCAGAGAAAAACCTACATATAAAAATGAGGCCACATCTAGTCTTTTGCAAATGCACTAATTGTATATCACGCCTTTTCTTTGTGTGATCTTCTATGTAAAATAGGAGGTCGATGGTCAGCGTTCAACTGTACTATGGTGCTAGCGGGGCAAATATGATGGAAAGCAATCCCCAGAACAACTCACTAAGTCCAAGCTGATGGCTCGGCACAAAAACCTCGAAAATACAAGCCCAGGTCAAGCTTTGCAAAGACGTGTAGCTCCTGCAACTGTTGCAAAACTTGGCAATTATGTAAGCGCACACTGATTCATAAGAAATGCTTGACCAACATCCTTTGTACCTTTGGCTGCAGAGTAATAAAACTATAGCAGGATCCACACGGTAAATGTTTGATAGCCTGATGAACATGAACATAACATGTATGAACGGCCTTTACTGATATTGTTGTGTGTTGCAGGGATCAGCAAAACTTCAGAGTGATCCGTATATGCTACAGCGGGGGACAGTGCAATTGAGGTTGTGGGCTATACCTGAACGGAGGAGCTCGGGAGCCTGGGTGGACGAACTCGCCAACCAGAGGCGAATGCGACGCCGAAGCAAAGGGAGATGTCGCTGCTCGGAAGGAGGTGGCCAGAGAGAGATCTTGTACGTCCCGATGCAGCGAGAGTGGTAGTCCGAGACGCAGCTAGGGGTGATGTGGCGGCGCCGAACTCTGGAGGAGGTAGAGGTTGGAGTGACCTACGGAGGTAAGTGCAGCGGCAAGATGCCTGACCTGGGCGTTGAATCGGGAGCTCGGCGGAGGTAGTTGGCCAAACCTGAAACAATACGGTGGCGGCCACCACCCTGACGGTGGGCGACTTGATCTTGACGACCTCATCGTCACCAAAGTCCTATTTCTTATCCCCGAACTCTATGTCCGATTCCCGGAGCCCATCTCAAAATCCCCAACTTCCTCCTCCACCATGAGCGATGTGGTATGCTCCTCCTGCTCGAGCTCTGCAGACCACGGAGACAGCAACAGCTCTCTAAGCTAAAGGGATGCATAATAGTGGCGACTGTTGAGTTCGAGCTCTGCAGACCACGGGGACAGCAACGGGAGTGGCGTTCACGAGATCCCCAAATTTCTAAGGTATACGGGTGATGTGGGAAGTCGGATGGAGGGACGTGGTGGTGGAAGATAGGATGCGGCAGTGTTGCACCCCCGTTAGGGCTCTACCGTCGAGCTCTGGATGATGGAGGCCATGGCGAGGTGCGGGGGGGCATGATGAGAGCGTGCCCCCGTCATCGCTGATGTGGGGAAGGAAACGAAGGAGATGAAGTGTGGCTGCGTGGATCGATCGGGTGGGTCCTTGGAGCACTGGATGGCCCAATCCGTGGCTTGATTTGCGGGTACGCAGCGCGGTTGGGAACGGAAAGGGAGTGGGACGAAGGACGAAGGACGACGGACCATGTGTTTTGGTTGACGACGGAACGCCTTTGTATTTTTTAAGTAGTAGAGATATCATAACAATAGAAAATTGACACAATTTCATACAATTTTATAGTTACGGATAGTTCTTCCTAAAATTTCGGTCAAACTTCATTTAGCTTGACTCCCTTTTAAAAAAAAACCTTATTCATGATGGACGTATTATTTGAGAACCCAGTTTTTGAGGACACATCTTCAAGAGCGTATCATATTTCGTAGAAGAAGAGGCCAAAACACCAATACAGCTATAAAAGGCTATCTGATAGAAATACCACGCCACAGGGCCTTTACGGTCTGTTTGTTAGCCTGGAATTAAGAAGTTAACTTACCGTAGTAGTCGGAGGCGAGGATGATGGCGTGTGCAGAGCTGCGGGGTCCGGTCACGTAGGCCTGGAGGCCACCGAGGTCGGCGACGAGCTCGCCCGCCTCGTCGGCCGCGGCCGTCAGGTCGGGAGGGTTGTCAAGGCACGACGGGTGCGAGCGGGTCGGCGACGGGAGCACGAGCCGTGACGCCGTGGCGGCCGGCGCGAGCGCCGCGGCCAAGACGAAGAGTAGCAGGCACTTCAGCAGGGACGACCGCACCGTCGTAGCAGCGTCCATGGTGTCCTGGTGGGTGAGCGAAGTGAGGGCTCACCGGCTTTTGCCTGGTCCAACGGGTAGATAGGGATCGGAAGTGAACGAACACTTGAAGACTTGACTGGTAGCTAGTGTGTCGCGTCAAACAACGTGAGGCGTTATTTTCCTTATTTAAGGGGACGTTTGGTTTTAGGTTCTGACTTAGATATTGTTATATGTTATACGTGATGACAATTGTAAGAAAAAATTGGTATACGTGACGACATATTGCATACTACTTTGCTATTTAATCATGGCAGCGACGACGTGGTAGCATGATTAAGGATGAGAGAGAGGTGACAAAAGCATTATGCTGTATGTCAGCGTCTAAAACGATATAATCATGAAATAGATCCTATGTGCAATTTTCTAAAAATTACCAAATAAAAATACACCAATAGAGCACATACCCAAACTTTTGGGTGGCGGGTTCAAGCAAGGTCCGAACCCACCCTTTCCGACTACCAGATTCAGGGGCGCCTTGGCGCACGACCCCATGGCTCTCACACACGTTTCTATTTTGTGTAATACTTGTTGTAGTACATAAGGAAGAGACACAAAGAAATAGATAAAATGATTCTCTTATTTCATTGTAGTGTGGGAGATCCATTTATATACAACCTGAAGAGATATGTTTGGGAGACACCTCTTTCCCAACTGACACCTCCTAGGAAGCATCACTTCCATACAATTCATCACATGTTTTATTTCTCAACACTCACCTTGATTAATTCATCATCTGTATATTGCAATCCAAAAACTCCTATAAAATCCTGCGGGAAAAATTGAGAAGAAACATTATAACGATATGCACTGCAAACTCCTTTAAAAACCCAGTGGAAAAAATTAAGGAGAAACCATATGGCATACGTCTGCACTTGTATTTATATTGTCTCGTTAAAAACCTTCTATGAGAAACCTTGGGAAAAACTTATAGATGTAAAAGGAATATCGGTGATCGGAAGATTATCAACGAGTTATAACTAGGAATTTTACTCCCCCTCAACATTGCAAACCTAAGGTTGTCTCGTACCAATTCCACAAACTTAATAATGAAATTCAACTATTGGTAAGGATACTGTGAATATCACAATATTTTGTTTGCAAATTAACATCTTACATTTCTGTAATTCATGAGGATAAATATAACTCATAAGCAATACAAGTGACATTATCTTGGTAGATAACGATTGATGATTCCAATGAATCTCCACATGATCTCAAATGTGGTCAATCATTCAGCGAAGCCATACACGTCTTGTGATGTTTCAAAATATTACAAAATGATCACTGGAAGGATCTATTTAGAGTCTGTTCTGAAGACTTTCTTATGAATACTCTTCTAGTAAAAACTGTATTTGATATGGCATTGTTGGGATCATATAGTTAGCCACTATCATATATCACACCTTGGTCCCATCTTGATTTTCATACTAGAATTAATCAAGAATTTTGTGTCTTGGATATATCTGAGAATATTCCTTACACAAATCTTATACCTTTCGAGGCATTGCACTTTCAATAAATTGCCAACAAACATATTGCCATGTCTGATGTATAATGGAAGATATCTGAGTGCTCCAATGGTATATATATGAAACTTCAGGTCCATCTATCACTTCACCATCTTCCCTACCTCTCAAAGGATTTGTATCTCGTATTAGGTATAATATGACCATATGTGTTTTTGATATTATATATCCATATTGAATTTTTCAATATTTCAGATATATGAAGACTAATATACATTTATTCATGGGGGAACAAGCTCAAGTTAAGAACTTAAGCACAATTTGGTTTGATCCAAATCTCCATCTTAAATGATCATGTGTATCTCTAATGTCTCGCAATGGCGTGGCAAGAAGTGGACGTGGCCTGCTACCCGGTGGGCAGGTTGCCTTGTCTTGAATGCCTGGCATGGAAGCCAGCGCCGCCTGCACCAATTATGGTGCACGGAACCGAGGCAACGCCATTACCGCGACGCAGAGAACCGTCACGATGTCGCCTGCCTGGCTCGCAAAAATCAAAGCGAGCAGGTCACTGTCAAACGGGCCCAAGGGCGAAGGGCGTAGACATGCCCGTGTTAACCATGCTATGTCGACGACTTGCGACCCAAATTGGGGCCGCAAATGAGTCGCCATGGACATGGCAGTCATTATGCTACAACCACCGGGCTGGAGTATTGACCTCAACATGTCCATTTTGATGCAGACACCGCGGCCCGTTTGCTTCCGGCCGATGAAGATGGGTGGTGGGTCATGTGCTTGGTAAGATGGTTTTGAAACACATCCATGATCTGATGGACCATGTTGCCTGGGGAATGTTAAGGGTTTCAGTTGGATACTCTAGCAGCTTGTTTCTTCCCCAACCTCATGTAACCAGGATCAATCAATAGGAGACAAGTTCTGGTTTCAGTACAAATCAATCTTGCTGGAATATTCATTCTATTCATCCTGTGATCGAGAACTTAAACAGTTGATACCAAAGGTAATTTCATGGCTCTCTCTAGTTATTGGTGTTAAATGTAATAGGTTATAGTTTTCCGTATTGTATGTATATACGGATACCTCTCCTTGTACTAAACCTAAACCAGCCTTTGTGCCTCATATATAACACGCAACCCGTATGGACTCAAGTACGGTTCGAGTCATTGTATTTGACATGGTATCAGAGCCACTCTTCCCATGACCTAGCTGTCGCCGCCGCTGCTATATAGCATCAATATTGCCGCCGCCGTCGAGATCCTCTCTGTCGCCGCCGCCAAGACACAAACAACTAGACAACCAACAACCAAAAACCCCGAGCTGCTGCTGCCTCAAAGCCGCCGCGATCACCAGAAAACCTCCACCGTCGCCGTCGTTGAAGACGCCGCCGCCGGACATCTACAACCTGCAGTTGTCGTCACTGCTGTTCGTAGTCACCGCTGCTGCTGGATATCATCCCTCTACATTAAATCACCAAACCCTAGTTTCAGATCGGATCACCATGAGCTCCTCCTCGTCAAGCTCAACCATGGCTGCTGCCCTAGGCAGTCCGCCGACGCAACTCCTCACAAGGAACAACTTTCTGCTATGGCAAGCCCTGATCGTCCCAGCGTTCCGAGGCGCCAACGTCATGGGCCTCCTTGATGGCTCGTATTGTGCACATGTCAAGACCATTGAAGTTGAGGACTCGGATAGGAAGAAGAGGTTCAGGTGGAGAACCCTGCATACGTGACCTGGATTGCCCGGGACCAACAGGTGCTGCGCTTCCTCTTGAATTCGCTGTCACCGGAGATCCTGTCGCATGTGCTCGGCATGGACACTACTGCTACTGCATGGGCTGCTGTCAATGCCATGTTCAAAACAGCATCCCTCACTAAGGATGAACACTTGCGTGAAAAACTCAATGACACCAAGAAGCTTACCATGACAGCGGATCAATACTACACCAAGATGAAGGGTTTTGTGTCTGAGCTTTCAGCACTTGGAAAACCTGTTAGAGATGATGAACTGCTGGGTTATCTTCTGCATGGTCTGGACAAGGTGGAATACAACTCTCTCATTACCTCGGTCCACGGTGTTGATACTGAATGCCAAATCTGCAAGAAACATGGACATCCTGCAAATGAATGCTGGTGGCGTTATTCTGATGACAAGAAGAAGAGGGATGATGCGGAAAAGGGAGCACATCTTGCCTCCTATGGTGTTGATACAAATTGGTATGCTGATTCTGGTGCCACGGATCACATTACCAGTGAGTTGAACAGGCTCCACATTGCCAACAAGTACCATGGGCAAGATAATGTCCGCACTGCTGAAGGCACAAGTATGCACATTAGTCACATTGGTAATTCAATAATGATGATTGGAATAATGAAAATGATGGTGAATCAAGTTCAAATATACATGAGGATCCACAATCCCCGGTACAAACTATTGGAGTTCGTACACGTCTTTAGAAAGGTATACGTAATCCAAAGAAATATATTGACGGTACTGTTAGATATGGTATGTTTTCTTCCACATGTGAAGGAGGGTCAGGCGGATGTTCTCCACGCGCTTCCACCTCGGGAGGAGGCGACGGGGACCGTTCATGTGAGGAGGGACCACACGCTGCCTCGTGACGGGACGACGTGGGCGTGTGGTGCCCACGCGACGGAGACTGGGCGCTAGAATCTGCCTCGGGATTACGGCGACCATGAGAACATCGGAGAGGATCACCATCGTATTCAGTGACAAATTCGTCTTCTTCCGCCTGAGTTTCAAATGGAATTTCTGGATCATTTTCAAGAGCATTTTCAGTGCCGTTTGTTTCTGTTTTTTCCTCAATTTGCTGCACATCAGTAATTGTCATAATAATAGGCACATGATTATTAATATTTTGTGTACCCTCTGGTAGAAGCAATATTTATTGTTTGAGAAGGGCACCGGCATTAGGATGAAGGGAGGCAAAAGGGAAAACATTTTCATCGAACACAACATCATGTGAAACATAGATTCTACCAGTGGAGACATCAAGACATTTGACACCCTTGTGAAGGGGACTGTACCCAAAAAAAACACACTGTTTGGAATGGAAGGCAAGCTTTCGTTTGTTGTAGGGATGAACATTGGGCCAACAAGCACAACCAAAAGTTCGAAGGGCATCATAGTTAGGTGTGACATGAAGGAGAAGTTCAGTAGGGGTGTCAAAATATAGTACTTTGTTGGGAAGTAAGTTTATCAGAAAGGTAGCAGTGATAAAAGCCTCATCCCAAAATTTTAAAGGAATGGAAGCATTTGCAAGTAATGCAAGACAAACTTCAACTATGTGACAATGTTTTCTTTCAGCAGAGCCATTCTGCTGATGAGCATGTGGACATGATACATGATGAGTGATGCCAACTTTTTGAAAGAAACCATTTAATTTCTCATACCCGCCTCCCCAATCAGTTTGCATGGTAATAATTTTCTATCAAACTTGCGCTCAACATATTGTTGATAATTAAGGAAAGCTTGATAAACATCAGACCGCTTATTAAGTAAATATATCCAAGTAAATTTACTAAAATCATCGATAAATCTTACATAGTATGCATGTTTTCCCACAGAGAGGGGCAGGACCCCATACATCAGAGAATACTTGCTCCAAGAGAGTAGTAGAGACACTAGAAGACACAAGATATGGCAACTGATGACTCTTGGCTAACTGACAAGAATCACAAACATATGGAGTACTCTCTGGGGTGTAAGCTATTTTATTTCTCCTAAGAACTTGTTGAACCACAAATGAAGAAGGATGTCCTAAACGGCGATGCCACGTAGATGATGATGGCTTTATTGCAAAGAAGGCATGCTTGGCAGTCTCATGAAACATGAGCACCAAGGGTAGAGACCACCATAACAGGGACCCCTAAACAGGATTCTTTGAGTTGCTTGGTCCTTGATTAAAAAGAAGAAAGGATGAAACTCAATAAACACATGATTATCAAGAGTAAATCGATGAATGGATAAAAGATTCTTGGATGCATTTGGAACATGAAGAATATTGTTGAGATCAAAGGAACCATGAGGGCTCCGCCCATGGTCGTGCCCCAGGTGGCTCTACTGCTGATAGCAGGAGCAGTCCTGGTTGGTCCCCGTCGCCCACCCATGCAGACTCTGGATCTTCTGCGGCAGGATATAGTGGGGGAGAAAATGCTGCTCAAGAAGAAAGTGGTGAATAAAATTATGATGGAAACAACAGTGATGATGGGAATAATGAAAATGATGGTGAATCAAGTTCAAATATACCCGAGGATCCACCATCCCCGGTACAAACCATTGGAGTTCGTACACGTATTTAGAAAGGTATACATAATCCAAAGAAATATACTGACGATATTGTTAGATATGGAATGTTTTCATCTACAGGTGAACCACCATGCACACTTGTGGAAGCCATGAATGATGCAAAATGGCTTCAAGCTATGCAGGAACAGTATGATGCATTAATTGAAAACAAGACATGTCATCTTGTTCCTCCAAACAGCAGCAGAAATTTAATTGACTACAAATGAGTATATCACATAAAGAAGAAAGCAGATGAATCTATTGATAGATATAAATCAATGCTAGTTGCTGATAACGCGTGAAGCACACGTCCGTTAGGAACCCCAAGAGGAAGGTATGATGCGTACAGCAGCAAGTTTTCCCTCGGTAAGAAACCAATGTTATCGAACCAGTAGGAGATGAAGGCCACGTGAAGGTTGTTGGTGGAGGAGTGTAGTGCGGCGCAACACCAGTGATTCCGCGCCAACGTGGAACTGCACAACACAATCACATACTTTGCCCCAACTTAACGGTGAGGTTGTCAATCTCACCGGCTTGCTGAAAACAAAGGATTAAACGTATGGTGTGGAGAATGATGTTTTTTGTGAAGAAAAACAGAGAATAGAGATTACAGTAGATTGTATTTCAGATGTAAAAGAATGGACCGGGGTCCACAGTTCACTAGTGGTGTCTCTCCAATAAGATAAATAGCATCTTGGGTGAACAAATTACAGGTGGGCAATTAACAAATAAAGATTCATATACATATCATGATGATCACTATGAGATTTAATCAGGGCATTACGACAAAGAACATAGACCGCCATCCAGCGTGCATCTATGCCTAAAAAGTCCACCTTCAGGTTAGCATTATCACCCCTTCCAGTATTAAGTTGCAAACAACAGACAATTGCATTAAGTATGGTGCGTAATGTAATCAAAAAAATATCCTTAGACAAAGCATTGATGCTTTATCCCTAGTGGCAACATCACATCCACAGCCACAACCGTAGAACTTTCTGTCACTGTCCCAGATTCAATGGAGGCATGAACCCACTATCGAGCATAAATACTCCCTCTTGGAGTTACAAGTATCAACTTGGCCAGAGCCTCTACTAGCAACGGAGAGCATGCAAGAACATAAACAACACATATATGATAGATCAATAATCAACTTGACATAGTATTCCATATTCATCGGATCCCCCAAACACAACATGTAGCATTACAAATAGATGATCTTGATCATGTTAGGCAGCTCACAAGATCTAAACATGATAGCACAAGAGGAGAAGACAACTATCTAGCTACTTGCTATGGACCCATAGTCCAAGGATGAACTACTCACGCATCGGTCGGAGGCGGGCATGGTGATGTAGAGCCCTCGGTGATGATTCCCCTCTCCGGCAGGTGCCAGAGGCGATCTCCTAAATCCCCCGAGATGGGATTGGCGCGGCGTCGTCTTTTTCCGCATAGTGGCTCTCGGTACTAGGGTTTTCGCGACGGAGAGTTTAAGTAGGCGGAAGGCGAAGTCGGAGGCTCGAGGGCCCCACACCATAGGGTGGCGGGCCCATGCCGGCGCCGCCCGATGGTTATGGCGCCTCGTGGCCCCTCTCCGTATCCTCTTCGGTCTTCTGGAAGCTCCGTGGAAAAATAAGACCCTGGGCTTTGTTTCGTCCAATTCCGAGAATATTTCCTTTGTAGGATTTCTGAAACCAAAAACAGCAGAAAACAGGAACTGGCGCTTCAGCATCTTGTTAATAGGTTAGTGCCGGAAAATGCATCAAAACATCATAAAGTGTGAACAAAACATGTAGGTATTGTCATAAAACTAGCATGGAACATAAGAAATTATAGATACGTTGGAGACGTATCAAGCATCCCCAAGCATAGTTCCTACTCGCCTCGAGTAGGTAAACGATAAAAACAATAATTTCGAAGTGACATGCTACCAACATAATCTTGATCAACATTATTGTAAAGCATATGAGATGAATGGAGTGATTCGAAGCAATAGATTGCTAACAAAAAGACAATGACTAAACAACTGAATCATATAGCAAAAACTTTTCATGAATAGTACTTTCAAGACAAGTATCAACAAGACTTGCATAAGAGCTAACTCATAAAGCAATAGATTCAAAGTAGAAGGTTTCGAAGCAACACAAAGGATGATTAAGTTTCAGCAGTTGCTTTCAACTTGTAACATGTATATCTCATGGATAATTGTCAACATAAAGTAATATAACAAGTGCAATAAGTAAACATGTAAGAATCAATGCACACAGTTGACACAAGTGTTTGCTTCTAAGATAGAAAGAAGTAGGTAAACTGACTCAACATAAAGTAAAAGAAGGCCCTTCGCAGAGGAAGCATGGATTACTATTTTTGTGCTAGAGCTTTTATTTTGAAAACATAGAAACAATTTTGTCAACGGTAATAATAATTCATATGTGTTATGCATAAAACTTCGTACAAGTTGCAAGCCTCATGCATCGAATACCAATAGTGCCCGCACCTTGTCCTAATTAGCTTGGATTTACATGGATTATCATTGCATAACGTATGTTTCAACCAAGTGTCACAAAGGGTACCTCTATGCCGCTTGTACAAAGGTCCAAGGAGATAAATCGCATTTGATTTCTCGTTTTTGATAGATCTCAACTAAGGACATCCATACCGGGACAACATAGAAAGATAATGGACTCCTCTTTAATGCATAAGCATTCAACAACAGATAATATTCTCATAAGAGATTGAGGATTAGTGTCCAAACTGAAAACTTCCACCATGATACATGGCTTTGGTTAGCGGCCCAATGTTCTTCTCTAACAATACGCATACTCAAACCATTTGATCATGACAAATCACCCTTACTTCAGACAAGACGAACATGCATAGCAACTCACATGATATTCAACAAAGGTGTAAAAAGTTGATGGCGTCCCCAGAAACATGGTTACCGCTCAACAAGCAACTTATAAGAATTAAGATACATAGCTACATATTCATCACCACAATAGTTTTTAAGCTATTTTCCCATGAGCTATATATTGCAAAGACAAAGAAATGAAATTTTAAGGTAGCACTCAAGTAATTTACTTTGGAATGGCAGAAAAATACCACATATAGGTAGTTATGGTGGACACAAATGGCATGGGTTTTGGCTCAAGATGTTTGGATGCACGAGAAGCATTTCCTCTCAATACAAGGCTTTGGCTAGCAAGGTTGTTTGAAGCAAACACAAGTATGAACCGGTACAGCAAAACTTACACAAGAACATATTGCAAGCATTATAAGACTCTACACTGTCTTCCTTGTTGTTCAAACACTTTTAGAAAATATCTAGACCTTAGAGAGACCAATCATGCAAACCAAATTTCAACAAGCTCTACGGTAGTTCTCCACTAATAGATTTAAACTACATGATGCAAGAGCTTAAACATGATCTATGAGATCTCAAAACAATTGCCAAGTATCAAATTATTCAAGACCATATGAAGCATTTTCTGATTCCAACCAAATAGCAATCAACGAAGCATTTTTTCAGCCTTTGCCATGAACATTAAAGCAAAACTAAGAACACAAGTGTTCGCATGAAAAAGCGGAGCGTGTATATCACCAATACAAGGATTGTGGGATCCAACTTTATTCAAACAAAAACAAAAACAAACAGACGCTCCAAGTAAAGAACATAAGATGTGACGGAATAAAAATATAGTTTCACTAGAAGTGACCTGATAAGTTGTCGATGAAGAAGGGGATGCCTTGGGCATCCCAAGCTTAGATGCTTGAGTCTTCTTGAAATATGCAGAGATGAACCACGGGGGCATCCCCAAGCTTATACTTTTTACTCTTCTTGATCATATTGTATCATCCTCTTCTCTTGACCCTTGAAAACTTCCTCTACACCAAACTTTAAGCAAACTCATTAGAGGGTTAGTGCATAATCAAAAATTCACATATTCAGAGGTGACATAATCATTCTTAACACTTCTGGACATTGCACAAAACTACTGAAAGTTAATGGAACAAATAAATCCATTCAACATAGCAAACGAGGCAATGCGAAATAAAAAGGCAGAATCTGTCAAAACAGAACAGTCCGTAAAGACGAATTTTTCTGAGGAACTTAACTTGCTCAGATGAAAAAACTCAAAACTAATGAAAGTTGCGTAAATATCTAAGTATCACGCACGTAAATTGGCAGATTTTTTGATTCTTATAAAGGGAGAAGGACGCGAATTCGTGACAGACAGCAAATCTGTTTCTGCGCAGAAATCCAAATCTAGTATCAACCTTACTATAGAGACTTTACTTGGCACAAAAACATGATAAGGAGAGGTTGCTACAGTAGTAACAACTTCCAAGACTCAACAAAACAGTAGTAAAAATAAAACCATGGGTTATCTCCCAAGAAGTGCTTTTCTTTAACGCCTTTCACTAGGCGTAGAAAGTGCAAATCAAGTAACATCAAGAGAAGAAGTATCAACATCATAATTTGTTCTACAAACACAATTTGTTGCAGAGGGTACCTTATATGCTCCATTATCTAAATTTCCCATGGTGGTGCTAGGGGTTTTATCAATTTTAGGCCTATAATAATTCTTTGGTTTAGGCACCTTAGAGACATACATGAATTTTGCTCTTTACCCACATAAGCTTTCTCCTTAAACTTAAGAGAAGAAAAAGTTGAACCCAAGGTTCCCATAGCTTCTTCAAGTTCACTAATCCTATTGGTTTGATTTTCATGGATAACACAAGTTTCTAGGATAGTAATTCTTTCATTAATTCCTCCTAGGAATTTATCAAGTTTATCAGTATTATCAAGTAATATCCCCAATTTAGTCTCAACACTTGGAAGATTTTTCTCTACGGTTTCCAACTTTTTCATGACATCATCAAGAGAGATTTCAATTTTAACTTCATTAACAGGTGGTGTTCCAACTAGACTCTCAATGATGCAACTAGCTTCTAAAGCAGAGTACGTAGGAAATTACCTCCCGAAAGAGTATCAAGAACATACCTATTCCAGCTAGATATACCAACATAAAAGTTCCTAAGAAGGATAATAGTGGAGTGTTTCTTAATGCACCTATGATGAGCATTACTAATTATGTACCAAGCATCTTTAAAACTTTCTCCACCTTGTTGCTTAAAAGAACGAACTTCAACTTCAGGATTACTCATTTTAGCAGTAATAAAAGTAAACTAAGCAAACAGAATAAAGTAAAAACAAGTAACTAATTTTTTTGTTTTTGATATAAAGCAAACAAGATAGAAAATAAAATAAAGTAAAGCAAGACAATAAACAAAGTAAATAGATTGGATGTGAGAGACTCCCCTTGCATGATCTCCCGACAGCGCGAGAAAAAGAGCTTGATAACGCGTGAAGCACACGTCCGTTGGGAACCCGAAGAGGAAGGTATGATGAGTACAGCACGAGTTTTCCCTCAGAAGAAACCAAGGTTATCGAACCAGTAGGAGATGAAGGCCACGTGAAGGTTGTTGGTGTAGGAGTGTAGTGCGGCGCAACACCAGTGATTCCGGCGCCAACGTGGAACCTGCACAACACAATTGATACGCGTGATGCACACGTCCGTTGGGAACCCCAAGAGGAAGGTGTGATGCGCACAGCAGCAAGTTTTCCCTCAGAAAGAAACCGAGGTTATCGAACCAGTAGGAGCCAAGAAGCACGTGAAGGTTGTTGGTGGAGGAGTGTAGTGCGGCGCCAGTGACCGGCGCCAACGTGGAACCTGCACAACACAATCAAGATACTTTGCCCCAACGTAACGGTGAGGTTGTCAATCTCACCGGCTTAAAAACAAAGGATTAAACATATCGAGTGGAATATGATGTTTGTTTGCAAAGAACAGTAAAGAACAATGATTGCAGTAGATTGTATTCAGATGTAAAAGAATGGACCGGGTCCACAGTTCACTAGTGGTGTCTCTCCAATAAGATAACTAACATGTTGGGTGAACAAATTACAGGTGGGCAATTGACAAATAAAGATTCAATACATATCAATGATGATTACTATGAGATTTAATCGGGCATTACGACAAAGTACATAGACCGCTATCCAGCATGCATCTATGCCTAAATAATCCACCTTCGGGTTAGCATCCGCACCCCCTCATTAAGTTGTAAACAACCGACAATTGCATTAAGTATGGTGCGTAATGTAATCAACACAAATATCCTTAGACAAAGCATCGATGTTTTATCCCTAGTAGCAACAGCACATCCACAACCTTAGAACTTTTCCAGTCCAGATTCAATGGAGGCATGAACCCACTATCGAGCATAAATACTCCCTCTTAGAGTTACAAGTATCAACTTGGCCATAGCCTCTACTAGCAACGGAGAGCATGCAAGAACATAAACAACACATATATGCTAGATTGATAATCAAATTGACATAATATTCTAGATTCATCGGATCCCACCAAACACAACATGTAGCATTACAAATAGATGATCTTGATCATGTTAGGCAGCTCACAAGATCTAAACAATAATAGCACAAGCGGAGAAGACAACCATCTAGCTACTGCTATGGACCCATAGTTCAAGGATGAACTACTCACGCATCAATCCGGAGGCGGGCATGATGATGTAGAGCACTCTGATGCGCGTAGATGTACACGTCCGTTGGGAACCCCAAGAGGAAGGTATGATGCGCACAACAGTAAGTTTCCCTCAGTATGAAACCAAGGTTATCGAACCGTAGGAGCCAAGAAGCACATGAAGGTTGTTGGTGGAGGAGTGTAGTGCGGCGCAACACCGGTGAAACCGGCCAACGTTGAACCTTCACAACACAATCAAGATACTTTGCCCCAACGTAATAGTGAGGTTGTCAATCTCACCGGCTTGCTGAAAACAAAGGATTAAGCGTATCGAGTGGAAAATGGTGTTTGTTTGCAAAGAACAGTAAAAACAGTAGAATGTATTCAGATGTAAAAGAATGGACCGGGGTCCACAGTTCACTAGAGTGTCTCTCCAATAAGATAACTAACATGTGGGTGAACAAATTACAGGCGGGCAATTGACAAATAAAGATTCAATACATATCAATGATGATTACTATGTGATTTAATCAGGGCATTACAACAAAGTACATAGACCGCTATCCAGCATGCATCTATGCCTAAATAATCCACCTTGAGGTTATCATCCGAACCCCTTCCGGTATTAAGTTGTAAACAACAGATAATTGCATTAAGTATGGTGCGTAATGTAATCAACACAAATATCCTTAGACAAAGCATCGATGTTTTATCCCTAGTAGCAACAGCACATCCACAACCTTAGAACTTTCTGTCACTGTCCCAGATTAAATGGAGGCATGAACCCACTATCGAGCATAATTACTCCCTCTTGGAGTTACAAGTATCAACTTGGCTAGAGCCTCTACTAGCAGCGGAGAGCATGCAAGAACATAAACAACACATATATGATAGATTGATAATCAACTTAACATAATATTCTATATTCATCGGATCCCGCCAAACACAACATGTAGCATTACAAATAGATGATCTTGATTATGTTAGGCAGCTCACAAGATCGAAACAATGATAGCACAAGCGGAGAAGACAACCATCTAGCTATGGACCCATAGTCCAAGGATGAACTACTCACGCATCAATCCGGAGGCGGGCATGATGATGTAGAGCCCTCGGTGATGATTCCCCTCTCCGGCGGGTGCCGGAGGCGATCTCTGAATCCCCGAGATGGGATTCGCGCGGCGGCGTCTGGAAGGTTTTCCGTATCGTGGCTCTCGGTACGGGGGGTTTCGCGACGAAGGCTATTTGTAGGCGGAAGGGTAGGTCAGGGGGCGTCACGAGGGCCCACACTAGGCCGGCGCGGCCGGGGCTGGCGCGCCGCCTAGTGTCTGCCACCTCGTGGCCCTTCGTTTCCCTTTCGGTCTTACGGAAGCTTCGTGCAAAAATAGGACCGGCGTTGATTTCGTCCAATTCGAGAATATTTCCTTACTAGGATTTCTGAAACCAAAAACGGCAGAAAACAGCGGCGCTTCGGCATCTTGTTAATAGGTTAGTCTTGGAAAATGTATAATAATGTTGTAAAGTATGTATAAAACATTCAAGTATTGTCATAAAAATAGCATGGAACATAAGAAATTATAGATACGTTTGAGACGTATCAAGCATCCCCAAGCTTAGTTCCTACTCGCCCTCGAGTAGGTAAACGATAACACAAATAATTTCTGAAGTGACATGCTACCAACATAATCTTGATCAACATTATTGTAAAGCATATGAGATGAATGGAGTGATCTGAGCAAAAGATTGCTAACAAAGATAATGACTAAACAAATGAATCATATAGCAAAACTTTTCATGAATAGTACTTTCAAACAAGTATCAATATGACTTGCATAAGAGCTAACTCATAACCAATAAATTCAAAGTATAATGCATTGAAGCAACACAAAGGATGATTAAGTTTCAGCAACTACTTTCAACTTGTAACATGTATATCTCATGGATATTTGTCAACATAGAGTAATATAACAGGTGCAATAAGTAAACATGTAAGAATCAATGCACACAGTTAACACAAGTGTTTGCTTCTAAGATAGAAAGAAGTGGGTAAACTGACTCAACATAAAGTAAAAGAAGGGCCCTTCGCAGAGGGAAGCATGGATTATTGTTTTTGTGCTAGAGCTTTTGTTTGAAAACATAGAAACAATTTTGTCAACGGTAGTAATAATTCATATGTGCTATGCATAATACTTCCTACAAGTTGCATGTCTCATGCATAGAGTACTAATAGTGCTCGCACCTTGTCCTACTTAGCTCGGAAAACACGGATTATCATTGCATAACATATGTTTCAACCAAGTATCACAAAGGGGTACCTCTATGCCGCCTGTACAAGTGTCTAAGGAGAAAGCACGCATTGGATTTCTCGCTTTTGATTATTCTCAACTTAGACATCCATACGGGACAACATAGACAACAGATAATGGACTCCTCTTTTAATGCTTAAGCATTCAACAATAATTAATATTCTCATAAGAGATTGATGTTGTATGTCCAAAACTGAAACTTCCACCATGATACATGGCTTTAGTTGGCTGCCCAATGTTCTTCTCTAACATATGCATACTCAAACCATTTGATCATGAAATCGTTTACTTCAGACAAGACGAACATGCATAGCATCTCACATGATATGCAACAAAGGTAAAGTTGATGGCGTCCCCGAAACATGGTTACCGCTCAACAAGCAACTTATAAGAATTAAGACACATAACTACATATTCATCACCACAATAGTTTTTAAGCTATTTGTCCCATGAGCTATATATTGCAAAGATAAAGGAATGAAATTTTAAAGGTAGCACTCAAGTAATTTACTTTGGAATGGCAGAAAAATACCACATAGTAGGTAGATATGGTGGACACAATGGCATGGGTTTTGGCTCAAGGTGTTTGGATGCACGAGAAGCATTTCCTCTCAGTACAAGGTTTGGGCTAGCAAGGTTGTTTGAAGCAAACACAAGTATGAACAGGTACATCAAAACTTACACAAGAACATATTGCAGGCATTATAAGGCTCTACACTGTCTTCCTTGTTGTTAGACATTTTACCCGAAAATATCTAGACTTAGAGAGATCAGTCATGCAAACCAAATTAAACAAGCTCTACGGTAGTTCTTCATTAATAGATTAAACTACATGATGCAAGAGCTTAAACATGATCTATGAGATCTCAAACAATTGCCAAGTTGCCAAACAATATGCAGCATTTTCTGATTCCAACCAAATAGCAATTTAACGAAGCAATTTCAGCCTTCGCCATGAACATTAAAGCACAATTAAGAACACAAGTGTTCCATATGAAAAAGCGGAGCGTAATATCTCCAATATAAGGATGGTGGGATCCAACTTTATTCAAAACAAAAACAAAAATAAAAGCAAACCGACGCTCCAAGTAAAGAACATAAGATGTGATGGAATAAAAATATAGTTTCACTAGAAGTGACCTGATAATGTTATCGATGAAGAAGGGGATGCCTTGGGCATCCCCAAGCTTAGATGCTTGAGTCTTCTTAAAATATGCAGGGATGAACCATTGGGGCATCCCCAAGCTTAGACCTTTCACTCTTCTTGATCATAGTATATCATCCTCTTCTCTTGATCCTTGAAAACTTCCTTCACACAAACTTCAAGCAAACTCATTAGAGGGTTAGTGCATAATCAAAATTCACATATTCAGAGGTGACACAATCATTTTTAACACTTCTGGACATTGCACAAAGCTTCTGAAAGTTAATGGAACAAACAAACTCATTCAACATAGCAAAAGCGGCAATGCGAAATAAAAGACAGAATCTGTCAAAAACAGAACAGTCCGTAAAGATGAATCTGGCAGGGGCACTTAACTTGCTCAAATGGAAAAACTCAAAACTAATGAAAGTTGCGTACATATATGAGGATCACGCTCGTAAATTTGCAGATTTTTCGATTTTTTTACAGAGACTCTGCGAGAATTCGTGACAGACAGCAATGCTGTTTCTGCGCAGCAATCCCAAATATAGCATCAACTTTAGCATAGAAATTTTACTTGGCACAAAAACATGATAAGGAGAGGTTGCTACAGTAGTAAACAACTTCCAAGACTCAACAATACAGTAAATAAAATAAAACTTGGGTTATCTCCCAAGAAGTGCTTTTTTTAGCTAGCCTTTAAGTGCAAATCAAGTAACATCAAGAGAAAAAGCATCAACATCATAACTTGTTCTAATAATAGAATCAAAAGGCAACTTCATTCTCTTTCTAGGAAGTGTTCCATACCTTTCTTGAGAGGAAATTGATATTTAATATTACCTTCCCTCATATCAATAACAGCACCAACAGTTCGAAGAAAAGGTCTTCCCAACACAATAGAACAAGATGCATTGCATTCGATATCCAAGACAACAAAATCAACGGGGACAAGGTTATTGTTAATCATAATGCGCACATTATCAATCCTCCCCAAAGGTTTATTTTTAACATTATCGGCAAGATTAACATCCAAATAACAATCCTTCAATGGTGGCAAGTCAAGCATATCATAAATCTTTTTAGGCATAACATAAATGCTTGCAAGATCACATAAAGCATTACATTCAAAGTCATTGAATTTCATTTTAATGATGGGCTCCCAACCATCTTCTAACTTCCTAGGAATAGAAGCTTCAAGTCTTAATTTCTCTTCCCTAGCTTTAATGAGAGCATTTGTAATATGTTTTGTAAAGGCTAAATTTATAGCACTAGCATTGAGACTTCTAGCAAGTTTTTGTAAGAACTTTATAACTTCAGTAATATGACAATCATCAAAATCTAAACCATTATGTTCTACAGCAATGGAATCATTGTCACCAATATTTGAAAAATTTCAGCAGTTTTATCACAAACAACAGTTTCAACTAATTTTCTACGCTTTGCACTAGGAGTAGAAACATTGCCAACACCAATTATTTTACCATTAATAGTAGGAGGTGCAGCAACATGTGAAGAATCAACATTACTTGTGGTGGTAATAGTCCATACTTTAGCTACATTATTTTCTTTAGCAAGTTTTTCTTTTTCTTCTCTATCCCACCTGCAGTTCAGCCAACAATCTAATATTATCATTAATTCGAACTTGGATGGCATTTGTTTTAGAAAACCTAGCATCTTTAACTTCCTCAGGCATAACTTTCAATTTTAAAAGATCGACATCAAGAGCAAGGCTATCAACCTTAGAAGCAAGAACATCAATTTTACCAAGCTTTTCTTCAACAGTTTTATTGAAAGCAGTTTGTGTACTAATAAATTTTTTAAGAATCACTTCAAGACAAGAGGGTACACTCTTATTATTGTTGTAAGAATTACCATAAGAATTACCACAACCATTACCATTATTAGAAGGATATGGCCTATAGTTGTTGTTACCATAATTATTCCTATAAGCATTGTTGTTGAAATTATTGTTCTTAATGAAATTCACATCAACATTTTCTTCTTGAGCAACCAATGAAGCTAAAGGAACATTATTAGGATCAATACGAGATCTACCATTTGCAAGCATAGACATAATAGCATCAATCTTATCACCCAAAGAAGAGGTTTCTTCAACAAATTTACCTTCTTACCTTGAAGAGTTCTTTCGTGTGCCATTCAGAGTAATTGATCATCATATCATCAAGTAATTTAGTCGCGGCGCCCAAGGTGATGGACATAAAAGTACCTCCAGCAGCTGAATCCAATAGGTTCCTCGAGGAAAAATTCAATCCTGCATAAAAGGTTTGGATGATCATCCAAGTAGTCGGTCCATGGGTTGGGAAATTCTTTACCAAAGATTTCATTCTCTCCCATGCTTGAGCAACATGTTCATTATCAAATTGTTTAAAATTCATTATGCTACTTCTCAAAGATATAATCTTAGCAGGAGGATAATATTTACTAATAAAAGCTTCTTTACATTTAGTCCATGAATCAATACTATTCTTAGGCAAAGATAGCAACCAATCTTTAGCTCTTCCTCTTAATGAGAAAGGAAACAATTTCAGTTTTATAATATCACCATCTATATCCTTATACTTTTGCATTTCACAAAGTTTAACAAAATTATTAAGATGGGCAGCAGCATCATCAGTACTAACACCAGAAAATTGCTCTCTCATAACAAGATTCAGTAAAGCAGGTTTAATTTCATAGAATTCTGCTGTAGTAGTAGTGGAGCAATAGGAGTACATATAAAATCATTATTATTTGTGCTAGTGAAATCACACAACTTAGTATTTTCAGGAGTACCCATTATAACAGTAATAAAGTAAACTAGGCAAATAAAGTAAAGACAAGTAATTTTTTTTTGTGTTTTGATATAGAGCTAGTAAATAAGACAGTAAGTAAAGTAACTAAATTTTTTGTGTTTTTAATATGAAGCAAAAAAGACAGTAAATAAAGTAAAGTAAAGCAAGACAAAAACAAAGTAAAGAGATTGGAAGTGGAGACTCCCCTTTGAGCGTGTCTTGATCTCCCAAACAGGCGCCGAGAAAAATGTTTGATGCGCGTAGATGTACACGTCCGTTGGGAACCCCAAGAGGAAGGTATGATGCGCACAACAGTAAGGTTTCCCTCAGTATGAAACCAAGGTTATATAACCAGTAGGAGCCAAGAAGCACGTGAAGGTTGTTGGTGGAGGAGTGTAGTGCGGCGCAACACCAGTGAAACCGGCGCCAACGTGGAACACGCACAACACAATCAAGATACTTTGCCCCAACGTAACAGTGAGGTTGTCAATCTCACCGACTTTGAAAACAAAGGATTAAGCGTATCGAGTGGAAAATGGTGTTTGTTTGCAAAGAACAAGAAACAGTAGAATGTATTCAGATGTAAAAGAATGGACCGGGTCCACAGTTCACTAGAGTGTCTCTCAATAAGATAACTAACATCTTTGGGTGAACAAATTACAGGAGGCCAATTGACAAATAAAGATTCAATACATATCAATGATGATTACTATGTGATTTAATCGGGGCATTACGACAAAGTACATAGACCGCTATCCATGCATCTATGCCTAAATAATCCACCTTCGGGTTATCATCCGAACCCCCTTATTAAGTTGTAAACAACAGATAATTGCATTAAGTATGGTGCGTAATGTAATCAACACAAATATCCTTAGACAAAGCATCGATGTTTTATCCCTAGTAGCAACAGAACATCCACAACCTTAGAACTTTCGTCACTGTCCCAGATTAAATGAACCCACCATCGAGCATAATTACTCCCTCTTGGAGTTACAAGTATCAACTTGGCCTCTACTAGCAACGGAGAGCATGCAAGAACATAAACAACACATATATGATAGATTGATAATCAACTTAACATAATATTCTATATTTATCGGATCCCGCCAAACACAACATGTAGCATTACAAATAGATGATCTTGATCATGTTAGGCAGCTCACAAGATCTAAATAATGATAGCACAAGCGGAGAAGACAACCATCTAGCTACTGCTATGGACCCATAGTCCAAGGATGAACTACCCACGCATCAATCCGGAGGTGGGCATGATGATGTAGAGCCCCTCCGGTGATGATTCCCCTCTTCGGCAGGGTGCCGGAGGCGATCTCCTGAATCCCCCGAGATGGGATTGGCGACGGCGGCGTCTCCGGAAGGTTTCCGTATCGTGGCTCTCGGTACGGGGGGTTTCGCGACGAAGGCTATTTGTAGGCGGAAGGGTAGGTCGGGCGTCACGAGGGCCACACACTGGGCCGCGGCGGGCTGGGCGCCGCCCTAGTGTCCCACCTCGTGGCCCCACTTCGTTTCCCGGTCTTGGAAGCTTCGTGCAAAAATAGGACCCTGGGCGTTGATTTCGTCCAATTCGAGAATATTTCCTTACTAGGATTTCTGAAAAAAAAAAAGCAGAAGCTGGCGCTTCGGCATCTTGTTAATAGGTTAGTGCCGGAAAATGTATAATAATGCTGTAAAGTATGTATAAAACATTCAAGTATTGTCATAAAAATAGCATGGAACATAAGAAATTATAGATACGTTTGAGACGTATCACCCTCCCGTGTTGATTCCCCTCCTGGGGTGCGGAGGCGATCCTCTGAATCCCCAGAGATGGGATTGGCGGCGGCGGCGTCTCTGGATGGTTTTCCGTATCGTGGCTCTCGGTACGGGGGTTTCGCGACGAAGGCTTTAAGTACGGAAGGGTAGGTCAAGAGGAGCGCGAGGGCCCACACCATAGGCGCGCGGGCCCCCTTAGGCCGCGCCGGCCTATGGTGCGGGCCCTCGTGGCCCTCTTCGTAACCCCTCGGTCTTACGCAAGCTGCGAAAAATAAGACCAGGGCGTTGATTTCGTCAATTCGAGAATATTTCCTTTGTAGGATTTCGAAACCAAAAAGCAGAAAACAACAACGGCACTTCGGCATCTTGTTAATAGGTTAGTGCCGGAAAATGTATAATAATGATGTAAAGTATGTATAAAACAAGTGAGTATTATCATAAAAGTAGCATGGAACATAAGAAATTATAGATACGTTTGGGACGTATCAAGCATCCCCAAGCTTAGTTCCTACGCCCTCGAGTAGGTAAATGATAACAACAAATAATTTCTGAAGTGACATGCTACCAACATAACCTTGATCAACATTATTGTAAAGCATATGAGATGGATGGAGTGATCTGAAGCAAAAGATTGCTAACAAAAGATGATGACTAAACAAATGAATCATATAGCGAAACTTTTCATGAATAGTACTTTCAAGACAAGCATCAACAAAACTTGCATAAGAGCTAACTCATAAGCAATAAATTCAAAGTAGAATGCATTGAAGCAACACAAAGGATGATTAAGTTTCAGCGATTGCTTTCAACTTGTAACATGTATATCTCATGGATATTTTTCAACATAGAGTAATATAACAAGTGCAATAGATAAACATGTAAGAATCAATGCACACAGTTAACACAAGTGTTTGCTTCTAAGATAGAAAGAAGTATGTAAACTGACTCAACATAAAGTAAAATAATGGCCCTTCGCAAAGGGAAGCATGGATTACTATTTTTGTGCTAGAGCTTTTGTTTTGAAAACATAGAAACAATTTTGTCAACGGTAGTAATAATTCATATGTGCTATGCATAATACTTCCTACAAGTTGCAAGCCTCATGCATAGAATACCAATAGTGCTCGCACCTTGTCCTAATTAGCTTGGATTAACACGGATTATCATTGCATGGCATATGTTTCAACCAAGTGTCACAAAGGGGTACCTCTATGCCGCCTGTACAAAGGTCCTAGGAGATCAATTGCATTTGATTTCTCGTTTTTAATAGATCTCAACTTAGGACATCCATACCGGGACAACATAGACAACAGATAATGGACTCCTCTTTTAATAAGCATTCAACCAGATAATATTCCCATAAGAGAGTGAGGTTGTATGTCCAAACTGAAAACTTCCACCATGATACATGGCTTTGGTTAGCGGCCCAAAGTTCTTCTCTAACAATATGCATACTCAAACCATTTGATCATGAAAATCACCCTTACTTCAGACAAGACAGACATGCATAGCATCTCACATGATATCCAACAAAAGTAAAAAGTTGATGGCGTCCAGAAACATGGTTACCGCTCAACAAGCAACTTATAAGAACTAAGACACATAACTACATATTCATCACCACTATAGTTTTTAAGCTATTTGTCCCATGAGCTATATATTGCAAAGACAAAGGAATGAAATTTTAAAGGTAGCACTCAAGTAATTTACTTTGGAATGGCAGAAAAATACCACATAGTAGGTAGATATGGTGGACACAAATGGCATGGGTTTTTGCTCAAGATGTTTGGATGCACGAGAAGCATTTCCTCTCAGTACAAGGCTTTGGCTAGCAAGGTTGTTTGAAGCAAACACAAGTATGAACAGGTACAACAAAACTTACACAAGAACATATTGCAAGCATTATAAGACTCTACACTGTCTTCCTTTTTTGTTCAAACACTTCACCAGAAAATATCTTGACCTTAGAGAGACCAATCATGCAAACCAAATTTCAACAAGCTCTATGGTAGTTCTCCACTAATAGATTAAACTACATGATGCAAGAGCTTGAACATGATCTATGAGAGCTCAAAACAATTGCCAAGTTTCAAGTTATTCCAAACCATATCAAGCATTTTCTGATTCCAACCAAATAGCAATCAACGAAGCAATTTTGAGCCTTCGCCATGAACATTAAAGCACAACTAAGAACAAAAGTGGGATCCAAATTTATTCAAACCAAAACAAAAATAAAAGCAAACAGACGCTCCAAGTAAAGAACATAAGATGTGATGGAATAAAAATATAGTTTCACTAGAGGTGACCTGATAAGTTGTCGATGAAGAAGGGGATGTCTTGGGCATCCCCAAGCTTAGATGCTTGAGTCTTCTTAAAATATGCAGGATGAACCACGGGGCATCCCCAAGCTTAAACCTTTCGCTCTTCTTGATCATATTGTATCATCCTCTTCTCTTGACCCTTGAAAACTTCCTCACACCAAACTTCAAGCAAACTCATTAGAGGGTTAGTGCATAATCAAAAATTCACATATTCGGAGGTGACATAATCATTCTTAACACTTATGGACATTGGCTACTGAAAGTTAATGGAACAAAGAAACCCATTCAACATAGCAAAAGCGGCAATGCGAAATAAAAGGCAGAATCTGTCAAAACGATCCGTAAAGACGAATTTTATAGAGGCACTTAACTTGCTCAAACGGAAAAAATCAAAACTAATGAAAGTTGCGTACATATCGAGGATCACGCACGTAAATTGGCAGATTTTTTTGATTTTTTTACAGAGTTCTCGCAAATTCGTGACAGACAGCAATTCTGTTTCTGCGCAACAATCCAAATCTAGCATCAACTTTACCATAGAGACTTTACTTGGCACAAAAACATGATAAGGAGAGGTTGCTACAGTAGTAACAACTTCCAAGACTCAACAATGCAGTAGTAAAATAAAGACATAGGTTATCTCCCAAGAAGTGCTTTTCTTTAACGCCTTTCAGCTAGGCGCAGAAAGTGCAAATCAAGTAACATCAAGAGAAGAAGCATCAACATCATACTTTTTCTCAAAAACACAACTTGTTGCAGAGGGTACCTTAGATGCTCCATTATCCAAATTTCCCATGGTGGTGCTAGGGTTTTATCAATTTTAGGCCTATAATAGTTCTTTGGTTTAGGCACCTTAGAGACATGAATTTTTGCTCTTTACCCACATAAGCTTTCTCCTTAAACTTAAGAGAAGAAAAAGTTGAACCCAAGGTTCCCATAGCATTTTCAAGTTCACTAATCCTATTGGTTTGATTATCATGGACAACACAAGTTTCTAGGACACCAATTCTTTCATCAATTCCTCCTAGGGATTTATCAAGTTTATGAGTATTATCAAATAGCATTCCCAATTTAGTTTCAACACTTGGAAATTTTTTCTCTATGGCTTCCAACTTTTTCATAACATCCTCAAGAGAGATTTCAATTTTAACTTCATTAACAGCTGGCGTTCCTACTAGACTCTCAATGATGCAGCTAGCTTCTAAAGCAGGAGTACCTAGGAAATTACCTCCGAAAGAGTATCAAGAACATACCTATTCCAGCTAGATAGGCCAACATAAAAGTTCCTAAGAAGGATAATAGTGGAGTGTTTCTTAATGCACCTATGATGAGCATTACTTATTCTGTACCAAGCATCTTTAAAACTTTCTCCACCTTGTTGCTTAAAAGAACGAACTTCAACTTCAGGATTACTCATTTTAGTAGCAATAAAAGTAAACTAAGCAAGTAGAATAAAGTAAAGACAAGTAACTAATTTTTGTGTGTTTTTGATATAGAGCAAGTAAACAAGACAGTAAGTAAAGCAACTAATTTTTTTGTGTTTTTGGATATAAAGCAAACAAGACAGTAAATAAAGTAAAGTAAAGCAAGACAAAAACAAAGTAAAGAGATTGGATGTGGAGACTCCCTTGGCATGTCTTGATCTCCCGCAACGGCACCAGAAAACAGTCTTGATACGCGTGATGCACACGTCTGTTGGGAACCCCAAGAGGAAGGTGTGATGCGCATAATAGCAAGTTTTCTCTCAGAAAGAAACCGAGGTTATCGAACCAGTAGGAGCCAAGAAGCACGTGAAGGTTGTTGGTGGAGGAGTGTAGTGCGGCGCAACACCAGTGAAACCGGCGCCAACGTGGAACCTGCACAACACAATCAAGATACTTTGCCCCAACGTAAGTGAGGTTGTCAATCTCACCGGCTTGCTGAAAACAAAGGATTAAACGTATCGAGTGGAAGATGATGTTTGTTTGCAAAGAACAGTAAAGAACAATGATTGTAGTAGATTGTATTCAGATGTAAAAGAATGGACCGGGTCCACAGTTCACTAGTGGTGTCTCTCCAGTAAGATAACTAACATGTTGGGTGAACAAATTACGGTGGGCAATTGACAAATAAAGATTCAATACATATCAATGATGATTACTATTAGATTTAATCAGGGCATTACGACAAAGTACATAGACCGCTATATCCAGCATGCATCTATGCCTAAATAATCCACCTTCGGGTTAGCATCCGCACCTCCTCTAGTATTAATTAAGTTGTAAACAACAGACTATTGCATTAAGTATGGTGCGTAATGTAATCAACACAAATATCCTTAGACAAAGCATCGATGTTTTATCCCTAGTAGCAATAGCACATCCACAACCTTAGAACTTTCTTTGTCCAGATTCAATGGAGGCATGAACCCACTATCGAGCATAAATACTCCCTCTTGGAGTTACAAGTATCAACTTGGCAGGCCTCTACTAGCAACGGAGAGCATGAAAGAACATAAACAACACATATATGATAGATTGATAATCAACTTGATATAATATTCTAGATTCATCGGATCCCACCAAACACAACATGTAGCATTACAAATAGATGATCTTGATCATGTTAGGCAGCTCACAAGATCTAAACAATGATAGCACAAGCGGAGAAGACAACCATCTAGCTACACTATGGACCCATAGTCCAAGGATGAACTACTCACACATCAATCCGGAGGCGGGCATGATGATGTAGAGCCCTCCGGTGATGATTCCCCTCTCCGGGGTGCCGGAGGATCTCTGAATCCCCGAGATGGGATTGGTGTCTCTGGAAGGTTTTCCGTATCGTGGCTCTCGGTACGGGGGTTTTCGCGACGAAGGCTTTAAGTAGGCGGAAGGGTAGGTCAAGAGACGGCGCGAGGCCCACCATGGGGTGGCGCGGGCCCCATCGGCCGCGGCCTATGGTGCCGGGCCCTCGTGGCCCCTCTTCGCCCCTCGGTCTGGAAGCTCCACGGAAAAATAAGACCACGGGCGTTGATTTCGTCCAATTCGAGAATATTTCCTCTATAGGATTTCGAAACCAAAAACAGCAGAAAACAGAAGCGGCACTTCGCATCTTGTTAATAGGTTAGTGCCGGAAAATGTATAATAATGATGTAAAGTATGTATAAAACATGTGAGTATTATCATAAAAGTAGCATGGAACATAAGAAATTATAGATTGGATGAGAGAGACTCCCCTTGCAGCGTGTCTTGATCTCCCCGGCAACGGCCCCAGAAAAAGAGCTTGATAACGCGTGAAGCACACGTCCGTTGGGAACCCCAAGAGGAAGGTATGATGCGTACAAAAAGTTTTCCCTCAAAAACCAAGGTTATCGAATTAGGAGATGAAGGCCACGTGAAGGTGGTGGAGGAGTGGTGCGGCGCAACACCGGTGATTCCGGGCCAACGTGGAACCTGCACAACACAATCACGTTTCCCCCAACTTAATAGTGAGGTTGTCAATCTCACCGGCTTGAAAACAAAGGATTAAACGTATGGTGTGGAGAATGATGTTTGTTTGCGAAGAACAACAGAGAACAGAGATTGCAGTAGATTGTATTTCAGATGTAAAAGAATGGACGGGGTCCAGTACACTAGTGGTGTCTCTCCAATAAGATAAATAGCATGCTGGGTGAACAAATTACATGTGGGCAATTGACAAATAACGATTCATATACATATCATGATGATCACTATGAGATTTAATCAGGTCATTACGACAAAGAACATAGACCGCCATCCAGCATGCATCTATGCCTAAAGTCCACCTCCAGGTTAGCATCCGCACCCCTTCCAGATTAAGTTGCAAACAACAGACAATTGCATTAAGTATGGTGCGTAATGTAATCAACACAAATATCCTTAGACAAAGCATTGATGTTTTATCCCTAGTGCAACCACATCCACAACCTTAGAAATTTCTGTCGTCCCAGATTCAATGAGGCATGAACCCACTATCGAGCATAAATACTCCCTCTTGGAGTTACAAGTATCAACTCCGAGCCTCTACTAGCAACGGAGAGCATGCAAGAACATAAACAACACATATATGATAGATCAATAATCAACTTGACATAGTATTCCATATTCATCGGATCCACCAAACACAACATGTAGCATTACAAATAGATGATCTTGATCATGTTAGGCAGCTCACAAGATCTAAACATGATAGCACAAGAGGAGAAGACAACCATCTAGCTCTTGCTATGGACCCATAGTCTAAGGATGAACTACTCACACATCGGTCCGGAGGCGGGCATGGTGATGTAGAGCCCTCGGTGATGATTCCCCTCTCCGGCGGGGTGCGGGAGGCGATCCCTGAATCCCCGAGATGGGATTGGCGGCGGCGGCATCTCTGGAACTTTTTTATCGTGGCTCTCGGTACTAGGGTTTCGCGACGGAGAGTTTAAGTAGGCGGAAGGGCGAGTCGAGAGGCGAGGGGCCCACACCATAGGGTGGCGCGGGCCCCATGCTGGCCGCGCCTATGGTTGGGCGCCTCGTGGCCCTCTCCGTCTCCTCTTCGGTCTTAAGCTCAGTGGAAAAATAAGACCGTGGGCTTTTGTTTCGTCCAATTCGAGAATATTTCTGTGTAGGATTTCTGAAACCAAAACAGGAACAGGCGCTTCGGCATCTTGTTAATAGGTTAGTGCCGGAAAATGCATCAAAACATCATAAAGTGTGAACAAAACATGTAGGTATTGTCATAAAACTAGCATGGAACATAAGAAATTATAGATACGTTGGAGACGTATGATACGTCTCCAACGTATCGATAATTTCTTATGTTCCATGCTACTATTGATGTTATCTACATGTTTTATGCACATTATATGTCATATTTATGCATTTTCTGGAACTAACCTATTAACAAGATGCTGAGCCCGATCTTTGTTTTTTTTTTTGGTTTCGAAATCTAGTAAAAATATTCTCGGTTGGACGAAAAACCGAGGCACTAAGCTTCCAGAAGAGAGACCTAACAGTGGGGCCACGAGGCAGCCGGGGGGTGGCCGGCGCGGCCTAGGTCTTGGCGCGCCCTGCCCCCTGGGCCCCTCGTGTGGCCCCTCGCGTTGACCTTCCGCCTACTTAAAGCTCCGTCGCGAACCCCCGGTACGAGAGCCACGATACGGAAAACCTTACAGAGCGCCGCCGCGCGTCCCATCTCGGGGATTACGGAGATCGCCTCGGCACCTGCCGAGAGGGGATTCATCTCCGGAGGACTCTTCATCGCCATGATCGCCTCCGGAGTGATGAGTGAGTAGTTCACCCCTGGACCATGGGTCCATAGCGGTAGCTAGATGGTCGTCTTCTCCTTGTTGTGCTTCATTGTTAGATCTTGTGAGCTGCAACATGATCAAGATCATCTATATGTAATTCTATATGTTGTGTTTGTCGGGATCCGATGGATAGAGATACTATGATTATGGTGATTATCAATCTATTGTTCATGTGTTGTTTATGATCTTGCATGCTCTCCGTTATTAGAGGCTGGGCCAAGTTTTTACTCTTAACTCCAAGAGGGAGTAATTATGCTCGATAGTGGGTTCATGCCTTCATTGATACAGGACGATGTGAGAAAAAGTTCTAAGGTTGTGATGTGTTGTTGCACTAAATAAAACATTGATGCTATGTCTAAGGATGTAGTTATTGATTACATTACGCACAATACTTAATGCAATTGTCTGTTGCTCAACTTAATACTGGAGGGGTGAGATAACTGAAGGTGGACTTTAGGCATAGATGCATTGGATGGCGGTCTATGTACTTTGTCATGCCGGATTAAATCTCACTATATTTATCATGTCATGTATATGCATTGTTATGCCTTTCTCTATTTGTCAATTGCCCGACTGTAATTTGTTCACCCAACATGCTTTTATCTTATGGGAGAGACACCTGTTGTGGACCCCGGTCCTATTCTTTCCATAGCATACAATCTACTTGTTTTACTGTTTTCTTTGCAAACATCTTCCACTCGATACGTTTAATCCTTTGTTACAGCAAGCCGGTGAGATTGACAACCTCACTGTTTCGTTGGGGCAAAGTACTTTGTGTGTTATGCAGTTCCTAGTTGGCGCCGGAATCCGGTGTTGCGCCGCATCACATTTCGCGACCATCAACCTTCAACGTGCTTCTTGGCTCCTACTGGTTCGATTAAACCTTGGTTTCATACTGAGGAAAACTTGCGCATCATACCTTCCTCTTGGGGTTCCCAACGGACGTGTACATCTACGCGCATCAAGCACTTTTTCAGCGCCGTTGCGGGAGATCAAGACACAAAGTCTCCACTTCTCAATCTCTTTACTTTGTTTTTGTCTTGCTTTATTTTATTTACTACTTTGTTTGCTGCACTAAATCAAAACACAAAAAAATTAGTTGCTAGTTTTACTTTATTTACTGTCTTGCTCTCCATATCAAAAGCACAAAAAATTAGTTACTTGTCTTTATTTTGTTTGCCTAGTTTACTTTTTGCTTATTTCATCATGCTTAATCCTAAGTTTACTTTGGAAGAGATACCGGTAGGACGAGGGTGTATCATTGGAAGAGATAATATAGAAGAATTTTTCACCCATGTTAGTATGGATGAAGATTTTGAAGATATACCATTATTAAAAACTGCTCCTACTTATGAAAGTGCTTCTGCCTGTTTGATACACATGTTAGAAACTAGATTTGTTAATCTCAATCCCATAATACAACATATGTTTCTTACACTTTCGGATATGGAGATGGGAGAAAAGAGATTTAAAAGTCCTTGTTAGAGAATTTGAGGATATAGTTAAAGAAGCTAGAAAAGTTTTTATTAAGCATAAGAGGCTTGGTTTCTTTCCTAATTTTAAACAAATACTTGAAAAGATGGATATGGATAGAATTAAGTATACTAATAATGTTAATGATGGTAGGGAAATTAAAACGCCAATACCTAGTAAACTACTAGGGATGCATGAAGCTTTGGAAAATAACTATGCTTGGCTTGTTCCTGAAAATTTGTTTGATGAGAATAGTAATCCTAGGAGCAATGAGAGAGGACTTATATAGACCAGATACAATGCATTGTTGAGAAAACTCCCAGCTCCCAAGGTAATGATGTTGATGCTTCTACTCTCGATGTTACTTGATTTGCACTTTCTGCGCCTGAAAGGCGTTAAAAAAGCGCTTATGGGAGACAACCCATGTTTTTACCTACAGCAATTTTTTGTTTTATTGAGTCTTGGAAGTTGTTTACTACTGTAGCAACCTCTCCTTATCATGTTTTTGTGCCAAGTAAAGTTTCTATGTCAAAGTTGATGTTATATTTGGGATCGCTGCACAGAAACAGCATTGCTGTCTGTCACGAATCTGGGCATAATTCTCTGTAGAAAATTCGAAAAAATCTGCCAATTTACGAGCGTGATCAGATATGTACGCAACTTTCATTAGTTTTGAGTTTTCCATTTGAGCAAGTCTGGTGCCATTTATAAATTCGTCTTTACGGACTGTTCTGTTTTTGACAGATTCTGCCTTTTATTTCGCATTGTCTCTTTTGCTATGTTGGATTTATTTCTTTGATCCATTAATGTCCAGTAGCATTATGCAATGTCCAGAAGTGAAAAGAATGATTGTGTCACCTCTGAATGTGTGAATTATTAATGATGCACTAACCCTCTAATGAGTTTGCTTGAAGTTTGGTGTGAAGGAAGTTTTCAAGGGTCAAGAGAGGAGAATGATATACTAAGATCAAGAGGAGTGAAAGCTCTAAGCTTGGGGATGCCCCGTGGTTCATCCCTGCATATTTTAAGAAGACTCAAGCGTCTAAGCTTGGGGATGCCCAAGGCATCCCCTTCTTCATCGACAACATCATCGAGTTCCTCCCCTGAAACTATATTTTTATTCGATCACATCGTGTTCTTTACTTGGAGCGTCGGTTTGTTTCGTTTTTGTTTTTGTTTGAATAAGATGGATCCTAGCATTCACTTTGTGGGAGAGAGACACTCCGCTGTTGCATATGGACACATGTGTCCTTAGGCTTTACTCATAATGTTCAAGGCGAAGTTTCTTCTTCGTTAATTTGTTATATGGTTGGAATTGGAAAATGCTACATGTAGTAATTCTAAAAATGTCTTGGATAATGTGATACTTGGCAATTGTTGTGCTCATGTTTAAGCTCTTGCATCATATGCTTTGCACCCATTAATGAAGAAATACATAGAGCTTGCTAAAATTTGATTTGCATAATTGGTCTCTCTAAGGTCTAGATAATATCTAGTATTGAGTTTTGAACAACAAGGAAGACAGTGTGGAGTCTTATAATGTTTACAATATGTCTTTTATGTGAGTTTTGCTGCACTTGTTCATCCTTGAGTTTGCTTCAAATAACCTTGCTAGCCTAAACCTTGTATCGAGAGGAATACTTCTCATGCATCCAAAATCCTTGAGCCAACCACTATGCCATTTGTGTCCACCATACCTACCTACTACATGGTATTTACCCGCCATTCCAAAGTAAATTGCTTGAGTGCTACCTTTAAAATTCCATCATTCACCTTTGCAATATATAGCTCATGGGACAAAATAGCCTTAAAAACTATCGTAGTATTGAATATGTACTTATGCACTTTATATTTTATTAAGTTGCTTGTTGTGCGATAACCATGCTTCTGGAACGCCATCAACTATTGTTGAATATCATGTGAGTTGCTATGCATGTCCGTCTTGTCTGAAGGTCTATCATTTTAGTGGTTGGAGCATGCAAAATTGTTAGAGAAGAACATTGGGCCGCTAACTAAAGCCATGAATCATGGTGGAAGTTTCAGTTTTGGACATATATCCTCAATCTCATATGAGAATAATAACTTTGCTACATGCTTATGCATTAAAGAGGAGTCCATTATCTGTTGTCCATGTTGTCCCGGTATGGATGTCTAAGTTGAGAATAATCAAAGCGAGAAATCCGAAATGCGAGCATTCTCCTTGGACCTTTGTACAGGCGGCATGGAGGTACCCTTGTGACACTTGGTTGAAACATGGCATGCAAAGATCCGGTAGTCCAAGTTAAGTAGGACGAGGGCACTATTAGTATACTATGCGTGAGGCTTGCAACTTGTAAGATATAATTTTCATAACTCATATGCTTTATTACTACCGTTGACAAAATTGTTTCATGTTTTCAAAATAAAAGCTCTAGCACAAATACAGCAATCGATGCTTTCCTCTGCGAAGGACCATTCTTTTACTTTTATTGTTGAGTCGGTTTACCTATCTCTTCCACCTTAAGAAGCAAACACTTGTGTGAACTGTGCATTGATTCCTACATACTTGCATATTGCACTTGTTATATTACTTTATGTTGACAATATCCATGAGATATACATGTTACAAGTTGAAAGCAACCGCTGAAACTTAATCTTCTTATGTGTTGCTTCAGCACCTTTACTTTGATTTATTGCTTTACGAGTTAACTCTTATGCAAGACTTATTGATGCTTGTCTTGAAGTACTATTCATGAAAAGTCTTTGCTATATGATTCAGTTGTTTACTCATGTCATTACCTTTGCTTTGATCGCTGCATTCATTACATATGTTTACAAATAGTATGATCAAGATTATGATGGCATGTCACTTAAAATTATCTTTGTTATCGTTTTACCTGGACACGACTAAGCAGGGATGCGATACGTCTCCAACGTATCGATAATTTCTTATGTTCCATGCTACTTTATTGATGATACCTACATGTTTTATGCACATTATATGTCATATTTATGCATTTTAGGAACTAACCTATTAACAAGATGCCGAAGAGCCATTCTTGTTTTCTGCTGTTTTGGTTTCAGAAATCCTAAAAGAAATATTCTCGGAATTGGACGAAACTTTCGCGGGGTCCTATTTTTGCACGAGCTTCCGAAGACCAAGACCCTAACGAAGTGGGGCCACGAGGCAGCCGGGGGTGGCGGCGCGGCCTAGGTCTTGGCGCGGCCCTGCCCCTGGGCCCTCGTGTGGCCCTCGCGTTGACCTTCCGCCTGCCGCTCCGTCGCGACCCCAGACCGAGAGCCACGATACGGAAAACCTTACAGAGACGCCGCCGCAATCCCATCTCGGGGATTCGGAGATCGCCTCCGGCACCTGCCGGGAGGGGATTCATCTCCCGGAGGACTCTTCATCGCCATGATCGCCTCCGGAGTGATGAGTGAGTAGTTCACCCCTGGACCATGGGTCCATAGCAGTATCTAGATGGTCGTCTTCTCCTTGTTGTGCTTCATTGTTAGATCTTGTGAGCTGCCTAACATGATCAAGATCATCTATATGTAATTCTATATGTTGTGTTTGTCGGGATCCGATGGATAGAGAGTACTATGATTATGGTGATTATCAATCTATTGTTCATGTGTTGTTTATGATCTTGCATGCTCTCCGTTATTAGTAGAGGCTCTGGCCAAGTTTTTACTCTTAACTCCAAGAGGAGTAATTATGCTCGATAGTGGGTTCATGCCTTCATTGATACATGGGACAGTGACAGAAAGTTCTAAGGTTGTGATGTCTTGTTGCCACTAGGGATAAAACATTGATGCTATGTCTAAGGATGTAGTTATTGATTACATTACGCACAATACTTAATGCAATTGTCTGTTGCTTTGCAACTTAATACTGGAGGGGTTCGGACGATAACTGAAGGTGGACTTTTTAGGCATAGATGCAGTTGGATGGCGGTCTATGTACTTTGTCGTAATGCCGGATTAAATCTCACTATATTTATCATGTCATGTATATGCATTGTTATGCCTTTCTATTTGTCAATTGCCCGAATTTGTTCACCCAACATGCTTTTATCTTATGGGAGAGACACCTCTAGTGAACTGTGGACCCGGTCCTATTCTTTCCATAGCATACAATCTACTTGTTTTATTTTCTTTGCAAACATCTTCCACTCGATACGTTTAATCCTTTGTTACAGCAAGCGGTGAGATTGACAACCTCAACTGTTTCGTTGGGGCAAAGTACTTTGTTTGTGTTGTGCAGTTCCTAGTTGGCGGAATCCCTGGTGTTGCGCATCACATTTCGCGACCATCAACCTTCAACGTGCTTCTTGGCTCCCTCTGGTTCGATTAAACCTTGGTTTCATACTGAGGGAAAACTTGCCACTGTGCGCATCATACCTTCCTCTTGGGGTTCCCAACGGACGTGTACATCTACGCGCATCAACGTATCAGTTGCAAAAGGGTTTAGGAAGAGATATGACATTGATTATGAGGACACCTTTAGTCATGTGGTTAAGATTGCTACTATCAGAACTGTCATGTCTATTTTTGTGTCTCCTAGATGGAGTCTACGGCAGCTAGATATTAAGAACACGTTTCTTCATGGTGTTCTGTAAGAGGAAGTCTATATGAAACAACCTTCAGGTTTTGAAAATCCTCACGCTCTACACTATATTTGGAAACTTGACAAGGCTTTGTATGGACTAAAACAGGCGCCTCGAGCATGGTACTGTAGACTCAGCTGCAAGTTGATTGATCTTGGTTTTATTCCCTCCAAGGCTGACACATCATTGTTTCTCTATAACAGATCAGGTATCATCTATATGTTGATCTATGTTGATGATATTATAGCAACAAGTTCTTCTGATGATTCCATTAATATTCTGCTTCGAGCTATCAATAAAAAATTTGCCGTCAAAGATCTAGGTGATTTACACTATTTTCTTGGCATTGAAGTCAAGAAGGTGTACAATGGATTGGTTCTAACACATGAAAAATATGCTACTGACTCTTGCAAAGGTTGGCATGCATGGATGTAAAGCTGCACCTACACCTTTGTCATCTACAGAACGGTTGTCTCTTAGTGATGGTGTACCTTTGGACCGTGAAGACATCACTCAATATCACAGTATTGGTGGATGATTCCAGTATTTAACATTGACACGTCCAGATTTATCTTATTCTGTGAATAAAGTCTGTCAGTTTCTTCATGCTCATACTACAGAACATTGGTCTGCTGTGAAACGTATTCTTAGATATATACAATACACCTCAAAGATTGGAATTACATTTGTTAAGTCCTCATCTACACTCCCCAGTGCGTTTTATGATGCATATTGGGCAGGTTCTATTGATGATAGGCGATCTACTGGTGACTTTGCTATATTTGTTGGACCAAACCTGGTACCTTGGAGTGCCAGAAAACAAGCCATAGTGTCAACGCTCAGTACTGAGGCTGAATACAAAGCTCTGGCAAATGCTACAACATAGTTAATTTGGGTTGAGGCTTTTCTTGGTGAACTTGGTGTTAAATTGAAGAAAAAGCCATGTTTGTGGTGTGACAATCTAGGTGCTACCCATCTCTCTGCAAATCCAGTGTTTCACGGTCGTACCAAGCATATTAAGATAGATTTTTACTTTGTCAGAGAAAGAGTTGCTAATAATCTTCTGGACATCAGATTTGTTTCAAGCAAAGATCAAGGTGCAGATGGTTTCTCAAAGGCTCTTCCTGTAAAACAGTTAGATAAGTTTAAGCGTAGGTTTAGATTAAGGGGGAGTATTAAATGTAATAGGTTACATAGTTTTCCATATTGTATGTATATACAGATACCTCTCCTTGTACTAAACCTAAACCGGCCTTTGTGCCTCATATATAACACGCAACCCGTATAGACTCAAGTACGGTTCGAGTCATTGTATTTGACAATTGGCATTTCTTTTGTTAGTCAAATTTTCGGAAGAGCCAAGAAATTATCTGCCTTTTCCTTTTAGAAAGTGTTCTTAGCAGGAGTTTTCCGTATTGTATGTATATACATATACCTCTCCTTGTACTAAACCTAAACCGGCCTTTGTGCCTCATATATAACACGCAACCCGTATAGACTCAAGTACGGTTCGAGTCATTGTATTTGACAATTGGCACTTCTTTTGTTAGTCAAATTTTCGGAAGAGCCAAGAAATTATCTGTCGTTTCCTTTTAGAAAGTGTTCTTAGCAGGAAATAAATACCTGACCTATAATTGCCCTCGGCTGCAAGGTTCCTGCCAGGTTTTTGAAGTTATTAGGTATAGTTTCCTAGAGTTGCTTCTTTGTTGCCTAGAGTTGTCAGGTTATATTATATTTTTTGCGATGGTTGTCAGAGTATATTGAGTTATACATTTGAGATGAGGATGTATTCCTACCAAACCAAATGTTATAGAACAAGTAGCAAAATGATTTGTTCATGTTTGAAATTAGAGATTTATTTTTCTTGGTTTACACTCTGTCTAAGTTCTTGCAGAATATCAGAGTTAACAACTGAATACACGCTCAATCAAATCCTTAGTCCCTTGTATGATGGAATTGATCTTCTATGGTACTGATTTTCTAAACTTTGTTGGTTCAGGCGTCTTAGATGCTCCCTTCCATCCTCTTCCACCTGACGGTTGTCGAAAAATTCAGCTTTTGACACAATGCAGAGCTAAGTGTGTGTGTGTAGTATGAATGTAGTACACCACGAGTGCTTGTTTTAGCACGAGGGAAAATTACCACCTGAAATTCTTTGAACGAATTTATAATTGAAAGTTGTGACTACTAGTGATTAAGGTTATTGTTCTACAAACTAGCACAGTGGCCCTCGCAAATGCGAGGGCATTATCTTTACTGCATTGGAAGTGTTTGTAATAAATTTACTTCTTCATATATCTTCATGCTACCGGGTTGACATCAACAGTTTGACTCTATATTGGTTGATAATACGTTGAATAAGATCATAACCAACATAAATTTGTGAACTAATGATTTTTTGTCATTTATAATATCTGCATATATACATCAATGTCTTACTGTATGGTAATTAGAACATGGTATCAATAACTCAATAAACAACATCAAATCTCACGAGTTAGCTAGTCCATAAGGAGCATTAGACCTATAATTAAACATAGAAGAAATTAGAATTAGGGTCAATGTCCACCGGAGCAATTTCCGAATGTGTTTATGTATAACAATGAAATTTATCCAGCGACGGTTAACTAAATATAAGGTTGCTAGATGTACCAGATTAATGCACTTTCTCAGATACATCCAAATTTAAACAAAGTTAAGGCATGTTTCACGGGACAGAGTGAGTATGTGGATTGCTTTATCATATAATATTGTACCCTCATTTTATCTTCTTTATTTTAAAAGTGAATTCCACTTTTTACCCTATAGTTGCGCATTTGTGACACATATTACCCCATTTAGTGCAACTTTTATAAAAATATCCCATCTAGGAGTCTTTAAACATGGTTTTACCCCAATTTAGCATTTTGTTTGTTTTTGTTAGATAGGACCGGCGTATTTCGTCGATGTGGTTCAACAAAATGTGTAAATATCGGAGGGCTTCATCTAAGATTATGTCCAAACTTCTCTTATTCAATTATTCCATTCCTCGTCCCTGTACTGATATTTTTGAAATTGGTAATCACCTCATAGCTTGCTCAATGAATACGCACCAGAAGTTGAGGGTCCAAATATTCTAAAATGCATAATCTAGATGCTTTTTTTATTCAACGGGGCAATTAGTGTCACAACTTCTGAACTACGGGATAGAAAGTGGAATTCACTCTTATTTTAATATGGAGTATCCTCCATGTGTTATGAACATATATCAGGATAGAAATTATCATGAAACTTCCCGTGAGTGGTCATGGCAAATGCGTGGGCATCATCATTATTGTGTCAAAGTACTATTAAAGCCACTGATAGTTTCTACAGATATTTACAACACCTTATATAGAGTTCTATAGTCCACTTAAGTACAAAGATAGATGTGATATTAAGATTTCTATTCTAAGATGGTAAGTCGTTATTTTGAACCACTCTTGTTAGATTTGTAACAATGTACAATCATATTTTAGTGATCAGCCTATATCGTGCCACTTGTCTATATTTTAACTTGATATAGCTCGGACGGTTTTTTTCAGAAATTCCTGTCATGTTGATATAGTTTTGTATATTCCAGCCACTCCAAATTTCTATTAAAATCTATTATCTTTTACGCCAATTAGCTCTATTTTCGGATTAGAATCCTAACCGGAAGGTAATTGCTTTTTTTTGTTTGTTTCACGTACCCTCCATTTGTTATAAACATATATTAGAATAGTAGTTCTGATGAAATTATCATAAAAAAGTTCACAAGGTGGCCCTCGCAAATGTTGTTGTGTCATCCTTCTTGTGTCAAAAGTAGTGTAAAATTAAGCCACGCATAGCTTCAATTTTGAAGTATATTCACATCACCTTATATATAGTTCCATAGTCCATGCATGTAAATACAAATATATATGTGCTATTATGGTTTGTATTCTAAGATTGTAATTTTTTATTTTACCGCTTTTTGTTAAACTTGTAATGACCTACAATTCTATTTTAGTGATCAGCCTATTCCATGTCACGTGCATGTATTTTAAACATAGAACATTAATGATTGGACATAGATCAAATTATTTTTTCAAGAAATTCCTACTGTGGAGATATTAGCTTTTTATTCTATTCACTCAACATTTTAATTAAAATGCATAGTTTCTTATGCTAAATTACTGCAATATAATTAGTAGCCTAATGTTTGGATTAATATCCCAACTGGAAGCTGATTGTTTTTTTTCGTCCATGTACATCAGTTATGTGTTTGGAATCTAACCGGAAAGATAATTGAATTTTTTGCTTGCACTACCATATTTGATAGTGCTTGCTCATTGAATTACGGAATAAAAGGTAAAGTTGGAGACTAATACAACTCATCACGTACATGTAACATCCTGTGGGACACATTTTTTTGGGAAGCCTCTGGGCTCCTTTTTTTCTTTTCCTTTCTTTTCCAGGAATTGTATTCATAAACTGTATATGAAATAAAGGTTCTGGCTACACATATTTTGAATCACGTGGTTAAATCATAGCCTCTTCTATTTTTGTTAGAATTTTCTTTTTGTTTGGGATCAGCGATGCACATGATACGAATATGAACTCCATGACTGTGTCAAAACTGGCTCAGCCATGCATATAGTATGAACCCCATGACCGTGTCAAAACTTTGATGCAAAAACGTGATACCATGCCCAATTAAAATCAGATCTAGACTGTTACAATAAGGGTCACCATTTAGCTTTTTTTTTTGTTCTAATCACTCTACATTTCAATTAAAATATATAGCTATTTATGCTAAATTACTGCAATATAATTAGTAGCCAAATGTTTGGATTAATATCCTAACTGGAAGCTGTTTTTTTTCTTCTATGTACAGTAGATATGTGCTTGAAATCTAACCGGAAAGATAACTAAACTTTTGCTTGCACGTACCACCATATGTTTGAAAGTGCTTGCTCATTGAATTAGGAAATAAAAAGTAGAGTTGGAAACTAATACAACTCCACGTACAGGTAGCACTCTGTAGGACTCTTCTTTCTTTTGGGAAGCCTCCGTGCTCCTTTTTTTTTCTTTTCCTTTCTCTTGCATGGATGGTACGTGTCAAATTACACATAGGGGATGTCCCCAATATATTTGTGTATGTTACGTAAAATCTTTAAATCTTGTCCGTTAAAAATACAGATCTAACCGTTAAAATAATTCTGATGATGTGGATCAGTGTAGTGTCTCTATTTTAGACCTTGTATTTTGCTTTTAGTATATAATAGATACTACCTCCATCCCAAAGCTTAAGGCTTATTTTTTTTTGAAAAGTCAAACCTAATAAAGTTTGACCAAAAATTTAGAAGAATATATCAACAAATATAATATTTTTTAGATACCACACAAAAATATATTTCATTATCTATCTAATGATATTGATTTTATATTTTGCATGTTAATGATTTTTGGTAAAAATTTATTCAAACTTGACATAATTTGACTTTTTAAAAATAATATAAGCCTTAAACTTTAGGATGGAGGTAGTATTACACTAGCGCATTGCTGGTATACGGCTTAACAAAGTGATTATATACAACTAGATGATACTCCACGCGTTGCTGCGGAAACTTATGAAAATTGTGTTGTATAATGCATTTATAGTTTCAACTTGCACGGTACTTTTGCAATTGAAATTTTGCTATTGAAAAAAGATTTTTGGCTGCACAAATATCAAAGATGTAGAGAAAACCTGACTGTATCATACATTTGTATACGTGTTCTCTTAATCAACATATATCACACTTTTAAATCCGACTACATATTTACGTGGAAATATAATAAGTTAAGCTACTTATACTATGAACAGTGGCTTTACCACATAGAATTGGAAAAAATGAGACATATGATTTTGCAAGGATGAATGGAAGAACAGTTATTTTTTTCATCAAATATCTTCATGAAAAGCTTTACAACTTACATAGCATGACGATTCGGCAGAGCCCTTGTTCAATAATATAGACACGATCCCTTGAAAGGTAATTGCTGCTACAAATAAGCTGGGTACACTTAAGTGCTCAACCAATTAATTTATAAGAAGAAGCTTCATCGCCATGCAAAGAATGTGGAGCTTGGACCGTGTTGAAGTAGAAATACAGAAGCACCATGCGGAGGCAATAATTAACCAGCATCAATACAAATAATAATGTATTCGGTCTAATCAGACGCACAAATAAAATGAGGTTGGAATGAAGAACACCACCCAGAGCATGTGGCCGGTCTCATCAGACGCACAAATAAAATGAGTTGGGACTGCAAAACATCATCCGGAGCATGCAGCCAAATCAATTTGTTCACTGAAAAGACCCATAAATGAAATATGTGGGCTTTGGTGGAATCAACAATAGCCATGGATTGCTCCAACCTCCATGTTTATCGACTTGGGAACAAACACCCTGGCTGGGATTTTTCCGTGACTAACTATCGAAGAACTAATTTTTTTGCAGCTTATCCGACGCGCTGCTTATTGGATTTAATAATGGGTATTCTTTCTCCCATTGAAACAACGGGAGGGTATGATTACTGGATGCAACCGGATGCTAGTGGTTACTCAGGACTTCTTTTTTCGGGCTATTGGATGGCGACACATTAATAGATTTGCAATGGATAAGCTATCTTTGTGTTGTATTTTTCTTTGTTTGATTCATGTGTCGACCTTAGCTTTCCCATGAATGTAATTTTGAATTTTGTAAACTGATACGGTACATTTTGGTTAAATAAAAAAAACCGTGTGCATCTATTGATGCAGAGGCTGGAGAGATGCTCCCATATCAAAAAAAAAGAAAAACTATCGAAGAAGCGATAAAATCAGAAAAAAGGAAATCCCTGTGTGCGCACAAATTGCAGCACTCCTAACAATTTCCTGGAATACTGCTGGCCGCCGCTGGGTGGATCTCCAGCTGCGCCATGATGATATGGTTGAGAAGAAAAAGAGCAGGCTGACAAAGTCAGAGAACTGGGAAGATGTAGATCCAAGAGGATGGAGGAGGTCAAATAATCGTAGATAATGACGGGACCATGGTGAGTACTAGTAAAGATGCGACAGCCACTTGTCTGCCTCGTTAATAAGGTAGATGTTTCGTTTCCATCTAAAAAAAGGTAGGTGCTTCGTTTTCGTAAGAGCAATTACAATAGTATAGTCAATTGTTGGCTATAAGCAAGATGCCATCATTTATAGCTAAGGGTATCTCCAACGGGGTGGTGCAAATGGATGTTGAACGACCGTTTGTGTTCGTCTGGGCCGAAAATGCGTCTGGTACCACCTCCAGCGGGGCGACACATCGTGACCGGACGGACTGCAGCGACGCAAACCCGACGCATATTTGCGCCTAGGATGCGTCGCGGCGGACGCTGCGTGGACGCACCAAGTGACCGCTCGCTTCTCCACCGGGCCCGCTTGGCAGCGAGCATGTATCGAGGGTATCGCTTCCGCGGTCATCGCTTCCGCGGCAGCGCTTCCGCGTCTGTGCCGCAGCCTTCACCATCAATGTCGCGGCTGCCTCTTCTACGCGCGCACTGGCGGGCGGCGGCTGGGCTTCTGCGGCGCTGGCGTACCACAACGAGGAGGCCAAGGACGACAGCGACGACTACGTCGCGTGCATCTTCCAGGAATGGCAGTTGGCCATGGCGGAGGGCCGGAAGTTTGAGTACCCGGACAACATGACGAACGACGAGATCGCGAGGCTCGACGTCCTCGTCTCGGAGAACGACTGACCTGTGCATCCGCCGCTGCCCCGGTACGCCACCGGCATCATGTCGCCGAGCCTGTCGGAGGAAGAAGCCCTACGACTGGTGCTATAGGACTCGGCCATGCCACCGGTTCAACCGCCGCCTCCACCTCCGCCGTACAACCCGTGGGGGCCCCCACCTTAGGCCTGGGCTCCTCCACCTCCGCCACAGGCCTGCTCATCCACCTCCAGCATCGCCGGCGCGCCCAGCGTATGTTCCGCCGGTTCCCAACTGGCCGTGGATGGTACCGGAACTCATCGTGATCGACAGCGACGAGGAGAACCAGTAGGCGCAGGCGTTTAGGGTTTTTTCCATGTCTTTTACTATGTAAATTATGTTTTCATGTTATAAAAAATGGAAATTCGAGAAAAAATGTGTCGTGCCGCTAGAGCCACCCCCCGACACGCACAGACATTTTCGGACGCTGAAATGCATCGCCTCGTTGGAGATGTCCTAACATGTAGCCAACAAGTACAATAGTTGGCTATAAGAATGTACTACTATTTTCTCAATGGATGACCCACATTTCATTCACACAACTTATCTAGGAGCACGTGCTAGAGCTAGCTCTTGCATAAGAGCTTACTTGCAATCTCTCTTCTCTTCTCTCTATTCCAACTAGACATAAATATATTATTTTAATCCTTGTAGCCAGCTGATTAGAATTTATTGTACTTGCTCTAAAAACGTGGTTCAACAGCTGCGCGCAGTTGGGTACACCGAAGGACATCAGAAATGATGAAAGCCAATAAAAATAATTGTGATGACGTGTCATGCTTGTATGCTAAGAGAAATTAAATTATTGGGTTGCTTCTATTTAAATATTATAGATTACACCCTTACCAGTAATTAGAAGGAGAGGCTTGTCCTTGGGCCTGACGCTGGCCCATTTAATATTAGCCACTAGATCGGCATATATACTACACACTTCACCATAAAATCTTTCTTTGCTAACAGAAAATCTAAATACTGGAGCTATTTTCTAACCAGTTATATATGGCTATCAGTCGGTCGATCACAAGGACATCATACACAGTAGCAATTTGTTCCAAAGAGTCGTGATAGAAATGCATGAGCGAGAAGACTTTCCGCTCTTTTATTAACTCGTTGTGTTGACTCGAGGGAGCTTTCACAGTAGAAAGCTCCGGGAAAAGTTACACGGGTGATCACACGTACCCGAATCACAACGCACAAGTTTACGATAAGAAAAAAGATCTAGAAAGGAAGCCCGCAAGCGGTAAGCTTACACAGTAAAGGGCTGGCCGTTTTCACTGCTGCGCGGCGAGCCCAGCCGAGAGCCCCCAGGCGAACGACTTCTGGTTGTCGCAGTCGAGGTTGGGTCCGTAGCTGACGCCGAGGAGGTCGCAGTAGCGCTTGTAGAAGCCAATGCGGTCGATGACACGGGGGTCGGGGCCGATGCCGCACTCGAGGCCGCCGTTGATGATGTTGGTGATGACGCCGTAGCCCGGAACGCGGTTGGCGGCGATGTCGGCGGGCGTAGGGGTCCACTGGTCCGTGATGACGTCGTGCGACGACGGCTTGTTCCCCTGCGGGGTCATCCAGAACCAGAGCGCCGTCTCGAACGACACCATGTCGTCCGTCTCCACCAGGTCCGGGTTGCCCAGAAGGTCCAAGCCGAGCGCGCGCCCCGCCTGGCCGTAGTTGTAGTTCCATGAGAGCTGCATGGGGCCGCGGCCGTAGTACCGCTTGCCAGGCACGCATGGCCAGTCCGTGTTGCTGGCGTCGCAGTAGTCAGACCACGGGTTGACCTCCCGATTGAAGCAGTAGCCCCATGCGTAGGGGCCGTCAGGCGCCGTCGGCCACCCGCCGGTGGTCTCGTGGGACGTCTGGCCAAGGAACGCGGCCACCTCTCTCTTTCGCGTGTCGGTGCTCAGCCCCTCCGCGAACTCCGGGAACTTGGCGGCGGCCTCGAGGAACCTGTCGTAGGTGTAGAACCCGCGGGCCGGGCACGCGGCGTTGTTGCGGTGGAGGAGCATCTCCTCAAAGAGCTCCCTGGACAAGATCGACCCCAAGCCCGGGCCGGCGGGGGGAGAGGGGACGGCAGGGGGGGGGGGGGGGCGGGGGGGGGGGGGGGGGGGGGGGGGGCGCAGGTGCCGTCGCACTGGCTCTGGCAGCCAGCGCCGCAGTACTGGTCGGTGCTGCCGCAATACCCCCACTCGCTGCAGCAGAGGCAGTTAGGGCACAGCGCTCCGCCGGCCTGGGAGCCGCACATCTGGGCTCGAGCGGCCGTGGCGAGCGCTGCGACCAGCACGGCCAGGATGGCCGTCGCCGCTCTGGCCAGACTCTGAGCTCTCGGTGAGGACATGGTTGTGTGTTTGGTGCCAAATAAGGAGCGACATGCAGCCTATTTATACACTCAACTCTGGGGTTAAACTACCGAAACTTCATTCCCAAACCTAGCTAGCTGGACGTCCCTGATACTGCTTCGTGATTCGGTCTGCGCAGGCTTTGACTCAGATTTGTCATGTGACCGCATTTGGCTCCTGGGTCCCGCACGTATACCTGCGTTTGGAGACGTTAAGCGACTGATAAGCTTGGCGAACGATTAATTTCAACTTGCAACAACCTTGTTGTAATTTTTGAATACCTCCTACTTATATGTATGCAAATCACATGTTTGTTTTCTACTCATGCAAATAAACGCCAACTTGCGAGTTGCGACTGTCGTTCGTTTTCTACAGTCTCATTGAAAGAATCCTGGTCTCATTTACGCCACCGTAGGGGCGAAGCTCCTCTTAGGGCAAGGCAGGGCCGCCACCATATTTTGATTTTTGGTGAATATATTTATATGCATATGTTTTTTCTAAATATTTTGAGTGGTCGTGCATCGAAAACAGACTCCGTGTAAAAAAGTTATGCTTGTTTTAGTGAACATTGTGTAAAATCGACTTTAAACTGAAAACATAGACTCAGCATCTCCAGCCGCGTCCCCCAAAGCGTCCCCCAAAGGGATTTGGGGGACGCCGGCCAAAAAAACGTCCCAGTCGCGTGCCCCAAAGGCCGCTTCGGTCCGGACGTGCTCCGTCCTAGCCCATCCCCTGTGTTAGAGTCTCTACCGGGGACGCGGACACGACTTTACACTTTTTGTTTGGAGGTCGCGTTTGGGGGACGTGGCTAGAAAGGGACCTTCTCCAAACGAAAGTTTTGTCCGGACGTCCCCCAAACGACTAATCCGGCGCTTTGCCCGGACATCATTTGGGGGACGCGACTGGAGATGCTCTCATATTCTAGGTTCAATGTAAGTAACAATGATTCTATATTTCTATTATAGAGATTTATCATGAATCTTAGTATATGCAGGATAACTTTGTGATATTCATTATTTAAACGTGTAGAATTAAAAATTTAGAGTTTTTCTTGATATTTGAAAGACACATCATGATTTCATCAAAGACATTATCACCACATTGAGATGATGAATTGGAAGGATTTCTTGGCCACAAAGATCATTAAGACCTAGTTGCTCACGATAGATATTTAAAACTCTTAATGGATAAAATTATTCTTTTTACAAAAAAATAAAGCTTTGACATTGAGGTGGCACTATTGTTATGTTTTTGGGTTCTACGTATATCAAATATGATTTTGTTTTTATCGTACTAAGTTATTTTGTTAGAATCATATATGACGCTCATGTCTTACTACTATTTTGCTATTTACATCATTTTTTTAGTTTGTCTTATTAAAAAAAATTTCCGTCCTTCGCCACTGCGCGACTGTTTATACAAACCAAAAAACGTCACTTCATTTGCTTTGGCTTCATGCCAGGTTGCAAATTATCAGTTCAAACCTACACCTGTGAGATTCATGTGAAGTGAGTTGTGAGGTTGTGCGACGTTGGCCAATGGCTCGAGGAAAGAAAGATGGCTGCCCATATGGAGTTTGCGAGCTAGGAGCTTTTGGACGATGCGAGGAAAAACGTACTCAATATTAGAGCATCTTCGGCCGAGTCTTTCAAAGTGTTTTCTAAAAGGTGTTAGCACGCCATATACTTAAGCACGTCTAGCCACGTGCACCAAATTTGTTTCGGCCCAACATGGTTCAGTGCGGTGTCCAACGCTCCAAGACCGTCCCTGCTACAGGTGACGTGGGGGGTACCACGACAATATCCATAGATGATGGATTTGGATTTTAGCGAAGAGAGCGCATGGGTGGTTTCGTTAGTACATAAACAACGCAGGGGAACGATTTATCCAGCTTCAGGCCCGAAGGAAGAAAACCTACGTGTTTTGTGTGTGTTCTTAATGATAGAGAGATTACAAGAGTGTCTTGATGGCTATGGCGATGTATATCTCTTTGCGGTGTGTGTTGCTAGGGTTTGAGATTGCGAGGAGATTGTCCTCCCCGATGGCTCCTTCCTAGCCCTTTATAAAGGAGGCTAGGTCTCCGATGCACCGTTCGGGTCAGTTATAAAGTAGAAGAAGTGCTCTAAGATTCCTTTATTGGGGTCTGTCCTTGTCCCGCACGCTAGGTTCTTCGGCTCGGCTCCTTTAGCAATTATAATGTTTCTTCGGCCTCGTGGGCCTCTAGTTGGACCGCACCGGGTATAGTAACAGTGGGTACCCGATAGGATATGTCCACATCAACAAGGGACATTGCGGGCATACCGGATGCAACGCGAAGGTGCATTGACGAGTGCGGGCCAGTCGAGTCAGTGACATAATGGCTGATTATACTCTCACAATTTCCATGTCCATTTCATTTTTTCATCGCTACTTTCACTTATCTGCCCTCATCCGGCCCCTCTTTTCCACCCAAACCTCGCCACGACTTTCACTTATCCCTCCATGTTGCTACTCTTTCGAACCCAAACCTCGCAGCCGCCGCGCACTCTGGGCAAAGATTCCCATGGCGCTGAAAGATCCCCAGACGAAGGTGAAGAATGCGGTTGGCAAGGCAGTCGACAAGAAGGGGCGAAGGCATCCTTCCACAAACCGCGCAAGGCGCCACCGCTAAAGACGAATCCGGAGTCATTGTCGCAAGAAGCTTGGGAGGCATGCGGGGTGGTGCAGTGCAGGGTCGATATCGCAACATGGCAAGGTTGACGCCCTTCCGCCGGCATGACGGCATCGATAGTCGCCAATGAGGTGCACATGTCAGCGCTGAATGCGTGCGTAGACAGTGCTGGGGGAAGCCCATGGAGCGGTACGATGAGCGGCACAATGATGTACATCCCGGGGAGCGCATCCCTTTCCATGTTGGGCTTCTTCAACGACAATGTCAGCTTGATGCCGAGGCTCTCGCCACGTTACTCTGACAGCCTGCCGCACGGCGGGTTCAATCCTAACGCCATGTTGTCCCCGACGTACAAGGAGCGGCGCCGGGCTTCCCACAATGGCAATACCAGCCATCCCTTCACAGGGTGTAGAGGGGCGCTCGAGTTTGAGGCTTAGCACCCATTCGATGAAATGCCAGCGAGCGGCAAAGTTGACGCAGACGCAAGGAAAGAAGAGTAGGGAGATGAGGTAGAGGAAGACGACAAGAAAGAGGAAGACGAGGAAGAGTCCATTAAAGTAGACGACGAAGAGTATGAACAGAGGGTGGAGAGGAAGAGGACGCCAAGAAGAAGAAGAAAAAGAAGGCAGCGATTGCACGCGCGGCCCCAAGTGGAAGGCGCTGGATAATCAGTGTTTGTGCGACTCTTTTGCGACGGTGAGTATCGACACGATCACCCGCGCCAATAAAAAAATATGGCACCTATTGTATGATGATCAAAGTGGAGTTCAATGAGCGCAAGATCGTCGACAAGGGCTACACAAAAATGGTAATGAAGAGGAGCCAAAAGGCTATGTCAACCCGGTGGAGCATCATACAAGCGACGGTGAACACATTCCAAGGCTATCCTTTGAACATTGAGCAAAGGGCGGAGAGCGGTATAAATGCGGTCAACCAAGTAAGTGTGCCTCTGTCCCTTTGTGAGTGCGCTTCTAATCAGCTATGCATGGATATATATTTGCATTTCCTTGATTTTGATCATGCGTTGGCCTTGTACTGGTCGCAACATGGGTCCGACAATTTATTTTTTTCGATTGCTACACAAAGCGGAGGTTGACGCGGATTCAATTGGCAAAAAGAAAAAAAAGACTTCATTGATCTTGAAGAACCGCTATCAACCTCTGCGGGGCGTCCTATTGGCAACAAGGCTGCCAAGCAAGCCGTGATTCAAATGAAGTCATCCGATAGGCTCCAGTTGTCGATTGCCAAGTGCCTCACCAATGTCTCAGCAAACCTTCTCATATGCGGCGCGAAGAACGACGAGGGGTGGAACGGCTTGTTGTTGAAGCAAGAAGAAAAGATCGTGATCGAGAAGGAGAAAGTCGCTGTGGGAAAAAAGGAGAGAGCACTTCATGATCTTGATCGTCGACACATCGGGAATGGACTCCCAGGTGAAGGTGGCACACAAGTTCTACCACAAGATGATCTTGCAAGAGATCGCCGATCGAATGGCCGCGACATCAGCAACTGCGTTCGTGATAGCATCAGCTTCAGCTTCGACGAGTACTCCTGCGATGGCTACAACGTCGCCGCCAACAGGTCATGGTTCTAGACAAGCCGGAGTAGCCGTCGATGACTGGCCCGCCGTCGATGACTGGCCCGCCGTCGATTACTAAAGATAGCACGTTCTTCTAGGCTTCATTCGTGCTTAGAGCAAGTTCAATAGTATAACCAGCTGCTGGCTATAAGCCAAGTGCCATGTCATCTATAGCCAACTTAGAGCTAACATATACAATAGTGAGCTATAAAAATGTAGTACTTTATCCACCTTTCTCACAAAGTGCCCAGTAGCACGTGCTAAAGCTGGTTCTTGGATAAGAGCAAGTATAATAAGTCCTTGTTAGCTAGCTATACGGATTAAAATAATATATTTTTGCTTAGTTGGAGGAGAGAGAGGTGGAGAGATAAGAAGAGTGGGCTCCCATGCAAGAGCCAACTCTATCACGTGCTGCTAGGCATTTTGTGAGAGTGAAAGACGGACCATACATTAATAAAGTAGCATATTTTTATAGCTCACTATTGTACACATGTTGGCTCGAAGTAAGCTATAGATGACATGTCACTTGGTTTATAGCCAACAGTTGGCTATACTATTGAACCTCTTCTCTCTTCTCCTCTCTCTCTCCTCCAATTAAACAATAATATACTATTTTAATCCTTATAGCTAGCTGATTAGGACTTATTATAGTTGCTCTTATGACCTACACGACTACTATGACGGGTCCTATGAACTACTCCTTTTTCTGACCATCATTTTCAGTTTATATTTGAGACGTATTGGGTGGTCATCGCTGAGAATTGACGTGCTCCCAAAACAACACCCCCTCAGATTCTCGACGAGACGTTTTCAATAGACACCGTTTGGGAACAAGACTAGAAATGCTCATAGCAACGAGCAATGGAGACGAACTAGGAAAATAGAAAGGAGTCCGGCGAGATCCACAAAATAAGGGCCGAAATAATCCAGGCACGCTAGAGAGGCGGGCGATACTAGGAATCGGGCAGCTCAACTCGGGATTTGCCTGTACCTTCGTGGACAGTCGATAAAACTCGTGATTCGCCTGGCGAGATGGGCTCTCCTAACTAGATTGGCGAATCGTCGGTGCTCTAATCCCATGCGCACGGACGGCTGGAGGACGTCAAGCTAGTCCAGGTGTGGGACGACAAGCGATGAAGAAAGGATCTGTTGGAAGGTGTGAGCTCGATCGGCTCGTGGCACATGCGGCTTTCATGGGGGCATGCATCATCACGTTATTTCTCGTGGAGGCATGCATCATGTGTGCTTTCATAGGGGGCAGCAATTCAACGTTCATGTCAGCATACTGGTTATTTATTTACATCTTATTAGGAGACAGCGATCCGATACTTCCGTTGCTACAGATAACCATACTCCTGCGGAAAAGAAAGGACTACAAACTTGCGTGTGCATGTGCGGCTCGGTTAACACAGCGTAGGAAGCTAATTAAAAACGTTATCAGGAGATTGCCCGATCTTATTACTACTGAGTATTACTACTAGAGGGGTCCAGAGACAATTGGAGCCCCTTGATTGGAAGGAACTGGCCAACTTAAGAGATAGTACTTGTCTAAAATATACTCCCAAACTTCTAGAAAATATGAGCTAACAATTGGCCGCGTCCCCCAAAGAAACCCCCAAAGGTTTTTGGGGCGCGCTGGACATTTTTTGATTTCCAGCCGCGCGCTCCAAAGCCTCCTTCCGCCCGGCACGGCCCAATACGGTATCCGGCGTCCCGAGTCCGTTCCCGGTCCACAGGGAACGCTCCGGGCACGCCGGACACATCGAGAAGCGAGGCGGGGAGTGATGAGCCCGATGCGTCATTGGCACATTCAAGTTTAACCTAACCATCGCCTACCTCATGATGGAAGTTACTGGCGCGCAGCGATGGTGCAGCTCCGCAGAGGCGCAGCGATGCGTCTCGTCGCGCCTAGCTCTTCGTGCCGGCGTTAACGAGCGCCACCGCTCCTCCACCTCCCTCCGGTATATAAAAAAAGGGCGCTCTCGCATCGTCCCTCACACACAAACCCTAGCGCCTCTCTCCCCAACCCTAGCAAAGAACCAACCGAGCTATCACTACCACCTGAATTTTCCAGTTTGGGTTGGAGATGCGGCTGGAGATGCTCTTAGAACACCAAGAACACATCTGGATTAATTGATTCACAACTTTTCGCCGAGTCCTTGGGAACTCGCAATCTCTTCTATCCAATGATCCATATAGGCAAAAGCCCCAAACACTTGGCATATATGCAAAAGCCCCCATCATATGGTTATGCCGATGGTGACCCTCGACATAGGGCCACTAACATCTGCTCCATCGTCACATATCACGTGGCTGTCGGCATACCTCTGTATGCCATGGCTCTAAGCAAACCGTTGTCACCGTCGACAAAAATAAATGACATTTTGATAGCATCAGAGACTATGCCGATGGCCAGGCCATTGGCATCCCTGATCCAGCACTTGCGAGATACTGACAGTCGTCACGTGGTCCTCTATGCCAAGGGCATAGCCGTCGGCATATACCTTTCATGGGGCCATGCATCATCACATGCGGCTTCTTGGAACAATGGATCTGTTGGAAGGTGTGAGCTTGATCGGCTCTTGGCACGTGTGGCTTTCATGGGGATATCCATCATCACGTGCTTTCATAGGGGCAGCCGCTCAGCTCATGTTAGCAAATTTGTTTTTATTTACAGTTTTTTTGTAATACTATTTACAGTTTATACCTAGTTCTTTTGGCAGCTTAAAAGATAAGCCGCCCCTTCCTAGCTTCTCCCATAAATAACTATGTTTATTATCCAGGCTTATGAATCAGTTATCTGATATCTAATTTAAAAGTTTTAAATAATAAGACCAATGGCTTGTAGGAAAAGCTGATGAAGGAGCATCTTATGTTTTAAGGTGCTAAGAAAACTGCCTTAATAGGGGACAATGCATTTCGGTACCCTAATTGCTAGCAGACTAGAAGGACCTTGCGCGCGTTGCTGCGCCGTTCTTTGGTGTTGTCATTTTTATATCTGTAGCTTATCTTAACTATTTATTTTAAAAGGTATTAGGCCTTTTCGGTGATCATCCATGTTCGACGGTATGCAACACACCTATAAGGTTATTGGCGAGACACACAGGGCTAGCATCTAGTTTTTTCACACCCAACGGTTAGACATTTCTGTGGTGCCAGGCTGACACAGACAAAACATACATGAAACAGAACTCAAGTGCTTATCTGAACCATGAGATGGCTAAGCAGCTGACCGGTGTGCTTTGCCTTTTGCGAGAAGGATCATTTAGCTTTTGATTGTGTGAAATGAAATCCCGAAAATCTTCTCTGCGAAATATTTCGGATGTCTATGTCCCCTCTCTAATCAGGCAGCGATACTTCGCTAACAACTTGCAAAGGCCCTGGCTCCTCGTTCTTGATGCGTCTTTCTGCAGTCCTGCCTTTACGTGCATCATTTACCACCACCGACACCCTGCTAGTAAGAACCCTGAGAAAATACCGAGGATGACATGTAATATGTTGTCCTAGTCAGACAAATCTTACACATGTTTACATGTCACAAGCACGAGCATAAAACTATTTTTTCGATAATAGTATACACATAGAATATATTCAAAACATTGTCCAAGAATATTCTTATTGTATAGTTTTTTTAGGAACCCATACCATGTAGTGCTAATATGATAGACATTGTAACATGCCTCAATATCCAACAGAAGCAGAAGTTAATTCATTTCAAGGCATTACATGCTCAAAAGGACCAGCCAGCCTTGAGCAATCATTTAACCCAGTTCTAAATATGTACAAAGTGTTTATCAGTTTGTTTTTAAGGCACACACAATGTTAAGTAAAGATGGATAAAAATATTATAATTAATCTCCTGATGTGATATTGTAGAAGACATGAAGGAATCAACAGTGTCAAGATATTCCACCTTCAAGAATGATAGCCACCAAGCCTTATTTCGGCATTTCTTCCTCCTTTCTGAGCAATCCGGCCCTACACAGCTTCCAAGTTTTTTTTAAAAAAAACGGTTACTAACCTGCAATAAAATTTGCGTATTTCTCCCATATTCCTTGCTTGAATATTAAAACCCCATTAGTGTAAATGTTAGTACACTAATAGGAGAAAAAAGCTCAATTTACAACCAAATTAATATACTTTATAACCATCCACTACTACATGGCTGTTGTTTGGTCTTAGAAACTGTCTCAATACCGAAATAAAATTTGTAGCTATTAGATTACTTGTTTTAGTCTGCCTCTTATGCGTGATAAAACCAGAAACCAACCACTTATTGCCGCAAGTTACGTTCATCCAGAATAGAAGAAACAACGCCAAACTGATAATATAAGCAATAAAGTGGCGTTCACCAAGAGAAAGAAGAAGGATCATCCACAATATTATATGTTTCATTGGTTGCAAAACACAATACACTAAGTAGCTACATCTAACCTATTCGTCTAGACAAAACTGACCTAATTGGGGCATATTTATCAGATAAGATATATCCATGCAGAAAAGAGGTAGTAGGATATCATTTGTAAGAAGTTTTGTACCATTTTCTAGCTTCTTCATCTGCTAAGCTTATCTATAAATAACATGAAAGATAGGTAAAAGCAGTAAACATGTAGGAAAGATCTTATATCTTGTGTGCAATTTCCTTCTACAAAGTTTTGGGTTTCGAGGTACGAAGCAGAAAAGAAAATACCTTTTCAATTAGAATAAGTAAAACATATAGCCTTACAGGGCCGGAAAATCATGTGAGATTGCATATTACAACTCACCTTTCAAGACCATTGCTTGAAGGAAACTTGATCAGTGTCTAGCAAGAGCTCTAATACAACCACTAAATCTCAAATCTCCCCTTCACCAAATTACTGAAGTGGTCAGTGTTAGTCTGATAATCTTAACTGTTTTAGATGATTGTACATGGAGAAATGCTCAAAGAGCAGCATGTATATCACTTAGTGTTAGACATAAGATATTCAAGAATAGTAGTAGTCATCAGTTGCCTGTACCTCCAAAGTAATTATTTTTTCAGTATGAGGATGACATGATTTCCAGGGAATCAGATAGCATAAGCTGCATAACTATGCAATTCATCTGAATCTGGAATGATAGACATCAAAGTTTCTTTGTAAACAAAGTCGCGCGTCATCCAGCAACTCGTTCCATTGGATGGTCTGTTCTTATAGCAAATGTAAGTGAAGCCAGGTCGAAAATTACTGTGTACATCCCAAAGAGATCACAAAGCAGTACAGAGCAGTACACCGTATATACTCTCCTTATACCCGATGCTGCAAGTTAGACGGCGACCCGTCCAGAACCTCACCGGCTCGCCGACCCTGGAACTCCATTAATCCCCGACCAAGACAGGTCATCTTGCATAACGGAGGCCTGGGGCAACCCGTGACCGAGTAATAGCCTAATAGGTGGCCTGCCTCGGCGCGGTTCCTCACGCCCGGGTCAATGTCCTTCTCCGATGCTGAGCACGGGGACATCCGGCAAAGCCAGAGGCGGGCAATGACGGGCGAAGAAGACGGGAGCAGATCGTTGACGCCGCTTGCCCACCCGCCAGCGCCGCCGCAGCAACCACCCCCAGATGATCGGACGCGCGCTCACCACCAACTCCATCCACGACATCAGCCCTACCCATGCGCCGCCGAGGCCCATGTGCGCCAGAACTCCGGCCCGATCGAGAAACTGGAGCAACGAAACTCTGAAGAGGAAAACTGAGAGAGATGAGGGAGTCGCTTCTCCACGCCTCTGATCCGCTGGAGTACCGACCATAGGGGAACCGCCTAACTCCGAGTTCTCTACAACGCGTGTACCACGGTCGAAAGGACATCTGCACACTTCTATCTGCCACACGTGTCGATGAAAAATCAACTGCAGCTAGTAGGGCTAGCGATGGCGACCCGCCGAACGCTCACAGGGGCTCACAACCCTGGGAGCTTAGAGCTCTTGCAAGATTATGTCATGGCAGGAAGAAAATACGGAGTACATAATTTGCATGTGCGGCTCGGTTGTGCATGGTACAAAGTTTAGTTATTCCAATTGCTATAAGACTATTAGAGTTATTTATGAGTCACCATGAATCTTTGAAGTCTTTCTTCACTTTTGTCTTGCAATAATAAATGTGTAATCTCTGCGCTTACATTATTTCTATTGTACCACTTTAAAAAATGTAATATTTATGGAACAATGTTTCATTAGTATTATATCAACGATAAGCGTAAAATGCAACATGCAGTGGTGCATTGAGGATGATAAATCAGGTGATAGCGGCGCATGGGTAGCGGAAATGGAGGGCTCTCACGGCAAGGGTTCAAAGAACGGAACTAGGTTTGGAAGCGTAGTGGCGGAGACTAATATAACTGAAGCTGTGTTAGTATCTCCCGGAACAACACCTTACTTATACGGAGAATGCTTGTTGTCACCATGCTATTTCATTATGCTCACCGCAATTAGCGGCGGTCTCCCTACTTAAGATCAAATTCTTGTATTTGCTATCTTGCCCATTATTGAAGATAGATAATCCCTAATTAGTAGTAGGCTAGATAATTAGGATAAAATTCCATACTGAAAAATGAACACCATATTTTTCATATTCATTTTTCGATGAGGGACACTTTATTATTTAAAATGGTTTAAGTATTACACTTGGCGTCTGCATAACTAAGATGCACATAGCCGCTCCTAGATCCAAAAGTAAAACAAAAGGCAAATTGCATATCATCATTGTTCAAAAAATCAGCCGAGATACCGATTTATCGTGAATCGGGTGGTAACCTATAATATTTCGGCATATCGGCTGGTTTATCGCCGGCACTGATACTATGACCGATTTTTAGGTCGGTAGCTAATATATTCCGGCCAATTTTGATTGAAATTTTGCTAAAATTTGGCCAGGCAGTCTATATTTTCATTCTATGGTGTTGTAAAACGGTGCATTAGCTCATTGATTCAAATGCAATAAATCAAGGTAATACTTATATTCAATGCTCTAATATTATTACATAGCATATCTTTTATATCTAGATAGAAAATCCCCACTATCTGATTTCCCTGACTTGTGTTGAGGCCCCCGTTCCCGCATTTTGCCTACATGGGCTGTATGTTCATACGTGGCTACATTGGGCTAGATGAGATACCATTCGTGGGCTGGACGGGGCATGTCATGTCTGAGTCATTGACGCCCTCACCCAAAAAGACTCCGACGCTGTTCGTCTTCCTTCCTCCGCCGCCGCGACCTACGACCTCCGAACCACAAATGTTCCACGGCGACCTAAGGGCTCCTAGCCACAATGCCCAGCATTCATGGGGCAGTATTGCCCTACAAATGCGCAAGAAAACTGATCGGATTAAGTGAACTGCCGCCGTCTCCATTTTTAACCACGGACATCCAGCGCGCACGGCTGCTCACTTGACCTTCTCTGGCTATTGCCTATTGGCCTCAAGTCTGGTATTTCTCCGCGAGCGCTGCTATACACACGACGTTTTACATCCGATTTTTGTACGATCTAGGCTACTGCGTGCCTACTCGAAAATCCAGTCCAGCGCCAATCCAAACATCATAGCTCAAGACAAAATCCATCTTCACCATCTGCATTCTTCCTTTATTGTGACTCTAAGGTCATCTCCAGCGGTTTGATGTATTTCAGACGATACAAATGACCGTGCGCGTCCATTTACATCAGATACAGTTCGACATATTTTTTTTTATGAGATAGAGATACATAGTTTGCAAAACAAAACATACGAATCTAATAACACAGCGAAGTCTACTGGCGTCTAGTCGTCGCCGGTGAGGTCGACGACCTCCGTCATCTCCCATGGCATGTGCGGCACTAGTGGTCGCCAGCCTCCTCGTCATCGGTGAGATCCTAGCAGAGTTACTGGCACACCTCGCCTTCAATGCTCTGGCACAAAAGCCGTAGCGTCGCCGTCAGAGTGCCACCAACCGTAGTGGGCGCCGACCAGCCCTGAGTGGCGCCGCGTCTTCCAGGAGGGCACGACGTCGAGGTCGCTAGGTCCGCCGGCCCTAACGCCGTGCAGTTCAACCGCACTAGCCGGCGGACATGGTGGTACGGCCGCGACGTCGACGGGACACTCGCGGCGTACGGCTACCGTCCGCGGATCTACGACGATGACCCACCTCGCTAGAAGTCGAATGAAATCCACCGTCTTTTGTGTTTCCGAATTTTAAACATTTTTGGGGGTTCAGGTTTGGGGTGCGCCGGTGTGGGGAAACCTTCCCCAAATGGAGGAAGGTGTGCCGGCGGCCCCGATAGTGCACTACCAGCGCCAGTGCTGACACCTATTTGGAGAGCGCCGGTGTAGATGCTCTGACAGATTAGCATAAGGGCATCTCCAACGGTGCAACGCATTTTGCCGTCCCCCTCGTTGAGGAAAGTGAGCTGGCAGCGGGGCGAACTTTTCCCACCCCATGCCCATCGAACAAGACCTCGACAGGCCACCGGCAGAAGTTGCAGCTGGCCTCCCGGATCTGCAACTAGGCCGGCTCGACGCCATCGACGAACTCGGCGAACTTGTCCAGGAGCCACTTGATGTCGAGTGGGTCATCGTCGATGCGGAGGAGGAACTAGAAGCAGTGGTCCTCCTGCGAAGACGAGGAGGGCGCGGGCGACAGCGAGCGTGGGGCCGTAGCTGCTCCACCACGGCGTCCCCTGCGTTAGCGAAGGTGGGCGACGGTCGCTCGGCAGGCGAGGTGGCGCAGACTGCCGAAGCGACGCAGCTGCGCCAGTCGCTGGCGCGCCTGAGAAGACGCAGGGTCGCTGCCAGGCGGGCCCGACGAAACGTCCGCCAGACGCGAGCGAACACTTTGCGCGTCCGCGCAGCGTTCACAGAGACGCATATTTGGGGTAGGTTGGCGTCGCCGTGGATGGTCCAGTCACTTTGCGTCGCTCAGCTGGAGCAGGGACCTGACGTATTTTTCAGCCCGACGGACGTTTGCGTCGCGCCGTTGAAGATGTCCTAACATTGCTATATAAGTCTGTATGTTCCATGAGAAGTCCATAGCTTGTCAATCTATCGGTTTTGTGCAGACCGAACTCAGCGGAAATAAGCCAAGACTAGGACTTGCATAGGGCAGAGACGGATGAGAGATGATTAATTAGCACCGTCAAGAAGCATTGTCGGACACAGATCGTACATGGATTGTCGTGTGTGGAGCAATTCCGTTTCTCCGCTCCCGATTTTTCTTCTCTCTCATTTTAATATCCACCAGCTTCTGTTTGCTGATCAATCAGGTTGTGTTCCGACTCGAAAGCTGCTCTACGTTTTATCTACCCCTGATTTGGTCGGATTTTTGTTTGATTATGCCTACCGCTCACTTGATTTGGTCGGATTTTATCTACCCCTGATTTGGTCGGATTTCCCCGCCCAGATTTGATTGGGTTTCGATTAGATTCTGCGTCATTGTTGCTCAAGCAAGGATGTACCGTCTTCAAGTGTACGGTCTATTGACGCTGAGCAATAGTGCCTAATTCGATTGGTAAAGTGAACCAAGACATAGCTTGGTGGCATTGAGCAGCTCAGCCCGCCAGTCTCTGTACTCGTATTTTTGGTGTTGTGCACACAATTAACTCTATCAATAACACATCGCTGCTGGGTTTTTTCCTAGTACGGCCAATCATTTTAGTAAACCAATGCATAGCCTGGTGATAGCTGCCTGAGTTCGAATCTCCGTACTCGAATACTCGGTGTTGTGCACACAATTACCTCTATCAATAACGCAAAGCTGCTCAATGAATATTTACATTTTTTTATGTAAGTCACACTAAAGCTATTCCGAAGAAGCCAAATAAATATGTGCAGAAATGTGTCAGAAAATATGTCAACCATCCATTCCTTACTTTTGCAAAGATATCCCGCTGCAACATGCCGATATCATCTAGTTATAGAAATTTAATGCCAAAATTCGGATTTATAAAAAATAAGCCAATAAATGGCTGACCGATAAAATCGATTAATCGGCCAATAAGCGATAATCTCCATTTTGAGGCTGATCGATAAGTTAGTGATTAGTGATTTCTTGAACATTGCATATCATCATCGAGCAACTGAGAACACCAATGGACCAGGTGGTTCAATTCGGAGATTATGCGGCCATTCATGTATGAAAAAGGTATCTCTTGTCGTGGTCTCTAACCGTGTACAAACGTCCGTAAACATGCCGCGATTAGAGATGACCATGAAGAAAGCATACTGATGCACCGATAAATAACCGCATAAGAGAAATATTTTTATCATTAAAAACTTTATTATTTTTACATAGCAAGTGATACCAAATAGCGGCAAGTGCTCCCACCCTTAAAAGCATTCTAAACCTGAAATCTATGTCGTGGAGCCAACTCACAAAGATATTGGTCACACTACAAGGAGGATACAAGTCACTTAGATTCAAGTCACTGTGTTCTTGGGCTCAACAGTTCCTTCTTGTTCTGCAAGTATATATTTGTTTTTGAAAGTTACTCTTTCAACTTTATGTGATTAATTGTCATGCATCATGATCCTGATGGTGGCAAAGATGGGTGACTGTGGTAGGCCATGGTTGGCCCTCTCGGCCTCCTTTTCTTCTGTTGGCTGGTGCCATGGCACCCGCGCTGGCCATGCCGCAACTGTGGTGGCGCTGGCTTCACCTCCTTGACTAAAGTTTGCACAATTCTGTTTTTTATGAGGATTCAATAAAAAAAAACTACGTTTTTTTGAGGTCTTTCCTCATGATCTGAGTTGTAATCTACTGATTAGTAGGATGCAACCACATTGAAGTGATCAATGAGAAACATGTATTACTAAAGTCTACATGTGGCATATCACCCGCAAGCTATTCCATCTAGGTGCGTTAGTTCCACGGAACCTCTATGAAGAAGAGCCCATCTCCAGGTGACCCTCATGTTGATAATACTTTCTGTAGTAATCAAGTTTGGCACACTCGCAAATCCTGACGCTTCCAATTCCTAGGATGTTTGTGGGGTTCTGTCATGTGAAAGCATTTCTAACTAAGTGTAAAACTAATGTAAGCGTAGGTCTTATATATTTTGATACTAACCTGCCAGCGACTGGGTTGTACTCCTTGCTTGTCCTATGTAGGATGGTTTCTTTGTGAGTTATCCACATGTTCTATCTTTCTTTCTCAAGCTTAAATAGTAACACTGGTACACTAATATTTGATATCTTGTGGTACAACAACCATATGATAGATGTTTTTACGTGTTTCAATACTACCATAATGTGCACATGGACATTGGTGTACTCTTTTGAGCATCTCCTCCCTCAACGAAGTACCACCCTAATAGATGTCTTGGTCGCGTTAAATCAAGTATATAAGGGTATCTTCAGTCGCGTCCCCCAAGGCGGCCATCAAAACGCGCCGGATTGATCGAATGGGGATACCGCCGCCTCGTGCCGCGTCCGTTCCCAGCCGCGTCCCCTAAAACCACCCCAAAACATAAATTCACTTAGATGAGATCTATGAGACGAAAATTCAACCCATACTACCTTTGCCTCCCCGTATGTCTGTCTATAAGTAGCAATAGGGATGAAGCTACCGCGTGCGGTTAGCGCGTGCGACCGACTTAGACTTCGACTCTTGCTCGTCGAGGAGAGGAGACTGAGCGCCATGGCCGGAGACGAGATGACACTCTACTTGAAGATGAGATTGCTAGGTATGGTGTGATCTTTGTCATTCAACCGCGGTTAGTAATTGCATATTTAGGCGCCAGATTATTGGATCTCTAATGCTCTTCCATCAGGCTGGTGATTGGATCGGACGCAGGAGTAGGTGTGTCGATCGCGGGGAGCGAGCGATGAGTAGCGTCGTCGGGTCGGGGCACTTGGGATGACCGGAGGCGATCACCGTCGTCAATTTCACCAGGTAACTTGTTGACTGGGTAGGTTCTCTCGTGCCGAATCCACTGGCTTGGTCATTAGGCCTTCTTTTGCGGAACGAACAAAGCAATGTTAGAATATGTATTAGGACCGGGCCTTTTATTTCTTGTTTTGACCCAATACGTCTGTGTATTGGAGTCCTATCCTTGTACAAAACCTGGCCCGATTGTGGCACATAAATTAACACGGAACACGCAGGAGACGACCCTGACGTTTACCCTAAAACTACCGACATGGTATCAGAGCGAAGCTCTTCCTCGACAATCTAGCTGCCGCCGCCGACGCCGCTGATCTTCAGCCGCCGCCGCCGCCGCGAAAAAAACCTTGGCCACCGCCGCAGGTCACCTGCCGCCGTCGCCCTTCAACAAACAAGACCGACCGCCGCCACGCTGCTCTGTCCAGCCGTCGCCGCCGTCATACAGGACATCGCCAGATCCCTCTGGAACTGCCGTGTCTTCTACAAATCCGATCGCCACCACCGCTGCTTGCCCAGCCATCGTCGCCATCATACACAAAAACCCTAGATCAATTCCACCATGAGTTCATCGTCAAACTCGAGCTCCCTTGCTGCTGCCCTTGGTGCTCCACCTGCCCAGCAGCTCACACGGGGGAATTTCCTCCTATGGAAGGCGCTAGTCTTTCCAGCGTTCCGCGGTGCCAATGTGATGGCGCTGCTCGAAGGTACTGATGTAGCCCCGGCCAAGACCGTAGAGGTTGAAGATGCAGAAAAGAAGAAAATTACAGTTGAGAACCCGGCCTATATTGGGTGGCTTGCTCGTGATCAGCAGGTCCTTCGGTTTCTTCTCAACACCGTGTCACCTGATATCCTGTCACACCAAATTATGATGCTCTTAGAACTTTTGGTTGTGCCTGCTGGTCCAATCTTCGCCCATACAATAAAAGAAAACTCGCTTTTCGGTCTAAACGGTGTGTGTTTCTTGGGTATAGCCCTCTTCATAAAGGTGTTAAATGTCTAGACATATCCACTGGTCGGATCTACATCTCTCGTGATGTTGTATTTCATGAAATTGTTTTTCCGTTTGCCTCTCTTCATCCAAATGCCGGTGAACTCCTTAAAAAAGAAATTCTACTTCTTCCATCTTCCTTTGATTCTCATGAGAGTGCACATAATTGTCATGACCATATTGTGCCTATTGTCTCTATCACTAATGTGCCACAGGTAGATGAAATCACAGAAGAAAACTATGCTGAAAACAGTGAAGAAATCGCTACAGAAAATGATGCTGAAATTCCTTCAGAAACGGACGAAACAGACACTGAAAGCGAAGAGGATTCGGCTGAACATTCCTCTGCTGCTGCTGATCCCGATGCACCGCGATCCGAGGAGGATTCCCCGGTCAAGTCGCCTGACGCGTCGCAGCGCCGCGGGCCCGCCACATGCAGCGAATCTCCCGCCGCAGACGCGCGTGGCCGGCACACGCCTGGCGGGGACCATCAGCCTGCGCCCAACACCTCGCCTCCACGTGCCGCAGCAGGACAAGGCAGCCAGCGTCGGTCCCCGTCTGTCTCCCTGTCGCCATCTCTGTCTTCTGGAGGATCGTCTGCGGCTGCTGCTCATGAGGGCGGAAATGCAACAAGCCCTGAAATTTCTGAACACTCAAATTTTGATAGCTCCTCAAGTTCGGATAATTCTGGTTCTCCTAATTCTGGTGCCGTTCCACCACCATCGTCACCTCCTGGAGTTCGTACTCGACTCCAGAAAGGTATACGCCATCCAAAGCAATATACTGACGGTACAATTCGATATGGTATGCTTTCCTCTACAGGTGAACCACATATTCTTACGGAAGCCATGAGTGATTCAAATTGGCGTCAAGCTATGGAGGAGGAATATAATGCTCTCATTGAGAACAAGACTTGGCATCTTGTTCCCTCAGGCAAAAATAAAAATTTGATTGATTGCAAATGGGTCTATCGTATAAAGAAGAACGCAGATGGCTCTATTGATAGGTACAAGGCTCGACTAGTTGCAAAAAGATTTAAGCAAAGGTATGGTATTGACTATGAAGATACCTTCAGCCCTGTTGTCAAAATTGCTACTATCAGAATTGTTTTGTCTCTCTCTGTCTCTCGTGGTTGGAGTTTAAGGCAGCTAGATATCAAGAACACGTTCTTACATGGTGTTATGGAAGAGGAGGTTTACATGAAGCAACCCCCTGGTTTTGAAAACTCTCACGCTCCGCATTATGTTTGCAAGCTTGATAAAGCTTTGTATGGATTGAAGCTGGCCCCTCGAGCCTGGTATTCTAGACTTAGTTCCAAGTTGTGTGAGTTTGGATTTAAACCATCAAAGGCTGACACTTCTCTGTTTCTTCTCAACAAGTCAGGTATCACTATGTTTGTTCTGATTTATGTTGATGACATCATAGTTACTGGTTCCTCTGATCATGCCATCACTGCTCTTCTTCAAGGCTTGAAAACAAACTTTGCTATAAAATATTTGGGTGACTTACATTATTTTCTTGGAATTGAGGTAAAGAAGATCCACAATGGTTTACTTCTTACACAGGAGAAATATGCTACAGATTTACTTGACAAAGTTGGGATGCGTGACTGCAAGCCTGCTCCCACTCCTTTGTCTTCATCTGAACAGTTGGCTTTGACAGATGGTACACCTCTTGGCTCTGAGGATAGTACTCAGTACAGGAGTATTGTTGGAGCTCTTCAGTATTTAACATTGACACGCCCTGATTTAGCTTTTTCAGTAAACAAGATATGTCAGTTCTTACATGCTCCAACTACAGAACATTGGACAGCTGCAAACCGTATTCTCAGATATGTCAAAGATACATTACAGCTTGGTATTACTTTTAGAAGGTCCTCATCAACCTTTTTAAGTGCTTTTACAGATGCAGATTGGGCTGGCTGTCTGGATGATAGACGCTCTACAAGTGGTTTTGCTATATTTGTTGGACCAAATTTGGTTTCTTGAAGTGCTAGAAAGCAAGCTACAGTTTCAAGATCTAGTACTGAGGCAGAATATAAAGCATTAGCAAACGCTACCGCTGAACTAATTTGGGTTGAAGCTCTTCTCACTGAACTTGGAGTTAAACTTAAGGAAAAGCCAAGACTTTGGTGTGATAATCTAGGTGCAACCTATCTATCTGCAAATCCAGTGTTCCATGCTCGTACCAAGCATATCGAGATTGATTTTCACTTTGTCAGAGAAAGAGTTGCTAGTCAGAAGTTGGCAATTCAGTTCATTCCAAGTAAAGATCAAATAGCAGATGGATTTACAAAGGTTCTTCCTGTTCAGAAACTTAATGAATTCAAACGTAATCTAAACCTCTCAAATGGTTTAGATTAAGGGAGGGTGTTAGAATATGTATTAGGACCGGGCCTTTTATTTCTTGTTTTGACCCAATACGTCTGTGTATTGGAGTCCTATCCTTGTACAAAACCTGGCCCGATTGTGGCACATAAATTAACACGGAACACGCAGGAGACGATCCTGACGTTTACCCTAAAACTACCGACAAGCAATACATGCATGGATTTCGCGGCTAATGCATACACGAGCAGACATGTATAGAGAAACTTTAGCCCGATCCTCCTTGTTACGCATATGGAGCTTTATATGGTGCTCACCATCCAAACTTGCTAATACATCCATGGTGTATGATCTGATGCCGAGCAGAATGCCCCAGATCGACCACGAGGTGCACGAGAAAACCACTCAAAGTCTAAGACACCAGAGAGACGGTTAAAAAAACTTGGTGTATAATCTCTTTTACGCGTCTTGGAAATAGCCACCAAATTCATATTATGATCTCTACAACAATCATCAATGTATAAATATTTAGCCACAGCACGAAAACCTCTACTATTCGAAAACATGACATTCATTCAGAAACTATAGGAATTTTTGACACATTAGCCCGTTTCCGTGGCTTTTTGTTAGAAGATGATTTAGCTTTTTTTGACCAGAAACCTTTAGCTCATATAAGGAGCTTAGAGACCCCATCAAAACCGACTTCCGACACCGCACAAACAACACTAGATAGAAACTGATCATCAATTGTGGCATGCCCTTCCTCTTCATCTAGATAGGTGGAATCTCGCAAGTTTGTAGACTTTGAAATAACCTTTAAACGGTCAAATTATGTGCGTCTGAGAATGTTTGTTGAAAGGACACGGGCATGTGCTCCTATTTTTTGAAATGCATTTTAAATGTACTTTCAAATATAAAAAATATCACTCAAGAAAGTCCACGTAAAGTCATTTCACGAAAAAACTGATATCTTTTTATGTCATATGTAAAATAGATAAGTTTTGGTGCTAAAAAACTCTTAATGATAATTTTTTAAATCTTTCTTACACAAGACACAAAATAAGTCATTTTTCCTCGAAACTTGGCATGCGTACATAGAATATCAATACGTGCGAGCCAAATTTTTATTTGGATTTTTTAACACTTTAAAATACTTTTTTGGTGGCAGGAACATATGCACATGAGATTAAAATTGCATTTCCGGTCGTTATACTTATATATCATCTGTCAGTATATCGATCAAAAAGTCGTGTTTGTTGGCTCGCTCTTTGGATGAGCTTCAACCCGATATTGTTGATGTCCAGTTTCTGCTCCGGTTCTGTGTAGTCTTCGTATTGGTTGTGTCTTCCGGTTGCATCCATTTAATAGTTCGTGCGCGAGTGTTATTCGATCTTGTAAGCTGGTTAGCATCGTTCCGCCGTTTAAGACGTTATTAACTTAATATTGGTTCTTTTGCCTTTCAATAAAAACTTGGATTAGTGTTCCGTCTAAAACACAAGAGTTTCTAAATAGAAAATAGAATGGAGTAGTTATATATCACCGTCACAGCCCATCACTCACAAGGACATAGTGCAGCAGCGACTCCGCGACTTATTCAAAGAGTCGTGACACAAATGCATGAACGAGACTTTTCGCCCGTCACTCACAGGGACATCCTACAGCAGCGACTCCCCATAAAGAGCGGACGCTGAACAGCAGATGGAGTCACTCGTTGCTGGAGCGGGATTTTTTAAATCATTTTTATACAGTACATAAAATAAGTCGATTTTTCTCAAAACTTCGTGTGTACATACAATGTCGATATGTGCGCGTCAAATTTTTTATTCTGATTTTTTAACTCTTTAAAAAAATCCGGTGACAGGAGCATATGGACATTGGATTGAAAACGCATTTCAATAGTTATAGTTATAGTTATACTACTTATTTATCGCCTGTCAGTCTATCTATCATACAGCAGTGACTCCTTCCAAGAGTCGTGATAGAAATGCATGAACGGGAGGACATTTCGTCCATTTATTAACTTATTGCTGAGGCGGGAAAGGTTATTTCACAGTACAAAACCCCTCGAAAACTTATCGGCCCGATCACACGAGTCAAAATCCACACGCCGGCGAACTGCCGTATTCACTGCGCGGCGAGCCCGGTCGATGGCACACCTAAGTTGAACGACCTCTGGCTGTAGCAGTCGAGGTTGCTCCCGGTGTCGACGCCGAGGATGCCGCAGTAGCGCTGGTAGAAGCCGATGCGGTCGGCCACACGGGGGTCGGGGCCGATGCCGCACTCGAGGCCGCCGTTGATGATGTTGGTGATCACTCCGTACCCGGGGACGCGGCCGGCCGCGTTGTCGGCGGCCGTGGGCGTCCACCGGCCCGTGATGACGGCGTGCGACGACGGCTTGTTGGCCTGCGGGGTCATCCAGAACCAGAGCGCCGTCCTGAAGGACACCACCGCGTCCGCCGCCACCAGGTCCGGGTTGTTGAGCAGGTCCAAGCTGAGCGCGCGCCCTGCCAGGCCGTAGTTGTAGTTCCAGGTGAGCTGGATGGGGCCGCGGCCGATGTACTCCTTATTGGGCGCGCACGGCCACTCCGGCTTGGTGGTGTCGCAGTAGATCGACTTGGGCTCGCGCTCCTGCTTGAAGCAGTAGCCCCACGTCAAGGGGCCGTCGGGCGCTGTCGGCCACCCGCCGGTGGTCTCGTGGGAGGTCTGGCCCAGGAACGCGGCCACCTCCCGCTTCCGCGTCTCGACGCTCAGCCCCTCCGTCGTGCTGCCGAAGGCCGGGAACGTTGCGGCGGCCGCGAGGAACGCCTCGTAGGTGTAGAACCCTCTGGCCGTGCACGCCGCGTCGTTGCGGTGGAGGAGCATCTGCTCAAAGAGCTCCTTGGACAGGATGGACGCCACGCCCTCGCCGCTGGGCGCGGGGGGAGGGGTAGGGGAGGGGCAGCCGCTGCACTGGCTCTGGCAGCCGGCGCCGCAGTACTCGGCGGTGCCGCCGCAGAAGCCGAACTGGCTGCAGCAGAGGCAGTTGGCGCACTTGGCGCCGCCGAACTGCGAGCCGCACCTCTGGACTGGGCTGCAGCCGGTGCACTGGCTCTGGCAGCCTGCGCCGCAGTAGTCGGAGGTGTTGCCGCAGAATCCGAATTGGCTGCAGCAGAGGCAGTTGGCGCACGTCGCGCCGCCGGCCTGCGAGCCGCAAGTCTGGGCGCGAGCCGCCGTGGCGAGCACCGCGGCCAGGACGGCCAGGATGAGGATGGTCGACAGAGTCGGATGAGTTCTCGGTGTCGACATGGTTTTGGTCTTCGCTGCTGCCGGATACGGCGCGACACGCCGCCTCTTTATACACCGATTCCGGTGTTAGTCCATGAAGAAAGGTCGTCGGCTCGTGGCTGCTTGTGCTAGTACTCTAGTACTGGATCTTGGCTCTTGGCGCGTGCAGCTTTCATGGGAACATGCGTCAATGACGTGCTCTGCTTATTTATGTTGTCTTAGCAGCCGTTCATGTGAGCAAAATAGTGATTTTCTCTATGGGGGCGGATCGGATCACACAGTTTCGGCCTATTGCACTCATTAATGTCATCTTCAAGTTTGTGGCCAAGGCTTACACGATTAGGTTAGCTCCACTTGCGCATAGGACGATTGATCGGAGCGACACATCGTGACCGAGCTGACCGCAGCGACACAAACTCGGCGCATTTGCGCCTGGAATGCATCGCGGCGGACACTGCGCGGACGTATCAAGTGACCGCTCGCTTCTCCACCGAGCCCGCCTAGCAGCGAGCCTGTATCGAGGGCATCGCAGCGCACTGGCGGGCGACGGCTGGGCTTCTGCTGCGCTGGCGTACCACAACGAGGAGGCCAAGGACGACAACGACGACTACGTCGCGTGCTTCTTCCAGGAATGGTAGTTAGCCATGGCGCAGGGCCGGAAGTTTGAGTACCCGAACAACATGACGGACGACGAGATCGCGAGGCTCGACGTCCTCGTCTCGGAGAGCGACCGACCTATGCAGCCGCCGCTGCCCCGCTACGCCACCGACATCATGCCGCCAGGCCTGTCGGAAAAGAAGCCCTACGACTGACGCTACAGGACTCGGCCACGCCACCGGTTCAACCGCCGCCTCCACCTTCGCCGTACAAACCGTGGGGCCCCCACCTGAGGCCTGGGCTCCTCCACCTCCGCCACAGGCCTGGGCTTCTCCACCTCCGTCACAGGCCTGGGCTCCTCCACCTCCAGCATCGCCGGCGCGCCCGGCGTATGTTCCGCCGGTTCCCAACTGGCCATGGGTGGTACGGGAGCTCGGCGTGATCGACAGCGACGAGGAGAACCAGTAGGCGCAAGCGTTTAGGGTTTTTTCCATGTCTTTTACTATGTAAATTATGTTTTCATGTTATAAAAAATGGAAATTCGAGAAAAAAATGTGTCATACAAATGGAATGTTAACTGTGTATCTGGATACTGGAATTCTCAAGGAAGATTTACCTTTGATATCATCAACAGTAACAAAAGAAGGGTGCGACATAACAGCTGCCTGGATCTCATTAGCTTTCGCTAACTCTGCAACGACCTTTGCTGATATGTGGAGAGAATAAGCACAATGCTTAGCAGGCTATACCTTGGAATTCAGGTTCAGATGTGAAAAAACACAACAGTGCTTACCACCCCAGCAATAACCTGCAGCCCCAACAGAAGTCACTCCTTGTTCCTTTAGAGCAGCAACAACTGGTTTTGCCTCTTCAAATCCCTTCTCCTGTATGAAGGAACAATTTATTAGTTTGTAGCAGACAGATTAAAGAACGCTATATCCTTCTGACCCAACAGATCTTCACTACTCTGGTGGGACATAAGGAGAACAAACAAACAGGCAATAGCCTACATGTCCTTACAAAGTTGTCTCATGCTGCCACCTAGAAGTTGTTTGGTTTGTATCTACTTGTTTTATCACCATTTCCTCAGCACTAGTTAGTGGTTACTCAAGTTAACGAAATCTGAATCAAAATACTAAGTCGAGCCATTACATGCGACAGAAACTGCAATGGTATCAAAACATAGAGCTGTAAAAATCTCGAGAAAGGGAACCGGGAGACAACAAACCGGGGTACTTGGCAGGGAGGCTGGATTGGGAACCAGCCGACGGAGGAGGAGAGGACCAGGCCGCGACAGCAAGTTTAATGGTGGTGGGGAGAGGAGGAAGGATGGGATAGCGGACGACGCGAGTTGAATGATGGCGAGTTGTTTCGAATCTGCTCCGGAGAATGTAGAAGCCTCGAGATTTTGGGCCTTTGTTTTTGGCGATCGAGGCCTCACACCAGCCGACCTCAGACCCCACGCGCGGTGGGCCGGCACTGTAAGGTACTTATTTTTTTCTTAAACACCAGTGCTTATTTTTATAGGAAAGGTATCTAGTTAGGCATAAGTCTACTATACATAAGTGTTAGTTAGTGCTTAAAAACTAGTTTATTTTTTAGGTAATAACGTTTGGAGTGCATGAACTTGTCCCGCATGTGTAAATTGGTGCATCAAGTTGAAAATGGTTCGGTCAGGTTGGTGGTGCAGATTGGTGGAAAGCAGTCAAAATCGATGAACTCCAGCGTGCGCGTCCTGCTAGGTCGTCAAGTAGGGTCAGGTGTAACTCACGCGTGACTCGGGTGAGGCTCCGACACCGCTGGTTTATTGCATTTAGCTCAATGGATTCTGACTGTCCGCTCCTTTTTTTCGTATATCATCCTGTTCGCAGAGAGCTCGAGGCAGTTACGCGGGCAGCAACGAAGGTGGAGGCCGTAGTTGTTGCTATCGCCGACGATTGATACGACGTTGATGGATAATTGGCGATCTCGGCCCCATATGCGGTGAGTTCTCGAAGGCGCGATCCTCTGCTTTTTTCGGATTTTTTGGGGATTTTCCGTGCGGATGATCAACCCGTGCATATGAAGATTTAATGCTGATTTTCTTGTTGGGTGTGATGCTAGGTAGTATTCCATGTGCTTTAGAAAAGAAGGCGTGTGATTTGTCATGTTTAAGCAGGGCCAATAGTGGTAGGATTTTATGGGAATCAGATAGATGGCTTGTTCTCTGTATTTGTAGGCTATTTTCATCTTAACTATTTCATTTCCATCTAGTTATCCCTGCCGAGAATGTCCAGCAAGTATGGCATCTATTTAGTTCTCTTCACTGTGTTGTTTGAGTATATGTTTCAAGAGGAGCTGCTACTGATCAAGAACCAACTGGCAGGGGCAGAGGAGCAACCAAGAGCAAGGGCACTGCTCGTGCTGGTACTAGCAATGGCAGGGAAACAACAAGATCACGTGAAGGGTACAATATTGGACCTAGGAGTGCACATCACCTTTTTTCTTGTGATGATCTAGGTGCACACAATCAAAATCCTGATGAAATTGTGTCCACACTGAATCAATATTGAGTGCATATCCCGTCAGTTGTTTATGCTTGCCATAATTTCACAGGAATTCAGTCCAACTGTTGTTTGTCCTATATTTCCTGTCAAACTGTTTTATTTCTTATTACTGTACAACCCAACTGCAAGTCCTAAATGCAAAGTTTTAGAACCAAGCAAACCTCACGTGCACTCCGCCTCCGCATGACTGCACTTGTCGACGTGGCCTGCCAATTAGGCTGGTTTTGACTATTCTCTACCCAGATCAATTCAGTGGTGGCATTTGCAAGTGCTTTGTATTCTGCCTCAGTGCTAGAACGTGATACAGTGGCTTGTTTCCTTGCACTCCACGAGATTAAGTTTGGGCCAAAGAAGACTGCAAAACCACCAGTGGATCGTCTATCATCAATGTCACCTGCCCAGTCAGCATCTGAGAAGGCACTGAGAAGAGTAGATGCAGATCTCTGAAAAGTCAATCCGATCTGTATTGTTCCTTGTATATATCGAAGAATGCGCTTGACAGCTGTCCAGTGTACAGTTGTTGGAGCATGAAGATACTGACAAACTTTATTAACAGAAAATGATAGATCTGGTCTTGTCAATGTTAAATACTGCAAGGCACCAACCACACTTCGGTAGTTTGTGCTATCCTCAGAGCCAAGAGGTGTTCCGTCTTGCAAAGACAACTTTTCACTTACAGATAATGGGGTCGGACACGTAGTACAGTGAAGCATTCCAACCTTCTTAAGCAAGTCCTTGGCATACTTTTCTTGTGTAAGAACAATGCCATTTGAGCACTTCTTTACTTCAATACCCAAGAAGAAATGCAATGCACCAAGATCCTTTAGTGCAAAGTGAACACTCAGATTTCGAAGTAAAACCGAGGTGGCTTCATCCGATGAACTGGCAACAATTATATCATCAACATATATCAACATAAACATAGTGATACCTCTTTTGTTGTATAGAAACAGGGATGTATCAGCCTTTGATGGAACAAAGCCCAAGTCTTGCAGCTTGGAACTCAATTTTGCAAACCATGCTCGAGGTGCCTGCTTCAGACCATACAGAGATTTGTCCAGTTTGCAAATGTAATGCGGAAAGCGAGGATCAATAAAACCAGGGGGCTGTTTCATATACACTTCCTCCTCCAGAACGCCATGAAGAAACGCGTTCTTGACGTCTAGCTGTCGGAGACTCCATCCTTGAGACACAGAGATAGAGAGAACAAGTCGAACAGTTGCAGCTTTAACAACAGGACTGAAAGTGTCCTCATAGTCAATGCCATACCTTTGTTTAAAACCTTTGGCAACCAACCGTGCCTTATATCGTTCTGTTGTACCATCAGCTAGGGGGAACAAGATGCCATGTTTTGTTGTCCATCAAAGCTGTATATTATTCATCCATGGCATGCTTCCAATTTGTATCTTCAAGGGCCTCAGTTAAGTTGTTGGGTTCCCCTGCAGCAGACAAAAGTCCATACCGAATAGTCCCATCAGTGTATGTTTTTGGTTTTTTTATACCTTGTTGAAGCCGAGTACGGTACTGGTGTGTTTCAAGTGCAGCTGCAGAGGGAGCAGCCACAGAAGATCCGTGTACACGAGCGGAGCTGACAGCAACAGCATCGGAATCTGGGGAAGATTCGGTGGTAGCCGATCCGGGCGCGCCACGCGACGAGAGAGAGGGCGAGCGGGCCCCAGGCGAGGACGTTCTCCCGCCCAGGCCATCAGAGGACACGCCAGTGCGGTCCCCAGCGGTGTCGGCCACCACGGAAGCAGGACGTGACGTGGCACCCGGTGTGCGGTCAGGCGCTGAAGACGAGGACGATTCGCTGCCAGAAGAAGGTTCAGTGGCAGTAGAATCAGCATGGGGATCTGCGCCAGGAGAATTTTTTTGTGTGTCCATATCTGCACCATTTGAGCTCGAATTTTCACCAGTTTCAGCAGAATTCGATGAGGAATCTTCAGGAGTATCATCCGCAACCTGTACATGGTCAGTAATAGGAACAATATGCATATGATCATTAACATGTATACTCTCATTGTGTGATGGTGTGGGGGATAGGAGATTTTCAGGTAGGAGCAGGATTTCCTTTCGAAGTTGAGCACCAGCATTCGGATGCAAGGACTGAAACGGGTAAATATTTTCATCAAAAACTACATCACGAGAAATATAGATGCGGCCAGTGGAAACATCGAACACTTGACTCCCTTGTGAATGGGACTATACCCAAGGAAAACACACCGTTTTGAACGAAAAGAGAGTTTTCGTTGATTATATGGTCGAAGGTTAGGCCAACAAGCACAACCAAAAGTGCGAAGAGCATCATAATTCGGTTTGGTTTTGAGAAGTTTTTCCACCGGGGACTCTAGATTGAGAACTTTAGTGGGTAGAAGATTGATTAGGAAAGTAGCAGTCAGAAAAGCTTCATCCCAGAACTTAAGTGGCATATGGGCATTGGCAAGAAGTGCAAGGCCAACCTCAACAATGTGTCTATGTTTTCTTTCAGCGGAGCCATTTTGCTGATGAGCATGTGGACAAGATACATGGTGTGTGATACCAATTTTCTGAAAGAAACCATGGAGTTTTTCATACTCACCACCCCAATCAGTTTGCATGGTGATAATTTTACAACTGAACTTTCTCTCAACAAGTTGCTGGAAATTAAGAAAGACTTGAAAAACATCACTTTTCTTCTTGATTAAATAGATCCACGTGAATTTGCTATAATCATCAATAAAGCTTACATAATATGTATGTTTGCCAACAGAGGCTGGGGCAGGACCCCATACATCAGAAAAAACTTGTTCCAAAGGAACAGTGGACACACTAGTAGAGGTAGGATAGAGCAACTGATGACTCTTTGCTTGTTGACAAGGATCACACACATATGGATTTATTTCTGGAGAATACGATAAATTGTTCTTCCTAAGCACTTGTTGAACGATGAACGAAGATGGATGTCCTAAGCGGCGATGCCAGGTGGAGGAAGATGGCTTGATGGTGATGAAGGCATGCTTGTTGGGTCCGGCGGCAATGGGCACAAGTGGGTATAAGCCGCCGTGACACGGGCCTCTAAACAGAATTGTCTTGGTGGCCTGATCCTTGATCAAAAAGAAAAAAGGATGAATTTCAACAAAAGCATTGTTATCAAGAGCAATTTTATGTGCGGATAAGAGATTTTTGGTGGCACTAGGAACATGTAAGATATTTCGCAATTGAAGTGAACTATGAGGAGTATGCAATGTTGAATGACCAATATGCTGTATTGTCATACCTGTGCCACTAGCATTGTGGACTTGATCATGACCCTTGTAGTTGTCCTGAGTGTGGAGCTTGTTCAGCTGCCCAGTGATGTGGTCAGTAGCACTAGTATCCATGTACCAGTTTGTATCAACTCCATAGGCTCCTTTTTCATTGCGGCGGTCATCTTCATCATCACGATCAGAATAGCGCCACCAACACTCATTTGCTGGATGACCATGCTTAGTGCAGATTTGGCAGGTTGTGTCGACAAAGCGTGTAGGAGTTCTTCCTCGGCCACGGCCTCCCTTCGGTGCACCACGATCATCACGACCAAGGCCACCTCCACCATCACGGCGTTGTCCGTCATCACGCCTATACTGGCCACCTCCACGGTCATCACGTCTATATCCACGATCGTCACGGCGATCACGGTACTGTCCACGGTCATCGCGACGGTCGTCGTGACGGTAATCATCACATCGGCCACGGTAGCCACCTCCATCACGGTAGCCTCCCTCATCGCGATACCCGCCTCCATCACGGCGAAAATCATCAGAACGAGGCCTCTGTGCTATGTTTGCAGAACTCTGAAAAACTGGAGCAACCTGAGACGCTTCAGCTAGTATCCCTTCTCTATCATCAAAGGCTTGGAGTTGCGAGCACATATCTGTAAGGGTAGTATTCGGGACAGCATTCATAGATGCAACAAACGGAGTGTATGGTCCCTGAAGTCCTCCTAGGATGTATCCTTTCAGCTCGTCATCGTCCACGATCTTGCCCGCGGCTGCCAGTTCAGAAGCAAAACCGCGCATCTTAGAGATGAACTGTGCCACTGTCAGATCATTCTTCTTTGTGTTTGCCAGTGCTCCTCTTAGCATGTTCACACGGGAGCGGGATTGTGACATAAACAGACCTTCAATGGTGGACCAGACTTGATGTGCATGCTCAAGGCCGATTACCTGAGAGAGAAGATCTTGATCGAGCCCCTTGACAAGGAAGCTCAGCACAGCCTGATCGCGGGCAAGCCAGACGCCATATGCAGAGTTGGGAACATTAGTTTTCTTGTTGTTGGTGTCTTCCACTTCGAGGGTTTTTGGCGGAGCTTCATCAGATCCATCAAGCAGCTCCATCACCTGGGCCCCACGAAGGGCCGGAAGAACTTGCGCTTTCCAGAACAGATGGTTCTGCCTGGTTAGCTTCTCCGTCGGGGGCGCACCAAGAGCGGCGGTAAGGTTGGCAGCAGCTGATGCGGACGAGGAAGAGGCCATCGGGTGTTGATCTGGTGTTGTGGATCCCACGACGTCGAGAAGCGGCGGCTAGGCAGATTTGATCTGGGTTCTTGGGTCTTGATCTAGGGTTTTCGGGTTTTGGTGTCTTGGTTGTTTGGTGTAGATTGGTTTTGGCTTTTGTTTTGATTTGATCTCCGACGGCGTGAGGCGGCCGGAGAGGAGTTTGGTTGTTTTGTGTTTTGGTTTTTTTCACGGGGAGAAGATCCTTCACCGGCCGATTGACGGCGGCGGGGCGGCTGCGAGCTAGACGTCCAGGGTAGGAGAAGGCAGCTCTGATACCATGTCAGAGTTTTAGGGTTGAACCGTACCCTCTTCCTGGGTCGGATTGCGTGTTATATAGGTGTAGAAAAACCCTACACGTGGCGGTACATGAGGGTACAAATACTAGGTAGAGTACTACTCTATACCAGTATTTGTACATAGAACTACAAGGTTTAACACCTACAAAGTCATCTCGTGCTGGCATTACATGTTGTTAGCTTTCTATCTATTAGTTTTACCATCACTTCCTTACCCTTGGTTACTCTGGTTAACATAGTAAGGCAGGCAAAATCTCATCATTCCGTTAAACATGAACTGAAACAAGTAGAATTGAACATTAACAAAAAAGGAACTATGTTTTAAAGAATCAGGAGAAAACGAACCGGGGTATGCTCCTTTAGCCACACTTGTATTGTTCTATCAGCATCTTCAGGTACATATGGATCCCCATGTAACAAGTCTGGCACCACGACAAAGTATCCGAACGAAGCAACTTTATCGGCTATCTTCCTTCACGAGATAGGTATTCACATCAGAACTCATTCATAGCTGTTAATTGGTGGTTCTGATAAGCTGAAGTAGTACTTCAAATAGCCCTTGAGGGGGTTTTTGCCATAAGAAAACACTTCAAAGTGTGCATAGGACACCGTAAAGTGGAACTGATAAGAATTCAAAATTTAACAGCCGTGCTAGAATCTTACGCCCATACTGCGTTGAAAATCGATTTGCCAAAGCATGTGGGAACAATTAGTAACGTGTATGCACTATGCAGTGACAACTGACTGCAATTCGCATATCAGTTTTCCATCTCATTTGGACCGTTTTTGTCACGGCAGGTAACTCTACTAAAAATGGCGGCTGCTGTGGACCAAATTAATAGCCCAAATTTTCAACGACACGCATGGCCTGACAACAACGGCAGGGTAAAAGCAATACCGTCACAAGTCACTACGGACATGACTATGGGGAGAACTATGTCGTTGCTAGACCAAAAGATATCGGACGAAACTGTAATAATCTTAATAATAGCACAAAAACAAGTTGTATACCTCAGTTTCGGCGCTTCAAACCCTGCAAACAGAAGACGAGAAGTGCCGTTAATCGTTATTATCGCTAGCAGAGGAACTTATTAAACATGAAAGAGCTCTGATCGAGGGGACAAACCGAAGACATCGGCGATGAGGACGACGGCGGCCTTGGAGTCTTGGGCGCCGGCGACGTAGGCCCTGGTCCCGCCGAAGCTGTCGACGACCTTGCCCTCCCCGCCGGCAGGGTTCAGAGATGGCGGGTTCGCGCAGCACTGCGGGCTAGCCATATTGCTCAGGTTGCGCTGGTGGGTGAGTAGTGCTTGGAAGGTGGGATCGGAATTTGTAAACCAGGCGACGGAGGAGGGGGTCTCGAGCGGCAGCAACGAAACGACGCTAGAAAGAAGAACAGGACGGCTGACGCTCGAATCTGTTCGCTTCCGAGTGCTCGGGAGAAGGATCCAGACATTTTTTGGGCCTTTGCTTTTGGTGATCGAGGGCCCGCAACGGGTGGTCCTGACAGGGACGGAACGGAGCAGCCGCTGCTGGTCGCGCCTGGCGCAGGTGGCCGGTGTAGTGGAGGGAGGGACGGGAGAGTGGATTGATTGCAGCAAGCAGCGCGGGATGAAGGGAGAGGCGCGCGAGGAAACGTCGCTGTCAACGAAACGCCCAAACTGTCGCCTTCGTGCGCTGACGCATGGGTCTTCAGATGGACTCTTCCTTCCTTCCTTTTATGCGCGAGCGCGACGCCTTTTCCATCTCGCTCGCTCGCTCCTTATTAATTACGTCATTGTTTCATGGATTCATGTGCGCAATTAAACATGCATCCATCCATCGCTAACCAAATAATACGTCTCCGCTCCGTCCGTTAACTGCACTTGATAGCCTATCTTTGCTCGGCTTCAGGGACCCAATTAATCCATCCCCTCAATCCCAACGACTTGGCATCCAAAACAATTGTTTCGCGCGACTCTTTTTTTTATCGCTATCAACTGCAGAATTAAAAAAAGGAGCTGATTACACGTCAATTCGTAATAATAAACTAATGCCGGACATGTTCATCCCTACTTTCTAAACGAGAGATAATATGCGGTGAAGAAAAATAGTCCGGATCCCCCCTTTTATGTTCTTTTTCTGATCAAGTAGAATCGGTAAATCATCTCCTTTTTCAGTAACACTTCTAGGAATAACCTTATAGCCGCACTTATTACCGCTGGCGAGTACGTTTGGGGATGCCGGGCGTATGTTGTTTGCCGCCGATGAAATGGGCCAGCAAGCGCAGGTGATATGTTGGGCCGAGAGCACCCGAATGGGCCTCCCGTTACCACCAGCGACTTTGGTTGGGGGCGCCGGGGATAAGGCCCACTACCACCGGCGATTTCGGGCAGCGCGTTCATCATCACTTCTTAGGTCGGTTTCGCACGGCCCACGAATGGATCCTCTTGATTCTTCTCTCCCAAACCCTCCTCTCCCTGACCGCCGCCGTGACGGAGTCCGCCGCCCATCACGAGGCAGCGCGAGGCCATTGCCGCCGCATGACCGCTGCCCAGCACGAGGCCGCGACGGAGTCCGCCAACGAGCACGCAGCCGCCGCCAAGCACAAGGCCGCGACGGAGTCCGTCGTCGTTGCACGGCTGCCGCCGAGCATGGAGCAAGGCGGCCAAGAGGCAGCGCCGCCGCAACGAGGCCAAGAGCGCCATCAAGCGGCCCGAGGACTTCGTCAAGGAGTTCCGCAACAAGGAGCTCGACTTGAATCGGATGTGGACGCGCCTCAAGGTCGCATCCTGGCCACGCGACGACCTGGATACCGACGGCTGCGAGATGCAGCTTGCGTCCCGGCCGCGCGTTCTACAGATGGCCTAGACCACTGAGGTCTCAACGACGGAGGCTGACCTGCTGCTTCGCCTCCGACCACGACGGGTTGCTGCTCGCCGAGCGGGCGGTCAATTGCTCTTTAAAGAAAAAATCCTAAATGACATACCGCTAGTGAATTGGTCTTATGCGTCAGGGATAACCCCTTACCACCGGCGAGGTGATCGATGGCGAACGCGAAGGCGCTAGCGATAGCCAAATCCATACGCCAGCGGTAAGATTTCTGTAGTAGTGTAACATACAACTTGTGGCAGATTTTGGGCACTAAGGGCATTTCCAACGGGGCGACGCATTTCGGACGCCCAAAGTCGCGTCCGTTTGGGGTTGGCCGAAATGATCGAAATCGTCCGCGCGTCCATTTGCATCGGGTGGCTCCAGCGCATCTCCAACGGGGCGACGCATAATTTTTTTTCCCATTCATAAAGTCATAATTTACATTAAAAAAACATAAAAAGCCATAAAGGCGTGGTAAAAGTAGGTGCTGCCTACTGCTCATCGTCGCTGACGAGGCCGCGTCGGCCATGGAAGTTGGTACGCCGGTGGTGGAGGAGGTACCATCGCCTGCGCAGGAGGCTATGGCCAGGGATCCCAGGCCGAAGCAGCAGCCGGAGCGCGGTCGTTCGAACGCGTCGGCGTGGCCGGAGGAGTCGCCGACCTCCCCTGCGTGAGCGCGGACTCGCAGAGCTGGATTGCGAGCCTGTCCCACAAAGCGAGCTTGTTGAGCTCGTCCAGCTCGCTGTTGGCCAGTGCCATGGCAATGGCCTCCTCCTCGGTAATGTCCGGCGGCTGGGTCTCTGGATCCCACGCCGCCCCGCCGTCGTCGGTGGTGGTAGTCTGCCATGTCCACGTCCTCCTGGTCGTTCTCTTCTTCTTCCCCGGTGATCTCGCGGTTGAAGTAGTCGACGTCGCCGAGGTAGCCAGCGCGGCAGCGCGCGTCGAACTCCCACGTCCCGAAAGAAATCTAGTTGTAGGAGTTGAGCGCATACGCCTGATCTTCCCGGAGATCCAGTGGCAAGATCGCTCAGCGGCAGCGCACCTCGTCCTACCGCTCTCGGCTCTCGCGCGGCACGGGGGGACCGGCACGCGCCTCAAGTTGAGGTACCAGCCCCCTCCAGGAAAGTTCGCGTCCGGCCATTGGTACCGACCGGTTTTCCTCCGAAAGCTAGCGCGTGAGCTCGACGGGTACCGCCCGACCCTGACAATGGCGTGGTCGGGGAAATGGGCGCCGACAACGTTCCTTTAAGAGGCTCGTACGCTATCTCGCCTTCAATGTCCTGCCACTGCGACGCCGCCCAGGTGCGCACGCTCGCGGAAGTCGAGGCGCGCCATTAACGCGGCTCTGGAAAGGTTGCAACGCCGCCCGTAAGTAATGCCGTGGAAGACGAAGCAGTTGTGCCCCTGCCAGGCGGGCCCGTGCGAGGACCGGGCGAATGACCGCTGCGTCCGCGCAGCGTCCGCAGAGAGAGACGCAAACCTGGCGCATATTTGGGCCACGTTTGCGTCGCTGCGGCCGGCCCGATTACTATGCGTCGTCCCGCTGGAGGTAGTGCCAGACGCATTTTCCGCCCGAACGAACGGAAACGGTCATTCAACGTCCGTTTGCGTCGCCCCGTTGGAGATGCCCTAACCCCTGGCCAAACAATTTGTGGTAGTCCTGGGCATGGTTTCATGCTTATTTACCGCATGGGGATGATTACTTCGTAGTTCATACGCCATAAATATTCCAACATGAGCGGCTCAAACGCATGGCGGGAGGCGAAATTTTGGTTAAGACCTAACTTAACTCCATCCAACGCACCCAACACTAAACCGAATCAAACGCGTGACCAAAAAACAGATTAAGTCCATCCAACCCTAAACCCACCGCTCCTCCTGCTCCGCCACAAATCCTAGTCCTAGCCGCCGGCGCCGGCGCCGCCGCTCCTCCCCTCGCCGGTGCCTCGTCTCCCACACCTCGGGCGTGTCCCTCCTCCCATCCGCCGCCCCCTCTCTCCGCCACCAGTCCGCCGGAGCAGATCGAACGCCGCCGCCGCCATCTCCCTTCCCTGAGCACCCCACATCAAGGGAGGCGCCCCGGCCTGCCTCCTCCCCGGAGCGATCCACATCGAGGGGCGCGCGAGAGGACCCGCCTCCACCTCTCGATCGGCCCTTTGGCCGGCAGAGTCCGCTGGCCTGCGAGCTCCACGCGTCTGGGTGGCCTGCGGGTACGACCGTGGCGGCGTCTTTCCGCGACAGCGGACGACAGGAGTGGCGCTGGAGCTCGCGGCGGCGCAGGAATGGAGGCGCGGTGGATCTGCTGCCGCCCACCACTCCGTCATCCTCATGCCGGTCACCTCCCCTAACCTGCTGCAGCCCCGTGAGCCCCCTCTCCTCCATGTTGTCCTTCTATTTTTATTTTTTTTTGGTTTCTTTTTATCACGTTGAGTGTGCTAGCAGTGGAGAAAACATGCCTTCCTCTTTGTGAATCCGTTTGGCGCTCTAGGTCGTCATGTCACACGATGGGCCCGTCAAAAAATGTATGGCACGAGGATGATTGCTTCGATTAGTGCACAAATCTGAGGGAAATGTTCTTTCTTTTGTCCTTCTGGTCGTTCCTCTTAGTGTTTGTTGGAGCCGGTCAGCACTATAACCGTGACTAATAAATAGCTTAATCACATGTTTCTATCCATTCATCCCAGACAAACTGAACTATCCATAATCTTTGTGAAATCGTGCTCACTGACTTGTGATAAAATGAGCTCATTCTAGTAGTAGCTTTCTATATGCTTAAGAATCCCATGCTTGTTCTAGTTAACTGCATATTACTTTCTGATTGATTCAGTACTTGTTCTGTTAGTAATTCATCTATTAAATGCATGTCTAGTTGTCTGTGCATGCTTAAGAATTCCTGAAACTAAACTATGTTTATGCTTTTCTGTTTAGGTGTTCGTCAACTAACTACAACATGGCATGATGCATATTTCTGCCAATTCCTTCTATTATTAAGTACGGCTGGTACCATTTCGATGTCTTTCGATATTTACAAAATGGAGAGGGCTTCTGAGGTGGAACGAAGCCCCATCGAATGGGGGTTTCAAAGTCTCTCCTTGCCTGGAAGCAACTGCTGCATCCGGACATTGTTGGCTGGCTGCACAGCATGGCGGCCATGACGGCGACGGCAGGGCGCCCTAGCAGCAGCAGTGGCAGAGGCTGAAGCTGGCGCTGGAGATGCAGGACCTCCTCCATGTCCTCGATATGCCCCCGTCAAGCTCACCTGCGATGGTAAGGTCACGGTCCGTTCTCCTATCCAAGTTTAGACCTAATAAAATGCAAGCTTCTGTTTAGAGGAGTTAATGGTTTTAGCAGGTTCTAGCATCTGTTAAATATTTGGGCTACAGTGCCTGTATATACATATTATGATCACATAAATATAATTTTTATATATTGGAATCTGTCCATTTCGTTGTGTGGAAGAACAAAGAAGCAAAAGTGTTCCTTTTTTTTGCTCTGAATAAGTAATTACTCAAGCTGAATGTCTGCAAGATGTGTTAACACCTATACTGCACTATATTTCAACTTTGCACTCCTTGTCCAGGTTATGCTGCATTTTGTTGTGTTATTATCTGCATCTGCATATTTGTAACATTTTAACTGGAAATTGCATTTCTTTTTGTTCGAATCTTATAAACATTTTATATTTGCAAGTTTATCTTGGTAGATTAGCCACTTGTAACTAAACTCGCTTCTCTACGTAGTGAAAAGATATGCTAAGCTTCTGCACGTTCTGACTTTTTTGGGGTTTTTATTATCAGGCCTCTCGTATTCTAGAGAAGAAACTATGAGTGCTTTACTAATGAACATAGTCTGGAACTTCTAAAATTAAAGGTAAGTATATTTTCTGAAAGTTCTCTGTTCAGATGCTCATGTACATCCATTACTGAGGTTTTCCCTACACACACAGAAGCAGCTGCAGAGTTGCTACAGATAAAAGAACAATGGCACACAAATTTGGTAAGTTATTAGACGCATTTTTAAAGGTTTGTTTGTTGGATTCAAATGAATTAAAACTTTGTAGAAGTAAATTGGTGAAGTCTGAGATGTTGTCATTATAGCATGTTTCCTAACATACCTATCAAATTTGAGCACATGATAGTATAATTTCTGGAAGTTCTCAGTTCAGATGCTCGCTGAAAAGATACTCTAAGCATCTGTCCATCTGGTTGCAGTAGGTGCACGGGCGAGCTGATGTGAAGAGGCGGAGAGGTTGGGCGGCATGAGTTGCATGGATTGACGGCTGGTGCTGACCATGTGCAGTGGCGCTCTCTTGCCGGTGACGACGACCAGCAATGCCACCACACCGTGCACCCTCCTGCCCCGGCCTAGCTGCAGGACAACAGAAGGCTGCCGTTATTGGTTGTATGAGTTCGTCGACGCACTTCTGCCATTTTGAGGTATAAATCCATCGTTTCATGTATTGTTTTTGTGGTATTCAAGTGTTGTTTGTGCAAAGCACGCACCTGATAATGTAGTTACCATATTGTTTACTTCGTAGCCTGTTCTGAGCATTGCTATAATAAATCATTGTTTAGCATGTTTTCACCACTGCGATATTAAATCCTTGTTCAGCGTCCACTTGTCATATGATATTAAATAAGTGCTCAACATCCCTTATGATATAAGGATTTCTTTATTCATAAAACCCAGTAGGTGGTCTTTATATTTATATTTATGCTTCTGATTTTTTATATTACTCATGCAGTATTTGATGTTAGTGAGATCTCTCCTTTATGCACCTAGCTAGTTAACTAGACTGAAATGATCAACCTTTTGTTTTAGAAAGGAGGATAGTTTTGTGCTGTCAGCCGTAGTGTTTTAGATTTAGCATGGTAGGAGCTAGCTTTAGTTGTTGAGTACTTGATGTATAAAATGATTACGTTTGTTAATTCGTACATACATGTGATCATTTGCTGAATGTGGTGCCTTCATATTTTAAATGGGAAGTAATAACACAGTTTGTCTTTCTAGATGATCAGTACATATTTCTTTCACTTGTGGCAGCTAGCTTCAGTACCAAGTCAATTTCATTATGTTACAAAGTTCGCTGATACTATTTGCTGTTGACTCTTTCTTAAGCAGCCGGATGAGCGGATGGGTCAGAAAGATAGGTGGGCAAGTTCTCGGAGCAGTACACCTGCTGGTCTAGCATCACCTTCTCCTGCTCCGTCACCTCCGTCATCATCAAGGTCCTGTTCCTGTTTCAGTTCCTCTTTTGTGGACTCTAGTCTCATGTTTCTCTAGCTGCAGGTTTAATTTTTCAGATATAAATAGACACCTTTTCTTCCTTAAATTATGGGGTCAACTAATCCCTCTTGTTTAAGTTTTGTATTTACTTTGTGTAGTTACTCCGCTAAATGTGTGAATCAGGGAAACATCAATAATTATAGTGCTTGGCTGAGTGGCTTGTTCTCCATCTAGAAGATTGCAACTGCAAATGAAAAGAATAATAATATCTCATAACTTTTCTTTTTTCAGAAAGTAGTTATTCCACTGAAATTTTTCTTAGTAGCTGGTTGACTGGTTCCATATATCTTGAAAATTGCGATGCAAGTAAAAAGTATAATATTTCTTTGCTTTTCCTTCCAGAATGTAGCTAGCCAATCGATTTTAGTTCGGAACTACTATTATTAGCTTATAAAGTTGAAGAGGCATGTAAGCATATATGGTGTGAAATAACATCCACATATGGTAGTTTGTCCATAGTTCCTGACATATTATTGCAAAAGCAGGTTCTGAAGAATGATGCTGAGGTGAAGTTGCAGAGGAATGCTTCATGTGTCTTGCAAGCTCCAACTGTCAACGAAGTTGCATAACAATGTAGCTGAGAATATTTGTACCTCCCCAGTGGAGCTTGAGCTGGTGCTACCGGCACCCACTAGGACATGCTGCCCATGCCTTCGTTGACTGGGACGTCTCCTACAGCACAGCGTCCCCCATCGGCGTGCCACAGAAGGTCTTGCTTTCTCACTCGGTTACTCCCTATTTACCTTGGGCTGCTCGATGTATGTGCGAACGAGGCTCCTTCACTGAAATATTCGATTTTGTTTACTACCTTGATGTGATGTTTGGGCAAATCTAATGCTTTTGAATTATTGAAGCTGTGATGCTTTATAAAGTTGGTAATTGTCCTTATATGCAATATGTAGTGTTGTACTGAACTCAAACTATGCTTTGTCTCTTTGTAAAGAACAAGTCTTGGTCTTTGTTTTGTTTGGTGTCAGCAAACCAATTAAGGTTTAAATGCTATAGAGAGGTTAAGCACCTGTAAATGGCACTATGAACTCTGTGCTTCTGTCACTCGTGTCGACTACTTGGATTGTAGTAATGCATTTGTACTAGCAGCAACTGCTTGCAACTATCTTTGTACCTTTATCTTTTGTTGCTGTTTTCAGTAAGATGAACTCTGTTTGCTGCCTTATTGATGCATGTGCTGTTAGATTACCAAGTTTTGAATTAACATGATCATTTGCTGAATGTATATATCATTTAGGGCTTACCATGTTCTCAGTTTACATGATCATTTGTTGTATGTATCATGTAGATCATTTGCTGAATATATATATCATCTTATTGTCTAACTTTTGTTTAGGTTGCACTATATCAAGGTTCTTCAGGAGAAGGACCTGGATGTTCATGCTGAGAAAGGCATACAACATAACCTGAAGGTCACCTTCCGTGGAGAAGATGATGAAGCGGTATGCTTGTTCAATCAATCGTAGTGTGTACTACTTGTAGCGCTTTGATGTTCATAAACTTACAGTCTGGTTTGTTTTCAGCGTGATACTGTAATTCGCCATCCAGTAGAAGAAACACCTGAAGTTCAAAAGAAAGGGCAATGGTCTCTTCTATGAGCACACCTTGTCTCTCACTAAAGCTCTTTGTGTGTTTCAACTTGAGTCCGCTGCTCTCATTAAGATAAAGTGTTAAACCCTGGTGACCCATCTGTGGACGATGGTCGCCGTGCTGACTGACTTTGTCTTCAAGAAAGGTAGCACTTGTGTAATCATTGTGTCTGTTTCGATGAATGGGATGTGATCAAACAACATATTCATTCATTCTTTTGGTTCATATTAATTATTGGTAAATTGGTGATCTAAAATTGTTAGTCAAAATTGTTTAAAACCTGACACCATGTGAATCATTCTTATGGCTCATTCATTAGTGTGTTGGTGTTGCCCTTTATCCCATGTTGGTTGCCATTTATTCCGATTTGAAAGATTTGTTTCTTATTGAGTTCCCGAATACAAACATTTGTATGTTTGCCAAGTATTGTTCGCTGGTTGCTGAAGCTTGAGCTTGTGGATATTAAACTATTCATACTGTTGGTGGTCACCGCTGTCCACGAGATGCAGTGTTAGGACGATGCATGTGAGACGAATTCTCGCCGCGGAAAATGTTTTTGTGAGAAGAAATGCAACTGTTTGTCATGTTTGGTTGCAAATCAGTTTATTTTCATGTTTCTAGGTTGGTATTGGCCTGAAGCTAGTATGGGGATGCATAGCTCCTGGTTTGGTTTGCACTTTGCAGTATTGCCATCTAGTGTGTTTGGCAAACTAGGGGATCAAGTATGAATGTTCTAAGTTGTGCTAATGGTAGTTGTGGATTCTATTTTCTTCTTTAGTCTCTGGTACTAGCAGGTAAACCTGAAAACGGTTCTTGATTAACCGGCTTGGTTTGGTTCGGTTTCTTATTGTGGGCTCGACTAGTTCATGTTGTTATGGGTCTAAAGTGTAAACTGCTTGGTTTGGTTTGGGTTCAGACTTCAGAGAGAAAACAGTTGGGTGTGGTTGGGTCGGGGCCTAAACTATTGGATTCCTAACAGCTGCGTAATTATGGTCGAGGCCCGGTTGCTGGATTGGTTTGTGGCAACCGAGCGGGAGAGTCAATAGTGACGCCGGCGGCCTTGGCACAACTGAAAGAACGTGCTCAATCGCCTGGCCAATGGCGCTAGAAAGACCATGTTGGCAGTGGTGGTGACCTTGCCGCCAAGCTGCTGCAGCTAGAGCATGTACCGGCGGGACCGACAGTGGGGATTCTGATGGTGGCGGGTACCAGGACAGCGACGGCATGGAGCACGCCTGTAGCCGGAAGGGATCTGGGCTTCTACCTCCTCTGGTCGTCTAGGATGTAGTTCTGGCGCAGAAGGTCAAGGTCTGCGCCCTTGAAGTGGAGCCGCATCCTCGTCAACGGTCCCGCCGACGCGCTCCTCTCCATCGGCACCCTTGCCAGCACACGCCGTCGTCGAGGCTGCTGCTGTTCGAAAATGGCAGCCTCAGCTACCTGCGGAAGGGCCGCACCACCTTTGTCAGCACCGCCTCTGGAAACAACGTGAGGCCCGTGCCGTAGTTGCCGTAGCAATACCGGAAGGTGCAGGTGTCTGGCCCGTGGTAGGCGTGGTGCAGGATCTCGCCGCCGAGCTGGCCTGAGCACCGCATGGGCTCGTACGACGAAGAAGCGGCCGGCTGGAACAGCGCGCTCGCGCATGGCTGTGTCCAGCAGCGCTCAATCTTTCCTTTGCATCTTGCTTGCATGTTGCTTCACTACGTGAATTTCTGTGTCTTTGCTCTGATTGTAGCCCATGAGAGCTTGCTTATAGATCGCAGACTAGCAGTATATAGGACTCAATTCATTCGAGCGAACGATTCTCAACCAATTGCAACAAACGGTTTTGACCCATAGTTTGGCACTCTTTTTTAGTTCAGTTTGGGTGAAAATACGAAATAGTTTTGGTTTTAGTTGGGGGGATGGAATTATTAAATGGGTTTAGTTCCGGTTGTGGTGCCATGCCTTATTCTTTCGGGTACTGTTGAGGTATGTTGCAGTTATAGAACCATTCTCAGGTTTACTAGCAGGTGCAAGTTAGAACTAGGTATTTATCTTGTCATGTTCGTGAGAAAAAATAGTGGCTATATGTTTCTTCCAACCCAGAGCTGTCTTGGAATAAATAAGTTCCAGGTAGCTTGTTTTGTCATGAATTTGCCATCATACCTATTGGTTCTATGAGATGAGTACAGAAATTAGTGACCAATGAAGTGAGGAAACATTGATGGGAAAGGCATCTTAGGAGCGCCAATAGACACTGGATGCCAACTGATCGTAACCATGTGATTATATTTAGAAGTGTTGCCTTGTAAGAATAGACATATAATTGTTAAAAGACATCTTAGGCTATTCCGATTCTTGACAAAAGGTGCTGTCAATATCAAAAAAAGTCTTATCTTGGAATGACCTTCCATGAACCGTTGTGCCTCTTTTTTGCCTTGTAGACAATGTGCTATATGTCCCGAGTTCTGCTGCTAGATGATGTATCACAATCTTTAATGTATTTTCATTTTTTATTTATGTTTGCAGTGCCTGTATGGTGGTGCTCCAAAGGGCTCTCAGCTTAGAGAACTTGAGCATAGAGCACATATTGTGGTTGCTGCACCTGGACAACTTGATGATATTCTGGAGATGATGAAGCTGAATGCATGCTTGACATTGGTTTTAAGCCACAAACACGGAAGATCGTGGACGAGATTCCTCATAGCAGACAGACTCTGATGTACACTGCCACTTGGCCAAAAGAGATTACAAAATATCTGGTGATTTATCGAGAGATCATATCCAGATCAATATTGGAAACATCGATGAACTTGCTGCCAACAATCCATCACACAGGTAATCCTTGTGGCTGTATTCTTATTTGTTTGCCATACTGGATGTTTTCCTTGTTGTATTACCTCTTATAGTGGCTACTACCAATTAGTGCTCAATATTGTAATGATGTTTAGTTCTTTGGAAAAAGGAATTCTAGAGCACCCAACTGCCGTATATTGCATTTGATATATCACATCATTTGGCTGTTTATTCTGGATGGTCCATTTCTAAGTTTTACTGTTGTGTATGGATGCAGTATGTAAAGATAGTTCCATCAATGGATAAGCAACGCCGTTTGGAGCAGATTTAAGAGCTGAAGAAAGGGGCAAAGATCATCATATTTTGCTCAACAGAGAAAATGTGCGACCAGCCTTCTCGTGGCGTTTTCGTTGTCTTGGTTCTGCAAGCTTTCACGGTGATAAATCACAGGTATCATATTCTCAACTAGTTTTGGACTGGTAACGTTCCAGTATTAGTAGCCACTGATGTTGCTGCTGGATGATGCCATCAACTTACTCTTGCTGTGCGTATTTGCACTTCAACATTTAATCATTTATTATCTTCATGACTTCCCTGAAGGTTGTCCTGGCTCCGGGGTTGCCACGGACTATGTGTAACGGCTAATAATACTGTACTCTAAAATACTGAATCAAAAGTCTTTTACTTTACGATGCTATAGGCCCTGTTCACCCTGTTCAGCACTTTGTGCTCACTATTTATGTTTACTTGGTTTCTAAACTCTAAGATCACCCTTTCACAGTCCTTATTTAGGTGTAATCTTTTGGGTATAAGCATGACTGTCAGTATCCTTAAGGAGTGAGTACCTGCTCCATAAAAAGGCCACCAGTGACCAAAATAAGACATTAATTGTACCTGATCTTATTCATTGGCAGCTCATTCTTACATTGATTGATTGTTTCAATTTGCAGGGCCGTGGTACTGTTGTGTGACTGGATGTGTCGAACACGGGACAATTAAAACTGTTGACCATGTTGAGATCTTTGGTTTATCGGAGGTAAGTTAGAACCCAGTTTGTCCTTTTAATGCCTGATAAATGTTCCTGAGCAATGCTGGTCTATTAAGGTTTTTTGTTGTTGCATGAATCGGTAGTTGAATCGGGCGGGCTTCTTTGACCAACACTCCAGTGTTTGCTCTGTCCATAGACTTGAGTAGCTTCATGCAATTGTTGTGAATTGACGCAAGATTTTAGATACATAATCATTAATAAGGTAATCCGGGTGAAGTTGCATCCGAGACTATGCATTGTAAGTCTTATATATTTGTTCAACCATATATGTACTATGGACAATGAGTTAGTGTGTTTTATATACAACACTTGGCAGAAACTGGTGGCATTAGTTTCCTAATGGTCCACAGAAGGTTCACAAGGTTATTACCTGTGCTACCTTGATGTATATCCCCAATAGCTCATCCATGGTCTTGTCCTGGAAAATACGGCGGGCCATCTCTTGTGCATTCCAGAACACATATATGAGGGTCTCCCAAAAATTATTTTGACTATTACTTGCTGGGTTTCAAAGTCTGATGGATGCAGACGTGCAGGTTCCATTATAAGTTTTATTTAAGGCATAAATTTGCAATTTAAATCTGTTTCTATTACTCCTTGTGTTTTCCTTAATGATAATAAGAAGAGAAACCTATTTGGAGGGACCTCTTTTTTATTGTCTGATGTGCCAATGCTTCTTTGCATCATGTTCACGGGAAAGATTTTGTCATATTATTCATACTCAGTGATTCTTTTATCCTTCTCGTTGCAGTTTTAAGGCAAACACAAGGCATGAAGTTATGTAGTTGCCACTGGCTTGTTGATCTTTGATGGTTCTGGCCTAGCATTTCCTTTTTTTATGTAAGTGGATTCTTTGTTGATTTGCTGGTTCTGTAGTTGCCACTGGCTTGTTGATCTTTGCTGGTTCTGGCCTAGCATTTGCTTCTTTTTTTATGTAAGTGGATTCTTTGTTCATTCCATGTGTTCTAGAAGTACATGATGATCTCACCAAAAACTCGTCTTTATCAATAGTACCTCTTTGGCTGCAGGGATTCCAGCTCGGCGCCTTTAAATTTATGTAATGCCACTATGAAGCAGCTTCAGACATTAGCTCAGGAGCTTCCCCGTGTCAGTTATGGCACATCATAACACATCTTAGACGTGACGATGCAAGGCAGTGAACAGCTCCCAGTGCTTTTGGTTTATTCTTTGCCCTTATCTACCTGCCATGTCAAATTTGTGCAATACTTAATGCTCTGTGCCATGATGTCTATGTTGCATCATTAGACAATCTTCACCGCTATTTCGGTTACTGGTTAGTCACAGACCTCCAACCATACTATGGATAGTGCTTGATATTTTCACCACCTCTATGATTGAATGTTACTGTTGAGTAAATCACCAGCTAATCACTGTGAGCGCTTGATGTTTTCACACAATGTTCTGTCCATTTAAGCAAATACCTGATGGGCCCGACAAATATATTTTAAAAATTAATCAATGCCTTTAAGGAATATTTTCGTTCAAGAAGTCTGTAGTCCTTCAGATATCCAGTTTCCAAGATGGACTGAATTATGATTAGGCAAAATGTTGAGAAATCATCCTACTATTTGTGATGTTATAGAATCTACTCTTTTAAGCATATACGTGAAGTAAAACACTGAAAAACTATTTCACTTAAGAGTGTGCCACTTTATTACCCTAGTTTTTAGTGTTACTCAATACTACTACCTCTGTTCTTTTTTAATCGACGCACAGAGTAGCCTGTGCATGCACGTATCGTACCTGCTGCCGGCGTCGATTAATTCAGACCAGAGGTAGTACTTCTTAATTCATGGCCTGCTCACTAACCTGAATGGCTGAGTCTTTTTTCTCTTGTTACTTGTCAGGTTTCAAAATATGGTAGCTGCATATTTTCAGGGTCCATTTTGGGTTTTATTTGTGTCATATATGTGCAACTTAAAATGCACTTCTACTTATGGTATACACATATAGGAAAGGGGAAATCTTGTGATATACTTGTTGTTAGACACCTTATGAGTTCTGATTGTTTAATATGCCAATGCTCTCTACATCTTGTTCACTCTTAAACAGAGCTGCCATTAATTGTTGTGAGCTCTTTCTTAGACCTCATATATCTTTTGCTTTCTTCTTGGATAGAACCAAGTCATCTCAATACTTGCTGATGTAGTTAATGCGTGCACAACAGAGATTGTTAAACACAAGACAAAGTTCGCGAAAAAGGAACCAATAACATGATTTAATGAATTTTCATTTCTTCTTTGTATCATATATATCTCCAGTATGGCAGTATACATGTTAGCTTGTTATTTAAAAAAATTCATTTCTTTGTATCATATGTACCTCCTGCTTATAGAAATATGCTGCTGGATATATTTTAGGATTTACTTCTATATATCTATCCTTCTGTGGTTTGAATTCTGCTTGAACGTTGCAAGTACTTGATACTGATGCCATTTTTTCTTGTAGATGAACAAACCTTTGCAAGCCCAGTAGCGAGCATGCCTGTCCTTTGTTGAGACCTTCCCATGCTCTCATACTTCCATTTTTGGTGAACTCTCAGGTTAGGTAAATTATTGGTTTATTCTTTTTCCTCTACTTGCTCTTTGATACAACGGTTAGCAAGCAATGGTTTTTCTGTGCTCCCTGCCATTGAGCCTATTACTTACTGGTTTGATTTTGTGTTGGTAATATGGCTAGGATTTGGTTGTGCCTTTTTTTTTATCATGATTCAAAAGATGTCATAAAAGTGAAATGATTTGGGTTGATTCAGGTACAGGAAGTCGAACAAGGATTACACCACCGGTGGTTGTCGCCCAGCTGCACAGTGTGGGTCTCCCCGAGCTCCTGCTGGTGGTTGCCTGCCTGGGCTGCTGCTGCTGGCGTCCACCTGGAGCTGGCCATATCCGCTGGTCAGCCCGCAACTTGGACTACTTCCGCCTCGTGCGATGAGGGCAAGTTCACCGCCGTGCAACCGTTGAAGCGGTGTCTTCTTCGTCGACGCCATGGTTTAGGCGAGTTTCTGGTTCTCCCCTTCTTGAAAGCAAATGAATTGAGTGCAAGGCAGCAGACCATTCTTGCTGAGTACCTATTTTTTTCTTCTTGGCACTGATAAGTTTTCTGTATTTCGATACAGACATGTTGTTTTTCTAGAAATTAAAATGTTCTAGATCTGGTCTTGATTTGTTTTTAGTGTTTATATATTTGTGAAACTGATGTGAATAGGTAAAAAAAAGATGGATTATGGCTGAATTCGTTCTGAAATTCAGTGAAAATTGAGTGAAATATTGTGTCTATAATTCAGTGGAGTTTGTCTTGCATTGCTTGCACCGAGTTCTGTAGTTTGTGAAGTTGGGATACTTTGAGATATCTTTGAAATATTCTAGTCAATTCTCTATGTGGATACATAAAAATCAATGTCATGTCAGTTTAATTCTCATAGCTATTGTACTTTGCATGTCTTGTACAATTGCTCAAGGCATACACAAGGTGTATGTGTACATGCGGTTCATGATGTGATCTTTTTTACAGGATGACATACTTGAACAAACTAAGTGATCAGATATATGTTTATTGGCAGGTTTGCATGGTTGATGGCATCATCGGTTTGCTCTCAAGATACCCACCCACATTAGCTATTGGAAGATATGTTGTCCTCTGTGGAAGCTTTGCAAGGTGAGACACCTCAAGCTAGTGAATTGAGCTTGCTTCTGCTACATCTTAATTGTTTCTGTGATTGCATTATATATCTTGATCACTTGCATTATTTTCGGTTGGATCACATAAATTAGGACCGCACTGTCTAAACTTCAGCACTCCCATATACCCCATACGTGTGCATGTTGCTGCTGTTGCATCACATAACTCACCACTTGCACGGTCTAAATTCTAGTACTAAATGGACGCTCACTCTGTTTCTGTTACGAGTCATGAAGATGATGATGCACAGTCCATGTGGAATTATGAATGTTCGGTAGCATCTGTGTCGAGATTTAGTAACTTCAGTTGATCATGTACTTGTACTTCTTATGATAGATTATTACTCATGTGGGGTCTAATTGCTTGGCAGCTGCATAAATCGCCCCTTGATAGCCTCTATTACATGCTGTCTAGTTATTCATATTCTCATGGAACTCCTTCTGTTACCTGTAACGGCATTTTTCCTGGGTGTTATAGCTCCTTTTTTGTCTATTGATCCAGTGTGTACAAAGAATATGCTCATCCATGTGACTACTAACTCATTCTTGCTTATTTGTCTTGTGACAGCTGTTGTGGTGACATAAGTGACCCTCCCAAACCCAAAGAGCATGTGCGAGAGCTTCTTCCCATGCTCTAACACTTCCATTTTGGGACGAGATTGATGCTGCTCCTGATGTGTATATGCATGCCTGTGCTGCTGCTGGGCTGGCTATGGCTGCTTGCGCCTCACGCGAGGTTGTTGGCTTGGCTGAGGGCCCCGGCTTTGACTACCTCATCAGAGAGTTCACCATGGCGTAACCGGAACACTCGTACCCGGCTACAACATCTCCAGTGAGTTACTGGTATACCCCTTCGACCTCGGGCTCCCATGTGGTCTGTGATACCACGTATGTACTTATGTTCTGGTCACCTAGTTTATTATTTAAGAACTTGACATCTGGGCCTGGTTATTAGAGGCCCTGCTGTAGTATTTATGGCAATTGAAGATTTTTGTGTTGATGGCATGAAGTTGCTGTTATTATGTTGCCAATACCATCAATACCAACTACTGTGTCGGTATTGTGTTGTATTGATCTTTGTTTGATCTAGATCATTCGATGGCTGATGGGAGCAATGGATATAAATTGTGCCCATACATTGTGCTGATCTTGGAAATTTTTGTTGGTAAAAATCACCATAAAAATTTACAGCAGGTCTTAACTCATCTGCATGTTTATGAAAAATGTAGCCTATTGGTCCTAGGTACTGTCCTGTTGCTCATGGTTGAAACTTTGTTGCTCTTTTAGAAGACTGCCTCCATTTTCTTTTATGAATCCGTAAGCGACACTTTTCTGCAATTCTTACCAGTATATTGGCCATCTCTTATGACCATACGCGTGATTTGGTGCTATTTAAGGTTTACAAGCTGGGCACGTAGTGCTATTTAGTCCTATTGTTATTTGATTCATGCTAGTCCTAGTGAAACTCTTCTTTTTCAACTGCTTGGAAATGTCTTTGTGCTAAATTTATAGTTTCTTAGATTCAAGTCACTGTGTTCTTGGGCTCAACAGTTCCTTCTTATTCTGCAAGTATATATTTGTTTTTGAAACAATTACTCTTTGAACTTTATGTGATTAATTGTCATGCATCCTGATCCTGATGGTGGCAAAGATGGGTGACTGCGGGGTCGACCAGGGCCTCCTGTAGTGCAGTCGTAGGCCATGGTTGGCCCTCTCGGCCTCCTTTTCTTCCTTTGGTTGGTGTCATGGCACCCGTGCTGGCCATGCCGCAACCGTGTTGGCGCTGGCTTCACCTCCTTCCTGGTGAGTTGTACGTGCCTCCTCTCTCATATTAGTTCCTGATATTGTACATGCTTTTGTAGATCATGCCATGCCTAGTGTAGTCTAGATAACCCAATATACAAATCATTTTGTGAATTTTAGTTGCAGAAGGATCACTTTCCTAGCTTGTAGATCAAATAGTCACTCGCTGACCAATTTTATTTGATATGGTCCTAACCAATCCTAATGCTGACCAAGTTTTGCTGGTATAAATATGTCACTTGTTGTAAATTTTCTTTGTGCCTGTGATATTTGCGTGTTGAGCAATAGTTTCCTCTGCTGTTCGTGGAGCTGAACCTTTTGTCATGCAGGTGATAGGATGCACGTGCAACAGGTTGCCGTGGCACTTGCTGGTGAAGGGGAGGAGTGGAGCTGGAGATCCGGCTGGCCAGATATTGTTTGTTTGTTGATTTCAATGACTGATTTAGGTGGACTGCTGTCGTTGTTTGGCCAGGGGCATCTATGGGGCATATATGTGGAATTGTGGATGGAAGGTCCCTTTTAATGTAATTTGGTACTCCCTCCGATTCATATGACTTGATACTAATATAGATGCATCTAGACATATTTTAATTGTAGATACATCCACTTTAACATCAAGTAATATGGATCGGAGGGAGTATTATAAATTTCTTCGGCTGATCATATTCAACCTGATGGAAGAGTGAGAGATCCATGTGGGTTCTTTGTATGCCAAAACCGAGAGAATTAACATTTCACGATGTTGAGATGCATGTATTGCTTTTCTTTCGTATTCTGTATTGTTGTAGAATCAAAACATTTATGACTTTGTGGAACATACATATACTTGCTCAAAAATAGATTCCATTCTGTCAAGTAGACGCCCGATTTGTTGTGTATGAAGCTTTGGCTTGAATTTACATTTGCCTCTTAACCTTGTTAACTCAAAGCACCATTATCAAGCACGAGCTGATTTCTAGGAACCCAATCGAATGGTTCATCTATCTATCTAGGAAAGAAAAGGTGGACATGTAGCAAAGAAAAAGATGTATTCTGGTTTTGTAAAAGAAGGCTTGTAAATTTAGCCAAAAGTTTGTCATGAAAAGTTTGCCAATATTTATGCATGGATTTGGCCGGCGAGCTTGGAGCAGTTATTAGGCATTCTTTTGCGGAACGAACAAAGTATGCGGTACAGTACATGCATGCATGGATTTCGTGGCTAGGACGCGCATTGAGCTCAGCATGATTTAGCCGTGAGGTATACATAGGCATTGGAATGGTTTTCATGGGGGCGCCTTGAATCATCACCGGATCAATTTGAGAGGTTATTAATTAAGGTAGAGAAAATCACGGGAATTTAATTGGTGATGGAAAATTGACAGCCACCCTCCAGGTCACTGATCCGGGGCACGACGCATCTGAGCCATCTGTTATGTTCTCCTTGTAACTTAATCAAAGGCTATGGATGAAAACTGAATTAGCGGGAGAGAAAGAGATGAGAAAAAGTGGCGGCGCCGGTGAAGTCTATAAGTAGCAATAGGGGCAGAGGTACTGCATGCACCTTGCGCGTGCGACTGACTTAGACTTGCTTGCAGTATATATCTTAATCACTTGGATTTCCGGTTTCATCACGAAAATTTGGACCACACTGTCTAAACTCTAGCACTCCCATACTTAGGCATGTTGCTTCTGTTGCATGACATAAACCACTACTTGCTTGATCTAAATACTAGTACTAAGTGGATGCTCACTCTGTTTCTGTCACGTGTCCTGGAGATGATGATGACTGTCTATGTGGAGTTCTGAATGTTACGAACTATCCGTGTCGAGATTTACTTCAGTTGGTCATGCTCTTGTACTTCTTATGATAGATAATTTCTCATGTGTATATCCAATTGCTTTGGCAGATGCATAAGGGTATGTATAGTGGGGTGATGTCAGCATTCCTTTATGCTTGTCATGTAGGATTTTTATTTAGTTGGAGGAGAGAGAAGGAAGAAAGAGAAGGTTGCCTTCCCTTAGCTAAGGGATGATCTCTTATGAAATAAGAGAATACTATTCTCTACATTGTACGGCTTGTCTTCCCTTAGCCACACAATTTTTTACTAAAAATAATTAATTATCATTTATTGTAAAGGGTGACAATAAAAATAATGCATTGTACCTCTAATATTTATTATGTTCTATAGATAAAGTGGGCTACTAAGAGAAGGTCTTCCCTACCATTGTACATACGCTAAATCGCCCCTTAATAGCCTATGTTACCCACTGGAGCGGTTATTAGGGAAATGGATTCTTTTACGAAATGGAAGAGTAGGTGGTACATGCATGCATGGATTTTGCGGCCATGGCGCATATTAGGCAGAAAATGATGCATCTATGCCGTATACATAGGAAATGGCATGGTTCTCGTGGGGCGCTGAATCAAATCCATCTGCTGCGCTAACATAGGAAGGGGTGCATAGTTATTATAGGAAGAAAATCATCAGCAATTAATTGGTGATGAAGGAGAATCGCCAGGCACCCTTCAGGTCACCGATATGGGGCAGGACGCATCTCGGCCGTGTGTAGTGCATCCCCTGTAATTAATGTAAATCGGGGGTCATGGATGGAAACTAAATTAGTGGGAGGGAGGTGAGGAAAAGAGACGCTAGAGGAGCCTAAAAATATTCAAACGAAAATACAACCCACACTACTTTGCTTTCCTGTACGTCTGTCTATAAGTAGCAATAGGGATGAAGCTACCGCGTGCGGCTAGCGCGTGCGACCGACTTAGACTTTGACTCTTGCTCGTCGAGGAGAGGGAGAGGAGACTCAGCGCCATGGCCGGAGACGAGATGGCACTCTACTTGAAGATGAGATTGCTAGGTATGGTGTGATCTTTGTCATTCAAACGCGGTTCGTAATTGCATATTTAGGCGCCAGATTATTGGATCCCTAATGCTCTTCCATCAGGCTGGTGATTGGATCGGGCGCAGGAGTAGGTGTGTCGATCGCGGGGAGCGAGCGATGAGTAGCGTCGTCGAGTCGGGGCACTTGGGATGACCGGAGGCGATCACCGTCGTCAATTTCACCAGGTAACTTGTTGACTGGGTAGGTTCTCTCGTGCCGCCGCAGAAGCCGAACTGGCTGCAGCAGAGGCAGCCCGCGCACATGGCGCCGCCGAACTGCGAGCCGCACCTCTCGACGGGGCTGCAGCCGGTGCACTGGCTCTGGCAGCCGGCGCCGCAGTAGTCGGAGGTGTTGCCGCAGAATCCGAATTGGCTGCAGCAGAGGCAGTTGGCGCACGTCGCGCCGCCAGCCTGCGAGCCGCACGTCTGGGCGCGAGCGGCCGTGGCGAGCACCGCGGCCAGGACGGCCAGGATCAGGATGGCCGACAGAGTCGGATGAGTTCTCGGTGTCGACATGGTTTTGGTCTTCGCTGCTGCCGGATACGGCGCGACACGCCGCCTCTTTATACACCGATTCCGGTGTTAGTCCATGAAGAAAGGTCGTCGGCTCGTGGCTGCTTGTGCTAGTACTCTAGTACTGGATCTTGGCTCTTGGCGCGTGCAGCTTTCATGGGAACATGCGTCAATGACGTGCTCTGCTTATTTATGTTGTCTTAGCAGCCGTTCATGTGAGCAAAATAGTGATTTTCTCTATGGGGGCGGATCGGATCACACAGTTTCGGCCTATTGCACTCATTAATGTCATCTTCAAGTTTGTGGCCAAGGCTTACACGATTAGGTTAGCTCCACTTGCGCATAGGACGATTGATCGGAGCGACACATCGTGACCGAGCTGACCGCAGCGACACAAACTCGGCGCATTTGCGCCTGGAATGCATCGCGGCGGACACTGCGCGGACGTATCAAGTGACCGCTCGCTTCTCCACCGAGCCCGCCTAGCAGCGAGCCTGTATCGAGGGCATCGCAGCGCACTGGCGGGCGACGGCTGGGCTTCTGCTGCGCTGGCGTACCACAACGAGGAGGCCAAGGACGACAACGACGACTACGTCGCGTGCTTCTTCCAGGAATGGTAGTTAGCCATGGCGCAGGGCCGGAAGTTTGAGTACCCGAACAACATGACGGACGACGAGATCGCGAGGCTCGACGTCCTCGTCTCGGAGAGCGACCGACCTATGCAGCCGCCGCTGCCCCGCTACGCCACCGACATCATGCCGCCAGGCCTGTCGGAAAAGAAGCCCTACGACTGACGCTACAGGACTCGGCCACGCCACCGGTTCAACCGCCGCCTCCACCTTCGCCGTACAAACCGTGGGGCCCCCACCTGAGGCCTGGGCTCCTCCACCTCCGCCACAGGCCTGGGCTTCTCCACCTCCGTCACAGGCCTGGGCTCCTCCACCTCCAGCATCGCCGGCGCGCCCGGCGTATGTTCCGCCGGTTCCCAACTGGCCATGGGTGGTACGGGAGCTCGGCGTGATCGACAGCGACGAGGAGAACCAGTAGGCGCAAGCGTTTAGGGTTTTTTCCATGTCTTTTACTATGTAAATTATGTTTTCATGTTATAAAAAATGGAAATTCGAGAAAAAAATGTGTCATACAAATGGAATGTTAACTGTGTATCTGGATACTGGAATTCTCAAGGAAGATTTACCTTTGATATCATCAACAGTAACAAAAGAAGGGTGCGACATAACAGCTGCCTGGATCTCATTAGCTTTCGCTAACTCTGCAACGACCTTTGCTGATATGTGGAGAGAATAAGCACAATGCTTAGCAGGCTATACCTTGGAATTCAGGTTCAGATGTGAAAAAACACAACAGTGCTTACCACCCCAGCAATAACCTGCAGCCCCAACAGAAGTCACTCCTTGTTCCTTTAGAGCAGCAACAACTGGTTTTGCCTCTTCAAATCCCTTCTCCTGTATGAAGGAACAATTTATTAGTTTGTAGCAGACAGATTAAAGAACTTGCGCTTTCCAGAACAGATGGTTCTGCCTGGTTAGCTTCTCCGTCGGGGGCGCACCAAGAGCGGCGGTAAGGTTGGCAGCAGCTGATGCGGACGAGGAAGAGGCCATCGGGTGTTGATCTGGTGTTGTGGATCCCACGACGTCGAGAAGCGGCGGCTAGGCAGATTTGATCTGGGTTCTTGGGTCTTGATCTAGGGTTTTCGGGTTTTGGTGTCTTGGTTGTTTGGTGTAGATTGGTTTTGGCTTTTGTTTTGATTTGATCTCCGACGGCGTGAGGCGGCCGGAGAGGAGTTTGGTTGTTTTGTGTTTTGGTTTTTTTCACGGGGAGAAGATCCTTCACCGGCCGATTGACGGCGGCGGGGCGGCTGCGAGCTAGACGTCCAGGGTAGGAGAAGGCAGCTCTGATACCATGTCAGAGTTTTAGGGTTGAACCGTACCCTCTTCCTGGGTCGGATTGCGTGTTATATAGGTGTAGAAAAACCCTACACGTGGCGGTACATGAGGGTACAAATACTAGGTAGAGTACTACTCTATACCAGTATTTGTACATAGAACTACAAGGTTTAACACCTACAAAGTCATCTCGTGCTGGCATTACATGTTGTTAGCTTTCTATCTATTAGTTTTACCATCACTTCCTTACCCTTGGTTACTCTGGTTAACATAGTAAGGCAGGCAAAATCTCATCATTCCGTTAAACATGAACTGAAACAAGTAGAATTGAACATTAACAAAAAAGGAACTATGTTTTAAAGAATCAGGAGAAAACGAACCGGGGTATGCTCCTTTAGCCACACTTGTATTGTTCTATCAGCATCTTCAGGTACATATGGATCCCCATGTAACAAGTCTGGCACCACGACAAAGTATCCGAACGAAGCAACTTTATCGGCTATCTTCCTTCACGAGATAGGTATTCACATCAGAACTCATTCATAGCTGTTAATTGGTGGTTCTGATAAGCTGAAGTAGTACTTCAAATAGCCCTTGAGGGGGTTTTTGCCATAAGAAAACACTTCAAAGTGTGCATAGGACACCGTAAAGTGGAACTGATAAGAATTCAAAATTTAACAGCCGTGCTAGAATCTTACGCCCATACTGCGTTGAAAATCGATTTGCCAAAGCATGTGGGAACAATTAGTAACGTGTATGCACTATGCAGTGACAACTGACTGCAATTCGCATATCAGTTTTCCATCTCATTTGGACCGTTTTTGTCACGGCAGGTAACTCTACTAAAAATGGCGGCTGCTGTGGACCAAATTAATAGCCCAAATTTTCAACGACACGCATGGCCTGACAACAACGGCAGGGTAAAAGCAATACCGTCACAAGTCACTACGGACATGACTATGGGGAGAACTATGTCGTTGCTAGACCAAAAGATATCGGACGAAACTGTAATAATCTTAATAATAGCACAAAAACAAGTTGTATACCTCAGTTTCGGCGCTTCAAACCCTGCAAACAGAAGACGAGAAGTGCCGTTAATCGTTATTATCGCTAGCAGAGGAACTTATTAAACATGAAAGAGCTCTGATCGAGGGGACAAACCGAAGACATCGGCGATGAGGACGACGGCGGCCTTGGAGTCTTGGGCGCCGGCGACGTAGGCCCTGGTCCCGCCGAAGCTGTCGACGACCTTGCCCTCCCCGCCGGCAGGGTTCAGAGATGGCGGGTTCGCGCAGCACTGCGGGCTAGCCATATTGCTCAGGTTGCGCTGGTGGGTGAGTAGTGCTTGGAAGGTGGGATCGGAATTTGTAAACCAGGCGACGGAGGAGGGGGTCTCGAGCGGCAGCAACGAAACGACGCTAGAAAGAAGAACAGGACGGCTGACGCTCGAATCTGTTCGCTTCCGAGTGCTCGGGAGAAGGATCCAGACATTTTTTGGGCCTTTGCTTTTGGTGATCGAGGGCCCGCAACGGGTGGTCCTGACAGGGACGGAACGGAGCAGCCGCTGCTGGTCGCGCCTGGCGCAGGTGGCCGGTGTAGTGGAGGGAGGGACGGGAGAGTGGATTGATTGCAGCAAGCAGCGCGGGATGAAGGGAGAGGCGCGCGAGGAAACGTCGCTGTCAACGAAACGCCCAAACTGTCGCCTTCGTGCGCTGACGCATGGGTCTTCAGATGGACTCTTCCTTCCTTCCTTTTATGCGCGAGCGCGACGCCTTTTCCATCTCGCTCGCTCGCTCCTTATTAATTACGTCATTGTTTCATGGATTCATGTGCGCAATTAAACATGCATCCATCCATCGCTAACCAAATAATACGTCTCCGCTCCGTCCGTTAACTGCACTTGATAGCCTATCTTTGCTCGGCTTCAGGGACCCAATTAATCCATCCCCTCAATCCCAACGACTTGGCATCCAAAACAATTGTTTCGCGCGACTCTTTTTTTTATCGCTATCAACTGCAGAATTAAAAAAAGGAGCTGATTACACGTCAATTCGTAATAATAAACTAATGCCGGACATGTTCATCCCTACTTTCTAAACGAGAGATAATATGCGGTGAAGAAAAATAGTCCGGATCCCCCCTTTTATGTTCTTTTTCTGATCAAGTAGAATCGGTAAATCATCTCCTTTTTCAGTAACACTTCTAGGAATAACCTTATAGCCGCACTTATTACCGCTGGCGAGTACGTTTGGGGATGCCGGGCGTATGTTGTTTGCCGCCGATGAAATGGGCCAGCAAGCGCAGGTGATATGTTGGGCCGAGAGCACCCGAATGGGCCTCCCGTTACCACCAGCGACTTTGGTTGGGGGCGCCGGGGATAAGGCCCACTACCACCGGCGATTTCGGGCAGCGCGTTCATCATCACTTCTTAGGTCGGTTTCGCACGGCCCACGAATGGATCCTCTTGATTCTTCTCTCCCAAACCCTCCTCTCCCTGACCGCCGCCGTGACGGAGTCCGCCGCCCATCACGAGGCAGCGCGAGGCCATTGCCGCCGCATGACCGCTGCCCAGCACGAGGCCGCGACGGAGTCCGCCAACGAGCACGCAGCCGCCGCCAAGCACAAGGCCGCGACGGAGTCCGTCGTCGTTGCACGGCTGCCGCCGAGCATGGAGCAAGGCGGCCAAGAGGCAGCGCCGCCGCAACGAGGCCAAGAGCGCCATCAAGCGGCCCGAGGACTTCGTCAAGGAGTTCCGCAACAAGGAGCTCGACTTGAATCGGATGTGGACGCGCCTCAAGGTCGCATCCTGGCCACGCGACGACCTGGATACCGACGGCTGCGAGATGCAGCTTGCGTCCCGGCCGCGCGTTCTACAGATGGCCTAGACCACTGAGGTCTCAACGACGGAGGCTGACCTGCTGCTTCGCCTCCGACCACGACGGGTTGCTGCTCGCCGAGCGGGCGGTCAATTGCTCTTTAAAGAAAAAATCCTAAATGACATACCGCTAGTGAATTGGTCTTATGCGTCAGGGATAACCCCTTACCACCGGCGAGGTGATCGATGGCGAACGCGAAGGCGCTAGCGATAGCCAAATCCATACGCCAGCGGTAAGATTTCTGTAGTAGTGTAACATACAACTTGTGGCAGATTTTGGGCACTAAGGGCATTTCCAACGGGGCGACGCATTTCGGACGCCCAAAGTCGCGTCCGTTTGGGGTTGGCCGAAATGATCGAAATCGTCCGCGCGTCCATTTGCATCGGGTGGCTCCAGCGCATCTCCAACGGGGCGACGCATAATTTTTTTTCCCATTCATAAAGTCATAATTTACATTAAAAAAACATAAAAAGCCATAAAGGCGTGGTAAAAGTAGGTGCTGCCTACTGCTCATCGTCGCTGACGAGGCCGCGTCGGCCATGGAAGTTGGTACGCCGGTGGTGGAGGAGGTACCATCGCCTGCGCAGGAGGCTATGGCCAGGGATCCCAGCCGACGGCGGCGGAGCGCGGTCGTTCGAACGCGTCGGCGTGGCCGGAGGAGTCGCCGACCTCCCCTGCGTGAGCGCGGACTCGCAGCTGGATTGCGAGCTGTCCCACAGCGAGCTTGTTGAGCTCGTCCAGCTCGCTGTTGGCCAGTGCCATGGCAATGGCCTCCTCCTCGGTAATGTCCGGCGGCTGGGTCTCTGGATCCCACGCCGCCCCGCCGTCGTCGGTGGTGGTAGTCTGCCATGTCCACGTCCTCCTGGTCGTTCTCTTCTTCTTCCCCGGTGATCTCGCGGTTGAAGTAGTCGACGTCGCCGAGGTAGCCAGCGCGGCAGCGCGCGTCGAACTCCCACGTCCCGAAAGAAATCTAGTTGTAGGAGTTGAGCGCATACGCCTGATCTTCCCGGAGATCCAGTGGCAAGATCGCTCAGCGGCAGCGCACCTCGTCCTACCGCTCTCGGCTCTCGCGCGGCACGGGGGGACCGGCACGCGCCTCAAGTTGAGGTACCAGCCCCCTCCAGGAAAGTTCGCGTCCGGCCATTGGTACCGACCGGTTTTCCTCCGAAAGCTAGCGCGTGAGCTCGACGGGTACCGCCCGACCCTGACAATGGCGTGGTCGGGGAAATGGGCGCCGACAACGTTCCTTTAAGAGGCTCGTACGCTATCTCGCCTTCAATGTCCTGCCACTGCGACGCCGCCCAGGTGCGCACGCTCGCGGAAGTCGAGGCGCGCCATTAACGCGGCTCTGGAAAGGTTGCAACGCCGCCCGTAAGTAATGCCGTGGAAGACGAAGCAGTTGTGCCCCTGCCAGGCGGGCCCGTGCGAGGACCGGGCGAATGACCGCTGCGTCCGCGCAGCGTCCGCAGAGAGAGACGCAAACCTGGCGCATATTTGGGCCACGTTTGCGTCGCTGCGGCCGGCCCGATTACTATGCGTCGTCCCGCTGGAGGTAGTGCCAGACGCATTTTCCGCCCGAACGAACGGAAACGGTCATTCAACGTCCGTTTGCGTCGCCCCGTTGGAGATGCCCTAACCCCTGGCCAAACAATTTGTGGTAGTCCTGGGCATGGTTTCATGCTTATTTACCGCATGGGGATGATTACTTCGTAGTTCATACGCCATAAATATTCCAACATGAGCGGCTCAAACGCATGGCGGGAGGCGAAATTTTGGTTAAGACCTAACTTAACTCCATCCAACGCACCCAACACTAAACCGAATCAAACGCGTGACCAAAAAACAGATTAAGTCCATCCAACCCTAAACCCACCGCTCCTCCTGCTCCGCCACAAATCCTAGTCCTAGCCGCCGGCGCCGGCGCCGCCGCTCCTCCCCTCGCCGGTGCCTCGTCTCCCACACCTCGGGCGTGTCCCTCCTCCCATCCGCCGCCCCCTCTCTCCGCCACCAGTCCGCCGGAGCAGATCGAACGCCGCCGCCGCCATCTCCCTTCCCTGAGCACCCCACATCAAGGGAGGCGCCCCGGCCTGCCTCCTCCCCGGAGCGATCCACATCGAGGGGCGCGCGAGAGGACCCGCCTCCACCTCTCGATCGGCCCTTTGGCCGGCAGAGTCCGCTGGCCTGCGAGCTCCACGCGTCTGGGTGGCCTGCGGGTACGACCGTGGCGGCGTCTTTCCGCGACAGCGGACGACAGGAGTGGCGCTGGAGCTCGCGGCGGCGCAGGAATGGAGGCGCGGTGGATCTGCTGCCGCCCACCACTCCGTCATCCTCATGCCGGTCACCTCCCCTAACCTGCTGCAGCCCCGTGAGCCCCCTCTCCTCCATGTTGTCCTTCTATTTTTATTTTTTTTTGGTTTCTTTTTATCACGTTGAGTGTGCTAGCAGTGGAGAAAACATGCCTTCCTCTTTGTGAATCCGTTTGGCGCTCTAGGTCGTCATGTCACACGATGGGCCCGTCAAAAAATGTATGGCACGAGGATGATTGCTTCGATTAGTGCACAAATCTGAGGGAAATGTTCTTTCTTTTGTCCTTCTGGTCGTTCCTCTTAGTGTTTGTTGGAGCCGGTCAGCACTATAACCGTGACTAATAAATAGCTTAATCACATGTTTCTATCCATTCATCCCAGACAAACTGAACTATCCATAATCTTTGTGAAATCGTGCTCACTGACTTGTGATAAAATGAGCTCATTCTAGTAGTAGCTTTCTATATGCTTAAGAATCCCATGCTTGTTCTAGTTAACTGCATATTACTTTCTGATTGATTCAGTACTTGTTCTGTTAGTAATTCATCTATTAAATGCATGTCTAGTTGTCTGTGCATGCTTAAGAATTCCTGAAACTAAACTATGTTTATGCTTTTCTGTTTAGGTGTTCGTCAACTAACTACAACATGGCATGATGCATATTTCTGCCAATTCCTTCTATTATTAAGTACGGCTGGTACCATTTCGATGTCTTTCGATATTTACAAAATGGAGAGGGCTTCTGAGGTGGAACGAAGCCCCATCGAATGGGGGTTTCAAAGTCTCTCCTTGCCTGGAAGCAACTGCTGCATCCGGACATTGTTGGCTGGCTGCACAGCATGGCGGCCATGACGGCGACGGCAGGGCGCCCTAGCAGCAGCAGTGGCAGAGGCTGAAGCTGGCGCTGGAGATGCAGGACCTCCTCCATGTCCTCGATATGCCCCCGTCAAGCTCACCTGCGATGGTAAGGTCACGGTCCGTTCTCCTATCCAAGTTTAGACCTAATAAAATGCAAGCTTCTGTTTAGAGGAGTTAATGGTTTTAGCAGGTTCTAGCATCTGTTAAATATTTGGGCTACAGTGCCTGTATATACATATTATGATCACATAAATATAATTTTTATATATTGGAATCTGTCCATTTCGTTGTGTGGAAGAACAAAGAAGCAAAAGTGTTCCTTTTTTTTGCTCTGAATAAGTAATTACTCAAGCTGAATGTCTGCAAGATGTGTTAACACCTATACTGCACTATATTTCAACTTTGCACTCCTTGTCCAGGTTATGCTGCATTTTGTTGTGTTATTATCTGCATCTGCATATTTGTAACATTTTAACTGGAAATTGCATTTCTTTTTGTTCGAATCTTATAAACATTTTATATTTGCAAGTTTATCTTGGTAGATTAGCCACTTGTAACTAAACTCGCTTCTCTACGTAGTGAAAAGATATGCTAAGCTTCTGCACGTTCTGACTTTTTTGGGGTTTTTATTATCAGGCCTCTCGTATTCTAGAGAAGAAACTATGAGTGCTTTACTAATGAACATAGTCTGGAACTTCTAAAATTAAAGGTAAGTATATTTTCTGAAAGTTCTCTGTTCAGATGCTCATGTACATCCATTACTGAGGTTTTCCCTACACACACAGAAGCAGCTGCAGAGTTGCTACAGATAAAAGAACAATGGCACACAAATTTGGTAAGTTATTAGACGCATTTTTAAAGGTTTGTTTGTTGGATTCAAATGAATTAAAACTTTGTAGAAGTAAATTGGTGAAGTCTGAGATGTTGTCATTATAGCATGTTTCCTAACATACCTATCAAATTTGAGCACATGATAGTATAATTTCTGGAAGTTCTCAGTTCAGATGCTCGCTGAAAAGATACTCTAAGCATCTGTCCATCTGGTTGCAGTAGGTGCACGGGCGAGCTGATGTGAAGAGGCGGAGAGGTTGGGCGGCATGAGTTGCATGGATTGACGGCTGGTGCTGACCATGTGCAGTGGCGCTCTCTTGCCGGTGACGACGACCAGCAATGCCACCACACCGTGCACCCTCCTGCCCCGGCCTAGCTGCAGGACAACAGAAGGCTGCCGTTATTGGTTGTATGAGTTCGTCGACGCACTTCTGCCATTTTGAGGTATAAATCCATCGTTTCATGTATTGTTTTTGTGGTATTCAAGTGTTGTTTGTGCAAAGCACGCACCTGATAATGTAGTTACCATATTGTTTACTTCGTAGCCTGTTCTGAGCATTGCTATAATAAATCATTGTTTAGCATGTTTTCACCACTGCGATATTAAATCCTTGTTCAGCGTCCACTTGTCATATGATATTAAATAAGTGCTCAACATCCCTTATGATATAAGGATTTCTTTATTCATAAAACCCAGTAGGTGGTCTTTATATTTATATTTATGCTTCTGATTTTTTATATTACTCATGCAGTATTTGATGTTAGTGAGATCTCTCCTTTATGCACCTAGCTAGTTAACTAGACTGAAATGATCAACCTTTTGTTTTAGAAAGGAGGATAGTTTTGTGCTGTCAGCCGTAGTGTTTTAGATTTAGCATGGTAGGAGCTAGCTTTAGTTGTTGAGTACTTGATGTATAAAATGATTACGTTTGTTAATTCGTACATACATGTGATCATTTGCTGAATGTGGTGCCTTCATATTTTAAATGGGAAGTAATAACACAGTTTGTCTTTCTAGATGATCAGTACATATTTCTTTCACTTGTGGCAGCTAGCTTCAGTACCAAGTCAATTTCATTATGTTACAAAGTTCGCTGATACTATTTGCTGTTGACTCTTTCTTAAGCAGCCGGATGAGCGGATGGGTCAGAAAGATAGGTGGGCAAGTTCTCGGAGCAGTACACCTGCTGGTCTAGCATCACCTTCTCCTGCTCCGTCACCTCCGTCATCATCAAGGTCCTGTTCCTGTTTCAGTTCCTCTTTTGTGGACTCTAGTCTCATGTTTCTCTAGCTGCAGGTTTAATTTTTCAGATATAAATAGACACCTTTTCTTCCTTAAATTATGGGGTCAACTAATCCCTCTTGTTTAAGTTTTGTATTTACTTTGTGTAGTTACTCCGCTAAATGTGTGAATCAGGGAAACATCAATAATTATAGTGCTTGGCTGAGTGGCTTGTTCTCCATCTAGAAGATTGCAACTGCAAATGAAAAGAATAATAATATCTCATAACTTTTCTTTTTTCAGAAAGTAGTTATTCCACTGAAATTTTTCTTAGTAGCTGGTTGACTGGTTCCATATATCTTGAAAATTGCGATGCAAGTAAAAAGTATAATATTTCTTTGCTTTTCCTTCCAGAATGTAGCTAGCCAATCGATTTTAGTTCGGAACTACTATTATTAGCTTATAAAGTTGAAGAGGCATGTAAGCATATATGGTGTGAAATAACATCCACATATGGTAGTTTGTCCATAGTTCCTGACATATTATTGCAAAAGCAGGTTCTGAAGAATGATGCTGAGGTGAAGTTGCAGAGGAATGCTTCATGTGTCTTGCAAGCTCCAACTGTCAACGAAGTTGCATAACAATGTAGCTGAGAATATTTGTACCTCCCCAGTGGAGCTTGAGCTGGTGCTACCGGCACCCACTAGGACATGCTGCCCATGCCTTCGTTGACTGGGACGTCTCCTACAGCACAGCGTCCCCCATCGGCGTGCCACAGAAGGTCTTGCTTTCTCACTCGGTTACTCCCTATTTACCTTGGGCTGCTCGATGTATGTGCGAACGAGGCTCCTTCACTGAAATATTCGATTTTGTTTACTACCTTGATGTGATGTTTGGGCAAATCTAATGCTTTTGAATTATTGAAGCTGTGATGCTTTATAAAGTTGGTAATTGTCCTTATATGCAATATGTAGTGTTGTACTGAACTCAAACTATGCTTTGTCTCTTTGTAAAGAACAAGTCTTGGTCTTTGTTTTGTTTGGTGTCAGCAAACCAATTAAGGTTTAAATGCTATAGAGAGGTTAAGCACCTGTAAATGGCACTATGAACTCTGTGCTTCTGTCACTCGTGTCGACTACTTGGATTGTAGTAATGCATTTGTACTAGCAGCAACTGCTTGCAACTATCTTTGTACCTTTATCTTTTGTTGCTGTTTTCAGTAAGATGAACTCTGTTTGCTGCCTTATTGATGCATGTGCTGTTAGATTACCAAGTTTTGAATTAACATGATCATTTGCTGAATGTATATATCATTTAGGGCTTACCATGTTCTCAGTTTACATGATCATTTGTTGTATGTATCATGTAGATCATTTGCTGAATATATATATCATCTTATTGTCTAACTTTTGTTTAGGTTGCACTATATCAAGGTTCTTCAGGAGAAGGACCTGGATGTTCATGCTGAGAAAGGCATACAACATAACCTGAAGGTCACCTTCCGTGGAGAAGATGATGAAGCGGTATGCTTGTTCAATCAATCGTAGTGTGTACTACTTGTAGCGCTTTGATGTTCATAAACTTACAGTCTGGTTTGTTTTCAGCGTGATACTGTAATTCGCCATCCAGTAGAAGAAACACCTGAAGTTCAAAAGAAAGGGCAATGGTCTCTTCTATGAGCACACCTTGTCTCTCACTAAAGCTCTTTGTGTGTTTCAACTTGAGTCCGCTGCTCTCATTAAGATAAAGTGTTAAACCCTGGTGACCCATCTGTGGACGATGGTCGCCGTGCTGACTGACTTTGTCTTCAAGAAAGGTAGCACTTGTGTAATCATTGTGTCTGTTTCGATGAATGGGATGTGATCAAACAACATATTCATTCATTCTTTTGGTTCATATTAATTATTGGTAAATTGGTGATCTAAAATTGTTAGTCAAAATTGTTTAAAACCTGACACCATGTGAATCATTCTTATGGCTCATTCATTAGTGTGTTGGTGTTGCCCTTTATCCCATGTTGGTTGCCATTTATTCCGATTTGAAAGATTTGTTTCTTATTGAGTTCCCGAATACAAACATTTGTATGTTTGCCAAGTATTGTTCGCTGGTTGCTGAAGCTTGAGCTTGTGGATATTAAACTATTCATACTGTTGGTGGTCACCGCTGTCCACGAGATGCAGTGTTAGGACGATGCATGTGAGACGAATTCTCGCCGCGGAAAATGTTTTTGTGAGAAGAAATGCAACTGTTTGTCATGTTTGGTTGCAAATCAGTTTATTTTCATGTTTCTAGGTTGGTATTGGCCTGAAGCTAGTATGGGGATGCATAGCTCCTGGTTTGGTTTGCACTTTGCAGTATTGCCATCTAGTGTGTTTGGCAAACTAGGGGATCAAGTATGAATGTTCTAAGTTGTGCTAATGGTAGTTGTGGATTCTATTTTCTTCTTTAGTCTCTGGTACTAGCAGGTAAACCTGAAAACGGTTCTTGATTAACCGGCTTGGTTTGGTTCGGTTTCTTATTGTGGGCTCGACTAGTTCATGTTGTTATGGGTCTAAAGTGTAAACTGCTTGGTTTGGTTTGGGTTCAGACTTCAGAGAGAAAACAGTTGGGTGTGGTTGGGTCGGGGCCTAAACTATTGGATTCCTAACAGCTGCGTAATTATGGTCGAGGCCCGGTTGCTGGATTGGTTTGTGGCAACCGAGCGGGAGAGTCAATAGTGACGCCGGCGGCCTTGGCACAACTGAAAGAACGTGCTCAATCGCCTGGCCAATGGCGCTAGAAAGACCATGTTGGCAGTGGTGGTGACCTTGCCGCCAAGCTGCTGCAGCTAGAGCATGTACCGGCGGGACCGACAGTGGGGATTCTGATGGTGGCGGGTACCAGGACAGCGACGGCATGGAGCACGCCTGTAGCCGGAAGGGATCTGGGCTTCTACCTCCTCTGGTCGTCTAGGATGTAGTTCTGGCGCAGAAGGTCAAGGTCTGCGCCCTTGAAGTGGAGCCGCATCCTCGTCAACGGTCCCGCCGACGCGCTCCTCTCCATCGGCACCCTTGCCAGCACACGCCGTCGTCGAGGCTGCTGCTGTTCGAAAATGGCAGCCTCAGCTACCTGCGGAAGGGCCGCACCACCTTTGTCAGCACCGCCTCTGGAAACAACGTGAGGCCCGTGCCGTAGTTGCCGTAGCAATACCGGAAGGTGCAGGTGTCTGGCCCGTGGTAGGCGTGGTGCAGGATCTCGCCGCCGAGCTGGCCTGAGCACCGCATGGGCTCGTACGACGAAGAAGCGGCCGGCTGGAACAGCGCGCTCGCGCATGGCTGTGTCCAGCAGCGCTCAATCTTTCCTTTGCATCTTGCTTGCATGTTGCTTCACTACGTGAATTTCTGTGTCTTTGCTCTGATTGTAGCCCATGAGAGCTTGCTTATAGATCGCAGACTAGCAGTATATAGGACTCAATTCATTCGAGCGAACGATTCTCAACCAATTGCAACAAACGGTTTTGACCCATAGTTTGGCACTCTTTTTTAGTTCAGTTTGGGTGAAAATACGAAATAGTTTTGGTTTTAGTTGGGGGGATGGAATTATTAAATGGGTTTAGTTCCGGTTGTGGTGCCATGCCTTATTCTTTCGGGTACTGTTGAGGTATGTTGCAGTTATAGAACCATTCTCAGGTTTACTAGCAGGTGCAAGTTAGAACTAGGTATTTATCTTGTCATGTTCGTGAGAAAAAATAGTGGCTATATGTTTCTTCCAACCCAGAGCTGTCTTGGAATAAATAAGTTCCAGGTAGCTTGTTTTGTCATGAATTTGCCATCATACCTATTGGTTCTATGAGATGAGTACAGAAATTAGTGACCAATGAAGTGAGGAAACATTGATGGGAAAGGCATCTTAGGAGCGCCAATAGACACTGGATGCCAACTGATCGTAACCATGTGATTATATTTAGAAGTGTTGCCTTGTAAGAATAGACATATAATTGTTAAAAGACATCTTAGGCTATTCCGATTCTTGACAAAAGGTGCTGTCAATATCAAAAAAAGTCTTATCTTGGAATGACCTTCCATGAACCGTTGTGCCTCTTTTTTGCCTTGTAGACAATGTGCTATATGTCCCGAGTTCTGCTGCTAGATGATGTATCACAATCTTTAATGTATTTTCATTTTTTATTTATGTTTGCAGTGCCTGTATGGTGGTGCTCCAAAGGGCTCTCAGCTTAGAGAACTTGAGCATAGAGCACATATTGTGGTTGCTGCACCTGGACAACTTGATGATATTCTGGAGATGATGAAGCTGAATGCATGCTTGACATTGGTTTTAAGCCACAAACACGGAAGATCGTGGACGAGATTCCTCATAGCAGACAGACTCTGATGTACACTGCCACTTGGCCAAAAGAGATTACAAAATATCTGGTGATTTATCGAGAGATCATATCCAGATCAATATTGGAAACATCGATGAACTTGCTGCCAACAATCCATCACACAGGTAATCCTTGTGGCTGTATTCTTATTTGTTTGCCATACTGGATGTTTTCCTTGTTGTATTACCTCTTATAGTGGCTACTACCAATTAGTGCTCAATATTGTAATGATGTTTAGTTCTTTGGAAAAAGGAATTCTAGAGCACCCAACTGCCGTATATTGCATTTGATATATCACATCATTTGGCTGTTTATTCTGGATGGTCCATTTCTAAGTTTTACTGTTGTGTATGGATGCAGTATGTAAAGATAGTTCCATCAATGGATAAGCAACGCCGTTTGGAGCAGATTTAAGAGCTGAAGAAAGGGGCAAAGATCATCATATTTTGCTCAACAGAGAAAATGTGCGACCAGCCTTCTCGTGGCGTTTTCGTTGTCTTGGTTCTGCAAGCTTTCACGGTGATAAATCACAGGTATCATATTCTCAACTAGTTTTGGACTGGTAACGTTCCAGTATTAGTAGCCACTGATGTTGCTGCTGGATGATGCCATCAACTTACTCTTGCTGTGCGTATTTGCACTTCAACATTTAATCATTTATTATCTTCATGACTTCCCTGAAGGTTGTCCTGGCTCCGGGGTTGCCACGGACTATGTGTAACGGCTAATAATACTGTACTCTAAAATACTGAATCAAAAGTCTTTTACTTTACGATGCTATAGGCCCTGTTCACCCTGTTCAGCACTTTGTGCTCACTATTTATGTTTACTTGGTTTCTAAACTCTAAGATCACCCTTTCACAGTCCTTATTTAGGTGTAATCTTTTGGGTATAAGCATGACTGTCAGTATCCTTAAGGAGTGAGTACCTGCTCCATAAAAAGGCCACCAGTGACCAAAATAAGACATTAATTGTACCTGATCTTATTCATTGGCAGCTCATTCTTACATTGATTGATTGTTTCAATTTGCAGGGCCGTGGTACTGTTGTGTGACTGGATGTGTCGAACACGGGACAATTAAAACTGTTGACCATGTTGAGATCTTTGGTTTATCGGAGGTAAGTTAGAACCCAGTTTGTCCTTTTAATGCCTGATAAATGTTCCTGAGCAATGCTGGTCTATTAAGGTTTTTTGTTGTTGCATGAATCGGTAGTTGAATCGGGCGGGCTTCTTTGACCAACACTCCAGTGTTTGCTCTGTCCATAGACTTGAGTAGCTTCATGCAATTGTTGTGAATTGACGCAAGATTTTAGATACATAATCATTAATAAGGTAATCCGGGTGAAGTTGCATCCGAGACTATGCATTGTAAGTCTTATATATTTGTTCAACCATATATGTACTATGGACAATGAGTTAGTGTGTTTTATATACAACACTTGGCAGAAACTGGTGGCATTAGTTTCCTAATGGTCCACAGAAGGTTCACAAGGTTATTACCTGTGCTACCTTGATGTATATCCCCAATAGCTCATCCATGGTCTTGTCCTGGAAAATACGGCGGGCCATCTCTTGTGCATTCCAGAACACATATATGAGGGTCTCCCAAAAATTATTTTGACTATTACTTGCTGGGTTTCAAAGTCTGATGGATGCAGACGTGCAGGTTCCATTATAAGTTTTATTTAAGGCATAAATTTGCAATTTAAATCTGTTTCTATTACTCCTTGTGTTTTCCTTAATGATAATAAGAAGAGAAACCTATTTGGAGGGACCTCTTTTTTATTGTCTGATGTGCCAATGCTTCTTTGCATCATGTTCACGGGAAAGATTTTGTCATATTATTCATACTCAGTGATTCTTTTATCCTTCTCGTTGCAGTTTTAAGGCAAACACAAGGCATGAAGTTATGTAGTTGCCACTGGCTTGTTGATCTTTGATGGTTCTGGCCTAGCATTTCCTTTTTTTATGTAAGTGGATTCTTTGTTGATTTGCTGGTTCTGTAGTTGCCACTGGCTTGTTGATCTTTGCTGGTTCTGGCCTAGCATTTGCTTCTTTTTTTATGTAAGTGGATTCTTTGTTCATTCCATGTGTTCTAGAAGTACATGATGATCTCACCAAAAACTCGTCTTTATCAATAGTACCTCTTTGGCTGCAGGGATTCCAGCTCGGCGCCTTTAAATTTATGTAATGCCACTATGAAGCAGCTTCAGACATTAGCTCAGGAGCTTCCCCGTGTCAGTTATGGCACATCATAACACATCTTAGACGTGACGATGCAAGGCAGTGAACAGCTCCCAGTGCTTTTGGTTTATTCTTTGCCCTTATCTACCTGCCATGTCAAATTTGTGCAATACTTAATGCTCTGTGCCATGATGTCTATGTTGCATCATTAGACAATCTTCACCGCTATTTCGGTTACTGGTTAGTCACAGACCTCCAACCATACTATGGATAGTGCTTGATATTTTCACCACCTCTATGATTGAATGTTACTGTTGAGTAAATCACCAGCTAATCACTGTGAGCGCTTGATGTTTTCACACAATGTTCTGTCCATTTAAGCAAATACCTGATGGGCCCGACAAATATATTTTAAAAATTAATCAATGCCTTTAAGGAATATTTTCGTTCAAGAAGTCTGTAGTCCTTCAGATATCCAGTTTCCAAGATGGACTGAATTATGATTAGGCAAAATGTTGAGAAATCATCCTACTATTTGTGATGTTATAGAATCTACTCTTTTAAGCATATACGTGAAGTAAAACACTGAAAAACTATTTCACTTAAGAGTGTGCCACTTTATTACCCTAGTTTTTAGTGTTACTCAATACTACTACCTCTGTTCTTTTTTAATCGACGCACAGAGTAGCCTGTGCATGCACGTATCGTACCTGCTGCCGGCGTCGATTAATTCAGACCAGAGGTAGTACTTCTTAATTCATGGCCTGCTCACTAACCTGAATGGCTGAGTCTTTTTTCTCTTGTTACTTGTCAGGTTTCAAAATATGGTAGCTGCATATTTTCAGGGTCCATTTTGGGTTTTATTTGTGTCATATATGTGCAACTTAAAATGCACTTCTACTTATGGTATACACATATAGGAAAGGGGAAATCTTGTGATATACTTGTTGTTAGACACCTTATGAGTTCTGATTGTTTAATATGCCAATGCTCTCTACATCTTGTTCACTCTTAAACAGAGCTGCCATTAATTGTTGTGAGCTCTTTCTTAGACCTCATATATCTTTTGCTTTCTTCTTGGATAGAACCAAGTCATCTCAATACTTGCTGATGTAGTTAATGCGTGCACAACAGAGATTGTTAAACACAAGACAAAGTTCGCGAAAAAGGAACCAATAACATGATTTAATGAATTTTCATTTCTTCTTTGTATCATATATATCTCCAGTATGGCAGTATACATGTTAGCTTGTTATTTAAAAAAATTCATTTCTTTGTATCATATGTACCTCCTGCTTATAGAAATATGCTGCTGGATATATTTTAGGATTTACTTCTATATATCTATCCTTCTGTGGTTTGAATTCTGCTTGAACGTTGCAAGTACTTGATACTGATGCCATTTTTTCTTGTAGATGAACAAACCTTTGCAAGCCCAGTAGCGAGCATGCCTGTCCTTTGTTGAGACCTTCCCATGCTCTCATACTTCCATTTTTGGTGAACTCTCAGGTTAGGTAAATTATTGGTTTATTCTTTTTCCTCTACTTGCTCTTTGATACAACGGTTAGCAAGCAATGGTTTTTCTGTGCTCCCTGCCATTGAGCCTATTACTTACTGGTTTGATTTTGTGTTGGTAATATGGCTAGGATTTGGTTGTGCCTTTTTTTTTATCATGATTCAAAAGATGTCATAAAAGTGAAATGATTTGGGTTGATTCAGGTACAGGAAGTCGAACAAGGATTACACCACCGGTGGTTGTCGCCCAGCTGCACAGTGTGGGTCTCCCCGAGCTCCTGCTGGTGGTTGCCTGCCTGGGCTGCTGCTGCTGGCGTCCACCTGGAGCTGGCCATATCCGCTGGTCAGCCCGCAACTTGGACTACTTCCGCCTCGTGCGATGAGGGCAAGTTCACCGCCGTGCAACCGTTGAAGCGGTGTCTTCTTCGTCGACGCCATGGTTTAGGCGAGTTTCTGGTTCTCCCCTTCTTGAAAGCAAATGAATTGAGTGCAAGGCAGCAGACCATTCTTGCTGAGTACCTATTTTTTTCTTCTTGGCACTGATAAGTTTTCTGTATTTCGATACAGACATGTTGTTTTTCTAGAAATTAAAATGTTCTAGATCTGGTCTTGATTTGTTTTTAGTGTTTATATATTTGTGAAACTGATGTGAATAGGTAAAAAAAAGATGGATTATGGCTGAATTCGTTCTGAAATTCAGTGAAAATTGAGTGAAATATTGTGTCTATAATTCAGTGGAGTTTGTCTTGCATTGCTTGCACCGAGTTCTGTAGTTTGTGAAGTTGGGATACTTTGAGATATCTTTGAAATATTCTAGTCAATTCTCTATGTGGATACATAAAAATCAATGTCATGTCAGTTTAATTCTCATAGCTATTGTACTTTGCATGTCTTGTACAATTGCTCAAGGCATACACAAGGTGTATGTGTACATGCGGTTCATGATGTGATCTTTTTTACAGGATGACATACTTGAACAAACTAAGTGATCAGATATATGTTTATTGGCAGGTTTGCATGGTTGATGGCATCATCGGTTTGCTCTCAAGATACCCACCCACATTAGCTATTGGAAGATATGTTGTCCTCTGTGGAAGCTTTGCAAGGTGAGACACCTCAAGCTAGTGAATTGAGCTTGCTTCTGCTACATCTTAATTGTTTCTGTGATTGCATTATATATCTTGATCACTTGCATTATTTTCGGTTGGATCACATAAATTAGGACCGCACTGTCTAAACTTCAGCACTCCCATATACCCCATACGTGTGCATGTTGCTGCTGTTGCATCACATAACTCACCACTTGCACGGTCTAAATTCTAGTACTAAATGGACGCTCACTCTGTTTCTGTTACGAGTCATGAAGATGATGATGCACAGTCCATGTGGAATTATGAATGTTCGGTAGCATCTGTGTCGAGATTTAGTAACTTCAGTTGATCATGTACTTGTACTTCTTATGATAGATTATTACTCATGTGGGGTCTAATTGCTTGGCAGCTGCATAAATCGCCCCTTGATAGCCTCTATTACATGCTGTCTAGTTATTCATATTCTCATGGAACTCCTTCTGTTACCTGTAACGGCATTTTTCCTGGGTGTTATAGCTCCTTTTTTGTCTATTGATCCAGTGTGTACAAAGAATATGCTCATCCATGTGACTACTAACTCATTCTTGCTTATTTGTCTTGTGACAGCTGTTGTGGTGACATAAGTGACCCTCCCAAACCCAAAGAGCATGTGCGAGAGCTTCTTCCCATGCTCTAACACTTCCATTTTGGGACGAGATTGATGCTGCTCCTGATGTGTATATGCATGCCTGTGCTGCTGCTGGGCTGGCTATGGCTGCTTGCGCCTCACGCGAGGTTGTTGGCTTGGCTGAGGGCCCCGGCTTTGACTACCTCATCAGAGAGTTCACCATGGCGTAACCGGAACACTCGTACCCGGCTACAACATCTCCAGTGAGTTACTGGTATACCCCTTCGACCTCGGGCTCCCATGTGGTCTGTGATACCACGTATGTACTTATGTTCTGGTCACCTAGTTTATTATTTAAGAACTTGACATCTGGGCCTGGTTATTAGAGGCCCTGCTGTAGTATTTATGGCAATTGAAGATTTTTGTGTTGATGGCATGAAGTTGCTGTTATTATGTTGCCAATACCATCAATACCAACTACTGTGTCGGTATTGTGTTGTATTGATCTTTGTTTGATCTAGATCATTCGATGGCTGATGGGAGCAATGGATATAAATTGTGCCCATACATTGTGCTGATCTTGGAAATTTTTGTTGGTAAAAATCACCATAAAAATTTACAGCAGGTCTTAACTCATCTGCATGTTTATGAAAAATGTAGCCTATTGGTCCTAGGTACTGTCCTGTTGCTCATGGTTGAAACTTTGTTGCTCTTTTAGAAGACTGCCTCCATTTTCTTTTATGAATCCGTAAGCGACACTTTTCTGCAATTCTTACCAGTATATTGGCCATCTCTTATGACCATACGCGTGATTTGGTGCTATTTAAGGTTTACAAGCTGGGCACGTAGTGCTATTTAGTCCTATTGTTATTTGATTCATGCTAGTCCTAGTGAAACTCTTCTTTTTCAACTGCTTGGAAATGTCTTTGTGCTAAATTTATAGTTTCTTAGATTCAAGTCACTGTGTTCTTGGGCTCAACAGTTCCTTCTTATTCTGCAAGTATATATTTGTTTTTGAAACAATTACTCTTTGAACTTTATGTGATTAATTGTCATGCATCCTGATCCTGATGGTGGCAAAGATGGGTGACTGCGGGGTCGACCAGGGCCTCCTGTAGTGCAGTCGTAGGCCATGGTTGGCCCTCTCGGCCTCCTTTTCTTCCTTTGGTTGGTGTCATGGCACCCGTGCTGGCCATGCCGCAACCGTGTTGGCGCTGGCTTCACCTCCTTCCTGGTGAGTTGTACGTGCCTCCTCTCTCATATTAGTTCCTGATATTGTACATGCTTTTGTAGATCATGCCATGCCTAGTGTAGTCTAGATAACCCAATATACAAATCATTTTGTGAATTTTAGTTGCAGAAGGATCACTTTCCTAGCTTGTAGATCAAATAGTCACTCGCTGACCAATTTTATTTGATATGGTCCTAACCAATCCTAATGCTGACCAAGTTTTGCTGGTATAAATATGTCACTTGTTGTAAATTTTCTTTGTGCCTGTGATATTTGCGTGTTGAGCAATAGTTTCCTCTGCTGTTCGTGGAGCTGAACCTTTTGTCATGCAGGTGATAGGATGCACGTGCAACAGGTTGCCGTGGCACTTGCTGGTGAAGGGGAGGAGTGGAGCTGGAGATCCGGCTGGCCAGATATTGTTTGTTTGTTGATTTCAATGACTGATTTAGGTGGACTGCTGTCGTTGTTTGGCCAGGGGCATCTATGGGGCATATATGTGGAATTGTGGATGGAAGGTCCCTTTTAATGTAATTTGGTACTCCCTCCGATTCATATGACTTGATACTAATATAGATGCATCTAGACATATTTTAATTGTAGATACATCCACTTTAACATCAAGTAATATGGATCGGAGGGAGTATTATAAATTTCTTCGGCTGATCATATTCAACCTGATGGAAGAGTGAGAGATCCATGTGGGTTCTTTGTATGCCAAAACCGAGAGAATTAACATTTCACGATGTTGAGATGCATGTATTGCTTTTCTTTCGTATTCTGTATTGTTGTAGAATCAAAACATTTATGACTTTGTGGAACATACATATACTTGCTCAAAAATAGATTCCATTCTGTCAAGTAGACGCCCGATTTGTTGTGTATGAAGCTTTGGCTTGAATTTACATTTGCCTCTTAACCTTGTTAACTCAAAGCACCATTATCAAGCACGAGCTGATTTCTAGGAACCCAATCGAATGGTTCATCTATCTATCTAGGAAAGAAAAGGTGGACATGTAGCAAAGAAAAAGATGTATTCTGGTTTTGTAAAAGAAGGCTTGTAAATTTAGCCAAAAGTTTGTCATGAAAAGTTTGCCAATATTTATGCATGGATTTGGCCGGCGAGCTTGGAGCAGTTATTAGGCATTCTTTTGCGGAACGAACAAAGTATGCGGTACAGTACATGCATGCATGGATTTCGTGGCTAGGACGCGCATTGAGCTCAGCATGATTTAGCCGTGAGGTATACATAGGCATTGGAATGGTTTTCATGGGGGCGCCTTGAATCATCACCGGATCAATTTGAGAGGTTATTAATTAAGGTAGAGAAAATCACGGGAATTTAATTGGTGATGGAAAATTGACAGCCACCCTCCAGGTCACTGATCCGGGGCACGACGCATCTGAGCCATCTGTTATGTTCTCCTTGTAACTTAATCAAAGGCTATGGATGAAAACTGAATTAGCGGGAGAGAAAGAGATGAGAAAAAGTGGCGGCGCCGGTGAAGTCTATAAGTAGCAATAGGGGCAGAGGTACTGCATGCACCTTGCGCGTGCGACTGACTTAGACTTGCTTGCAGTATATATCTTAATCACTTGGATTTCCGGTTTCATCACGAAAATTTGGACCACACTGTCTAAACTCTAGCACTCCCATACTTAGGCATGTTGCTTCTGTTGCATGACATAAACCACTACTTGCTTGATCTAAATACTAGTACTAAGTGGATGCTCACTCTGTTTCTGTCACGTGTCCTGGAGATGATGATGACTGTCTATGTGGAGTTCTGAATGTTACGAACTATCCGTGTCGAGATTTACTTCAGTTGGTCATGCTCTTGTACTTCTTATGATAGATAATTTCTCATGTGTATATCCAATTGCTTTGGCAGATGCATAAGGGTATGTATAGTGGGGTGATGTCAGCATTCCTTTATGCTTGTCATGTAGGATTTTTATTTAGTTGGAGGAGAGAGAAGGAAGAAAGAGAAGGTTGCCTTCCCTTAGCTAAGGGATGATCTCTTATGAAATAAGAGAATACTATTCTCTACATTGTACGGCTTGTCTTCCCTTAGCCACACAATTTTTTACTAAAAATAATTAATTATCATTTATTGTAAAGGGTGACAATAAAAATAATGCATTGTACCTCTAATATTTATTATGTTCTATAGATAAAGTGGGCTACTAAGAGAAGGTCTTCCCTACCATTGTACATACGCTAAATCGCCCCTTAATAGCCTATGTTACCCACTGGAGCGGTTATTAGGGAAATGGATTCTTTTACGAAATGGAAGAGTAGGTGGTACATGCATGCATGGATTTTGCGGCCATGGCGCATATTAGGCAGAAAATGATGCATCTATGCCGTATACATAGGAAATGGCATGGTTCTCGTGGGGCGCTGAATCAAATCCATCTGCTGCGCTAACATAGGAAGGGGTGCATAGTTATTATAGGAAGAAAATCATCAGCAATTAATTGGTGATGAAGGAGAATCGCCAGGCACCCTTCAGGTCACCGATATGGGGCAGGACGCATCTCGGCCGTGTGTAGTGCATCCCCTGTAATTAATGTAAATCGGGGGTCATGGATGGAAACTAAATTAGTGGGAGGGAGGTGAGGAAAAGAGACGCTAGAGGAGCCTAAAAATATTCAAACGAAAATACAACCCACACTACTTTGCTTTCCTGTACGTCTGTCTATAAGTAGCAATAGGGATGAAGCTACCGCGTGCGGCTAGCGCGTGCGACCGACTTAGACTTTGACTCTTGCTCGTCGAGGAGAGGGAGAGGAGACTCAGCGCCATGGCCGGAGACGAGATGGCACTCTACTTGAAGATGAGATTGCTAGGTATGGTGTGATCTTTGTCATTCAAACGCGGTTCGTAATTGCATATTTAGGCGCCAGATTATTGGATCCCTAATGCTCTTCCATCAGGCTGGTGATTGGATCGGGCGCAGGAGTAGGTGTGTCGATCGCGGGGAGCGAGCGATGAGTAGCGTCGTCGAGTCGGGGCACTTGGGATGACCGGAGGCGATCACCGTCGTCAATTTCACCAGGTAACTTGTTGACTGGGTAGGTTCTCTCGTGCCGCCGCAGAAGCCGAACTGGCTGCAGCAGAGGCAGCCCGCGCACATGGCGCCGCCGAACTGCGAGCCGCACCTCTCGACGGGGCTGCAGCCGGTGCACTGGCTCTGGCAGCCGGCGCCGCAGTAGTCGGAGGTGTTGCCGCAGAATCCGAATTGGCTGCAGCAGAGGCAGTTGGCGCACGTCGCGCCGCCAGCCTGCGAGCCGCACGTCTGGGCGCGAGCGGCCGTGGCGAGCACCGCGGCCAGGACGGCCAGGATCAGGATGGCCGACAGAGTCGGATGAGTTCTCGGTGTCGACATGGTTTTGGTCTTCGCTGCTGCCGGATACGGCGCGACACGCCGCCTCTTTATACACCGATTCCGGTGTTAGTCCATGAAGAAAGGTCGTCGGCTCGTGGCTGCTTGTGCTAGTACTCTAGTACTGGATCTTGGCTCTTGGCGCGTGCAGCTTTCATGGGAACATGCGTCAATGACGTGCTCTGCTTATTTATGTTGTCTTAGCAGCCGTTCATGTGAGCAAAATAGTGATTTTCTCTATGGGGGCGGATCGGATCACACAGTTTCGGCCTATTGCACTCATTAATGTCATCTTCAAGTTTGTGGCCAAGGCTTACACGATTAGGTTAGCTCCACTTGCGCATAGGACGATTGATCGGAGCGACACATCGTGACCGAGCTGACCGCAGCGACACAAACTCGGCGCATTTGCGCCTGGAATGCATCGCGGCGGACACTGCGCGGACGTATCAAGTGACCGCTCGCTTCTCCACCGAGCCCGCCTAGCAGCGAGCCTGTATCGAGGGCATCGCAGCGCACTGGCGGGCGACGGCTGGGCTTCTGCTGCGCTGGCGTACCACAACGAGGAGGCCAAGGACGACAACGACGACTACGTCGCGTGCTTCTTCCAGGAATGGTAGTTAGCCATGGCGCAGGGCCGGAAGTTTGAGTACCCGAACAACATGACGGACGACGAGATCGCGAGGCTCGACGTCCTCGTCTCGGAGAGCGACCGACCTATGCAGCCGCCGCTGCCCCGCTACGCCACCGACATCATGCCGCCAGGCCTGTCGGAAAAGAAGCCCTACGACTGACGCTACAGGACTCGGCCACGCCACCGGTTCAACCGCCGCCTCCACCTTCGCCGTACAAACCGTGGGGCCCCCACCTGAGGCCTGGGCTCCTCCACCTCCGCCACAGGCCTGGGCTTCTCCACCTCCGTCACAGGCCTGGGCTCCTCCACCTCCAGCATCGCCGGCGCGCCCGGCGTATGTTCCGCCGGTTCCCAACTGGCCATGGGTGGTACGGGAGCTCGGCGTGATCGACAGCGACGAGGAGAACCAGTAGGCGCAAGCGTTTAGGGTTTTTTCCATGTCTTTTACTATGTAAATTATGTTTTCATGTTATAAAAAATGGAAATTCGAGAAAAAAATGTGTCATACAAATGGAATGTTAACTGTGTATCTGGATACTGGAATTCTCAAGGAAGATTTACCTTTGATATCATCAACAGTAACAAAAGAAGGGTGCGACATAACAGCTGCCTGGATCTCATTAGCTTTCGCTAACTCTGCAACGACCTTTGCTGATATGTGGAGAGAATAAGCACAATGCTTAGCAGGCTATACCTTGGAATTCAGGTTCAGATGTGAAAAAACACAACAGTGCTTACCACCCCAGCAATAACCTGCAGCCCCAACAGAAGTCACTCCTTGTTCCTTTAGAGCAGCAACAACTGGTTTTGCCTCTTCAAATCCCTTCTCCTGTATGAAGGAACAATTTATTAGTTTGTAGCAGACAGATTAAAGAACGCTATATCCTTCTGACCCAACAGATCTTCACTACTCTGGTGGGACATAAGGAGAACAAACAAACAGGCAATAGCCTACATGTCCTTACAAAGTTGTCTCATGCTGCCACCTAGAAGTTGTTTGGTTTGTATCTACTTGTTTTATCACCATTTCCTCAGCACTAGTTAGTGGTTACTCAAGTTAACGAAATCTGAATCAAAATACTAAGTCGAGCCATTACATGCGACAGAAACTGCAATGGTATCAAAACATAGAGCTGTAAAAATCTCGAGAAAGGGAACCGGGAGACAACAAACCGGGGTACTTGGCAGGGAGGCTGGATTGGGAACCAGCCGACGGAGGAGGAGAGGACCAGGCCGCGACAGCAAGTTTAATGGTGGTGGGGAGAGGAGGAAGGATGGGATAGCGGACGACGCGAGTTGAATGATGGCGAGTTGTTTCGAATCTGCTCCGGAGAATGTAGAAGCCTCGAGATTTTGGGCCTTTGTTTTTGGCGATCGAGGCCTCACACCAGCCGACCTCAGACCCCACGCGCGGTGGGCCGGCACTGTAAGGTACTTATTTTTTTCTTAAACACCAGTGCTTATTTTTATAGGAAAGGTATCTAGTTAGGCATAAGTCTACTATACATAAGTGTTAGTTAGTGCTTAAAAACTAGTTTATTTTTTAGGTAATAACGTTTGGAGTGCATGAACTTGTCCCGCATGTGTAAATTGGTGCATCAAGTTGAAAATGGTTCGGTCAGGTTGGTGGTGCAGATTGGTGGAAAGCAGTCAAAATCGATGAACTCCAGCGTGCGCGTCCTGCTAGGTCGTCAAGTAGGGTCAGGTGTAACTCACGCGTGACTCGGGTGAGGCTCCGACACCGCTGGTTTATTGCATTTAGCTCAATGGATTCTGACTGTCCGCTCCTTTTTTTCGTATATCATCCTGTTCGCAGAGAGCTCGAGGCAGTTACGCGGGCAGCAACGAAGGTGGAGGCCGTAGTTGTTGCTATCGCCGACGATTGATACGACGTTGATGGATAATTGGCGATCTCGGCCCCATATGCGGTGAGTTCTCGAAGGCGCGATCCTCTGCTTTTTTCGGATTTTTTGGGGATTTTCCGTGCGGATGATCAACCCGTGCATATGAAGATTTAATGCTGATTTTCTTGTTGGGTGTGATGCTAGGTAGTATTCCATGTGCTTTAGAAAAGAAGGCGTGTGATTTGTCATGTTTAAGCAGGGCCAATAGTGGTAGGATTTTATGGGAATCAGATAGATGGCTTGTTCTCTGTATTTGTAGGCTATTTTCATCTTAACTATTTCATTTCCATCTAGTTATCCCTGCCGAGAATGTCCAGCAAGTATGGCATCTATTTAGTTCTCTTCACTGTGTTGTTTGAGTATATGTTTCAAGAGGAGCTGCTACTGATCAAGAACCAACTGGCAGGGGCAGAGGAGCAACCAAGAGCAAGGGCACTGCTCGTGCTGGTACTAGCAATGGCAGGGAAACAACAAGATCACGTGAAGGGTACAATATTGGACCTAGGAGTGCACATCACCTTTTTTCTTGTGATGATCTAGGTGCACACAATCAAAATCCTGATGAAATTGTGTCCACACTGAATCAATATTGAGTGCATATCCCGTCAGTTGTTTATGCTTGCCATAATTTCACAGGAATTCAGTCCAACTGTTGTTTGTCCTATATTTCCTGTCAAACTGTTTTATTTCTTATTACTGTACAACCCAACTGCAAGTCCTAAATGCAAAGTTTTAGAACCAAGCAAACCTCACGTGCACTCCGCCTCCGCATGACTGCACTTGTCGACGTGGCCTGCCAATTAGGCTGGTTTTGACTATTCTCTACCCAGATCAATTCAGTGGTGGCATTTGCAAGTGCTTTGTATTCTGCCTCAGTGCTAGAACGTGATACAGTGGCTTGTTTCCTTGCACTCCACGAGATTAAGTTTGGGCCAAAGAAGACTGCAAAACCACCAGTGGATCGTCTATCATCAATGTCACCTGCCCAGTCAGCATCTGAGAAGGCACTGAGAAGAGTAGATGCAGATCTCTGAAAAGTCAATCCGATCTGTATTGTTCCTTGTATATATCGAAGAATGCGCTTGACAGCTGTCCAGTGTACAGTTGTTGGAGCATGAAGATACTGACAAACTTTATTAACAGAAAATGATAGATCTGGTCTTGTCAATGTTAAATACTGCAAGGCACCAACCACACTTCGGTAGTTTGTGCTATCCTCAGAGCCAAGAGGTGTTCCGTCTTGCAAAGACAACTTTTCACTTACAGATAATGGGGTCGGACACGTAGTACAGTGAAGCATTCCAACCTTCTTAAGCAAGTCCTTGGCATACTTTTCTTGTGTAAGAACAATGCCATTTGAGCACTTCTTTACTTCAATACCCAAGAAGAAATGCAATGCACCAAGATCCTTTAGTGCAAAGTGAACACTCAGATTTCGAAGTAAAACCGAGGTGGCTTCATCCGATGAACTGGCAACAATTATATCATCAACATATATCAACATAAACATAGTGATACCTCTTTTGTTGTATAGAAACAGGGATGTATCAGCCTTTGATGGAACAAAGCCCAAGTCTTGCAGCTTGGAACTCAATTTTGCAAACCATGCTCGAGGTGCCTGCTTCAGACCATACAGAGATTTGTCCAGTTTGCAAATGTAATGCGGAAAGCGAGGATCAATAAAACCAGGGGGCTGTTTCATATACACTTCCTCCTCCAGAACGCCATGAAGAAACGCGTTCTTGACGTCTAGCTGTCGGAGACTCCATCCTTGAGACACAGAGATAGAGAGAACAAGTCGAACAGTTGCAGCTTTAACAACAGGACTGAAAGTGTCCTCATAGTCAATGCCATACCTTTGTTTAAAACCTTTGGCAACCAACCGTGCCTTATATCGTTCTGTTGTACCATCAGCTAGGGGGAACAAGATGCCATGTTTTGTTGTCCATCAAAGCTGTATATTATTCATCCATGGCATGCTTCCAATTTGTATCTTCAAGGGCCTCAGTTAAGTTGTTGGGTTCCCCTGCAGCAGACAAAAGTCCATACCGAATAGTCCCATCAGTGTATGTTTTTGGTTTTTTTATACCTTGTTGAAGCCGAGTACGGTACTGGTGTGTTTCAAGTGCAGCTGCAGAGGGAGCAGCCACAGAAGATCCGTGTACACGAGCGGAGCTGACAGCAACAGCATCGGAATCTGGGGAAGATTCGGTGGTAGCCGATCCGGGCGCGCCACGCGACGAGAGAGAGGGCGAGCGGGCCCCAGGCGAGGACGTTCTCCCGCCCAGGCCATCAGAGGACACGCCAGTGCGGTCCCCAGCGGTGTCGGCCACCACGGAAGCAGGACGTGACGTGGCACCCGGTGTGCGGTCAGGCGCTGAAGACGAGGACGATTCGCTGCCAGAAGAAGGTTCAGTGGCAGTAGAATCAGCATGGGGATCTGCGCCAGGAGAATTTTTTTGTGTGTCCATATCTGCACCATTTGAGCTCGAATTTTCACCAGTTTCAGCAGAATTCGATGAGGAATCTTCAGGAGTATCATCCGCAACCTGTACATGGTCAGTAATAGGAACAATATGCATATGATCATTAACATGTATACTCTCATTGTGTGATGGTGTGGGGGATAGGAGATTTTCAGGTAGGAGCAGGATTTCCTTTCGAAGTTGAGCACCAGCATTCGGATGCAAGGACTGAAACGGGTAAATATTTTCATCAAAAACTACATCACGAGAAATATAGATGCGGCCAGTGGAAACATCGAACACTTGACTCCCTTGTGAATGGGACTATACCCAAGGAAAACACACCGTTTTGAACGAAAAGAGAGTTTTCGTTGATTATATGGTCGAAGGTTAGGCCAACAAGCACAACCAAAAGTGCGAAGAGCATCATAATTCGGTTTGGTTTTGAGAAGTTTTTCCACCGGGGACTCTAGATTGAGAACTTTAGTGGGTAGAAGATTGATTAGGAAAGTAGCAGTCAGAAAAGCTTCATCCCAGAACTTAAGTGGCATATGGGCATTGGCAAGAAGTGCAAGGCCAACCTCAACAATGTGTCTATGTTTTCTTTCAGCGGAGCCATTTTGCTGATGAGCATGTGGACAAGATACATGGTGTGTGATACCAATTTTCTGAAAGAAACCATGGAGTTTTTCATACTCACCACCCCAATCAGTTTGCATGGTGATAATTTTACAACTGAACTTTCTCTCAACAAGTTGCTGGAAATTAAGAAAGACTTGAAAAACATCACTTTTCTTCTTGATTAAATAGATCCACGTGAATTTGCTATAATCATCAATAAAGCTTACATAATATGTATGTTTGCCAACAGAGGCTGGGGCAGGACCCCATACATCAGAAAAAACTTGTTCCAAAGGAACAGTGGACACACTAGTAGAGGTAGGATAGAGCAACTGATGACTCTTTGCTTGTTGACAAGGATCACACACATATGGATTTATTTCTGGAGAATACGATAAATTGTTCTTCCTAAGCACTTGTTGAACGATGAACGAAGATGGATGTCCTAAGCGGCGATGCCAGGTGGAGGAAGATGGCTTGATGGTGATGAAGGCATGCTTGTTGGGTCCGGCGGCAATGGGCACAAGTGGGTATAAGCCGCCGTGACACGGGCCTCTAAACAGAATTGTCTTGGTGGCCTGATCCTTGATCAAAAAGAAAAAAGGATGAATTTCAACAAAAGCATTGTTATCAAGAGCAATTTTATGTGCGGATAAGAGATTTTTGGTGGCACTAGGAACATGTAAGATATTTCGCAATTGAAGTGAACTATGAGGAGTATGCAATGTTGAATGACCAATATGTTGTATTGTCATACCTGTGCCACTAGCATTGTGGACTTGATCATGACCCTTGTAGTTGTCCTGAGTGTGGAGCTTGTTCAGCTGCCCAGTGATGTGGTCAGTAGCACTAGTATCCATGTACCAGTTTGTATCAACTCCATAGGCTCCTTTTTCATTGCGGCGGTCATCTTCATCATCACGATCAGAATAGCGCCACCAACACTCATTTGCTGGATGACCATGCTTAGTGCAGATTTGGCAGGTTGTGTCGACAAAGCGTGTAGGAGTTCTTCCTCGGCCACGGCCTCCCTTCGGTGCACCACGATCATCACGACCAAGGCCACCTCCACCATCACGGCGTTGTCCGTCATCACGCCTATACTGGCCACCTCCACGGTCATCACGTCTATATCCACGATCGTCACGGCGATCACGGTACTGTCCACGGTCATCGCGACGGTCGTCGTGACGGTAATCATCACATCGGCCACGGTAGCCACCTCCATCACGGTAGCCTCCCTCATCGCGATACCCGCCTCCATCACGGCGAAAATCATCAGAACGAGGCCTCTGTGCTATGTTTGCAGAACTCTGAAAAACTGGAGCAACCTGAGACGCTTCAGCTAGTATCCCTTCTCTATCATCAAAGGCTTGGAGTTGCGAGCACATATCTGTAAGGGTAGTATTCGGGACAGCATTCATAGATGCAACAAACGGAGTGTATGGTCCCTGAAGTCCTCCTAGGATGTATCCTTTCAGCTCGTCATCGTCCACGATCTTGCCCGCGGCTGCCAGTTCAGAAGCAAAACCGCGCATCTTAGAGATGAACTGTGCCACTGTCAGATCATTCTTCTTTGTGTTTGCCAGTGCTCCTCTTAGCATGTTCACACGGGAGCGGGATTGTGACATAAACAGACCTTCAATGGTGGACCAGACTTGATGTGCATGCTCAAGGCCGATTACCTGAGAGAGAAGATCTTGATCGAGCCCCTTGACAAGGAAGCTCAGCACAGCCTGATCGCGGGCAAGCCAGACGCCATATGCAGAGTTGGGAACATTAGTTTTCTTGTTGTTGGTGTCTTCCACTTCGAGGGTTTTTGGCGGAGCTTCATCAGATCCATCAAGCAGCTCCATCACCTGGGCCCCACGAAGGGCCGGAAGAACTTGCGCTTTCCAGAACAGATGGTTCTGCCTGGTTAGCTTCTCCGTCGGGGGCGCACCAAGAGCGGCGGTAAGGTTGGCAGCAGCTGATGCGGACGAGGAAGAGGCCATCGGGTGTTGATCTGGTGTTGTGGATCCCACGACGTCGAGAAGCGGCGGCTAGGCAGATTTGATCTGGGTTCTTGGGTCTTGATCTAGGGTTTTCGGGTTTTGGTGTCTTGGTTGTTTGGTGTAGATTGGTTTTGGCTTTTGTTTTGATTTGATCTCCGACGGCGTGAGGCGGCCGGAGAGGAGTTTGGTTGTTTTGTGTTTTGGTTTTTTTCACGGGGAGAAGATCCTTCACCGGCCGATTGACGGCGGCGGGGCGGCTGCGAGCTAGACGTCCAGGGTAGGAGAAGGCAGCTCTGATACCATGTCAGAGTTTTAGGGTTGAACCGTACCCTCTTCCTGGGTCGGATTGCGTGTTATATAGGTGTAGAAAAACCCTACACGTGGCGGTACATGAGGGTACAAATACTAGGTAGAGTACTACTCTATACCAGTATTTGTACATAGAACTACAAGGTTTAACACCTACAAAGTCATCTCGTGCTGGCATTACATGTTGTTAGCTTTCTATCTATTAGTTTTACCATCACTTCCTTACCCTTGGTTACTCTGGTTAACATAGTAAGGCAGGCAAAATCTCATCATTCCGTTAAACATGAACTGAAACAAGTAGAATTGAACATTAACAAAAAAGGAACTATGTTTTAAAGAATCAGGAGAAAACGAACCGGGGTATGCTCCTTTAGCCACACTTGTATTGTTCTATCAGCATCTTCAGGTACATATGGATCCCCATGTAACAAGTCTGGCACCACGACAAAGTATCCGAACGAAGCAACTTTATCGGCTATCTTCCTTCACGAGATAGGTATTCACATCAGAACTCATTCATAGCTGTTAATTGGTGGTTCTGATAAGCTGAAGTAGTACTTCAAATAGCCCTTGAGGGGGTTTTTGCCATAAGAAAACACTTCAAAGTGTGCATAGGACACCGTAAAGTGGAACTGATAAGAATTCAAAATTTAACAGCCGTGCTAGAATCTTACGCCCATACTGCGTTGAAAATCGATTTGCCAAAGCATGTGGGAACAATTAGTAACGTGTATGCACTATGCAGTGACAACTGACTGCAATTCGCATATCAGTTTTCCATCTCATTTGGACCGTTTTTGTCACGGCAGGTAACTCTACTAAAAATGGCGGCTGCTGTGGACCAAATTAATAGCCCAAATTTTCAACGACACGCATGGCCTGACAACAACGGCAGGGTAAAAGCAATACCGTCACAAGTCACTACGGACATGACTATGGGGAGAACTATGTCGTTGCTAGACCAAAAGATATCGGACGAAACTGTAATAATCTTAATAATAGCACAAAAACAAGTTGTATACCTCAGTTTCGGCGCTTCAAACCCTGCAAACAGAAGACGAGAAGTGCCGTTAATCGTTATTATCGCTAGCAGAGGAACTTATTAAACATGAAAGAGCTCTGATCGAGGGGACAAACCGAAGACATCGGCGATGAGGACGACGGCGGCCTTGGAGTCTTGGGCGCCGGCGACGTAGGCCCTGGTCCCGCCGAAGCTGTCGACGACCTTGCCCTCCCCGCCGGCAGGGTTCAGAGATGGCGGGTTCGCGCAGCACTGCGGGCTAGCCATATTGCTCAGGTTGCGCTGGTGGGTGAGTAGTGCTTGGAAGGTGGGATCGGAATTTGTAAACCAGGCGACGGAGGAGGGGGTCTCGAGCGGCAGCAACGAAACGACGCTAGAAAGAAGAACAGGACGGCTGACGCTCGAATCTGTTCGCTTCCGAGTGCTCGGGAGAAGGATCCAGACATTTTTTGGGCCTTTGCTTTTGGTGATCGAGGGCCCGCAACGGGTGGTCCTGACAGGGACGGAACGGAGCAGCCGCTGCTGGTCGCGCCTGGCGCAGGTGGCCGGTGTAGTGGAGGGAGGGACGGGAGAGTGGATTGATTGCAGCAAGCAGCGCGGGATGAAGGGAGAGGCGCGCGAGGAAACGTCGCTGTCAACGAAACGCCCAAACTGTCGCCTTCGTGCGCTGACGCATGGGTCTTCAGATGGACTCTTCCTTCCTTCCTTTTATGCGCGAGCGCGACGCCTTTTCCATCTCGCTCGCTCGCTCCTTATTAATTACGTCATTGTTTCATGGATTCATGTGCGCAATTAAACATGCATCCATCCATCGCTAACCAAATAATACGTCTCCGCTCCGTCCGTTAACTGCACTTGATAGCCTATCTTTGCTCGGCTTCAGGGACCCAATTAATCCATCCCCTCAATCCCAACGACTTGGCATCCAAAACAATTGTTTCGCGCGACTCTTTTTTTTATCGCTATCAACTGCAGAATTAAAAAAAGGAGCTGATTACACGTCAATTCGTAATAATAAACTAATGCCGGACATGTTCATCCCTACTTTCTAAACGAGAGATAATATGCGGTGAAGAAAAATAGTCCGGATCCCCCCTTTTATGTTCTTTTTCTGATCAAGTAGAATCGGTAAATCATCTCCTTTTTCAGTAACACTTCTAGGAATAACCTTATAGCCGCACTTATTACCGCTGGCGAGTACGTTTGGGGATGCCGGGCGTATGTTGTTTGCCGCCGATGAAATGGGCCAGCAAGCGCAGGTGATATGTTGGGCCGAGAGCACCCGAATGGGCCTCCCGTTACCACCAGCGACTTTGGTTGGGGGCGCCGGGGATAAGGCCCACTACCACCGGCGATTTCGGGCAGCGCGTTCATCATCACTTCTTAGGTCGGTTTCGCACGGCCCACGAATGGATCCTCTTGATTCTTCTCTCCCAAACCCTCCTCTCCCTGACCGCCGCCGTGACGGAGTCCGCCGCCCATCACGAGGCAGCGCGAGGCCATTGCCGCCGCATGACCGCTGCCCAGCACGAGGCCGCGACGGAGTCCGCCAACGAGCACGCAGCCGCCGCCAAGCACAAGGCCGCGACGGAGTCCGTCGTCGTTGCACGGCTGCCGCCGAGCATGGAGCAAGGCGGCCAAGAGGCAGCGCCGCCGCAACGAGGCCAAGAGCGCCATCAAGCGGCCCGAGGACTTCGTCAAGGAGTTCCGCAACAAGGAGCTCGACTTGAATCGGATGTGGACGCGCCTCAAGGTCGCATCCTGGCCACGCGACGACCTGGATACCGACGGCTGCGAGATGCAGCTTGCGTCCCGGCCGCGCGTTCTACAGATGGCCTAGACCACTGAGGTCTCAACGACGGAGGCTGACCTGCTGCTTCGCCTCCGACCACGACGGGTTGCTGCTCGCCGAGCGGGCGGTCAATTGCTCTTTAAAGAAAAAATCCTAAATGACATACCGCTAGTGAATTGGTCTTATGCGTCAGGGATAACCCCTTACCACCGGCGAGGTGATCGATGGCGAACGCGAAGGCGCTAGCGATAGCCAAATCCATACGCCAGCGGTAAGATTTCTGTAGTAGTGTAACATACAACTTGTGGCAGATTTTGGGCACTAAGGGCATTTCCAACGGGGCGACGCATTTCGGACGCCCAAAGTCGCGTCCGTTTGGGGTTGGCCGAAATGATCGAAATCGTCCGCGCGTCCATTTGCATCGGGTGGCTCCAGCGCATCTCCATAATTTTTTTTCCCATTCATAAAGTCATAATTTACATTAAAAAAACATAAAAAGCCATAAAGGCGTGGTAAAAGTAGGTGCTGCCTACTGCTCATCGTCGCTGACGAGGCCGCGTCGGCCATGGAAGTTGGTACGCGGTGGTGGAGGAGGTACCATCGCTGCGCAGGAGGCTATGGCCGGGATCCCGTGCCGAAGCGGCGGCGGAGCGCGGTCGTTCGAACGCGTCGGCGTGGCGGAGGAGTCGCCGACCTCCCCTGCGTGAGCGCGGACTCGCAGAGCTGGCGAGCCTGTCCCACAAAGCGAGCTTGTTGAGCTCGTCCCTTTTGGCGGTGCCATGGCAATGGCCTCCCTGTAATGTCCGTGCGGTCTCTGGATCCCACGCCGCCGCCGTCGTCGGTGGTGGTAGTCCGCCATGTCCACGTCCTCTGGTCGTTCTCTTCTTCTTCCCCGGTGATCTCGCGGTTGAAGTAGTCGACGTCGCCGAGGTAGCCAGCGCGGCGCGTCGAACTCCCACGTCCCGAAAGAAATCTAGTTGTAGGAGTTGAGCGCATACGCCTGATCTTCCCGGAGATCCAGTGGCAAGATCGCTCAGCGGCAGCGCACCTCGTCCTACCGCTCTCGGCTCTCGCGCGGCACGGGGGGACCGGCACGCGCCTCAAGTTGAGGTACCAGCCCCCTCCAGGAAAGTTCGCGTCCGGCCATTGGTACCGACCGGTTTTCCTCCGAAAGCTAGCGCGTGAGCTCGACGGGTACCGCCCGACCCTGACAATGGCGTGGTCGGGGAAATGGGCGCCGACAACGTTCCTTTAAGAGGCTCGTACGCTATCTCGCCTTCAATGTCCTGCCACTGCGACGCCGCCCAGGTGCGCACGCTCGCGGAAGTCGAGGCGCGCCATTAACGCGGCTCTGGAAAGGTTGCAACGCCGCCCGTAAGTAATGCCGTGGAAGACGAAGCAGTTGTGCCCCTGCCAGGCGGGCCCGTGCGAGGACCGGGCGAATGACCGCTGCGTCCGCGCAGCGTCCGCAGAGAGAGACGCAAACCTGGCGCATATTTGGGCCACGTTTGCGTCGCTGCGGCCGGCCCGATTACTATGCGTCGTCCCGCTGGAGGTAGTGCCAGACGCATTTTCCGCCCGAACGAACGGAAACGGTCATTCAACGTCCGTTTGCGTCGCCCCGTTGGAGATGCCCTAACCCCTGGCCAAACAATTTGTGGTAGTCCTGGGCATGGTTTCATGCTTATTTACCGCATGGGGATGATTACTTCGTAGTTCATACGCCATAAATATTCCAACATGAGCGGCTCAAACGCATGGCGGGAGGCGAAATTTTGGTTAAGACCTAACTTAACTCCATCCAACGCACCCAACACTAAACCGAATCAAACGCGTGACCAAAAAACAGATTAAGTCCATCCAACCCTAAACCCACCGCTCCTCCTGCTCCGCCACAAATCCTAGTCCTAGCCGCCGGCGCCGGCGCCGCCGCTCCTCCCCTCGCCGGTGCCTCGTCTCCCACACCTCGGGCGTGTCCCTCCTCCCATCCGCCGCCCCCTCTCTCCGCCACCAGTCCGCCGGAGCAGATCGAACGCCGCCGCCGCCATCTCCCTTCCCTGAGCACCCCACATCAAGGGAGGCGCCCCGGCCTGCCTCCTCCCCGGAGCGATCCACATCGAGGGGCGCGCGAGAGGACCCGCCTCCACCTCTCGATCGGCCCTTTGGCCGGCAGAGTCCGCTGGCCTGCGAGCTCCACGCGTCTGGGTGGCCTGCGGGTACGACCGTGGCGGCGTCTTTCCGCGACAGCGGACGACAGGAGTGGCGCTGGAGCTCGCGGCGGCGCAGGAATGGAGGCGCGGTGGATCTGCTGCCGCCCACCACTCCGTCATCCTCATGCCGGTCACCTCCCCTAACCTGCTGCAGCCCCGTGAGCCCCCTCTCCTCCATGTTGTCCTTCTATTTTTATTTTTTTTTGGTTTCTTTTTATCACGTTGAGTGTGCTAGCAGTGGAGAAAACATGCCTTCCTCTTTGTGAATCCGTTTGGCGCTCTAGGTCGTCATGTCACACGATGGGCCCGTCAAAAAATGTATGGCACGAGGATGATTGCTTCGATTAGTGCACAAATCTGAGGGAAATGTTCTTTCTTTTGTCCTTCTGGTCGTTCCTCTTAGTGTTTGTTGGAGCCGGTCAGCACTATAACCGTGACTAATAAATAGCTTAATCACATGTTTCTATCCATTCATCCCAGACAAACTGAACTATCCATAATCTTTGTGAAATCGTGCTCACTGACTTGTGATAAAATGAGCTCATTCTAGTAGTAGCTTTCTATATGCTTAAGAATCCCATGCTTGTTCTAGTTAACTGCATATTACTTTCTGATTGATTCAGTACTTGTTCTGTTAGTAATTCATCTATTAAATGCATGTCTAGTTGTCTGTGCATGCTTAAGAATTCCTGAAACTAAACTATGTTTATGCTTTTCTGTTTAGGTGTTCGTCAACTAACTACAACATGGCATGATGCATATTTCTGCCAATTCCTTCTATTATTAAGTACGGCTGGTACCATTTCGATGTCTTTCGATATTTACAAAATGGAGAGGGCTTCTGAGGTGGAACGAAGCCCCATCGAATGGGGGTTTCAAAGTCTCTCCTTGCCTGGAAGCAACTGCTGCATCCGGACATTGTTGGCTGGCTGCACAGCATGGCGGCCATGACGGCGACGGCAGGGCGCCCTAGCAGCAGCAGTGGCAGAGGCTGAAGCTGGCGCTGGAGATGCAGGACCTCCTCCATGTCCTCGATATGCCCCCGTCAAGCTCACCTGCGATGGTAAGGTCACGGTCCGTTCTCCTATCCAAGTTTAGACCTAATAAAATGCAAGCTTCTGTTTAGAGGAGTTAATGGTTTTAGCAGGTTCTAGCATCTGTTAAATATTTGGGCTACAGTGCCTGTATATACATATTATGATCACATAAATATAATTTTTATATATTGGAATCTGTCCATTTCGTTGTGTGGAAGAACAAAGAAGCAAAAGTGTTCCTTTTTTTTGCTCTGAATAAGTAATTACTCAAGCTGAATGTCTGCAAGATGTGTTAACACCTATACTGCACTATATTTCAACTTTGCACTCCTTGTCCAGGTTATGCTGCATTTTGTTGTGTTATTATCTGCATCTGCATATTTGTAACATTTTAACTGGAAATTGCATTTCTTTTTGTTCGAATCTTATAAACATTTTATATTTGCAAGTTTATCTTGGTAGATTAGCCACTTGTAACTAAACTCGCTTCTCTACGTAGTGAAAAGATATGCTAAGCTTCTGCACGTTCTGACTTTTTTGGGGTTTTTATTATCAGGCCTCTCGTATTCTAGAGAAGAAACTATGAGTGCTTTACTAATGAACATAGTCTGGAACTTCTAAAATTAAAGGTAAGTATATTTTCTGAAAGTTCTCTGTTCAGATGCTCATGTACATCCATTACTGAGGTTTTCCCTACACACACAGAAGCAGCTGCAGAGTTGCTACAGATAAAAGAACAATGGCACACAAATTTGGTAAGTTATTAGACGCATTTTTAAAGGTTTGTTTGTTGGATTCAAATGAATTAAAACTTTGTAGAAGTAAATTGGTGAAGTCTGAGATGTTGTCATTATAGCATGTTTCCTAACATACCTATCAAATTTGAGCACATGATAGTATAATTTCTGGAAGTTCTCAGTTCAGATGCTCGCTGAAAAGATACTCTAAGCATCTGTCCATCTGGTTGCAGTAGGTGCACGGGCGAGCTGATGTGAAGAGGCGGAGAGGTTGGGCGGCATGAGTTGCATGGATTGACGGCTGGTGCTGACCATGTGCAGTGGCGCTCTCTTGCCGGTGACGACGACCAGCAATGCCACCACACCGTGCACCCTCCTGCCCCGGCCTAGCTGCAGGACAACAGAAGGCTGCCGTTATTGGTTGTATGAGTTCGTCGACGCACTTCTGCCATTTTGAGGTATAAATCCATCGTTTCATGTATTGTTTTTGTGGTATTCAAGTGTTGTTTGTGCAAAGCACGCACCTGATAATGTAGTTACCATATTGTTTACTTCGTAGCCTGTTCTGAGCATTGCTATAATAAATCATTGTTTAGCATGTTTTCACCACTGCGATATTAAATCCTTGTTCAGCGTCCACTTGTCATATGATATTAAATAAGTGCTCAACATCCCTTATGATATAAGGATTTCTTTATTCATAAAACCCAGTAGGTGGTCTTTATATTTATATTTATGCTTCTGATTTTTTATATTACTCATGCAGTATTTGATGTTAGTGAGATCTCTCCTTTATGCACCTAGCTAGTTAACTAGACTGAAATGATCAACCTTTTGTTTTAGAAAGGAGGATAGTTTTGTGCTGTCAGCCGTAGTGTTTTAGATTTAGCATGGTAGGAGCTAGCTTTAGTTGTTGAGTACTTGATGTATAAAATGATTACGTTTGTTAATTCGTACATACATGTGATCATTTGCTGAATGTGGTGCCTTCATATTTTAAATGGGAAGTAATAACACAGTTTGTCTTTCTAGATGATCAGTACATATTTCTTTCACTTGTGGCAGCTAGCTTCAGTACCAAGTCAATTTCATTATGTTACAAAGTTCGCTGATACTATTTGCTGTTGACTCTTTCTTAAGCAGCCGGATGAGCGGATGGGTCAGAAAGATAGGTGGGCAAGTTCTCGGAGCAGTACACCTGCTGGTCTAGCATCACCTTCTCCTGCTCCGTCACCTCCGTCATCATCAAGGTCCTGTTCCTGTTTCAGTTCCTCTTTTGTGGACTCTAGTCTCATGTTTCTCTAGCTGCAGGTTTAATTTTTCAGATATAAATAGACACCTTTTCTTCCTTAAATTATGGGGTCAACTAATCCCTCTTGTTTAAGTTTTGTATTTACTTTGTGTAGTTACTCCGCTAAATGTGTGAATCAGGGAAACATCAATAATTATAGTGCTTGGCTGAGTGGCTTGTTCTCCATCTAGAAGATTGCAACTGCAAATGAAAAGAATAATAATATCTCATAACTTTTCTTTTTTCAGAAAGTAGTTATTCCACTGAAATTTTTCTTAGTAGCTGGTTGACTGGTTCCATATATCTTGAAAATTGCGATGCAAGTAAAAAGTATAATATTTCTTTGCTTTTCCTTCCAGAATGTAGCTAGCCAATCGATTTTAGTTCGGAACTACTATTATTAGCTTATAAAGTTGAAGAGGCATGTAAGCATATATGGTGTGAAATAACATCCACATATGGTAGTTTGTCCATAGTTCCTGACATATTATTGCAAAAGCAGGTTCTGAAGAATGATGCTGAGGTGAAGTTGCAGAGGAATGCTTCATGTGTCTTGCAAGCTCCAACTGTCAACGAAGTTGCATAACAATGTAGCTGAGAATATTTGTACCTCCCCAGTGGAGCTTGAGCTGGTGCTACCGGCACCCACTAGGACATGCTGCCCATGCCTTCGTTGACTGGGACGTCTCCTACAGCACAGCGTCCCCCATCGGCGTGCCACAGAAGGTCTTGCTTTCTCACTCGGTTACTCCCTATTTACCTTGGGCTGCTCGATGTATGTGCGAACGAGGCTCCTTCACTGAAATATTCGATTTTGTTTACTACCTTGATGTGATGTTTGGGCAAATCTAATGCTTTTGAATTATTGAAGCTGTGATGCTTTATAAAGTTGGTAATTGTCCTTATATGCAATATGTAGTGTTGTACTGAACTCAAACTATGCTTTGTCTCTTTGTAAAGAACAAGTCTTGGTCTTTGTTTTGTTTGGTGTCAGCAAACCAATTAAGGTTTAAATGCTATAGAGAGGTTAAGCACCTGTAAATGGCACTATGAACTCTGTGCTTCTGTCACTCGTGTCGACTACTTGGATTGTAGTAATGCATTTGTACTAGCAGCAACTGCTTGCAACTATCTTTGTACCTTTATCTTTTGTTGCTGTTTTCAGTAAGATGAACTCTGTTTGCTGCCTTATTGATGCATGTGCTGTTAGATTACCAAGTTTTGAATTAACATGATCATTTGCTGAATGTATATATCATTTAGGGCTTACCATGTTCTCAGTTTACATGATCATTTGTTGTATGTATCATGTAGATCATTTGCTGAATATATATATCATCTTATTGTCTAACTTTTGTTTAGGTTGCACTATATCAAGGTTCTTCAGGAGAAGGACCTGGATGTTCATGCTGAGAAAGGCATACAACATAACCTGAAGGTCACCTTCCGTGGAGAAGATGATGAAGCGGTATGCTTGTTCAATCAATCGTAGTGTGTACTACTTGTAGCGCTTTGATGTTCATAAACTTACAGTCTGGTTTGTTTTCAGCGTGATACTGTAATTCGCCATCCAGTAGAAGAAACACCTGAAGTTCAAAAGAAAGGGCAATGGTCTCTTCTATGAGCACACCTTGTCTCTCACTAAAGCTCTTTGTGTGTTTCAACTTGAGTCCGCTGCTCTCATTAAGATAAAGTGTTAAACCCTGGTGACCCATCTGTGGACGATGGTCGCCGTGCTGACTGACTTTGTCTTCAAGAAAGGTAGCACTTGTGTAATCATTGTGTCTGTTTCGATGAATGGGATGTGATCAAACAACATATTCATTCATTCTTTTGGTTCATATTAATTATTGGTAAATTGGTGATCTAAAATTGTTAGTCAAAATTGTTTAAAACCTGACACCATGTGAATCATTCTTATGGCTCATTCATTAGTGTGTTGGTGTTGCCCTTTATCCCATGTTGGTTGCCATTTATTCCGATTTGAAAGATTTGTTTCTTATTGAGTTCCCGAATACAAACATTTGTATGTTTGCCAAGTATTGTTCGCTGGTTGCTGAAGCTTGAGCTTGTGGATATTAAACTATTCATACTGTTGGTGGTCACCGCTGTCCACGAGATGCAGTGTTAGGACGATGCATGTGAGACGAATTCTCGCCGCGGAAAATGTTTTTGTGAGAAGAAATGCAACTGTTTGTCATGTTTGGTTGCAAATCAGTTTATTTTCATGTTTCTAGGTTGGTATTGGCCTGAAGCTAGTATGGGGATGCATAGCTCCTGGTTTGGTTTGCACTTTGCAGTATTGCCATCTAGTGTGTTTGGCAAACTAGGGGATCAAGTATGAATGTTCTAAGTTGTGCTAATGGTAGTTGTGGATTCTATTTTCTTCTTTAGTCTCTGGTACTAGCAGGTAAACCTGAAAACGGTTCTTGATTAACCGGCTTGGTTTGGTTCGGTTTCTTATTGTGGGCTCGACTAGTTCATGTTGTTATGGGTCTAAAGTGTAAACTGCTTGGTTTGGTTTGGGTTCAGACTTCAGAGAGAAAACAGTTGGGTGTGGTTGGGTCGGGGCCTAAACTATTGGATTCCTAACAGCTGCGTAATTATGGTCGAGGCCCGGTTGCTGGATTGGTTTGTGGCAACCGAGCGGGAGAGTCAATAGTGACGCCGGCGGCCTTGGCACAACTGAAAGAACGTGCTCAATCGCCTGGCCAATGGCGCTAGAAAGACCATGTTGGCAGTGGTGGTGACCTTGCCGCCAAGCTGCTGCAGCTAGAGCATGTACCGGCGGGACCGACAGTGGGGATTCTGATGGTGGCGGGTACCAGGACAGCGACGGCATGGAGCACGCCTGTAGCCGGAAGGGATCTGGGCTTCTACCTCCTCTGGTCGTCTAGGATGTAGTTCTGGCGCAGAAGGTCAAGGTCTGCGCCCTTGAAGTGGAGCCGCATCCTCGTCAACGGTCCCGCCGACGCGCTCCTCTCCATCGGCACCCTTGCCAGCACACGCCGTCGTCGAGGCTGCTGCTGTTCGAAAATGGCAGCCTCAGCTACCTGCGGAAGGGCCGCACCACCTTTGTCAGCACCGCCTCTGGAAACAACGTGAGGCCCGTGCCGTAGTTGCCGTAGCAATACCGGAAGGTGCAGGTGTCTGGCCCGTGGTAGGCGTGGTGCAGGATCTCGCCGCCGAGCTGGCCTGAGCACCGCATGGGCTCGTACGACGAAGAAGCGGCCGGCTGGAACAGCGCGCTCGCGCATGGCTGTGTCCAGCAGCGCTCAATCTTTCCTTTGCATCTTGCTTGCATGTTGCTTCACTACGTGAATTTCTGTGTCTTTGCTCTGATTGTAGCCCATGAGAGCTTGCTTATAGATCGCAGACTAGCAGTATATAGGACTCAATTCATTCGAGCGAACGATTCTCAACCAATTGCAACAAACGGTTTTGACCCATAGTTTGGCACTCTTTTTTAGTTCAGTTTGGGTGAAAATACGAAATAGTTTTGGTTTTAGTTGGGGGGATGGAATTATTAAATGGGTTTAGTTCCGGTTGTGGTGCCATGCCTTATTCTTTCGGGTACTGTTGAGGTATGTTGCAGTTATAGAACCATTCTCAGGTTTACTAGCAGGTGCAAGTTAGAACTAGGTATTTATCTTGTCATGTTCGTGAGAAAAAATAGTGGCTATATGTTTCTTCCAACCCAGAGCTGTCTTGGAATAAATAAGTTCCAGGTAGCTTGTTTTGTCATGAATTTGCCATCATACCTATTGGTTCTATGAGATGAGTACAGAAATTAGTGACCAATGAAGTGAGGAAACATTGATGGGAAAGGCATCTTAGGAGCGCCAATAGACACTGGATGCCAACTGATCGTAACCATGTGATTATATTTAGAAGTGTTGCCTTGTAAGAATAGACATATAATTGTTAAAAGACATCTTAGGCTATTCCGATTCTTGACAAAAGGTGCTGTCAATATCAAAAAAAGTCTTATCTTGGAATGACCTTCCATGAACCGTTGTGCCTCTTTTTTGCCTTGTAGACAATGTGCTATATGTCCCGAGTTCTGCTGCTAGATGATGTATCACAATCTTTAATGTATTTTCATTTTTTATTTATGTTTGCAGTGCCTGTATGGTGGTGCTCCAAAGGGCTCTCAGCTTAGAGAACTTGAGCATAGAGCACATATTGTGGTTGCTGCACCTGGACAACTTGATGATATTCTGGAGATGATGAAGCTGAATGCATGCTTGACATTGGTTTTAAGCCACAAACACGGAAGATCGTGGACGAGATTCCTCATAGCAGACAGACTCTGATGTACACTGCCACTTGGCCAAAAGAGATTACAAAATATCTGGTGATTTATCGAGAGATCATATCCAGATCAATATTGGAAACATCGATGAACTTGCTGCCAACAATCCATCACACAGGTAATCCTTGTGGCTGTATTCTTATTTGTTTGCCATACTGGATGTTTTCCTTGTTGTATTACCTCTTATAGTGGCTACTACCAATTAGTGCTCAATATTGTAATGATGTTTAGTTCTTTGGAAAAAGGAATTCTAGAGCACCCAACTGCCGTATATTGCATTTGATATATCACATCATTTGGCTGTTTATTCTGGATGGTCCATTTCTAAGTTTTACTGTTGTGTATGGATGCAGTATGTAAAGATAGTTCCATCAATGGATAAGCAACGCCGTTTGGAGCAGATTTAAGAGCTGAAGAAAGGGGCAAAGATCATCATATTTTGCTCAACAGAGAAAATGTGCGACCAGCCTTCTCGTGGCGTTTTCGTTGTCTTGGTTCTGCAAGCTTTCACGGTGATAAATCACAGGTATCATATTCTCAACTAGTTTTGGACTGGTAACGTTCCAGTATTAGTAGCCACTGATGTTGCTGCTGGATGATGCCATCAACTTACTCTTGCTGTGCGTATTTGCACTTCAACATTTAATCATTTATTATCTTCATGACTTCCCTGAAGGTTGTCCTGGCTCCGGGGTTGCCACGGACTATGTGTAACGGCTAATAATACTGTACTCTAAAATACTGAATCAAAAGTCTTTTACTTTACGATGCTATAGGCCCTGTTCACCCTGTTCAGCACTTTGTGCTCACTATTTATGTTTACTTGGTTTCTAAACTCTAAGATCACCCTTTCACAGTCCTTATTTAGGTGTAATCTTTTGGGTATAAGCATGACTGTCAGTATCCTTAAGGAGTGAGTACCTGCTCCATAAAAAGGCCACCAGTGACCAAAATAAGACATTAATTGTACCTGATCTTATTCATTGGCAGCTCATTCTTACATTGATTGATTGTTTCAATTTGCAGGGCCGTGGTACTGTTGTGTGACTGGATGTGTCGAACACGGGACAATTAAAACTGTTGACCATGTTGAGATCTTTGGTTTATCGGAGGTAAGTTAGAACCCAGTTTGTCCTTTTAATGCCTGATAAATGTTCCTGAGCAATGCTGGTCTATTAAGGTTTTTTGTTGTTGCATGAATCGGTAGTTGAATCGGGCGGGCTTCTTTGACCAACACTCCAGTGTTTGCTCTGTCCATAGACTTGAGTAGCTTCATGCAATTGTTGTGAATTGACGCAAGATTTTAGATACATAATCATTAATAAGGTAATCCGGGTGAAGTTGCATCCGAGACTATGCATTGTAAGTCTTATATATTTGTTCAACCATATATGTACTATGGACAATGAGTTAGTGTGTTTTATATACAACACTTGGCAGAAACTGGTGGCATTAGTTTCCTAATGGTCCACAGAAGGTTCACAAGGTTATTACCTGTGCTACCTTGATGTATATCCCCAATAGCTCATCCATGGTCTTGTCCTGGAAAATACGGCGGGCCATCTCTTGTGCATTCCAGAACACATATATGAGGGTCTCCCAAAAATTATTTTGACTATTACTTGCTGGGTTTCAAAGTCTGATGGATGCAGACGTGCAGGTTCCATTATAAGTTTTATTTAAGGCATAAATTTGCAATTTAAATCTGTTTCTATTACTCCTTGTGTTTTCCTTAATGATAATAAGAAGAGAAACCTATTTGGAGGGACCTCTTTTTTATTGTCTGATGTGCCAATGCTTCTTTGCATCATGTTCACGGGAAAGATTTTGTCATATTATTCATACTCAGTGATTCTTTTATCCTTCTCGTTGCAGTTTTAAGGCAAACACAAGGCATGAAGTTATGTAGTTGCCACTGGCTTGTTGATCTTTGATGGTTCTGGCCTAGCATTTCCTTTTTTTATGTAAGTGGATTCTTTGTTGATTTGCTGGTTCTGTAGTTGCCACTGGCTTGTTGATCTTTGCTGGTTCTGGCCTAGCATTTGCTTCTTTTTTTATGTAAGTGGATTCTTTGTTCATTCCATGTGTTCTAGAAGTACATGATGATCTCACCAAAAACTCGTCTTTATCAATAGTACCTCTTTGGCTGCAGGGATTCCAGCTCGGCGCCTTTAAATTTATGTAATGCCACTATGAAGCAGCTTCAGACATTAGCTCAGGAGCTTCCCCGTGTCAGTTATGGCACATCATAACACATCTTAGACGTGACGATGCAAGGCAGTGAACAGCTCCCAGTGCTTTTGGTTTATTCTTTGCCCTTATCTACCTGCCATGTCAAATTTGTGCAATACTTAATGCTCTGTGCCATGATGTCTATGTTGCATCATTAGACAATCTTCACCGCTATTTCGGTTACTGGTTAGTCACAGACCTCCAACCATACTATGGATAGTGCTTGATATTTTCACCACCTCTATGATTGAATGTTACTGTTGAGTAAATCACCAGCTAATCACTGTGAGCGCTTGATGTTTTCACACAATGTTCTGTCCATTTAAGCAAATACCTGATGGGCCCGACAAATATATTTTAAAAATTAATCAATGCCTTTAAGGAATATTTTCGTTCAAGAAGTCTGTAGTCCTTCAGATATCCAGTTTCCAAGATGGACTGAATTATGATTAGGCAAAATGTTGAGAAATCATCCTACTATTTGTGATGTTATAGAATCTACTCTTTTAAGCATATACGTGAAGTAAAACACTGAAAAACTATTTCACTTAAGAGTGTGCCACTTTATTACCCTAGTTTTTAGTGTTACTCAATACTACTACCTCTGTTCTTTTTTAATCGACGCACAGAGTAGCCTGTGCATGCACGTATCGTACCTGCTGCCGGCGTCGATTAATTCAGACCAGAGGTAGTACTTCTTAATTCATGGCCTGCTCACTAACCTGAATGGCTGAGTCTTTTTTCTCTTGTTACTTGTCAGGTTTCAAAATATGGTAGCTGCATATTTTCAGGGTCCATTTTGGGTTTTATTTGTGTCATATATGTGCAACTTAAAATGCACTTCTACTTATGGTATACACATATAGGAAAGGGGAAATCTTGTGATATACTTGTTGTTAGACACCTTATGAGTTCTGATTGTTTAATATGCCAATGCTCTCTACATCTTGTTCACTCTTAAACAGAGCTGCCATTAATTGTTGTGAGCTCTTTCTTAGACCTCATATATCTTTTGCTTTCTTCTTGGATAGAACCAAGTCATCTCAATACTTGCTGATGTAGTTAATGCGTGCACAACAGAGATTGTTAAACACAAGACAAAGTTCGCGAAAAAGGAACCAATAACATGATTTAATGAATTTTCATTTCTTCTTTGTATCATATATATCTCCAGTATGGCAGTATACATGTTAGCTTGTTATTTAAAAAAATTCATTTCTTTGTATCATATGTACCTCCTGCTTATAGAAATATGCTGCTGGATATATTTTAGGATTTACTTCTATATATCTATCCTTCTGTGGTTTGAATTCTGCTTGAACGTTGCAAGTACTTGATACTGATGCCATTTTTTCTTGTAGATGAACAAACCTTTGCAAGCCCAGTAGCGAGCATGCCTGTCCTTTGTTGAGACCTTCCCATGCTCTCATACTTCCATTTTTGGTGAACTCTCAGGTTAGGTAAATTATTGGTTTATTCTTTTTCCTCTACTTGCTCTTTGATACAACGGTTAGCAAGCAATGGTTTTTCTGTGCTCCCTGCCATTGAGCCTATTACTTACTGGTTTGATTTTGTGTTGGTAATATGGCTAGGATTTGGTTGTGCCTTTTTTTTTATCATGATTCAAAAGATGTCATAAAAGTGAAATGATTTGGGTTGATTCAGGTACAGGAAGTCGAACAAGGATTACACCACCGGTGGTTGTCGCCCAGCTGCACAGTGTGGGTCTCCCCGAGCTCCTGCTGGTGGTTGCCTGCCTGGGCTGCTGCTGCTGGCGTCCACCTGGAGCTGGCCATATCCGCTGGTCAGCCCGCAACTTGGACTACTTCCGCCTCGTGCGATGAGGGCAAGTTCACCGCCGTGCAACCGTTGAAGCGGTGTCTTCTTCGTCGACGCCATGGTTTAGGCGAGTTTCTGGTTCTCCCCTTCTTGAAAGCAAATGAATTGAGTGCAAGGCAGCAGACCATTCTTGCTGAGTACCTATTTTTTTCTTCTTGGCACTGATAAGTTTTCTGTATTTCGATACAGACATGTTGTTTTTCTAGAAATTAAAATGTTCTAGATCTGGTCTTGATTTGTTTTTAGTGTTTATATATTTGTGAAACTGATGTGAATAGGTAAAAAAAAGATGGATTATGGCTGAATTCGTTCTGAAATTCAGTGAAAATTGAGTGAAATATTGTGTCTATAATTCAGTGGAGTTTGTCTTGCATTGCTTGCACCGAGTTCTGTAGTTTGTGAAGTTGGGATACTTTGAGATATCTTTGAAATATTCTAGTCAATTCTCTATGTGGATACATAAAAATCAATGTCATGTCAGTTTAATTCTCATAGCTATTGTACTTTGCATGTCTTGTACAATTGCTCAAGGCATACACAAGGTGTATGTGTACATGCGGTTCATGATGTGATCTTTTTTACAGGATGACATACTTGAACAAACTAAGTGATCAGATATATGTTTATTGGCAGGTTTGCATGGTTGATGGCATCATCGGTTTGCTCTCAAGATACCCACCCACATTAGCTATTGGAAGATATGTTGTCCTCTGTGGAAGCTTTGCAAGGTGAGACACCTCAAGCTAGTGAATTGAGCTTGCTTCTGCTACATCTTAATTGTTTCTGTGATTGCATTATATATCTTGATCACTTGCATTATTTTCGGTTGGATCACATAAATTAGGACCGCACTGTCTAAACTTCAGCACTCCCATATACCCCATACGTGTGCATGTTGCTGCTGTTGCATCACATAACTCACCACTTGCACGGTCTAAATTCTAGTACTAAATGGACGCTCACTCTGTTTCTGTTACGAGTCATGAAGATGATGATGCACAGTCCATGTGGAATTATGAATGTTCGGTAGCATCTGTGTCGAGATTTAGTAACTTCAGTTGATCATGTACTTGTACTTCTTATGATAGATTATTACTCATGTGGGGTCTAATTGCTTGGCAGCTGCATAAATCGCCCCTTGATAGCCTCTATTACATGCTGTCTAGTTATTCATATTCTCATGGAACTCCTTCTGTTACCTGTAACGGCATTTTTCCTGGGTGTTATAGCTCCTTTTTTGTCTATTGATCCAGTGTGTACAAAGAATATGCTCATCCATGTGACTACTAACTCATTCTTGCTTATTTGTCTTGTGACAGCTGTTGTGGTGACATAAGTGACCCTCCCAAACCCAAAGAGCATGTGCGAGAGCTTCTTCCCATGCTCTAACACTTCCATTTTGGGACGAGATTGATGCTGCTCCTGATGTGTATATGCATGCCTGTGCTGCTGCTGGGCTGGCTATGGCTGCTTGCGCCTCACGCGAGGTTGTTGGCTTGGCTGAGGGCCCCGGCTTTGACTACCTCATCAGAGAGTTCACCATGGCGTAACCGGAACACTCGTACCCGGCTACAACATCTCCAGTGAGTTACTGGTATACCCCTTCGACCTCGGGCTCCCATGTGGTCTGTGATACCACGTATGTACTTATGTTCTGGTCACCTAGTTTATTATTTAAGAACTTGACATCTGGGCCTGGTTATTAGAGGCCCTGCTGTAGTATTTATGGCAATTGAAGATTTTTGTGTTGATGGCATGAAGTTGCTGTTATTATGTTGCCAATACCATCAATACCAACTACTGTGTCGGTATTGTGTTGTATTGATCTTTGTTTGATCTAGATCATTCGATGGCTGATGGGAGCAATGGATATAAATTGTGCCCATACATTGTGCTGATCTTGGAAATTTTTGTTGGTAAAAATCACCATAAAAATTTACAGCAGGTCTTAACTCATCTGCATGTTTATGAAAAATGTAGCCTATTGGTCCTAGGTACTGTCCTGTTGCTCATGGTTGAAACTTTGTTGCTCTTTTAGAAGACTGCCTCCATTTTCTTTTATGAATCCGTAAGCGACACTTTTCTGCAATTCTTACCAGTATATTGGCCATCTCTTATGACCATACGCGTGATTTGGTGCTATTTAAGGTTTACAAGCTGGGCACGTAGTGCTATTTAGTCCTATTGTTATTTGATTCATGCTAGTCCTAGTGAAACTCTTCTTTTTCAACTGCTTGGAAATGTCTTTGTGCTAAATTTATAGTTTCTTAGATTCAAGTCACTGTGTTCTTGGGCTCAACAGTTCCTTCTTATTCTGCAAGTATATATTTGTTTTTGAAACAATTACTCTTTGAACTTTATGTGATTAATTGTCATGCATCCTGATCCTGATGGTGGCAAAGATGGGTGACTGCGGGGTCGACCAGGGCCTCCTGTAGTGCAGTCGTAGGCCATGGTTGGCCCTCTCGGCCTCCTTTTCTTCCTTTGGTTGGTGTCATGGCACCCGTGCTGGCCATGCCGCAACCGTGTTGGCGCTGGCTTCACCTCCTTCCTGGTGAGTTGTACGTGCCTCCTCTCTCATATTAGTTCCTGATATTGTACATGCTTTTGTAGATCATGCCATGCCTAGTGTAGTCTAGATAACCCAATATACAAATCATTTTGTGAATTTTAGTTGCAGAAGGATCACTTTCCTAGCTTGTAGATCAAATAGTCACTCGCTGACCAATTTTATTTGATATGGTCCTAACCAATCCTAATGCTGACCAAGTTTTGCTGGTATAAATATGTCACTTGTTGTAAATTTTCTTTGTGCCTGTGATATTTGCGTGTTGAGCAATAGTTTCCTCTGCTGTTCGTGGAGCTGAACCTTTTGTCATGCAGGTGATAGGATGCACGTGCAACAGGTTGCCGTGGCACTTGCTGGTGAAGGGGAGGAGTGGAGCTGGAGATCCGGCTGGCCAGATATTGTTTGTTTGTTGATTTCAATGACTGATTTAGGTGGACTGCTGTCGTTGTTTGGCCAGGGGCATCTATGGGGCATATATGTGGAATTGTGGATGGAAGGTCCCTTTTAATGTAATTTGGTACTCCCTCCGATTCATATGACTTGATACTAATATAGATGCATCTAGACATATTTTAATTGTAGATACATCCACTTTAACATCAAGTAATATGGATCGGAGGGAGTATTATAAATTTCTTCGGCTGATCATATTCAACCTGATGGAAGAGTGAGAGATCCATGTGGGTTCTTTGTATGCCAAAACCGAGAGAATTAACATTTCACGATGTTGAGATGCATGTATTGCTTTTCTTTCGTATTCTGTATTGTTGTAGAATCAAAACATTTATGACTTTGTGGAACATACATATACTTGCTCAAAAATAGATTCCATTCTGTCAAGTAGACGCCCGATTTGTTGTGTATGAAGCTTTGGCTTGAATTTACATTTGCCTCTTAACCTTGTTAACTCAAAGCACCATTATCAAGCACGAGCTGATTTCTAGGAACCCAATCGAATGGTTCATCTATCTATCTAGGAAAGAAAAGGTGGACATGTAGCAAAGAAAAAGATGTATTCTGGTTTTGTAAAAGAAGGCTTGTAAATTTAGCCAAAAGTTTGTCATGAAAAGTTTGCCAATATTTATGCATGGATTTGGCCGGCGAGCTTGGAGCAGTTATTAGGCATTCTTTTGCGGAACGAACAAAGTATGCGGTACAGTACATGCATGCATGGATTTCGTGGCTAGGACGCGCATTGAGCTCAGCATGATTTAGCCGTGAGGTATACATAGGCATTGGAATGGTTTTCATGGGGGCGCCTTGAATCATCACCGGATCAATTTGAGAGGTTATTAATTAAGGTAGAGAAAATCACGGGAATTTAATTGGTGATGGAAAATTGACAGCCACCCTCCAGGTCACTGATCCGGGGCACGACGCATCTGAGCCATCTGTTATGTTCTCCTTGTAACTTAATCAAAGGCTATGGATGAAAACTGAATTAGCGGGAGAGAAAGAGATGAGAAAAAGTGGCGGCGCCGGTGAAGTCTATAAGTAGCAATAGGGGCAGAGGTACTGCATGCACCTTGCGCGTGCGACTGACTTAGACTTGCTTGCAGTATATATCTTAATCACTTGGATTTCCGGTTTCATCACGAAAATTTGGACCACACTGTCTAAACTCTAGCACTCCCATACTTAGGCATGTTGCTTCTGTTGCATGACATAAACCACTACTTGCTTGATCTAAATACTAGTACTAAGTGGATGCTCACTCTGTTTCTGTCACGTGTCCTGGAGATGATGATGACTGTCTATGTGGAGTTCTGAATGTTACGAACTATCCGTGTCGAGATTTACTTCAGTTGGTCATGCTCTTGTACTTCTTATGATAGATAATTTCTCATGTGTATATCCAATTGCTTTGGCAGATGCATAAGGGTATGTATAGTGGGGTGATGTCAGCATTCCTTTATGCTTGTCATGTAGGATTTTTATTTAGTTGGAGGAGAGAGAAGGAAGAAAGAGAAGGTTGCCTTCCCTTAGCTAAGGGATGATCTCTTATGAAATAAGAGAATACTATTCTCTACATTGTACGGCTTGTCTTCCCTTAGCCACACAATTTTTTACTAAAAATAATTAATTATCATTTATTGTAAAGGGTGACAATAAAAATAATGCATTGTACCTCTAATATTTATTATGTTCTATAGATAAAGTGGGCTACTAAGAGAAGGTCTTCCCTACCATTGTACATACGCTAAATCGCCCCTTAATAGCCTATGTTACCCACTGGAGCGGTTATTAGGGAAATGGATTCTTTTACGAAATGGAAGAGTAGGTGGTACATGCATGCATGGATTTTGCGGCCATGGCGCATATTAGGCAGAAAATGATGCATCTATGCCGTATACATAGGAAATGGCATGGTTCTCGTGGGGCGCTGAATCAAATCCATCTGCTGCGCTAACATAGGAAGGGGTGCATAGTTATTATAGGAAGAAAATCATCAGCAATTAATTGGTGATGAAGGAGAATCGCCAGGCACCCTTCAGGTCACCGATATGGGGCAGGACGCATCTCGGCCGTGTGTAGTGCATCCCCTGTAATTAATGTAAATCGGGGGTCATGGATGGAAACTAAATTAGTGGGAGGGAGGTGAGGAAAAGAGACGCTAGAGGAGCCTAAAAATATTCAAACGAAAATACAACCCACACTACTTTGCTTTCCTGTACGTCTGTCTATAAGTAGCAATAGGGATGAAGCTACCGCGTGCGGCTAGCGCGTGCGACCGACTTAGACTTTGACTCTTGCTCGTCGAGGAGAGGGAGAGGAGACTCAGCGCCATGGCCGGAGACGAGATGGCACTCTACTTGAAGATGAGATTGCTAGGTATGGTGTGATCTTTGTCATTCAAACGCGGTTCGTAATTGCATATTTAGGCGCCAGATTATTGGATCCCTAATGCTCTTCCATCAGGCTGGTGATTGGATCGGGCGCAGGAGTAGGTGTGTCGATCGCGGGGAGCGAGCGATGAGTAGCGTCGTCGAGTCGGGGCACTTGGGATGACCGGAGGCGATCACCGTCGTCAATTTCACCAGGTAACTTGTTGACTGGGTAGGTTCTCTCGTGCCGCCGCAGAAGCCGAACTGGCTGCAGCAGAGGCAGCCCGCGCACATGGCGCCGCCGAACTGCGAGCCGCACCTCTCGACGGGGCTGCAGCCGGTGCACTGGCTCTGGCAGCCGGCGCCGCAGTAGTCGGAGGTGTTGCCGCAGAATCCGAATTGGCTGCAGCAGAGGCAGTTGGCGCACGTCGCGCCGCCAGCCTGCGAGCCGCACGTCTGGGCGCGAGCGGCCGTGGCGAGCACCGCGGCCAGGACGGCCAGGATCAGGATGGCCGACAGAGTCGGATGAGTTCTCGGTGTCGACATGGTTTTGGTCTTCGCTGCTGCCGGATACGGCGCGACACGCCGCCTCTTTATACACCGATTCCGGTGTTAGTCCATGAAGAAAGGTCGTCGGCTCGTGGCTGCTTGTGCTAGTACTCTAGTACTGGATCTTGGCTCTTGGCGCGTGCAGCTTTCATGGGAACATGCGTCAATGACGTGCTCTGCTTATTTATGTTGTCTTAGCAGCCGTTCATGTGAGCAAAATAGTGATTTTCTCTATGGGGGCGGATCGGATCACACAGTTTCGGCCTATTGCACTCATTAATGTCATCTTCAAGTTTGTGGCCAAGGCTTACACGATTAGGTTAGCTCCACTTGCGCATAGGACGATTGATCGGAGCGACACATCGTGACCGAGCTGACCGCAGCGACACAAACTCGGCGCATTTGCGCCTGGAATGCATCGCGGCGGACACTGCGCGGACGTATCAAGTGACCGCTCGCTTCTCCACCGAGCCCGCCTAGCAGCGAGCCTGTATCGAGGGCATCGCAGCGCACTGGCGGGCGACGGCTGGGCTTCTGCTGCGCTGGCGTACCACAACGAGGAGGCCAAGGACGACAACGACGACTACGTCGCGTGCTTCTTCCAGGAATGGTAGTTAGCCATGGCGCAGGGCCGGAAGTTTGAGTACCCGAACAACATGACGGACGACGAGATCGCGAGGCTCGACGTCCTCGTCTCGGAGAGCGACCGACCTATGCAGCCGCCGCTGCCCCGCTACGCCACCGACATCATGCCGCCAGGCCTGTCGGAAAAGAAGCCCTACGACTGACGCTACAGGACTCGGCCACGCCACCGGTTCAACCGCCGCCTCCACCTTCGCCGTACAAACCGTGGGGCCCCCACCTGAGGCCTGGGCTCCTCCACCTCCGCCACAGGCCTGGGCTTCTCCACCTCCGTCACAGGCCTGGGCTCCTCCACCTCCAGCATCGCCGGCGCGCCCGGCGTATGTTCCGCCGGTTCCCAACTGGCCATGGGTGGTACGGGAGCTCGGCGTGATCGACAGCGACGAGGAGAACCAGTAGGCGCAAGCGTTTAGGGTTTTTTCCATGTCTTTTACTATGTAAATTATGTTTTCATGTTATAAAAAATGGAAATTCGAGAAAAAAATGTGTCATACAAATGGAATGTTAACTGTGTATCTGGATACTGGAATTCTCAAGGAAGATTTACCTTTGATATCATCAACAGTAACAAAAGAAGGGTGCGACATAACAGCTGCCTGGATCTCATTAGCTTTCGCTAACTCTGCAACGACCTTTGCTGATATGTGGAGAGAATAAGCACAATGCTTAGCAGGCTATACCTTGGAATTCAGGTTCAGATGTGAAAAAACACAACAGTGCTTACCACCCCAGCAATAACCTGCAGCCCCAACAGAAGTCACTCCTTGTTCCTTTAGAGCAGCAACAACTGGTTTTGCCTCTTCAAATCCCTTCTCCTGTATGAAGGAACAATTTATTAGTTTGTAGCAGACAGATTAAAGAACGCTATATCCTTCTGACCCAACAGATCTTCACTACTCTGGTGGGACATAAGGAGAACAAACAAACAGGCAATAGCCTACATGTCCTTACAAAGTTGTCTCATGCTGCCACCTAGAAGTTGTTTGGTTTGTATCTACTTGTTTTATCACCATTTCCTCAGCACTAGTTAGTGGTTACTCAAGTTAACGAAATCTGAATCAAAATACTAAGTCGAGCCATTACATGCGACAGAAACTGCAATGGTATCAAAACATAGAGCTGTAAAAATCTCGAGAAAGGGAACCGGGAGACAACAAACCGGGGTATGCTCCTTGATCCACACTTGTATTGGTCTGTCGGCGTCACCAGGTACGAATGGATCCCCATGTAAGAAATCTGGCACCACGACAAAGTATCCGGACGAAGCAACTTTATCGGCTATATTCCTTCACGAGATAGGTAATTGCATCAGAACCCATTCATAGCTGTTATTTAGTGGTTGTGAACTTGTGGTGAAGTGAAGTACTTCAAGCTTCAAATAGCCCATGACCATGAGGGCGTATTTGCCTTTTTTTTTTTTTAAAAAAAAGCACTTCAAAGAGGGCAAGCATAGGCCAGCATAGAAGGAAATTCCACTAACATAACTACTACACCACAAACAGCCGTAGAAGGAATTTGGGGTTACAAGGAAATCTAAAAGGCACTAAAATTTGGGGTTAGAAGGAAATTTGGTGGTATTAAAACTTAGCAGCCGTGCTCAGATCTTAACCCCAAATTTTCTGAACAGCATTTTAGTGATGACTGCAGCAACCTCGGCAACACCGAACTAACCACCGCGGTCTACTGACTAAAGGGGCCCATCTCGTTGATAACCTAAAAGGTGTCGGTGAAAATTGAAATCTCAATAGCACAGAAAAATGTATACCTCAGATTCGGCGCTTCAAACCCTGCAAACAAAAGACGGGAAGTGCCGATTAACCGTTTATTATCCCCTGCAAAGGAAGCTGGATATGAACAGAAAAAAGGGGGTCTGAGCGAGGGGTGGAACCGTAGACATCGGAGATGAGGACGACGGCGGCCTTGGAGTCTTGGGCGCCGGCGACGTAGGCCCTGATCCCGCCGAAGCTGTCGACGACCTTGCCCTCCCCGGCGGCGGGGCTGAGCTTCGGCGGGTTCGCGCAGCACTGCGGGCTAGCCATCCGGGCAGAGGCTGCGCTGGTGATTGGCACTTGGCAGGGAGGCTGGATTGGGAACCAGCCGACGGAGGAGAGGAGAGGACCAGGCCGCGACAGCAAGTTTAATGGTGGTGGGGAGAGGAGGAAGGGAAGGATGGGACGCACAGGATAGCGGACGACGCGAGTTGAATGATGGCGAGTTGTTTCGAATCTGCTCCGGGAGAAATGGAGAAGCCTCGAGATTTTGGGCCTTTGTTTTTGGTGATACCGGGCGACCTCACGCGACGCGCGCAGTGGGCCGGCACTGTAAGACCAAGGTACTTAGTGGGGATGATTAGAAAAGTAAATTAACTTTTTTTTTCTTAAATTAAACACCATTGCTTATTTTTACCGTACCGGTTTAGACAATTATGTATTTCGAGAAAAAAGTTTGACTACAAAAAAAATACAAGATATATGCCACAAAAATTATATCATTGGATTCATATTTAACAGAAATTTTCAATAGTATAATTTTTGTGATATATATCTTATATTTTGTGGACCAAATTAGTAGCCAAATATTTTTCTCGAAATGCATAGTTTTCCTGTAAACTGGTATGGAGGGACTAGGAAAAGTATCTAGATAGGCATTAATTTAGTATAAATGAGCGTTAGTGCTAAAAAATGTTTATTTTTAGGTAATAACGTTGAGAGTGGATGAACTTGTCCAGCATGTGTTGAAAATTGGTTCGGTCAGGTTCATGAACTTGTTCCATGGGTGCAATTTGGTGCAGATTGGTGGAAAGCGGTCAAAATTGACGAACTCCAGCGTAGGCGTCCTGGTACGTCGTCAAGTGGGTTCAGGTGCGGCGCCGCTGGTTTATTGCATTTAGCTCCCTGGATTCTGGTTGTGTGGCAACAACTGCTCCGCTTTTTGTTCGCATATGCCGTCTATTCGTGGAGAGCTCGAGGCGGTTGCGCGGGCGGCAACGAAGGTGGAGGCCGTTGTTGTTGCTGCCGCCAACAATCGATACGATGTTGATGGATAATTGGCGATGACCCGACGGTCCTGGCCCCATATACGGTGAGTCCCCGAAGGCGTGATCCTCTGCTTTTGTCGGATTTCTTGGGGATTTTCTGTGCGGATGATCAACCTGTATAGATTAAGATTTGATGTTGCTTTTCTTGTTGGGTATAATACTAGGTTGTATTCCATGTTCTTTAGAAAAGAAGGCGTGTGATTTGTCATGTTTGGGCAGGGCCAATAGTGTTAGGATTTTATGAGAAACGGATAGATGGCTTGTTCTCTGTATTTGTAGCCTATTTTCAGCGGTGGACCCAGAGAAGATGCTGACTGGGGCACGTCATTTGAGTGGGGGCACTTCTTCTCTAGATTTGCAAATTTTAGTAAATTTCTTTCAAAATATGTACAAATACCAAGAAAATTCAATATTTTGTGTTGTGCCTATGCCCCCACTCAGCTCTACGTGGGTCCGCCCATGCCTATTTTCATCTTAACTATTTCATTTCCATCTAGTTATCCCTGCGGAGAATGTCCAGCAAGTATGGCACCTATTTAGTTCACTTCGTTGTGTTGTTTGAGTATATGTTTCAAGAGAAGCTGCTACTGATCAAGAACCAACTGACAGGGGCAGAGTAGCAACCAAGAGCAAGGGCACTGCTAGTGCTGGTACTAGCAAGGGCAAGGGGAACAACAAGATCACGTGAAGGGTACAATATTGGACCTAGGAGTGCACATCACCTTCTTTTTAATGATGATTTAGGTGCACACAATCAAAATCCTGATGGAATGTGTCCACACTGAATCAATATTGGATCTGGGAGTGCATATCCCGTCAATTGTTTATGCTTGCCATAATTTCACAGGAATTCAGTCCAGCTGTTGTTTGTCCTATATTTCCTGTCGAACTGTTTTATTTCTTACAACCCAACTGCAGGTCCTAAATGCAAAGTTATAGAACCAAGCGACCCTCACGTGCACTCCGCATGACTGCACTTGTCGACGTGGCCTACCAATTAGGCTGATTTTGACTATTCTCTCCACCGATTTGCACCAAACTGCAACCGGTGTTCATGCATTCCGAATGTTATTACCTTTTTATTTTTTTTAACAACATCTTACATTGTGCATCGTCTAAGGACATCTACCGTCACACCACACATATGACAAGGCTGACACGTAGACACCATTATGTAGACGTCACGACGAGCAGTGCGTCCGAGATCATATCGGTGCATGGGTCGTGCCACCCCACACGAGAACCGTCCGGGAAGATTATAATTACGCCGCCACGCTCTCCTCGTCTAATTTACACAGGCCATGCCGTCGTGAGTCTCGTTTAGTTTCTCCTCTCAGTATGCTCTAGCATCTAGGTAAAACATTTTGGTAGTCTTACTTCTAAAAGAAAAAAAATAGTTTACTTATTTGGGTGCACTTGAAGCCAATCACTGTGATCACGAAAAAAAGAACATAATCACCAGGAAAGTTATATAGAGACAAATGTCAAATTTTATTTAAGTGAGCATGGTACAGTGTTCAGCACAAACAGAACCCCAAACGACCAATCACATGCATGCCAATACCAGCACACCAGCGCCAGACAAAGATGCAGGGCAAATACCATACCATAAACCCAGGATTAATTCTTGCATGATGGCTGGCGAAGAGTGAGAATGGCTTATTATAAATGGAGGGCGACTACTTCAGGTTCACTTGAGGTTTTCGTTAAACCAGTCAGTCATGTCTGTCAGGGCTTCCTCGGCGTTCTTCACAGCAGCCGCGTCATCGCTATCGTATCTGACAGCCCATCCATGAGAAACCCCAGGAAAAATCTTAACAAAGGAGCCAATCTGCAGAGCCAAAGACATAATATTAGGACAAAATATTTCGAGCTCCAGTTCCGAACAATCTCCTATGGTCCTACGGATAATATGTGTCCCCAGTTTATTGACATTCTAATGTAATACTTGCTGATTTTTCCCCCAAAATAGTACGTCTTCTTCTGTTTATATCATTATAATTTTGCCACTCTCTGGTGAGTTGATGAATATAATGTAAAAATAGCTTCCTAGTTCCATTTTACAAGACACGGGATATATAGATAATAATACTTGCTTATAAATCTAAAACATTCAGTCCAGGGGCCCAAATTAAAGTATTGACTTCCAGGTGTTAAGTCTAGATGTTTATAACAAAATTATTGACAGTTCCTCTCATGTCAAAGGTTGATTACAAAAGTAAAAAAAAAGGTTGATTACAGAACTTGGGTAGAAAGCAGAAACAAGTAATAATTCCAGAACAATCAAACAGTACTCTGACCAGATACTGTTTGATAGAGCCAGTTTCAAATTTGATCATTCATGACTTAGTTTAGCCTTAGTTATATCACATATTCTATACCTTGAGTACATCATGGTTGACTACAATTTCAGGGCGCGAAATGAGAACTTACCTCTGAATTAGAGGATAGAACCTGCTCGAACTGCTTGACCAATTCTGGTGGGGACGTTTTGTCAATTTCAGCTCCAAGTACAGCGATGGGGCATTTAACCTCTGAAAGATAGCACATCTCAGTGTAAGAATTAGAAGCCTTACAAATGGAACAATGTTAAGTGTGTATCTGGAGTTCTCAAGGAAGATATTTACCTTTGATATCATCAACGGTAACAAAAGAAGGATGTGACATAACAGCTGCCTGGATCTCATTAGCTTTCGCTAACTCTGCTACGACCTTTGCTGATATGTGGAGAGAAGAAGCACAATTCTTAGCAGGCTAAAGCTTAAAATTTGGGTCAAGATGTGAAAAACGCAACAGTGCTTACCACCCCAGCAATAACCTGCAGCCCCAACACTAGACACTCCTTGTTCCTTTAGAGCAGCAATAACTGGTTTTGCCTCTTCAAATGCCTTGATCTTTGTAAAGAAAAAATATTAGTTTATATTAAACAAAAATAAGTATCCAGTTCACATTACTTTCAGAGCGAAGTAAAATCATAAATAGCACTCGGAACTTTGGCGAAAGAAAGTAAAGGTTGAACCGGAGGGGGACTCCACCCATATTTCATTCTTAGGCGATGAGGAGACTCAAACCTCGATCAGCTAAGTGGGCTATCCTTCTTACAGAAGAGAGCTTGACTACTGTGGTGGAAGAGAAGGAGAACAAACAGACAGGTAATATCGTACATGTTCCTACAAAGTCATCTCATGCTGGCATTACATGTTAGGTTTCTATCTATTAGTTTTACCATCACTTCCTTACCCTTGGTTACTCTGGTTACATAGTCTCAGTCAAAATACTAAGGCAGGCAAAATCTCATCACTCCGTTAAACATAAACTGAAACAAGGCGAATTGAACATTAACAAAAAGGAATAATGTTTTAAAGAATCAGGAGAAAACGAACCGGGGCATGCTCCTTTAGCCACACTTGTATTGTTCTATCAGCGTCTTCAGGTACATATGGATCCCCATGTAACAAGTCTGGCACCACAACAAAGTATCCGGACGAAGCAACTTTATCGGCTATCTTCCTTCACGAGATAGGTATTCACATCAGAACTCATTCATAGCTGTTAATTGGTGGTTCTGATAAACTGAAGTAGTAGTACTTCAAATGAGTAGCCCTTAGGGGGTCTTTGCCATAAAGAAAACACCTCAAAGTGCGCATAGTCCACCATAAAAGGGAATTAATAACAATTAAAGATTTAACAGCTGTGCTAAAATCTTACTCCAAAATTGCGTTGAAAATTGCAATAATCTAGTTGCCCAAAACATGTGGGAACAATTAGTTATTTTTTCGAAAAAAGGGAAGTCATAGGCTCATAGCCTCTGCATCAATCGATACATATAGCCTTTTATTAAATTATTCAGCCTAGCAGGAGTACTATAAGACTACTCATAGTGGGAGTAACATCACACACTCCAATGCATTTTGGTGACATGGCATGACAATAAATGAAGAAAGAGGGTGAGGTGGTAACTAGCTATGTTACCATAACATCACACTTCTCAAGACAAGATGAGTCTATAATCTAATAAATATAACATGCATGATACCACATATATGTAACTACCCACTATGAAGATAGTAACATAGAGTAGTAACATGCACCATGTTACTACTCTATGTTACTCCCCACTATGACTAGTCTAACCGACTGCAGTTTGTAACGTGTGTGTGTATCCAGTGACAACTGACTGCAATTGGCATATCATTTATTCTTTCTCCTGAGGACCGTTTTTCTCACGGCAGGTAACTCTACTAAAAATGACGGCTGCTGTGGACCAAATTAATAGCCCAAATTTTCAACGACACGCATGGCCTGACAACAACGGCACGGTTACCGTCACAAGTCACTACGGACATGACTATGGGGAGAACTATGTCGTTGCTAGACCAAAAGGATATCGGACGAAACTGTAATAATCTTAATAATAGCACAAAAAAATGTATACCTCAGTTTCGGCGCTTCAAACCCTGCAAACAGAAGACGGGAAGTGGTATTAGTCGTTATTATCATCAGCGAAGGAACTTGAACAAAGAAGAAAAGAGGCTGAGCGAGGGGAGAAACCGAAGACATCGGCGATGAGGACGACGGCGGCCTTGGAGTCTTGGGCGCCGGCGACGTAGGCCCTGACCCCGCCAAAGCTGTCGACGACCTTGCCCTCCCCGCCGGCGGGGCTCAGCGATGGCGGGTTCGCGCAGCACTGCGGGCTAGCCATATTGCTCAGGTTGCGCTGGTGGGTGAGTAGTGCTTGGAAGGTGGGATCGGAATTTGTAAACCAGGCGACGGAGGAGGAGGACTCGGGCGGCAACAACGAAACGACGCGAGAAAGAAGAACAGGACGGCTGACGCTCGAATCTGTTCGCTTCCGACTGCTGGGGAGAAGGCTCCAGACATTTTTTGGGCCTTTGCTTTTAGTGACCTATGACCTCACTGCTGACTGCTGACACAGAGTTCGATTTCGTTTGATGCTCTGCTTTCTTGGATAGTTGGATATTGACACCAGAGGCCTGGCTGCCGTAGGCGTGCGCGACAGATTATTTTATTTTATCTAGAACTTTTCTATTACAATTGCTAACTCTGATCCTAAATACCTGTCATTGATTTAGATAAAATGTAGGCTAAATTTTTTAAACGACCAGTATTTAGAACTGAAAAGGGTAACAAAAAAGGCTTCTACTGAAAGTGAAGGAAATTTGGTTTTCCGGAGGACGTTGGTCTTGAAGAAAAGAGACTTGGTAAGATCTTGGAAAGATCTCACGTACAATTTTGCCTTTGTCCACTAGTTATCACGTGTTGTTTTTTTTTTTGTGAAGAATACTCGAGATTTTATTACTCTACCACAGAATTACAATCAGTTAGCACTAGGTGTGATATAGTATCTGGAGTATGACGTACCCAACAGTCAGTACTTCCTCCAGTTCTACCCAAATTTGCTAAACTATGAGCAACCCTATTTTGATCTCGAGTAATCTTGACGCAACTTGCTTCACGAAGACTAATCAACCGCTTAACTTCCTCGAGAAGATGACCATACACTGATTTGTTGCGGTTATCCTCTCTCACAGCCGACACCACCAATGCACAATCAGTTTGAATGATAATTGGTTCCTCCGACCACATATGAGCTAGAGCTAAACCCTCCATCACCGCACTTACTTCCGCTTCCATCACGTGTTGTTTGATTTCACTCAATCTCAGGATTTCGCTTTTTGAGCAGATGAAAGCCTCAAATTTCTCTCTAGCTTCTCCACCAAATCCTTTTATAAGTGTCTGAAGAAGAATCTTGCTGGTGCTAATAATAAGTTGATTTGGAAATTAATGTCTTCCTATGGAAATTCTTTCAAGATGGTGTGCTCACTACACTAGAAAAAACAAACGAAAAAGAGAACTGGAGGGGGCCTCCTTTTTGTTCCTTTTGTGATCAATCTGAAACTCCCAGGCAATTATTCCTACTTGTCATTTGTCAAAGTAGTTCGGAATTTAGTGGGTTGTATTCTGGCGACTTCTTTAAATCCAAGATCTATTTTGCAAAGTATATCTTGGCTGAGTGCTTTCCTCCCCATGGGTGAAAATTTTCGTATGCACGCCTTGGCTGTTATTTGCTGATCCATTTGGCAGTGAAAAACAAAGTTACTTTTGAGAAACGAATGATGTGATCCACCATGCGGAGATAATCTTTATGTGTTTGTTTGTAATCTATATGGCACCTTTGTATGCAGAAGGAGATGATAACATACTTCGTATTGGCGCCAACCAACCAATGATGAAGGTCGCAGAGATTGTGGTTTAGTCAAGGGACAAATGCTGCAAGGGGTGCCCAACTGTTGATCACCGGACCTGATGAGAAAAACCAGAAGCCTATTTATTTGTTATATATATGTTGGTGCTCAATGTGTTTTGGTCGTAGCATTTCCAAACTCTTGGTTCCTGGCCTGTAACAAACCTGATGCTACTTGTTCACTCTCTTAGCCATGGTGTTAGTAGGTTTTTGCCCTATAGTGGGTGCTATTGTAATAGTCTTCATGTGGTAGGAGGCTTTGTATTGTCATTGTGCAATCAATGTAAAGGAGTTAACCCTATTGGAAAACAAGAAAACAAAAGGCTTGCAGGGTTTATTTTCTTATCAAAACAGATTACGTGGACATGATGGTGGTCGAGACTTAAGAGTTCAGAGAATGTGGGCGGACAGAGCAACGCCATCAGTTGAGATCTTTACTGGAGTAAAGATATAGTGTACTGAAAACTGTGGCAAAATGTTGATGAAATTGTACACTTCTCATCATAGTTATGCGGTTTTAAGGTGATTAAGCTTTAGGAGTTCTCGACAAATGAGTAAACACAACGTTAGTTATGTTATTTTGTGTTCAAGGTTATTTGTGCTCGCACTCAGCTTACAAATACAGTTAACAACTACACAAGCACAAGCACACATACAAAGTTACACACTGCCACAGGTGAATCAGGAACGACTGCTACAACACATAAACCCAGCTTAATTGCAGGGTGACCACCGACCGACGAACAGCTCCCAGAGCTTAAGAAAAAACAGAGCAGCTACATCAAATTCACTTCAGGTACTTATTAAACCAGTCGGTCATGTCCACCAGGGCCTCCTCCGCGCTCTTGACAGCAGACGCATCGTCGTTGCTATATCTCACAGCCCATCCATGTGCAACTCCAGGGAAGATCTTGACAAGGTGATTGATCTGTATAGCCCCAAAACATAATCACAGGATGTGAACTCCATCAGAAGATATATAAACTGCTACCCATCTGTCCCATGGCTATTTTGCCTAAATCATTCAGACCTGGGACTGTCAAAACGAGGTCCAAGGATCCAAAATCTTAACATCTGCACATAATAGCATCCCTAGTGTACCCAGAGTAACGAGTGAGGCCCAAATCCTAAGAAGTAATTTCTTGGACTAAGTTAATGATGCACGTTAATAAAAAAAATCTTGATACATCATCCAACATAAGAATGTCAGTGATGTGATTTGAGAACTACCTAATGTGGAAGAATGTCTGATGCCAAAACATAGTTTGTAGTTCAGACAATACATGGTCTGGGACTAGGGTAGTTTCAAATATGAAACGAAGTTATATACTTATATTAGAAATTCTAGACCTTTTCTCAAAAAAATCTAGACCTCGAGATGAGAACTTACCCCAGGATTAGAAGAAAGAACCTGCTCAAACTGTTTGATCAATTCTGGTGGGGAAACATGGTCAACTTCAGCACCAAGTATAGCGATTGGACATTTCACCTCTGATATTAGATAACATGTGAGGTAGAGCAAGAATTCAAATCCTTCAAAATAGGAACAATGTCTTGACGTCTGTAAAAACCTCAAGAAAGAGATATCTTACCTTTAATATCATCAACAGTAATACGAGAAGGGTGCAACAATACAGCTGCATGTAGCTCACGAGCTTTTGCTAAGTCCACAACCCCCTTGGCTAATATATTGGAAGAAACAAAACCATGCTTAACAGGCTAAGCATGCAAAATCTTTAGTTCGGAAGTAAAATAAGGTAAAAATAGTTCTTACCACCCCAGCAATAACCTGCAGCCCCAACACTCGACACTCCTTGCTCTTTCAGAGCAGCAATAACTGGTTTTGCTTCTTCAAATGCTTGTGCCTGTGTAATGAAACATAGTTTATTATTATTTTTGAACGAGTAATGGAACAAAGTTTATTTGTTAAGAAAACAAGAAAATAAATGGAAGATGAACAAGCAACACAATGCATTGTGATAAGTTCTTCTGACGCTCCTGCCACTTGGTACTTCAGTCAGCAATGTCATTGGACAAAAACTTTGGAAATATTTCAAATACATAATAAACATAAACTGGAACGACGTGAGCTGAATATTTAGCAAAGAAGAATAGGGACGCAAGGAATTAGGAAGCAACGAACCTGGGGATGCTCATTTCTCCACACTTGTATTGGTCTATCAGCATTTTCAGGTACGTATGGATCCCCATGAAAGAAATCTGGCACCACAACAAGGTATCCCAACGAAGCAACTCTGTCTGCTATCTTCCTTCATGAGTTAGGAAATTAAAGGCATATCCCATTTGCAGTTGACACTCAGTGCCCAATATAAATTCATGTTTATTTCTTAGTGGGCATAGGCTAACATAAATACAAGTCCAGTTAACCATGCTAAAATCAGTACAAAATAACCCCAAAAAATATAAGAGCAATTAATCATATATTCTATTACCATGAGTTATTATAAGAGTCGGTTTTCAGACCGTCTGTAGCTACTCCCTTTGTGGTAAAAAATGTAGAAAAAATAATACTCATCTCAACATCTACAACACTTCATTTTTATGTTATTAGATTTATTATCCCGAAGGTTACATTTTTTAGACAACAAAACATACTTTCATAATTTTTTCTTAGTTTTTATTAAAAACGACATATTTCATAGGAAGTGATGGTCAAAGTATTGTTGCTTTTAATCTTTTCTCAATATTAGTATATGAGTGAGTGATTGACAGACGACAAACTAGCTGAAATACTGAACCTTTTAATACAGCATCAATATTCGACTAGCGGTGAATGCTCGTAATAACAACTGAAACAAGAACGCAATACGCTTTAGGTGTCTAAAGTCGTATCGATGCAGTACAATTTTTTTCTCTAAACCAGAATATACCAATCAGTTATCGTCAAAATGTTTGCATACCTCAGATTCGGCGCTTCAAACCCTGTAAGGAGAGGGCGAAAAGGGTTGTTACTGATTACTCGCCGCTCTCCTAGGTTAGGAACATGGATACGAGGAGCAAAAAAGAATTTTGTGAGGCAAAATCGAAATCAGTTACCGAAGATGTCGGAGATGAGGACGACGGCAGCCTTGGAGTCGACGGCGCCGGCTACGTACGCCGTGAGGCCACCGAAGCTGTCGACGACCTTACCCTCCCCGCCGGCGGTGTTCAGCGCCGGCGGGTTCGCGCAGCACTGCGGGGTCGTCATCTCTCTCTCCGTCTTGTTATGTTTTCTCTCTCGCTCGCAACTGGAAGCAGCTGAGCAGGATGACTGGATGAGGAAGCAACGCAGGAAGGAAAAATGGGGGAGCCGTACGACGTCGGCTTGATGGGGACAGATTTGCATCAAGACGGGGGCTAGAAAGTTGGATGCTTTGACGAAGTGAAAGGTGAAGATCCGGCCATTCAGTCACCGAACAAGGATGCAGCAGTGAGCCGTGGTCGGTCTTTTGTGGGCCCACCATTAAGCCAAGGATAGTCACTGCTGACACAACGTTTAGGGATGCCAATTTCCTTTTTCTTTATCAAAAACAATCTGTACTACTAAGGAATCGACGTGTGGCTCTCCAAGCAGGGACAGAGAGGTTGTAAAACGCTCCCGCACCCGCTCCCGTCGCCCCAGCCCCGGCGCCGCCCGCCGCCCACGCGCCTCTCCTACTCCCTCCCTTGTCGCCGCCGCCAGCGGGAGCCGCCGGGCAAAGCCCCGGGCGGTGCTGGCGGCGGCGGCCTCCCTCTCCGCCGAGACGACCCATCGGGGCGGGCTCGATCTGGCGGCGGTGGAAGGTGCCGGCTCCGGCCACGGCCGTCCCGGCTCCAGCCACGGATGGCCGTGTGGTGGTTGGACGCGGGGTGGCTTCTCTGCCCCTACTCGCCGGTGCTGCTTGGCACGGTGGTGTGGGCGGCCAGATCTGGGCCGGTGGGCCTAGGTCTAGGCCGGGCGGGCCCAGCTGCTCCCACACAGGTGTCTTTCCCCATTGGGACCTCCGGCGCGTTCCGGTGTGCTCGCACGGCGGTGGTCGATGGTGGTGTCGGCGCGGCAAGTTCCGGTCTTCCGGGGTAGCTGGAGGACAGATCTGGGCCTGGTAGGGCCCGACCGGATCCTCTCGATCTGAGGGTGGCCTGGGGTGCGCAGCTGTGTGCCCAGTGCTCCACCTCCGCTGCCTCTCGCCGGCTGTCATTTGTCGCCGCGGGTGACATTCTGGAGTCGCTGGGGCGACATCCTTGCTAGCTATCTGGGACGAGGTCCTTGGGCCGTCTTAGTACTGCAGCTACTCTGGCGGCTGCGGTCTGTTCTCCCTCCGACCAATTTGGTCGTGCTTGTGCAGGTGCGCTCGCGTGTTGGGGATGGTGCATCGTGGTGCTGCCAATCTAGGGTCTTGGACGTTTAGATATAGGTCTGGCCGGAATCTGTCAGCCAACACGTGTTTCTTGTGGATGAGTCTAGTTGGGGCTAGCTCATAGTGCGACTTAGGTTGGAGGCGCGGTAGTGATCTCTGCCTTGTTCACTCTACGTCCTCGCGACGACGTCCAGAATTTCTAACTAGGTTTGGACCTCGGCGAAAGCAGCGCATGGCTATAGCCTGCGCCGGTGACGGCATCACCTGCGGGTGTCGTTCCCTTGTTGAAGGCGTCCCGACGATGGCCCTCCTGTTTGAAATGATGGATTTCATCCCTCCGCCTCAATCTGCCTCCTTGGAGGCCTCGCTTCGAGTAAGCTTCCTCTGGTAGTGTCTTGTGGAGCACCGTGTGTCCTCTCACTGGTGTCGCAGCCCTCTTGCAACGTCGGCCTAGCTACTTTTACACGGTTCGCTGCGGTAGCTGATTTCATTCCTAGCACCTTGGGGGGCTTTGCTAGGTCGGCATCTGGTCGTAGCTCTTGCCGATGTGTCTATCCCAACGCCAGAGGATGATGTTGTGTGTTTGGTTTGGACCTAGCCCGAGCTCCATGGGTGGTGGTTCTCGGGTCTGGGTGAAAACCTTGCAGGACCTCTGTCTCTGCCGACGACGATGACGCATTCTTGCGTCATTCACCTTCTTGGAGGCGTCGCCTCAACCCCCCCTCATTTGGTTCCTCAAGCTCTGCTAGGTAGCCGGCCCGTCGTTGAGTTCCCCCTTGTGTTGCATATCTTGGTGCGGTGGAGGTTTGTTGGCGTGGACACGGTCGCGATTGCTCCGGTGCAACAAAAGACAAGGCTCCCTCTTCATGGATCAAAGGGTGCTTCGGCTTACTTTTCTGTGTTGTCTTTTATTATGGTGTGCGGTGTGCGTTTGGCGTGTGTGTGTTGTAACTCATGGTGTAACTCCTAGCCGGTTGTTGGTTTCGTTAATTCAAAGCCGGGCTCATTTCGAGCCTTCCGTCTAAAAAAAAAAAGAATCGACGTGTTCAGTTCAAAAAAAAAAGGAATCGACGTGTTTGTTCTTGCATGGCATAGTCACTTCCCTCGAACCTGGTAGATCAGGGTAATCACAAAATTGCTCACTGTGGAAACAAAGAGTCGCCGGTCGCCCTGATCAACGCCACGGAGTTTCTTTAACTGAGCAATGACACCAATGTCACAGCTATGTGGCCGGTGGGAGATCCTAACAAGTAGTTTGATTTACTCATCCAGCTCCATGGGGATATTTTGAAGATGAGATGATCTGGAATGTGACAGGAAGTCCTAAGATACTTGTGAACTTTAGTGCAAAACTTGTGTTCGTCAAATATGTGGTGTATTCTAAATATGGATCTAGGAAAAACAAAATCTCTATCGTCCCCTTCCACGACGCGGTTCACATGGTGGTTTCTTTGTGAGTTACTCCGTATATCCTAGTCCATCTATCTTCTCACGTTTAAATAGGAGCAATATTACATGGACCGTTATACCATGTGCCGCAACAAGCGTGTGATGAATACTCTCGTGGGATTTGTTGTTGCGATAAACAGCACATGGCATTCATTTACTATTTTGCGCATCCTCCCTCCACTCAATTAAGTAGCTCCCTGGCAGTTGATATGATCGTATCAATAAAAGTTCACTGAGTAGTCTCCTGGGAGAAAAATATTTTGTGAACGCCTTTGCATTCGCCATCCCAAATCAAATCGGCCCCAATGAGCAAAAATGGGTCTAAACAGCCATAATCTTAACAGTATATGATTATGTTTCTATGCCCAATATGAAGCCTATACCATCCATCGAATTCATACTATTTTGAGCATCCTCCCTCCCTCAAATAAAGTAGGTCCAAGATTCAAGATTTCATCGTATCAATCAAAGTTCACTTCGTAAAATAAGTGTCTTTTTTTTTTGAAAAGGGAAAACCCGGCTTCTGCATCGTGGTGATGCACACAGCCTTTTATTGAGAAACAGTAATCTTTGTTCAGTACTTATTACATCTCAAGGATCGCGTAAAGTCGATACAAGAATCAACCAGCGAAAAAAGGAGAACAGCATGAATCGACTAAGCATCCTCTAGTCGACTAATATGCTGCCAGCCAGCCCGGCACAAGATATCCTGAGCGACCATCTGGAGCCGTGTGCATCCAGAAGCCATGACATCCCGCTGCTCTGGTGGTGATAGGAGAGCCCAAAGTTGGATCCAATGCACCATGGAGAAGATCACCTGTAAAAAATTGGAATTTTTCTTGTTGTTAAAGATTATATCATTGCGGCATCTCCATATTGACCAACATAAGGCTGATACACCAATGCGAATTAAAGCCTTGGATTGTTTGTCAACTCCATTTAACCAATTTCCAAATATATTTGTAATATTGGTTGGCGGAGGGAGATTATGAGTAAAATTAACAGTTCGCCAAATTAATTTAGCAAAAGGGCATGTTAAGAATAAGTGTTCTACCGTCTCTTGCTCTCCACAAAAAACACATTTAGTACACCCAATCCATTGTCTCTTTGCTAAATTATCTTTTGTCAAAAGCACCTTATTACTCAGGAACCACATAAATTTTTTGATTTTTAGGGGGATTTTTATTTTCCAAAGATATTTCCGCAAGTATGGTGTATGATCATTCATAAGATCCTCATACATAGATTTGACTGTAAACAACCCACCAGTTGTTAGTTTCCACATAAAACAGTCCGGTTCATCATTTAAATTTACCATCATTAATCTTTGGCATAAGTGTAATCATGATGTCCACTTATTACCAGATAGCACCCGTCTGAAGCCAAAGTAAAATAAGTGTCTAATAGGCTTTCCTCATATTAGATGAAATGTGGCACTTATTTTAGAACGGAGGACGTAGCATGTATATATTTCAGAGTGCGCCCCATTTGCTTAGCCAAAACTGAGGTTAGCCCCTGTCCCCCTCCGTATGTTGATTGTTGTTGTTGGTCCTAACTTACTAGCGAAGTATTATTTCCCCTGCATTTACGTTAGGTGTTGAACATCTTGGTGAGTATTATGTACACATGGTTACTGATTTTTTAGATCAACAGGCCTCCGCCCCTTTCCATTTCCATTGAGAAAATGAAAAGACAGTCACAACAAATTCAGTACTTATTACAGACCTCAACTAAAGCAACTCAAACTAGCAGTAACCAAAACACATGGTTACTGATGAACCTAGGAGGCTATTACAAATCACATGACAGATGGTACAGTGGTGAATGGTGGGTAGTTCTGACCCATGAAACGAGGACGTGTTGTCCCGGAGGAGGCCGTCCGCTACGTGTCCACCTGGCGGAGTGCGCTGCCCCGCCCGTTGGAACCGGAGAAGCGCGTCCGCCCGGGGACGGAATTATTTCTCTCGCAATCTCGCGCACAGGAGCGCATAGGAGAAAGTCACGTTTCGCTGGAAACGATATATACCAAGTCCAAAGATTGAACATGCTTGACCGATCCTTTTCCTTTTCCTATACTAGTAGGTGTGTGTAACACTCTACTAGGATCTATGCGGAGAATTTATGGATTCGATACAAGTCTACGGCGTCACGCCGATTCCAGGAGTTCAACTCCAGATAGTTCTGGGAAGGAGGAGTAGGTTGGCATCATCCGTTAAACCAGGAAAGATGCTCCACACGTTCTGGATGACGATCGTTTAACGGACGACCAACTGGGCCGTTACTTCTGCGCCTCTGGTTGGGCTGCTTGGACAACACGGCGGCCCAACTGAGCTCGCGCCCGTGCCTTCTTCCTCCACTTGGACTGTCGATTAGCTTGTCCACGCACGAAGGTCGTGACAATCCGCTCTCCTAAGGAACCAGCATGTCCCCAGGCTGGTGCCGTCGGGTACCGACGATGAAGTGAATGTAACTCTTCCCAGGTACGCAATTCACCTGACACTCTGTGCCAATCCACTTGTACCTACTGAAGAAGCTTCTTGCCCTTTTGGATTACCCGCTCCTGCAGAAACTGACCTGGAACAAGCACAATTTGGTCTTCCAGCAACAAACAGTCAGAGCTTACCGTGTAAGTTGGCCCGAGTGCCTTTTTGAGCTGAGACACATGGAAAACTGGATGGATCTGACTGGATGATGGTAACTCTAGTTTATAAGCTACAGCTCCCACTCGAGGTTGGATTACTTTGTATGGGCCAAAGTACCGAAAACACAGCTTGTTGGACGATTTGTGTGCCAAGGATGTTTGAATATATGGCAAGACGAAGGTATACATGATCACCCACCTGGAATGAGCGTTCATATCGTTTCTTTTCTGCGAACATTTTCATTTGTTGTTGTGCTTGAAGGAGGTTTTGATGGATGACTTGTTGCATGAGGGCGCATTCTGCAAGCCACTGCTGCAAATCAGTTGGTGTAAGATTATCCGGCGGCGGAATACCAAAATGTTGTGGCTTCTGTCCATAGAGCACCTCAAATGGAGAGTGTCTCAGGGCTGAATGGAAGGTTGTGTTGTACCAAAATTCAGCCTGTGGAAGCCATTGTGACCATTTCTTGGGATTAGCATGTACAAAACATCTGAGGAAGGTCTCAACACACTGATTCCCTCTCTCTGTTTGACCATCTGTCTGTCTGTCTGTGGGTGGTAAGTTGTGCTTAAGTTCAATGTCGTGTCAGCTAATTTGAACAATTGCTCCCACAGTTTGATGGTGAACACTTTGTCCCGGTCTGAGATGATGGTTAGTGGCATTCCATATAATTTAAAGATGTTGTTGATGAAGACTTGAGCCGCTGAGCTGTGAAAGGGTGTTTGATGGGAATGAAATGCGCATATTTAGAGAACTTGTCAACTACCACCAAGATGGTATCGAACCCTTGAGACAACGGAAGTTTTTCAATGAAATCCATTGAGATGGTGTGCCATGCTTCAGCTGGAACAGGCAGTGGTTGCAGCAAACCCGGGTTCTTTACATGTTCTCCTTTTGCTTGTTGACAGGTGGTGCACGTTTGGACAAATTGCTGGACATCATTCTTCATCCCCTTCCAAGCGAATAGATCCTTGATTTTCTTGTAAGTTGCAACGATCCCTGAATGACCTCCTATGGCACTACTGTGCAAAGCTGCAAGAATAGCTTTGTGTGCTTCCTTGTGATTCCCTAGCCACATTTTTCATTGGCAATATATAATCCCGTTGTTCAAAGAGAACCCCTGCTCACTTGGGCTTTTCATCGACAATTCAACAAGCAATTGTTTTGTCTCCGGGTCTTGTGCATAGCCTTCTTCTATCACTTCCAACCATCTTGGTTGGATTGTAGAAACAATATGTAATTCCTCTTTGTGACTTCTGCGTTATAATGCATCCACCGCTCGATTTTCAGACCCTTGCTTACATACCACTTTGTATTGGAGCTCGAGTAGTTTGAAAAAACCTTCTGTTGCATAGCTGTGTTAGCTGGACTGGCCCCCAAGTGTATCAAACTTTTTTTTTTGAAGTAGGTGTATCAAACTTTTTTGGTTAGTATAGAGTTGGAACTCCCCCACTTGCAAGTATGATTTCCATTTGTCAATTGACATGAGAATGGACAGGCACTCCTTGTCGTAAGTAGACAATGTAAGTAGACAGTGTCCTGTTTTTTGCTCCTAACGCCTTGCTCAGAAATGCAATGGGGTGCCCTTGTTGCATCAACACGGCCCCTATCCCCATGTCACAAGCATCCGTTTCTAACTGGAATGGTTTGGAGAAGTCTGGTAGAACGAGAACTGGGGCTCGAACCAATTCTTCTTTCAGCGCATCGAACGAATCTAGTGTGTACCTATACCACACATACACTTCTCCCTTCTTCATTAGTTGCGTTAGAGGCCGGCTAATGGGACCAAAATTTCGAATAAAGCATCGATAATACCCAGCTAAGCCAAGGAACCCTCTAAGTTGTTTGACATTTTCTGGCACTGGCCATTTCTGGACTGCACTGATCTTGGATGCATCAGTTGCCACTCCCTTGTCACTAATGACGTGTCCCAAATACTCCAGCGACTGTTGCGCAAAAATGCATTTGTTGCGCTTGACGTAAAGCTTGTGATGTGTCAACAACTGTAGTACTTGATCTAGATGTTTACATTGTTCATCCAACGTCTTGCTGTATAGCAATATGTCGTTGACGAACACGAGCACAAATTTCCTCAGGAGTGGTGCAAACACAGTGTTCATTGCTGTCTGGAAAGTTGTCGGTGCAGACGTCAAGCCAAACGGCATTGTTTGATGTATTTTCTGTTTATGTTGGTATGATCGTAGGTATGGAGGAGTCCTCCACCCTACCGTACCCCCCTCTTGTATTGATGGGCTTAGTCCCAACAATATAACACGTAACCGTGTGGATATCCAACACACGTTCCACGCCAAAACCTAACATGGTATCAGAGCGTCTCTTCCGAGACGTTTAGCTGCCCTACGCCGCCGCCGCCCCTGCCTTCTGCAGCCGCCGCCGCCACACAACGCTGCCGCTGTCGGTTGCTGCCGCCGCACAATCACGCCACAATCTCGCAGCCCTCCCGATCGAAACTGATCGCTGCTGCCACGACCAACACCACGACTGCAGCCCCGTCAATCCTCTGATTGATGCTGCCCCTTCGACAACGACAACAAGACACGACATGCCGCCGCTGCTGCCCCTACAGTCGCCGCTGCAACACCGTCAAGATCGCCATGAGTTCTTCATCGTCAACCATGGCCCTGGCCGCTGCCATGGGTGCTCCTCCGGTGCAGCCCCTGACCCGCAAGAATTTCCTTGCATGGAAGGCCCTCGTCCTCCCCGCCTTCCGCGGTGCTCGAGTCATAGGCCTCCTCAATGGCTCCGATCGTGCACCCGCTGAAATCGTGGAGATAGATGGCCCTGACAAAGAGAAGAATTTTGTGGAGAAACCGGCCTATGTTGCCTGGATCGGACGAGATCAGCAAGCCCTCATCTACCTCCTCAACTCGCTGTCCCCGGACATCCTGTCTCACGTTCTTGGTGCGGAAACTACTGTTGCGGCATGGAAGACCATCGACAACATGTTCAAGACCGTTGCTCGATCCAAGGTTCAACATCTTCGCAGTGAACTAAATGACACAAAGAAACTTCAGATGTCCGCAGATGAGTACTACACCAAGATGAAGGGGTTTGCCTCTGAGCTTGCTACGGTTGGAAAGTCCCCCGATGACGATGAGCTGATTGGCTACATGCTCTGTGGTCTGGATGTGGATCACTACAATGCTCTCATCGCAAACATCAATGGTAAACCAGAAACAACCCTTGATGAATTCTACAACCAATTGTCTGCCTATGATATGCGTAACAGCCCCAAGGAGCCTGAAGAGGGGTTCACTTCCTCTGCCAATCTCGCTCGTCGTGGTGGTGATGACCGTGATGGTCGATACCATGGTGCATGTGGTGGCCGCAGCCCCGAGCGCGGGCAAGCAGATCGACGCCTGGAGTACCGTGGAAGAGGAGGAGGCGGATGGTCCCGTGACCGTCGAGACCGCCGTGATGGACCGTGGAGACGTGACGATGCACACCCACGGCAGGATGGTGGTGGTGACCGTCCACTCCGTCGTGATGATGATGACCATCGCCGCAATGATGGTGGCGGCAAGGGACGTCGTCGCTCTGACCGTGCTCCCACACCCTTTGTTGACACCACCTATCAGATCTACACTATTTATGGCCACCTTGCCAAGGATTGTTGGTGGCGCTATGAGGATGATGATGATCGTGACAACAAGGGTGACAAGGGTGACAAGGGTGCAAACTTTGCATCCTATGGTGTAGACACCAACTGGTACTCCGACACAGGTGCCACCGACCACATCACCGGTGAGCTGCACAAGCTCTCGACGCATGAGAAGTACAATGGACATGACCGTGTTCGCACGGCTGAAGGAACATGTATGCACATTAGCCACATTGGTCATTCAAAATTTGCACATCCACATGGTTCCTTTGATCTCAATAATATTCTTCATGTCCCTAATGCATCAAAGAATCTTCTTTCTGTTCATCGTTTTACCCTTGATAATCATCTTTTTATTGAGTTTCATCCTTTCTTATTTTTGATTAAGGACCAAGCAACACAAAGAGTTCTTTTTAGAGGGCCATGCCATGGTGGTCTCTATCCCTTGCTTCCCATGTTCAATGAGACCTACAAGCTCTCCTTCATAGCAATAAAGCCGTCATCCTCTACATGGCACCGCCGTTTACGATATTCATCTTCCTTTGTGGTTCAACAAGTTCTTGTTAGTTAGCCAGGAGTCATCAACTACCATATCCCAGAACGCACTCCATATGTTTGTGATTCTTGTCAGTTAGCCAGGAGTCATCAACTACCATATCCCATATCCACTAGTGTTTCTACTGCTCCTTTGGAGCAAGTGTTCTCTGATGTATGGGGCCTTGCTCCTCTTTCCGTGGGAAAAAACATGCATACTATGTAAGATTTATTGATGATTTTAGTAAATTCACATGAATTTATTTGCTCAAAAAGCGTTCTGATGTTTATCAAGTCTTTCTTAATTATCAACAGTATGTTGAGCGCAAGTTTGGTAGAAAAATTGTTACCATGCAAACTCATTGGGGAGGAGAGTATGAAAAATTCAATGGTTTCTTTCAAAAGGTTGGCATCACACATCATGTTTCATGTCCTCATGCTCATCAGCAAAATGGTTCCGCTGAAAGAAAACATCGTCATATTGTTGAAGTTGGTTTTGCTTTCTTTGCTAATGCATCCATGCCTCTTAAGTTTTGGGATGGAGCTTTTCTTACAGCCACCTTTCTTATCAACATTCTATCAAGTAAAGTTCTTGATTTTGCGTCTCCAACTGAGCGTCTCCTTAATGTCACACCAAATTATGATGCTCTTCGAACTTTTGGTGGTGCTTGTTGGCCCAATCTTCGTTCGTATAATAAACGCAAACTTGCCTTCCGCACAAAACCGTGTGTCTTTTTAGGCTATAGTCCTCTCCATAAAGGTGTTAAGTGTCTTGACATTTCTACAGGTCGAGTATTTATCTCTAGAGATGTTGTGTATGATGAGAATGTTTTTCCTTTCTCCACATTACATCCAAATGCCGATGCTCGTTGATGGCGTGTAACTCACACGTTCGTTGGGAACCCCAAGAGGAAGGTATGATGCACGATAGCAAGTTTTCCCTCGAAAAAACCAAGGTTTAATCGAACCAGTAGGAGCCAAGAAGCACGTTGAAGGTTGATGGTCGCGAAATGTGATGCGGCGCAACACCGGGGATTCCGGCGCCAACTAGGAACCTAAACACAACCAAAGTACTTTGTCCCAACGAAGCAGTGAGGTTGTCAATCTCACCGGCTTGCTGTAACAAAGGATTAAACGTATCCAGTGGAAGATGTTTGCAAAGAAAACAGTAAAACAAGTAGATTGTATGCTATGTAAAGAATAGGACCGGGGTCCACGGTTCACTAGAGGTGTCTCTCCCATAAGATAAAGCATGTTGGGTGAACAAATTACAGTCGGGCAATTGACAAATAGAGAAAGACATAACAATGCATATACATGACATGGTAAATATAGTGAGATTTAATCCAGGCATTACGACAAAGAACATAGACCGCCATCCAACTGCATCTATGCCTAAAAAGTCCACCTTCAGGTTATCGTCCGAACCCCCTCCAGTATTAAGTTGCAAAGCAACAGACAATTGCATTAAGTATGGTGCGTAATGTAATCAACAACTACATCCTTAGACATAGCATCAATGTTTTATCCCTAGTGGCAACAACACATCCACAACCTTAGAACTTTCTGTCACTGTCCCGATTCAATGGAGGCATGAACCCACTATCGAGCATAAATACTCCCTCTTGGAGTTAAGAGTAAAAACTTGGCCAGAGCCTCTACTAATAACGGAGAGCATGCAAGATCATAAACAACACATGAACAATAGATTGATAATCACCATAATCATAGTACTCTCTATCCATCGGATCCCGACAAACACAACATATAGTATTACATATAGATGATCTTGATCATGTTAGGCAGCTCACAAGATCTAACAATGAAGCACAACAAGGAGAAGACGACCATCTAGCTACTGCTATGGACCCATGGTCCAGGGGTGAACTACTCACTCATCACTCCGGAGGCGACCATGGCGGTGAAGAGTCCTCCGGAGATGAATCCCTCTCCGGCAGGGTGCCGGAGCGATCTCCGAATCCCCGAGATGGGATTCGCGGCGGCGGCGTCTCTGTAAGGTTTTCATCGTGGCTCTCGTCTGGGGGTTTCGCGACAAGCTTTAAGTAGGCGGAGGGTCAACGCGGGGCCACACGAGGGCCCAGGGGATAGGTCGGCGCGGCCAGGGCTTGGGCCGCGCCGCCACCCCGCCTCCTCGTGGCCCCACTTCGTTAGGTCTTCGGTCTTCGGAAGCTTCGTGCAAAATAGGACCCTGGGCGAAAGTTCCAATTCCGAGAATATTTCTTTACTAGGATTTCTGAAACCAAAAACAGCAGAAAAACAATGGCTCTTCGGCATCTTGTTAATAGGTTAGTTCCAGAAAATGCATAAATATGACATATAATGTGCATAAAACATGTAGGTATCATCAATAAAGTAGCATGGAACATAAGAAATTATCGATACGTTGAGACGTATCATCAAACTTAGTTCTCGTCCCGAGCAGGTAAAACGATAACAAAGATAATTTCTGAAGTGACATGCCATCATAATCTTGATCATACTATTTGTAAACATATGTAATGAATGCAGCGATCAAAGCAAAGGTAATGACATGAGTAAACAACTGAATCATATAGCAAAGACTTTTCATGAATAGTACTTCAAGACAAGCATCAATAAGTCTTGCATAAGAGTTAACTCATAAAGCAATAAATCAAAGTAAAGGTGTTGAAGCAACACATAGGAAGATTAAGTTTCAGCGGTTGCTTTCAACTTATAACATGTATATTTCATGGATATTGTCAACATAAAGTAGTATAATAAGTGCAATATGCAAGTATGTAGGAATCAATGCACATTCACACAAGTGTTTGCTTCTTAAGGTGGAAGGAGATAGGTAAACTGACTCAACAATAAAAGTAAAAGAATGGTCCTTCGAGAGGAAAGCATCGATTGCTGTATTTGTGCTAGAGCTTTTATTTTGAAAACATGAAACAATTTTGTCAACGGTAGTAATAAAGCATATGAGTTATGAAAATTATATCTTACAAGTTGCAAGCCTCACGCATAGTATACTAATAGTGCCCGCACCTCGTCCTACTTAACTTGGACTACCGGGTCTTCGCATGCCATGTTTCAACCAAGTGTCACAAAGGGGTACCTCCATGCCGCCTGTACAAAGGTCCAAGGAGAATGCTCGCATTTGGATTTCTCGCTTTTGATTATTCTCAACTTAGACATCCATACCGGGACAACATGGACAACAGATAATGGACTCCTCTTAAATGCATAAGCATGTAGCAAAGTTATTATTCTCATATGAGATTGAGGATATATGTCCAAAACTGAAACTTCCACCATGGTTCATGGCTTTAGTTAGCGGCCCAATGTTCTTCTCTAACAATTTTGCATGCTCCAACCACTAAAATGATAGACCTTCAGACAAGACGGACATGCATAGCAACTCACATGATATTCAACAATAGTTGATGGCGTTCCCAGAAGCATGGTTATCGCACAACAAGCAACTTAATAAAATATAAAGTGCATAAGTACATATTCAATACTACGATAGTTTTTAAGGCTATTTTGTCCCATGAGCTATATATTGCATAGGTGAATGATGGAATTTTAAAGGTAGCACTCAAGCAATTTACTTTGGAATGGCGGAGAAATACCATGTAGTAGGTAGGTATGGTGGACACAAATGGCATAGTAGTTGGCTCAAGGATTTTGGATGCATGAGAAGTATTCCCTCTCGATACAAGGTTTAGGCTAGCAAGGTTATTTGAAGCAAACTCAAGGATGAACAAGTGCAGCAAAACTCACATAAAAGACATATTGTAAACATTATAAGACTCTACACTGTCTTCCTTGTTGTTCAAAACTCAATACTAGATATTATCTAGACCTTAGAGAGACCAAATATGCAAATCAAATTTTAGCAAGCTCTATGTATTTCTTCATTAATGGGTGCAAAGCATATGATGCAAGAGCTTAATCATGAGCACAACAATTGCAAAGTATCACATTATCCAAGACATTTTAGAATTACTACATGTAGCATTTTCCAATTCCAACCATATAACAAATTAACGAAGAAGAAACTTCGCCTTGAACATTATGAGTAAAGCCTAAGGACACATGTGTCCATATGCAACAGCGGAGCGTGTCTCTCTCCCACAAAGTGAATGCTAGGATCCATCTTATTCAAACAAAAACAAAAAACAAAAACAAACCGCTCCAAGTAAAGAACACAAGATGTGATTGAATAAAAATATAGTTTCAGGGAGGAACCCTGATGATTTGTCGATGAAGAAGGGGATGCCTTGGGCATCCCCAAGCTTAGACGCTTGAGTCTTCTTAAAATATGCAGGGGTGAACCACGGGGCATCCCCAAGCTTAGAGCTTTCACCTCTTGATCATAGTATATCATTCTCCTCTCTTGACCCTTGAAAACTTCCTTCACACCAAACTTCAAGCAAACTCATTAGAGGGTTAGTGCATCATTAATAATTCACTCATTCAGAGGTGACACAATCATTATTTTCACTTCTGGACATTGCATAATGCTACTGGACATTAATGGATCAAAGAAATAAATCCAACATAGCAAAAGAGGCAATGCGAAATAAAAGGCAGAATCTGTCAAAAACAGAACAGTCCGTAAAGACGAATTTATAAATGGCACCAGACTTGCTCAAATGGAAAAACTCAAAACTAATGAAAGTTGCGTACATATCTGAGGATCACGCTCGTAAATTGGCAGATTTTTTCGAATTTTCTACAGAGAATTATGCCCAGATTCGTGACAGACAGCAATGCTGTTTCTGCGCAGCGATCCCAAATATAACATCAACTTTGACATAGAAACTTTACTTGGCACAAAAACATGATAAGGAGAGGTTGCTACAGTAGTAAACAACTTCCAAGACTCAGCAAAACAAAAAATTGCTGTAGGTAAAAACATGGGTTGTCTCCCATAAGCGCTTTTCTTTAACGCCTTTCAGCTAGGCGCAGAAAGTGCAAATCAAGTAACATCGAGAAGAAGCATCAACATCATAGCTTGTTCTAATAATAGAATCAAAAGGCAACTTCATTCTCTTTCTAGGGAAGTGTTCCATACCTTTCTTGAGAGGAAATTGATATTTAATATTACCTTCCCTCATATCAATAACAGCACCAACGAAAAAGGTCTTCCCAACACAATTGGACAAGATGCATTGCATTCGATATCCAAGACAACAAAATCAACGGGGACAAGGTTATTGTTAACCGTAATGTGCACATTATCAATCCTCCCCAAAGGCTTCTTTTTAACATTATCGGCAAGATTAACATCCAAATAACAATTCTTCAATGGTGGCAAGTCAAGCATATCATAAATCTTTTTAAGCATAACAGAAATACTTGCACCAAGATCACATAAGGCATTACATTCAAAGTCATTGAATTTCATTTTAATGATGGGCTCCCAACCATCTTCTAACTTTCTAGGAATAGAAGTTTCAAGTTTTAGTTTCTCTTCTCTAGCTTTTGTGAGAGCATTTGTAATATGTTTGGTAAAGGCTAAATTTATAGCACTAGCATTAGGACTTTTAGCAAGTTTTTGTAAGAACTTTATAACTTCAGAGATGTGGCAATCATCAAAATCTAAATCATTATGAGCTACAGCAATGGGATCATTGTTCCCGAGGTTGGAAAAAATTTCAGCAGTTTTATCACAAGCGTTTCAGCAGTTTTAGCAATTTCAGCAGTTTTGTTCGCTTTGCACTAGGAGTAGAAACATTGCCAACACCAATTATATTACCATTGATAGTAGGAGGTGCAGCAACATGTGAAGAATTAGCATTACTAGTGGTGGTAATAGTCCAAACTTTAGCTACATTATTCTCTTTAGCTAGTTTTTCATTTTCTTCTCTATCCCACCTAGCACGCAATTCAGCCATTAATCTTATATTCTCATTAATTCTAACTTGGATGGCATTTGCTGTAGTAGTAATCTTATTATCAATATCATTATTAGGCATAACTTTCAATTTTAAAAGATTAACATCGAGGCAAGTCTATCAACTCTAGAAGCAATAGTATCAATTTTATCAAGCTTTTCCTCAACAGATTTGTTAAAAGCAGTTTGTGTACTAATAAATTCTTTAAGCATGGCTTCAAGACCAGAGGGTACATTCCTATTATTGTTGTAAGAATTCCCATAAGAATTACCATAACCATTACCATTAGCGAGAAGGATATGGCCTATAGTTATTACCGAGTTGTTCCTATAAGCATTGTTGTTGAAATTATTATTTTTAATGAAATTCACATCAACATTTTCTTCTTGAGCAACCAATGAAGCTAAAGGAACATTATTTGGATCTACATTAGATCTACCATTCACAAGCATAGACATAATCACATCTTTATCACTCAAGGAAGAGGTTTCCTCAACAGAATTTACCTTCTTACCTTGTGGAGCTCTTTCCGTGTGCCATTCAGAGTAATTTATCATCATATCATCAAGAAGTTTTGTAGCCGCCAATGTGATGGACATAAAGGTACCTCCAGCAGCTGAATCCAATAAATTCAAGAAAAATTTAGTCCTGCATAGAAGGTTCGGATGATCATCCAAGTAGTCAGTTCATGGGTTGGGCAATTCTTTACCAAAGTTTTCATTCTCTCCCATGCTTGAGCAACATGTTCAGTATCTAATTGCTTAAAATTCATTATGCTACTTCTCAAAGATATAATTTTAGCGGAGGATAATATCTACCAATAAAAGCATCCTTGCATTTAGTCCATGAATCAATACTATTCTTAGGCAAAGATAGCAACAATCTTTAGCTCTTCCTCTTAATGAGAAAGGAAACACTTTCAATTTAATAATATCACCATCTACATCTTTATACTTTTGCATTTCACAAAGTTCAACAAAATTATTGAGATGGGCAGCAGCATCATCAGTACTAGCACCAGAAAATTGTTCTCTCATAACCAAATTCAAAAGCAGGTTTAATTTCAAAGAATTCTCTTGTAGTAGCAGTGGAGCAATAGGTGTGCATAGGAAATCATTATTATTTGCATTTGTGAAGTCACACAATTTAGTATTTTCATGGTTGGCCATTTTAGCAACGGTAAATAAAACAAACTAGATAAAGTAAATGCAAGTAACTAATTTTTTTGTGTTTTTGATATAGAGAGTAAGACAAGTAAATAAAGTAAAACTAGCAACTAATTTTTTTGTGTTTTGATTTAGTGCAGCAAACAAAGTAGTAAATAAAATAAAGCAAGACAATAACAAAGTAAAGAGATTGAGAAGTGGAGACTCCCCTTGCAGCGTGTCTTGATCTCCGGCAACGGCGCCAGAAAAAGAGCTTGATGGCGTGTAACTCACACGTTCGTTGGGAACCCCAAGAGGAAGGTATGATGCGCACGGTGGCAAGTTTTCCCTCGAGAAAGAAACCAAGGTTTAATCGAACCAAGTAGGAGCCAAGAAGCACGTTGAAGGTTGATGGTCGCGAAATGTGATGCGGCGCAACACAGGGATTCGCGCCAACTAGGAACCGCACAACACAACAAAGTACTTTGTCCCAACGAAACAGTGAGGTTGTCAATCTCACCTTCTTGTAACAAAGGATTAAACGTATCGAGTGGAAGATGTTTGCAAAGAAAAGTAAAACAAGTAGATTGTATGCTATGTAAAGAATAGGACCGGGGTCCACGGTTCACTAGAGGTGTCTCTCCCATAAGATAAAGCATGTTGGGTGAACAAATTACAGTCGGGCAATTGAAAAATAGAGAAAGACATAACAATGCATATACATGACATGGTAAATATAGTGAGATTTAATTCGGCATTACGACAAAGAACATAGACCGCCATCCAACTGCATCTATGCCTAAAAAGTCCACCTTCAGGTTATCGTCCGAACCCTCCAGTATTAAGTTGCAAAGCAAAGACAATTGCATTAAGTATGGTGCGTAATGTAATCAACAACTACATCCTTAGACATAGCATCAATGTTTTATCCCTAGTGGCAACAGCACATCCACAACCTTAGAACTTTGTCACTGTCCCGCATTCAATGGAGGCATGAACCCACTATCGAGCATAAATACTCCCTCTTGGAGTTAAGAGTAAAAACTTGGCCAGAGCCTCTACTAATAACGGAGAGCATGCAAGATCATAAACAACACATGAACAATAGATTGATAATCACCATAATCATAGTACTCTCTATCCATCGGATCCCGACAAACACAACATATAGTATTACATATAGATGATCTTGATCATGTTAGGCAGCTCACAAGATCTAACAATGAAGCACAACAAGGAGAAGACGACCATCTAGCTACTGCTATGGACCCATGGTCCAGGGGTGAACTACTCACTCATCACTCCGGAGGCGACCATGGCGGTGAAGAGTCCTCCGGAGATGAATCCCCTCTCCGGCAGGGTGCCGGAGATCTCCGAATCCCCAGAGATGGGATTCGCGGCGGCGCGTCTCCGTAAGGTTTTCCGTATCGTGGCTCTCGATCGGGGTTTTCGACGGAAGCTTTAAGTAGGCGGAGGGTCAACGCGAGGGCCACACGAGGGCCCAGGGATAGGTCGGCGCGGCCAGGCTTGGCCGCGCCGCCACCTGGCCTCTCGTGGCCCCACTTCGTTAGGTCTTCGGTCTTCGGAAGCTTCGTGCAAAAATAGGACCCTGGGCGAAAGTTTCGTCCAATTCCGAGAATATTTCTTTACTAGGATTTCTGAAACCAAAAACAGAAAACAGCAACGGCTCTTCGGCATCTTGTTAATAGGTTAGTTCCAGAAAATGCATAAATATGACATATAATGTGCATAAAACATGTAGGTATCATCAATAAAGTAGCATGGAACATAAGAAATTATCGATACGTTGGAGACGTATCACTCGTCTCAAAAAAGATATTTTGCTTCTTCCATCCTCCACATCTTTCTCCCAAACGAATGATGCAAATTTGGTTGATCATGTTGTGCCTATTGTGTCATGTACTAATGTGTTGCAGGATGGAGAAGTAGCAAGAGAAAACGGAACTGAAAACAGAGTTGAAACAACGTCAGAAACGAAAGAAAACCACTCTTCATCGCATGCTGCAAAAGAAGACGAGACGAGCGCGGAACACAAGGAGGAACATTCCTCGGCCCTGCCTGATCCCGAGGCCAGCGATCCTGAGGAGGATCCGCTGCCACCGCCTAACGCCTAGCGGTCCGCGCGCTCTACGCCTGCCCACGCGCATGCGGGAGCACCTGGTGCCTTGCGGTCCGTGCCCATGCAAGTGGAAGAGGAGGAGATTCCCTCCTCATGACTCGCGCCCTGCGCCCATCCCCACGAGCTATGCCCCAGTGCTGAGCACACGCCACCTTCCATGCGTCGCATTTTGGCTGGCTCCCCGGTTTCAGGAGGATCTTCTGTGTCAGATTCTCCTGGCTCAGGTGGATCTTTTGCACCGGATGAGTCTGCATACAACTCTACGCCCAGTTCTTCGTCTGATGATTCGGAGTCTTCTTCGCCGGTGTAAAATGCTGCACCACCAGCACCTCCGTCACCCATTCACACTCGTCTACAGAGAGGTATAACAAATCCGAATAAGTATACTGAATGGTACAATTCGCTATGGTATGTTGTCATCTAGAGGTGAACCATACACATTGAGAGAGGCTCTAGATGATGAAAATTGGTGCATGGCTATGGAGGAAGAATACATGTTTATGTTGGTATGATCGTACGTATGGAGGAGTCCTCCACCCTACCGTACCCCCTCTTGTATCGATGGGATTAGTCCCAACAATATAATACGTAACTGTGTGGAGATCCAACACACGTTCGACGCCAAAACCTAATAGGCATCACCCGGAACTTGAAGTGTCCATGGTGTGTCCGGAATGCAGTCTTCGCCTCGTCTTCATCGGCCATCCGAATTTGGTGATAACCTGATCGCAAATCCATCTTGGTGAAGAACGTTGCGCCATATAATTCGTCCAATAACTCCTCTAACACCGGCATGGGAAACTTATCTTTCACTGTGACTGCATTCAGCTGGCGATAGTCCATGCAAAACCTCCATGTTCCGTCCTTTTACGCACCAACAGCACCGGCGAGGCAAATGGGTTGTTGCTCAGCTTTATCAACCCTTGTGCGAGCATGTGAGCCACTTGTTTTTCCAGTTCGTCCTTCTGTTGTGTAGAGTAGCGATAGGGTTTGACTGATACCGGTTTAACTCCTTGAAGCAAAGGAATCCAGTGATTATATGGCATATCTGGCGGCAGACCCTGTGGTTCAGCAAAACAGTCTGCATATTGATGACCCACAAGTATAGGGGTGTATCGTAGTATCTTCGATAAGTAAGAATGTCGATCCCAACGAGGAGCAGAAGGTGTTGGCAGCAGTTTCGATGAAGGATTCACTGTAAATGCTCACAAACAAGTATTCAAGGGGTTTTGATGTAGATGAATAAAGCGGTAAGTAAAATGCGAGAGAAATAATTGCAGCGAGTGGCCCAATCCTTTTTAGCACAAAGGACAAGCCGGTTTGTTTACTTATAATGACCAAACGTTCTTGAGGACACACAGGAATTTAGTCTAGTACTTTCGCTTCATGTGGCTAAATAATCTTCATTGTTTTGATAAGTGTTGTGTGGGTGAACCTATGCTAATGCACCGCCCTTCCTAGGACTAATACATACTTGTGATTATACCCCTTGCAAGCATCCGCAACTACAAGAAATTAATTAAGATAAATCTAACCACAGCCTTAAACTCTGAGATCCTGCGATCCCTCTTGCATCGATATACTAACGGGAGCTCAGGTTTCTGTCACTCCGGCAACTCCGCAATTAGCAACCGAATACAAGATGCACTCCCTAGGCCCATAAATGGTGAAGTGTCGTGTAGTCGACGTTCACACGACACCACTAGAAGAATGACACCACAACTTAAATATCATAACATTGAATATTACTCAACCATAATTCACTACTAGCATTTAGACTTCACCCATGTCCTCAAGAACTAAACGAACTACTCACGAGACATCATATGGAATACAATCAGAGGTGATATGATGATGAATAACAATCTGAACATAAACCTTGGTTCAATGGTTTCACTCAATAGCATCAATAACAAGTAGAGAATAATGCCGGGAGAGTTTCCCTTATCAAACAATCAAGATCCAACCTAAATTGTTACAGCGACGACGAGGTGCAGCGGTGGTGATGGCGGTGTAGATGATGGAGATGATGATGATGATGATGATGGAGATGATGTCCAGCTCGATGACGATGGCGATGGCATCGATTTCCCCTCCGGGAGGGAATTTCCCGGCGGATTCCTGCCCGTCGGAGAGCTCTTTTTCTCGTGTTCTCCGCCCCGAGGCGGTGTAACCCTCGTGAGGTTCCCTCGTGGCTTAGGTTTCGGGACGAAGGAGTACGCGAGGGCTGTGGGGCCCCCACACCACGGGTGGCGCGGCCAGGCCATGGGCCGCGCCGCCCTATGGTCTGGGCCCACCTTGGTCCCCTCTTCTCCCCCTTCCGGCTCCCTCCGTCATCTGGAAAAATAGGAATTTACGTGTAATTTCCTTCCACAGTTGATCTTCCGAAATATTGCGTTACGACGGTGCTTTTTCCAGAATCCTGCTCCGGTACTTGATCCTCCAATAATGATGAAACATGCAAAATAGATGAAATAACATAAGTATTGTGTCCCAATATGAAATATATCAATGAATAACAGCAAATTATGATACAAAATAGTGATGCAAATTGGACGTATCACATATTTGGCTATAACTTGCACAACCTTCTGATGCATCTTGGCACCCTCTGTCTTTTCTTGTATGGGACAGAGCTCCACCATATGTGCCAACTCGTCCTCTTAAATCATCAGGTGAAGTTGGTCGATAGATATTTCAGTGCACTGTGATCTGTTGTTTCTAATCCCCTTTACAGTTATCCTCTTGCCTTCGTGTTTGAATCTGGAAACCTTTTTGGTCCAGTCAATCCACATTGGCCCCAAAGATTCCAACCAATCCATTCCTAGGATTATGTCATAGCAACCCAACTACAACACTCGAAGATCAGTGGCAAAGGTGTGACCTTGGCACTGCCACTTCACCTCTGGCACCATAGATTGACAAGACATTGTGCCCCCATTAGCAATGGTGACTTCAGCAGGAGCAATCACCATGGTTGGCATTTTTAGCCTTTTCACCATCTTAGCGCTGATAAAATTGCTGGAGCTACCGGAGTCGACAAGAATGAGCATCTGCTGGCATTTACTGTTGCTAAGAGCCTCATGGTTTTCTGTCTGGTGGTCCCAGCTGTGGCACACTCAGATAAGTGCATCAGCCCCTCCAACTCACTTGCCGAGCTGTCGTCATCACTATCTGATTCCGCATTATCTACTTTGTAGTCAAGTAACACCAACAAATCATCAATGAGCTGCACTTGAGCTGATTGAGTACATTTATGCCCTTTGTGGTATTTCTCCCCACATTTGAAGCAAAGGTTCTTCTCGCGTCTGTATTTCTTCAATGCATCTAGTTTTAATTCAAGCTTGTGTTTCTCTTCCGTAGATATCTTCTCCTCAGAAGGAACAGTTCCCAAAATACTTTTGTGCTGAGTGAACTGCTGCCTATGTCCAGATCTGTGTGAATGCTTATAGTTTGCACTTTTGAAGTATCTTTTTCTTCATCAAACATGTCCTCCTGCGTTTGAGCAAGTGACAAAGCCGAATCAACAGTTCTAGGCTTATGTAAACAAATAACAGATCTTATCTCATGCTTGAGGCCATTAACAAATTTGGTAACAAAAAACGCCTCATCATAATTCCTATTGTACGCCAACACCCTATGCATCAAGGCTTCAAATCTATGATGGTATTCATCTACTGTAGTAGATTGTTTAATTTTTTCCAAGGACTGTAGGTATCTATGGTGTGCGTATTTACCAAATTTTTGTGTAACTGCCACTACCAGCTCTTCCCAACTATCTACATCATGCATTGCCTCGTAGGTTTGCAACCAAAGAGCTGCATTTCCTCTAAAGTGCAAAGTAGCAAAACTAGCCCAAGTATCATGCGAGACGTTGTACATCTCAAAGTATTTCTCAGCTACTGTTTTCCACCACTGTGGGTTATCCCCATCAAATTTTGGAAAGTCAGTTTTAGTCATGCGATTGTGGTAATTGCTAGCTCTTGTGTATGTAGACGGTGTCTGACCACATTGCACAGAACCATCCCCCAAATCGAACTGGACAGGAGTGTTGTGGAAGTCACGCTTACCCCTGACCAGGACCCTGGTGTGCTTGTTCATCGCCAAGCCCATTAGGCCGAGAAGCTCGAGCAACTGCCACTGGTGTCTGATCCGTCTTCAGACGCATGACGTGCACCACCACCGCGTCGATCGACGTCTTGAGGACATCGATGGTGTTGTCAACGCGCGACATCCAGGCCCCCATGAACGACAGTGTGTCACCCATGACCTTCAGCGCCAAGGCCACCTCCGCGCCCTGCGCCCGCATCGCCGCGATATCTGTTTCGATCTGGTCCATAGCTCACCTCCTTGGTGCTCGATTTGCCCCCGAATAGTCTACCGCCGCCTGCGTTGCCTGGGTGTGCTTGAGGACAACACCCACTCCGCTTCCGCGAGGTTAGAATCGGGATTGGGACTACTGGAGAACCAAATCGCACCGATCTGACCTCGATTCGCCTCCAACCCGCTCAGAATGTTTTTGTGGAACTTTTTGTGGACCCTGCCAAGGATTTGCTGGCTCTGATACCATATGTAACACTCTACTAGGATCTATGCGGAGAATTTATAGATTCGATACAAGTCTACGTCACGCCGATTCCAGGAGTTCAACTCCAGATAGTTCTAGGAAGAAGGAGTAGTAGATTGGCATCAGCTGTTACACCAGAAAAGATGCTCCACTTGTTCTGGATGACGATCGTTTAACGGGCGACCAACTGGGCTGTTACTTCTGTGCCTCTGGTTGGGCTGCTTGGACAACACAGCGGCCCAACTGAGCTTGCGCCAGTGCCTTCTTCCTCCACTTGGATTGTCGATTAGCTTGTCCACGCACGAAGGTCGTGACGGTGTGTGCTCGATGGAATGAACGCGGACACGTAGATGCAGCATGCATGCATGCACACCCCCATGTAGACGTGCTTGCATCCACATTAGTACATCTACACGCGCGACTAATTAAAAGACCGTGCCATCATTGCTGGTACAATCTCTTCTAACCTCAATGATTTGAGTAGTCGCGAGGTTCCACCCTTTCGAAATTAGCATCATCCAATTTACCATCAGGACATGGTTTCTTTAACCGACCGGCAACAAGACTGGCAACACCAATATGATTTTTTTTTCCTGCGTAGGATAATGATGACTCGTAGTCTTGAACCACAAAATGGTTCTACGATAATTTTTTGAAGATGACCAAATCATCATTGTGGTGTGGTTATAAGTTCTGATGCTTCCAAGTCCCAAGATATTCGTGGAATTTAGATGGCATTGCGAAGGCAATTTAAACAAATCAAACTGGTGTTCATCGTGGAGGTGGTGTATTCTAATGTGACACTGGCAAAAGCTAAGCTCTATCTTCGATTGCACAACCTCGAGAAGGCATGCTGGTTTCTTTGTGAATTTTTCCATATTCCATCCAACTTTTTAGGCATATATATGAACAGTTTGTACCATGCAGTGCAACAACCATATGATGGATGCTTTCATGCAATTTGATACTACAATAAGGAGAACATGGCATTCTACATTTATGTGCTATTGTGAGCATCTCATGTCCCCTCAATGAACTTGTTAGCTGGTAGTTAATTTAATTATATCCATTCAAGTTCATTGTATCGTTTCCTAAGATGAAAACATTTTGAGAAAGCTCTTGTATTGGTCATGGTAGTTGATCAACAACGTCGATGTCTCCTTCAAACTACCAAATGTTTACGGACCAACTAGGTGGTAGGTTTTCTTTCTCTATGCTAAATTAATTGTATCTAGTAAATCTTTCTCTATGATAAATTGAATGAATTTCAAAATAGTAGCCTATTTCGGTCACGATGTACGAGCCCTTAGCTCTATGCTGGTGTGGACTCCGTCTCAAAGTGAAAATTTTGGGTACGACATCATAAGCAAACCAGAGAAGCCTGAAGAAATATGTAGGTAAAATGTAATTAGACTAGTTATTGTGAAATGTAATTTGAATTTTCCTCTGATCTCTTGCTTCTTGATTACAATGTGTTTTCATGTGTACATTATGCTTCATCGACATCTCGAAGAAATATAGTGCTGGCATACACCTGGAGGTCTATCTCGGGGAACAGATGTGGTTCCATATACTCTAGGGTTCTATGACAACATTGACGGGGCTTACAATGATCTGTTACTATATACATGATGGGGAGATCCCAAAACAAATTGCACAATTTTGAACCTGATCGAAGAGGGCTCATCGGGAAGTTGCAAAATCAATAGCGTGTGACTAATTAGCGCACGCCCCATATCTCCCCTCTAGCATGCTCCACGAGGACACCCACTATGACAAGCGACACATAGAGGACACCAATGAAGTTGAGTACGGCTGATAATTTTCTTTAATGATCCCAACAACACTATCGCATGGTCATAAATCCTGATGCTTCCGATTCCTAAGATATTCGTGCACTTTACATTGCATTGCAAAAGAAAATTCAAATAATTATGAAATGATGTTCATGACGCTACGTGGTGTATTCTAATATGACACTAGCAACAACTAAAATTTATTTTATCTTCTCTTGCACAATCTCAAGTAGGCATGATGGTTTTGAATTATGCCATATTCCATCTATCTTTTGAGGCTTATAGAGGAACAATGTGTCACTGAGAGTTGATACCATGTGGTGCAACAACCATATGGTTGATGCTTTCATACAATTTGATACCACGATATGAAGTAATGGCATTCGTGTATTATTATGACTTATGAGAATCCCATGTCCCATCAGTGAAATAGTTCCCTGGTAGTTGAATTAGTCATCTAAATTCAAGTTCACCGTATTTTTTCCTAAGATGAACACATTTTCAAAAAACTTTTTCTTTCTTCGTCTAAAGTCACTACAGTAATGAGTAGCAAAAACTCTAAGCTATTATAATATTCACAATATATGACCATGTTCCCAATATGAAGCCTACCCGCTATAGAAATGAGGTCAATATGAACTTATTTAGCTTTCATGATATTATCTTGTTTGACTTGCAAGTATATTCCATGTACTCAGTTGGCTTATTAACTTGGCTATGTGCCTCAGATGATTCATCCTCTAGGTAGTGGCACCAACAATTTGAAATTGGGTGTACCCCGACCAACATCCCAGTAGAGTTTGGAGAGTTTGTATGGCCCTTATCATGCTTCATTAGTTCCGATGTATTATGTGTTGTAAATCACTCGATGAACTTACAATATTAGCGATACTAGGAATAATATTTGTCCTTTTGATAATGTCTATGAACCCCTGTTATTTAAATGTGGTTTGGTTGTGATGTCAAATCTACCTCTATGAGATATATGGTGGTCCGGTCATCGTGGCTTGGTTCCCGCATACATATGGTCTTTCTGTTCCAACACCGCTTGCTCCCTAGTATAAGGGGGGACGATACAATCATGCGTACATGGTAGTTACTTGTCAATTTACCGTCACCGATTATTTTCGACAGTATTTTTATTGGCATGAAGAATTTGTGATAGATCTAGAAGTCGCGAGACGGGACAACCATGCGTACATCTAGTTGCTTGTCAATTTACTATCACCGATTATTTTCAATAATACTTTGACGTGAAGAATTTATGATAGATCTAAAGGATTAGAAGTTACAAAACATCACTCAACGACCCCGAAATATCCTACAAGGAAACTTATTGATTATTCCCTCATTTTCACATTTTATCCCCGAAAAAAGAGAAACAAGAAAACCGTACAAGTACAATGATGTATTGTCGACCAAACACATAATCACAATGCATGCACTGCAACAGCAATAATATCTTGCAATGCAAGTCATAATTAAAGATCGAACCGGGTATGCTCTACCCAACAAGGTATCATATCTGGACTAGCTTGGACAAACGAAGGAAAACACAATCTTGTGATCTATTCTGGTCATATGCATCTTCCTTTACTCCAGGTGACGTGCAGTGTATGGCCGGTAGATGTGCAGCTAATAATCCCAAACCATTGTATATGTGTCGTGTTCTGCGGAGCGTTGCCATTGCGTTTACCCCAAGCTTGGAGAAGTTGATGGCCGAGAATCAAGCCGCCATGGCGAAAAAGGACGAGAAGAAGCGTCTGGAAAAAGAGGCCGCAGCATCTACACCTCAACCTCACGAAAGAGGTCATGGAGTTTCAAATGATGGACGCCGGGGCCAAAATGGCAGACGCCGAGACTAAATTGCGTGACGTCGAGGCCAGGAGGATGGACGCCGAGGCCAAGACCCGTGCAGAGGATACAAGGATCATGCTGGCCGACTTGAGCAGCGTCGACGACGACACCAGGGTCTGGTTCATGAAGAGGCGCGCCGAAATCCGCACGCGAGATGCCTGATCAGCAGCGCCAATGTCTAGCACCACGGCCTCCTTTTGGACTTCATATGCTGTTCAGGCTTTGTTGTGCCCCTTTTGGTCTCCACTTTGCGCCGTACCATGTGCAAAGTGTGATGAACTTATTTCAGACCTCAATTTGAGCTAATTTGAGGCTATAATTTCGTGTAAATTTGAGCTAATTTGAGGCTACAACCTCTCCCTTTTCTGAATTTTGTGAACCTAAACTGGCCATTGCCGGAAATGCGTCGGCCCGCTGGAACCACCCCGATGCAAACGGACGCATGACGATTTCCGCGTTCGTTAACCGGCGAAAACGAACGCTCGCGGACATTTTGCCATCAGAAACGTCGGCCAGCTGGAGATCTTAAAAACATGGACCGGAGCAAGCGTCAGGTTCTTCAATGGTGGATGTTAGATTGTATATTTGTATAACTGTATTTGTATATGTATTGTACCTCTTGGTACTCCTATATAAAGTGATAGGCCACGCACCAGATGCGTTGAGCCAGTTTCCACCAAATCATTGTTTAACATGGTATCAGACTAGGTTTCGAAACCCTAGCCGCCGCCCCTTCTCTTGGCCGCCGCCGCCGCTACCCATCTTGGTTGCCGCGCCGCCGCCACGATCCTCCTCGCCATGAGCTCCTCTGGTGATTCCTCCACCGCTTCCGCTGCCCTGCCTGCTTCCGCGGTTCCCACCGCGCCGCCGCCCTTCATCCCGCCTCAACTTGCGGCTCTCCTCGCCGCCAGCCACAACACGAGCCAGATGGCTGCGTCCACTTCGTCGCGCCCCCTCTACCTTGGCTCGTCGCAGTTTGCCTCTGTTACCACCCGATTTTGGCCAAATCCGGAGGTGGGCCGTAAGTGAAGACGGGCTTGGAAGATTACACGTGGAGCATCTTCGAAGCGGCCTTGCGAGAGTTTGGGCTAAGTTGCCCATATATCTGTAATATATTAGATCGCGTGGTAATTTAGATTAAAGAGATAGAGTCCGTGCACGGTTAGGTGCACGCCGCAATTAGAAAGTCCCTTGGACTATAAATATGTATCTAGGGTTATCGAAAGGAGGAACCATCATCGTTCAACAAACACAAAATACGGCGCATCGCCCCCTTCTCTTCGAGGGTTTCTCCCGGTAAGCACCATGCTGCCTAGATCGCATCTAGCGATCTAGGCAGCGTAAGTTTATTCGTTAACCTTTACTTGCTCGTGCTGAAGCCTTGTTGATGGCGAGCGGTACTATTTATCCTTAGGTGTTTAGGGGCTCGCATTGGTGCTTTCACGTGCATCTGGCAATGCCGTCCCTAGACACCTAGCTGCCCTTACGTCTATCTAGACGTAGGGCAGCATCTTTGATCATGCTTAGTAGATCCGATCCGTTATAGTTGCTCCTTGCATCTGCAAGGATTAGTTTAATATCTGCATAGTTAGGCCTTATCGGGGTCGGACGATCCGGTAGTGCGTTAGGCGTTGTTTACCGTCCTGCGAGGGATGTTCCGGAATCAACGTATGTTGGTTTTTAGGCCTCTCGTAGGGGTGGTTTGCATCACCTCTCGTAGCTAGGCCCGATCGCACGTATGACGTTCCGATTATGCGGTGAAAACCCTAAGCGTCGTGGATCGCTTTAGCTTTGTCCTGATCAAGCAGGATCCCCATGCCATTGCTAATCCATCAAGGACCATGGGGCGATCGGCTCTTTGAGCGATCCACAGAAAACCGAGAGCCGATAAGGCTCGTATTTAATGTGCACGTGTCTACCATGCGGGAACAATCGAAGCACTAACACCTTCCCGAGGTCTAGGTAGGTCGCCCTAGCAAACCGCCAGGACGCGCGCCGAAGATTTGCGGGACGACGCGAGGTGCGGGGATCCACTAAGCGGCCCAGGAGCTTCCCGGCTCTTCGTGTTGCTTAACAAAAGCCGTCGGGGGTTTGGAGGGTAACACATTCTGCACGCCGGTGGGACTTCTTCTGCAACATCCACGTCAACATCCATGTCATCGACATCCGAGGTGGCGGAGAAACCGATCACGTACGAGGATCTCCCCAACACAAGAAGAAGTACGATGACCGAAGGTCATCCTCGAGGCCAAACTCATCGGCTCTTTGAGAAGACCCGGTCGCACGGCGTCAGGTTCAAAGGATTCGCACCACAAGGCATCCTCGATGGGTTGGATCTGTCTCTCCCTTCGAGGAACATACCAGAGCCCTGCGTGATCAACTACATGGTGGCTCATTCACTGCATCGGCACTCGAGCCGGTGAACACTTTGGAGCACGTTGCGCTCCGGTGGTGCAAGAGATCATGGAGCGTCGTTACTCCCCTTCAGGACCTGTTCTAGGGACTCACCAGGGAGAGATGCAACTCCACACCAGGCCGCCTCCGTACGCAACGGCGGCTCCACAGCAACAAGGCTCACCGGCATCGTCTACAAAGTTGGGGGCGACCGGGCGACTATCAATTCTTACATGACCCGCCAAGGAAATCCCACACGGATACGTGTGCACGTTTGTGCCGGACTGCAACAACTGGACGCAGCGATCCAGGCTCCACCAGGAGGGATTGCCGGAGCAGGAGCAATTGTTCGGCGGGAAGAACAACTGCAGCAGCGGGGAGTCTAGGAGCAGAAGCCGAGAAACAAGCGTGGCTAGCCAAGTACGCCACCGCACCAGTCCATGAAAGCTCACTGCTACTACCTCCACCGGATCAGCGCGTCCGAGAGATCAATTCGGCATCTTGCCGAAGAAGAAGATAATCGGCTATTCCAAGCCGTACCCCAATGAGTTCGACCTAATCCCACTACCGCCTAAGTACCGCTTCCGGACTTCAACAAATTCGGTGGGTCAAGGGTCGAGCTCCATCGAGCACGTGAGCCGATACCCCAGCTGGGCATGGCAGCATCGGATCGATTACGGGTGAGGTGCTTCTCGCAATCCCTCACCGGTCCAGCTTTTGGGTGGTACACCTCTTTGCGGCCAAATTCGATTGCAATCATGGAAGCAGCTGGAGGAACTGTTCCACACCCAATACCATTCAAAGACTACTGTGGTATTGCCGAATGATACGTCCAAAACGTATCTACTTTCCCGACACTTTTGCTATTGTTTTGCCTCTAATTTGTGTATTTTGGATACAACTAACACGGACTAACGCTGTTTTCAGGTGCTCTGGTGTCTCGTTTTTGTGCAGAAATCCAACTTTCGGGAAAATCCTCGGAATTTCTTCGGATGGCCCTATTTTACCAAAATATTGACGGAGCTGAAGGGCAAAGAGGTGGAGGGCCCCACACCATATGGCTGCGCGGGGGGGCCCGCGCGGCCTATGGTGTGGCCCTCGGCCGGCCTCCGACGCCCCCTTCGGACTACTTATTGGTTTCGACCTGAAAATGCACGGGAAGAAGTCGAAGTAAACCCTCCGAGAGCCGCCACATCGCGAAACTCCGTCGCGGGATCCAGAAGTCTCCGTTCACTCCGCCGGGACGGGGAATTGGAGGAGATCTTCACCGCCATCACCGCCAACGCCTCTCCATCGACCAGCCATGTTTCCCCATCCATGTGTGAGTAATTCCCCCATTGTAGGCTGAAGGGGATGGTAGGGATTGGATGAGATTGGTCATGTAATAGTCGTAAGATTGTTAGGGCATAGTGCCTAGTATCCGTAGATGTCACTTTTATGATATTGTTGCAACTTGTTATGCTTAATACTTGTCACTAGGGCCCGAGTGCCATGATCTCAGATCTGAACATGTTATTGATTCATGAAGATATATCGTTGTTTATGATCTTACCTGCAAGTTGTATACACATGTCGCTGTCCGGAACCAATGGCCCCAAGTGACAGAATCGGGACAACCGGAGGGGATGGTAGTGATGTGAGGATCACATGTGTTCACGGAGTGTTAATGCTTTGCTCCGGTACTCTATTAAAAGGAGTACCTTAATATCCAGTAGTTTCCCTAGAGGCCCGGCTGCCACCGGCTGGTAGGACAGAAGATGTTGTGCAAGTTTCTCATTGCGAGCACGTACGACTAAATATGGAACACATGCCTATTGATTGATTAGTACTTGGATACCGTTTTATTATTATCTGCAAATGCCCCTGCTTTGATTGTTACATGAGTTTCTCTCATCCATGCAACGCTTAAATCCGTCCCGTGCCTACAGTATTTTAATCCCGCTGTTTACTATAATCACTCTGCTGTCTTTATTTCACCGCCGTGTTATTTCGCTATTTCCTGCCATAAAGCTGTTATCGATAAACTCTTGCGAGCAAGTCTGTTTCAGTGCAGCTGAATTGACAACTCCGTGTTAAGGCTTACAAGTATTCTTTGTCTCCCCTTGTGTCGAATCAATAAATTGGGTAATACTTCCCTCGAAGACTAATCCCCTATACTTGTGGGTCATCAAGACTATTTTCTGGCGCCGTTGCCGGGAGCATAGCTTTATTTGAAGTTCACTTGGATTGATATTGTTCGCTGCAAATTCTCCATTATGGGTAAACCTCGCGATACTAAGATCGCCATATTACCATCCACTACAAGAAAAGGTACAACTCTGAGTACCTCTGCTGCTCTTGATTCACCCTCTGTGATTGATAAACTTGTTTCACCGCCACATGCTTCACGTGGTGGTACTTCTGCTGAATCTGAAAATTCTCATAATATTGATAATGTTTCTGCTGTGCTTGATGATAGTGGTTCATTGGGATCTTTTCTAGATGCTACAATTGCTAAGTCTAGACAAATTGAAAATCCTGAAACTCCTAATGCTGCTACAATTCACCTGAGTCTGTTGAATATTCTAGTGATGATCTTGATGAAGATTATGTAGAGCTTGATAATGATTTTATTGAAAATGCAAGGCTACTACTGATGCAAGAAAAATTAAAAAGTTGCTTGCAGAACATGCTGTTAGATATAAACCATCTCGATCCTAAATTTGCCACATCTCCTATAAACATTAGGGATAAAGATTATGATTTTTCTCTTGACCTATCTCATATAGCTATTGTTGAGAAAACACCCTTTTGTGGTTTGAAAAAGTGTGTTGAACACCACTGAGCTATCTACTCTTAGTGGCGTGTTTTCTGATGATGTCAAGATGCGTACTTATTTTGTCGCTAAAATTTTTCCTTTCTCATTAAAGGATGATGCTAAAACTTGGTATAATAATTTGCCTCCTGGTTCTATTAAAAGTCCAACCGACTTGCGTGATGTTTTCTTTCGTAAATACTTTCCTGCTAGTGCTCAACATGCTGCTTTGCAGAGAATTTATAATTTTGACCAGGAAGATGGAGAGAAATTGCCTGAGGCTTGGGCTAGATTTTGTTCTCTTATTAGAGCTCAGCCTGACCATGATTTGGAAAAGCATGATTTACTTGATATATTTTATAGTGGACTAACTATTGAGTCTAGGGCATACCTGGATAGTTGTGCTGGTTGTGTTTTCAGGAAAAGAACTCCAGACGACGCTAGAGAATTATTGGCTAAAATAGGACGGAATCATGATGATTGGTCTACACCTGAACCAACCCCGATACCGATAGTGAAGAAGAGGGATATGATTAAATTGAATGATGAAGATATGAGGGAAGCCAAGAAGTCTCTTAAGGAGAAGGGTATTAAACCCGAAGATGTGAAGAATTTACCTCCTATAGAAGATATATGTGAGACGATTCCCCCTTCATCCATGATTGAGGTACACTCGCTTCAACACTTTACTAGGGAAGATATTCCGTATTCAAAATCTCTGCTCAATGCTTAGATGAATTTGATAATTATATTGTTAAGCAAGAAAACTTTAATATGAGAGTAGAGAATCATTTAATGGAAAATTCCCGAGCTATTAGTGAATTGCATGGTATTGTGGAGAGAACCTCCAATGATGTTAAGATACTTGTTAAACATTTTCAAATGGTTCAAACTCAAATTGATCAACTTACTAAAGTGCAAAATGACTTGTTGGGAAATAATTCTAAAGAAAAACATGCTTATGAAGTAACAACTAGAGGTGGTGTTTCTACCCAGGATCCTCTATATCCTGAAGGGCATCCCAAAAGAGTTGAACAAGATTCTCAATTAATTAAAACTAGTGCTCCATCTAAGAAAAGAAAAAGAAACATAAGAATGTTGTAGAATCCTCTGAACCTTAATGATCCTAATAGTATTTCTATTTCTGATGCTGAAAGTGGTAATGAACATGAGGAAGATAATGATAAGAATGATGCTCCTGATAAAGAAGAAGTTGAAAAAGAACCTGAAAAGCATAAAAATAAAAAGTACACTAAAGAAGATTTTATTACAAAGAAACATGGTAATGAAAGAGAACCTTGGGTTCAAAAGCAAATGCCTTTTCCGCTAAGAAACTAAAATCAAAGGAGGAGGAACATTATAATAAATTTTGTGATTGGATGAAACCTTTATTTTTGCAAATTCCTTTGGTGATGCTATTAAATTGCCTCCTTATTCAAAGTATATGAAAGATATTGTTACTAACAAAAGGAAAGTCCCCAATGAGGAAATTTCAACTATGCTTGCTAATTACTCCTTCAATGGTAAGATTCCAAAGAAGTTGGGCGACCCAGTATACCGACTATTCCTTGCTCCATCAAGAATAATTATGTTAGAACTGCTCTATGTGATTTGGGAGCAGGTGAGTGTGATGCCTTTTTCTCTTTATAAGAGACTTGATTTAGATAAATTGATACGATGACCCACAAGTATAGGGGTGTATCGTAGTACTCGATAAATAAGAGTGTCGAACCCAACGAGGAGAAGGTGTTGACAAACAGTTTATGAAGGATTCACTTTGTAAATGCTCACAGACAAGTATTCAGGGGTTTTGATATTGCGAGATAAATAAAGTACAAGTAAATAAAATGCGAGAGAAATAATTGCAATGAGTGGCCCAATCCTTTTAGCACAAAGGACAAGCCGGTTTGTTTACTTATAATGACCAAACGTTCTGAGGACACATGGGGATTTTAGTCTAGTGCTTTCGCTACATACAGTGATTAATCTTCATTGTTTTGATAAGTGTTGTGTGGGTGAACCTATGCTAATGCACCGCCCTTCCTAGGACTAATACATACTTGTGATTATACCCCTTGCAAGCATCCGCAACTACAAGAGTAATTAAGATAAATCTAACCACACCTTAAACTCGAGATCCTGCGATCCCTCCATCGATATATATGGGCTTAGGTTTCTGTCACAACCCCGAGCAACCGAATACAAGATGCACTCCCTAGGCCCATAAATGGTGAAGTGTCGTGTAGTCGACGTTCACACGACACCACTAGAAGAATGACACCACAACTTAAATATCATAACATTGAATATTACTCAACCATAATTCACTACTAGCATTTAGACTTCACCCATGTCCTCAAGAACTAAACGAACTACTCACGAGACATCATATGGAATACAATCAGAGGTGATATGATGATGAATAACAATCTGAACATAAACCTTGGTTCAATGGTTTCACTCAATAGCATCTACAACAAGTATAGAATAACACCAGGAGAGTTTCCCTATCAAACAATCAAGATTTAACCCGAATTGCTACAGCGATGACGGTGCACGGTGGTGATGGCGGTGTAGAAGGTGGAGATGATGATGATGATGATGGAGATGATGTCACGATGACGATGGCGATGGCGTCGATTTCCCCTCAGGAGGGAATTTCCGCCAGTTCCCCCCAGGAGAGCTCTTTCTCTCTGGTGTTCTCCGCCCCGCGAGGCGGTGTAACCCTCCGTGAGGTCCTCTCTTGGCTTAGGTTTTCGGGACGAAGAGTACGCGAAGAAAGAGGCGGGCTGTGGGGCCTCCAGAGCACGGGTGGCGCGGCCAGGCCTTGGGCGCGCCGCCTGTGGTCTGGGCCCATGGCCCCTCTCTGCTCCCCTTTTGGCTCCCTCCGTCATGGAAAATAGGAATTTACGTGAAATTCCTTCCACGCTTGATCTTCCAAATATTGCGTTGACGGTGCTTTTTCAGAATCTGGCTCCGGTGCTTGATCCTCCCATGATGATGAAACATGCAAAATAGATGAAATAACATAAGTATTGTGCCCCAATATGAAATATATCAATGAATAACAGCAAATTATGATACAAAATAGTGATGCAAATTGACGTATCAACTCCCCCTGCTTAGACCTCGCTTGTCCCCAAGCGAAACTGAGCTCGATAAACGAGACCACATGTTTATGGAGTGAAGAGTCGATAAATAGAATACGGACAAGAAGCATCATATTCATTCACACAAGACATTCTAGCAAACAACTTCCTCATATAACTCATCTTGAAATAGGTAAAGAGAAATCACAAGTAAAGGTGCATAAGAAATCATAGTTGGTGATGGCAAACTTTGTTCTTGGTCGGAGAACTACTAACGGATTGTACTTTTAAGCAAAGCTTTCATATTAGATTTTATAGCTGAGCTTTCATATTTAAACATAACAATCTCCTCATAATCATTGATAACTTCAAAGTCATATTCATTCAGATAAAATTGGTACTAAACAAGAAAGTATAAAAGACATGATTAACTGATCACAGCATAAATGATTGGTTCACAACAACTCAATTGCTTGCTTGAGATAAAGGGAAATAGGTTTATGACTCAACATAAAAGTAAAAGATAGGCCCTTCGAGAGGGAAGCAGGATTAAATCATGTGCTAGAGCTTTTCAAGTTTTGAAATCATATAAAGAGAATAAAAGTAATATTTTGAGAGGTGTTTGTTGTTGTCAACGAATGGTAGTGGGCACTCTAACCCCTTGCCAACGAACCTTCAAAGAGCGGCTCCCATGAGGGACGGCATCTCTACCAGCAAGGTAGATCATCCCCTTCTCTTTGTTTACATGTATTTTAGTTTTATTATGGGTGACACTCCCCCAACCTTGGCTTTCTCAATCCATGGCTAACCGAATCCTCGGGTGCCTTCCAACATTCACATACCATGGAGGAGTGTCTATTGCAAAATTAAGTTGCTTACTGATAAATCAGAGCAAAATATGTGAAGAGAATTATTAATGAAAGTTATTAATTGGGGCTGGGAACCCGTTGCCAGCTCTTATTGCAAAGTTATTGGATAAGCGGATGTGCCGCTAGTCCATTGGTGAAAGTCCGCCCAACAAGATTGAAAGATGAAACACCACATACTTCCTCATGAGCTATAAAACATTAACACAAATAAGGAGTAGTAGTTTGAATAATTTAAAGGTAGCACATGAAGTATTTACTTGGAATGGCGAGAAAATACCATGTAGTAGGTAGGTATGGTGGACACAAATGGCATAGGTTTGGTCTAAGGTTATGGATGTATGAGAAGCATTCCCTCTCGATACAGGTCTTTGGCTAGCAAGGTTTGATAGCAAGCATAAAGGTTGAGGGAAACAAACAAATATACATATGATAGAAACAATCATGCATCTTTCTCATAAGTACAAGCAATTTTAACTTTAGAATACTAGGCATAGAGATAATAGAGTAATGTATCTAAGTGTATTTCTCTCCTTCATTAAACATCAAGATGTTGTTGCTATTGACCAATGCTAAGTTTGCCAAAACCAAATAGATTTACTTGATGCTCCCAAAGTGATACCCATACTCATGTCAAGAGTAATCATATAATGGAGATTGCAAACTAAAATAAAGTGTGCAAAAAGTAAATGATAAGACTTCTCATTAATATTCCATAACGATAACTCACACCAACGGATACATAGATAACTAACTAAGAGAGATACTTCCACATTGCATACTATTCCATATAATAACTTCCCTACTCATGATATGACGCTACTTTATAGTAAAAGATAAAGGTGGTGGTGATGTGATACCGCGGCACTCCCCAAGCTTGGAACAAACCAAGGGGATGCCAATACCGATGATGAATTACTCCTTCGGCGATGGTGGTGATGAATTCCCGACAAGCTTCTCAATAAGCTCCTGGAGCTCGTCAATCCTGTATATGAGATTGCGAATCATCTCCGAATTGTGCTCGACGCGGTTAAGGAGTCTGTCCGACGGTGAGTCCCAACTCTTGGAGTTATTTCCCCACTCTTCAGCCTTAGGCTCCTTCTCTCCTGCATTGTCGAACGATTTATATCCCAATTACTTGGCAACACTACCTTGGGGTCCTTTCAATTTGACGATCGTAGATTAGATTGCGGTAAGGGTTATAATGGCTGGAGAAGATGTCCTTGGAGCCAAGTGACGTGGAACCGCTCCTCCGGTAGCGATTCGTGCACTCCTCTCGATATTGGATGGACTTGATATCACGCCAATACTTGCGACGGTGGCTTGTTGGCGTTCTGCGGAGCTTCCTCCACTTCTTCCTCATCATCTCTTGCATCTTCTTTCTTCAGCTCCGGGTCTTGAATATTTTCCTTCAAAGGTTCCTTGTCCTTGTTGTTGGAGACCATGGTGCTTCTAGATCAAAACAAATCCTGGCAGAAAACAGCTAAACAAAACACGACGAGAAAGCGATATTACGGACCTCCAGGTCCGGGGATTATATAGCAAATATTTTTACGACAAAAGGAAACTACCAGATCGAACAGTCGGAAAGGGGCGACGAGGCGGCCGGACCATGGGTCGGCGCGGGCCCAGTCGGGCGCGCCGGCCTATGGTGGCACCCTCGTGCGTCCTTTCCACCCCGTTTCGAACTCGTAATTTTCATATTTTCTAAAAACAGCAGAAATAATGTTCGGAAAGGTAAACGGACTTTTTATTACCTATTTACCTATTCAAAGTCCGGTTCTGGCGGACTGTCAATTTGTCCTTTGATGAAAGCCTCCGGTGTTTCCACTTGAATAATATCAACATCAACATTATAAGAATCACCCGAGATATAATGCTTGAGTCTTTGTCCATTCACCACTTGTGTGGCATTGCCTTGGAGAGAGCTAATTTTAATTGCTCCTGAACGATACACCTCCTCAACAACATATGGTCCTTCCCACTTCGAGAGTAATTTCCCTGCAAAGAATCTGAGACGAGACCGATACAATAGAACTTGATCTCCAACATTAAATTCTCTTTTGATGATCCTTCTATCATGCCATTTCTTAACTTTTTCTTTAAAGAGTTTAGCATTTTCATAAGCTTCACTTCTCCATTCATCTAGAGAACTTAATTGCAACAACCTCTTATTACCGGCTAATTTAGGATCTTTATTTAATTCTCTAACAGCCCAATAAGCTTTGTGCTCTAGTTCTAAAGGTAAATGACAAGCTTTTCCATAAACCATTTTATAAGGTGACATTCCCATAGGATTTTTATAAGCAGTTCTATAAGCCCATAGTGCTTCTTTCAATTTGCTAGGCCAATTCTTTCTAGATTTATTAACAGTCTTACCCAAGATAGCTTTAATCTCTCTATTTGATAATTCTACTTGACCACTAGTTTGAGGGTGATAAGCGGAAGCAATTCTATGATTAATACCATACTTAGCAAGAGTTTTTCTAAAACCTCCATGAATGAAATGAGAACCTCCATCATCATAATATATCTAGGTACTCCAAATCTAGGAAATATAATATCTACAAGCATTTTTATAGAGGTCTCACCATCAACACTTTTTGTAGGTATAGCTTCTACCCATTTAGTAACATAATCAACAGCGACAAGTATATGAGTGTTACCGTCTGAAGAAGGGAAAGGACCCATGAAGTCGAATCCCCAACAATCGAATGGTTCAATAACAAGAGTATAATTCATAGGCATTTCATTGCGTCTGGAGATATTACCAACTCTTTGACATTCATCACGGGATAAAATAAATTTCCTTGCATCTTTGAAGAGTGTTGGCCAATAAAAACCTGATTGTAGAACCTTTTGCGGGTTCTATCTCCAGTGATGTCCTCCATAAACACTTCCATGACATTTATTCAATATCTCTTGTTGTTCATATTCACATCTTCGCATAATACCATCCACTCCTTCTTTATACAAGTGTGGGTCATCCCAAAATAATGCCGCAAGTCATAAAAGAATTTCCTCCTTTGCTGAGCTGAAAAGGTTGGAGGCAAATACTTGAAAACAATAAAATTAGCATAATCGCATACCAGGGCTCTCTCGCGAGCTCACCTTTATTACGACCAATTGTTCATTTGGAAAACTATCATTAACAGGAGCAGGATCATAAGCAATATTTTCCAATCTAGACAAATTATCAGCAGGATTATCAGCACCTTTCCTATCTATAATATGTAAATCAAATTCTTGCAAAAGAAGTACCCATCTAATAAGCCTTGGCTTAGCATCTTTCTTTGTCATAAGGTATCTAATTACAGCATGATCAGTATGAATTGTAACTTTTGAATCAACAATATAGGGTCTAAACTTATCACAAGCAAAGACTACAATAACAATTCCTTTTCAGTTGTAGCATAATTTCTTTGAGCAGCATCAAGAGTCTTACTAGCATAATGAATAACATTTAATTTTTTATCTACCCGCTGTCCAAGAACAGCGCCTACACAAAATCACTAGCATCACACATAATTTCAAAAGGCAAATTCCAATCAGGAGGTTCAACTACAGGAGCAGTTGTTAAGGCTTTCTTTAGAGTTTCAAAAGCTTCCTTACAATCATCATCAAAAACAAAAGGTACATCTTTTTGAAGAAGATTAGTAAGAGGCTTTGAAATTTTAGAGAAATCTTTAATAAATCTCCTATAAAACCCGCATGACCAAGAACACTACGAATACCTTTAACATCCCTCGGATAGGGCATTTTCTCAATTGCTTCAACTTTAGCTCTATCAACTTCAATACCTCTCTCGAAATTTTATGTCCCAATACAATTCCTTCATTAACCATAAAGTGGCATTTCTCCCAATTAAGAACAAGGTTAGTTTCTTCACATCTCTGCAAAACTTTATCGAGGTTTCGCAAGCAATTATCAAAAGAGTTCCCATAGACAGAAAAATCATCCATGAACACCTCTACAATACTTTCGCAAAAACCATGAAAAATAGCAGACATGCATCTTTGAAAAGTAGCATGAGCATTACATAAACCAAAAGGCATACGCCTATAAGCATAAGTTCCATAAGGACAAGTAAAAGTGGTTTTCTCTTGATCTTTAGCTTTAAACAATTTGTGAAAACCCGGAATAACCATCAAGAAAGCAAAAATGAGTATTTTTAGACAACCTTTCTAACATTTGATCAATAAAGGGTAAAGGGTAATGATCTTTCTTAGTAACTTTATTAACTTTACGAAAATCAATGCACATTCTATAACCTACAACTATTCTTTGAGGAATAAGCTCATCATTATCATTAGGCACAACAGTCATTCCTCCTTTCTTAGGAACACAATGAACAGGACTAACCCATCTACTATCGGCAATAGGATATATAATACCAGCTTCAAGGAGTTTTAATACCTCGTTCCTTACCACTTCCTTCATCTTCGGAATTAGACGACGTTGATGTTCAACAACAGGCTTTGCATCTTCTTCCATATTAATAGCATGTTGGCAAATAGAAGGAGAAATCCCTTTCAAATCATCAAGAGTATAGCCAATAGCTCTCGGTGTTTCTTCAATATTTCCAATAACCTTTCTTCCTCAATCTCAAAGCTTAGAACTAATAATAACAGGATATATTTTCTTATCATCAATATGAGCATATTTAAGATTGTCAGGTAAAGGCTTTAAATCAAAAACAGGATCTTCCTTTGGTGGCGGTGTTGTACCCAAATCTTCCACCGGTAAATCATGCTTGAGAATAGGTTGGCGAAGAAAAATTTCCTCAAGCTCATCTCTTTCTTTCCTAAAAGCTTCACTTTCACTATTCTCCAAATGTTGCTGCAAAGGATTATTAGGAACAAGAACAATAGATGCACACTGCTCCATTTTAAAATCATTACTAGGCAAGTCAGCTTTATAAGGAGTTTTGGTAAATTTAGAAAAGTTAAATTCATAAGGTTCACCAGCAAATCTAGTCAAAATTTTCTCTTTCTTACAATCTATAATAGCTCCACAAGTATTTAGAAAAGGTCTACCAAAAATGATAGGACAATGATCACTAGCGGCAGAACCAAGTACCAAAAAGTCAGCAGGATATTTAATCTTACCACATAGAACTTCCACATCTCGAACAATACCAATTGGAGAAATAGTTTCTCTATTAGCCAGATGAATAACCACATCAATATCTTCAAGTTCACAAGAACCAATTTCGTGCATAATCTCAAAGCTCATAAGGAATAGCACTAACACTTGCACCAATATCACATAAACCATAATAGCAATGATCACCAATTCTAAGAGATAGCATAGGAACACTAACTTGTTTGGATTTATTAGGATGTGAAACAATATTAGAAGCATCTTCACAGAAAATAATATGACCATCCTCCACGTTTTCAGTCACAAGATCTTTAACTATTGCAACAACAGGTTCAATTTTAATTTGTTCTTCGAGTTCTTTAGGTTTCTTTTCACTTTTATTAACCACTAGATATGAGTACTCCTTCATTTTAGCAGGGAAAGGAGTTTTTTCAATGTAAGCTTCAGGAATAACATTATCAACAGTTTCAACTACTACACATTTGTTTACTGAGATGAATCAATTTTATCTTTATACGGTTCATGATACTTATCAAAATTCTTCTTAGGCAGTTCATAATGAGAGGCAAAAGCTCTATAAAGATTTGCAACAACTTGGGAATCAAGACCATATGTAGCACTCATATTACGAAATTTATCAGTATCCATAAAAGTTTCAATGCATTTATAATCATAAATTATACCTGATTCTCTATCTTGTCGTTCTCCCATCCTTCAGTATTTTCTTGGATCCGATCAAGAAGGTCCCTTTTAAACTCTTCATTCTTGCGTGTAAATGATCCAGAACAAGAAGTATCCAGCAAGGTCTTGTCTTGAAAAGAAAGTCTTGCATAGAAATTATCAATAATGACATTACCAGGAAGCTCATGAATGGGGCATTTGAGCATTAAAGACTTCAATCTCCCCCAAGCTTGGGCGATACTCTCTCCATCATGAGGCCAGAAATTATATATGCGGTTCCGATCTTTGTGAATTTCACTTGGAGGATAAAATTTGGAATAAAATAAAGGCACAATGTCCTCCCAATCAATAGAATCACCATTCTTCAGCAATTTATACCAGTGCGCCGCTTTACCAGACAGCGATATAGTGAATAGTTTCTTCCTAACTTCATTCATAGAAATACCCGCACATTTGAATAAACCGCATAATTCATGCAAAAACAGTAAATGATCACCAGGATGGACAGTTCCATCCCCTTCATAGCGGTTATCCATAACACGTTCAATAATTTTCATAGGTATTTTATATGGTACTACTTCCTCACTGGCGCTTCATCCACTACCGTTGCAGTAGTAGATTTCCCAAATAGAAATTGAAGAGGATCTCTCCATAATGATTTATAGCAGGGAGAAATAAAATCAGCACAAACAGTAAATTTCTTACCAATTCCACTTACCAATAGCGCTTCACTCCCCGGCAACGGCGCCAGAAAATAGTCTTGATGACCCACAAGTATAGGGGGTGTATCGTAGTACTTTCGATAAATAAGAGTGTCGAACCGAGGAGCAGAAGGTGTTGACAAACAGTTTCGATGAAGGATTCACCGTAAATGCTCACAGACAAGTATTCGGGGGTTTTGATATTGCAGATAAATAAAGTACAAGTAAATAAAATGCGAGAGAAATAATTGCAGCGAGTGGCCCAATCCTTTTAGCACAAAGGACAAGCCGGTTTGTTTACTTATAATGACCAAACGTTCCGAGGACACATGGGGATTTTAGTCTAGTGCTTTCGCTACATACACTGATTAATCTTCATTGTTTTGATAAGTGTTGTGTGGGTGAACCTATGCTAATGCACCGCCCTTCCTAGGACTAATACATACTTGTGATTATACCCCTTGCAAGCATCCGCAACTACAAGAAAGTAATTAAGATAAATCTAACCACAGCCTTAAACTCGAGATCCTCCCTCCTGCATCGATATACTAACGGGGGCTTAGGTTTCTGTCACTCCGGCAACCCCGCAATTAGCAACCGAATACAAGATGCACTCCCCTAGGCCCATAAATGGTGAAGTGTCGTGTAGTCGACGTTCACACGACACCACTAGAAGAATGACACCACAACTTAAATATCATAACATTGAATATTACTCAACCATAATTCACTACTAGCATTTAGACTTCACCCATGTCCTCAAGAACTAAACGAACTACTCACGAGACATCATATGGAATACAATCAGAGGTGATATGATGATGAATAACAATCTGAACATAAACCTTGGTTCAATGGTTTCACTCAATAGCATCTACAACAAGTATAGAATAACACCGGGAGAGTTTCCCCTATCAAACAATCAAGATTTAACCCGAATTGCTACAGCGATGACGAGGTGCAGCGGTGGTGATGGCGGTGTAGAAGGTGGAGATGATGATGATGATGATGGAGATGATGTCCCGCTCGATGACGATGGCGATGGCGTCGATTTCCCCTCGGGAGGGAATTTCCCGGATTCACGCCCGCCGGAGAGCTCTTTCTCTCTGCGGTGTTCTCCGCCCCGTGAGGCGGGCTGTAACCTCCGTGAGGTCCTCTCGTGGCTTAGGTTTTCGGGACGAAGGGTACGCGAAGAAAGGAGGCGAAAGGGGCTGTGGGCCTCCAGAGCACAGGGTGCGCGGCCGGGCCTTGGGCCGCGCCGCCCGTGGTCTGGGCCCACAGTGGCCTCTCTGCTCCCCTTTTCCCTCCGTCATCTGGAAAAATAGGAATTTACGTGAAATTCCTTCCACGATTGATCTTCGAAATATTGCGTCTCGCGGTGCTTTTTCCAGCGGAATCACGGCTCCGGTGCTTGATCCTCCCATGATGATGAAACATGCAAAATAGATGAAATAACATAAGTATTGTCCCCAATATGAAATATATCAATGAATAACATAAATTATGATACAAAATAGTGATGCAAATTGGACGTATCAATACCAACTGATATATCCTTGCAAATGGCTGATAAATCTACTGCTATTCCTGTTGGTTTATGTGAAAATGTTCCTGTTCAAGTTACTCAGCATTGCTTGATATTAACTGACTTCGTTGTGTTGGAAATGCCTGAAGATGATAATATGTCCATTATTCTTGGAAGACCCTTTCTTAATGTGGAGCTGTTATTGATTGCAATAAAGGCATGGTTACTTTCAATGTTGATGATAAGGAACACACTGCTTATTTTCCCAAGAGGATTGATAAAGTATGTGGAGTCAATACAATTTTTAATGTGAAAACTATCAAAGTGGGATCCATTGATTGTCCTATATATGAGCCTAAAGAAGAATATCAAACTCTTGTGATTGGATCCATATCAATTCAATATAAGGTAACATGATTGATTTGAGGTTTATTTCTTCTTATGTCATATAAAATTTATTTGGTAGCAAGACTTGATCAACCTTGTTAACAAGTATATTTTATTGCATAAAAGAGCTAAACAACACTTCTTTCTTTCTTTCTCCTTCACCTATTTTACTTGCTGTAGCACTTTTGTTTTGCAATATGCTTTAGTCATTTAAGATTTTAGAAATCATTTTTCTGCGCAGTAATCATTAATTTAATACCCATAATGTGCATTTTTCAAAGTTCTCTAAAAATTACAAAAATTACACCGTTGGTCCTATTTTTCGACGAGGCACAGGAGCACCAGGATGACTGTGGGGCACCGGGAGTGCCACACCACAGGGGCGCGGCCAGCAAGGGGGCAGCGCCACCATGTGGTGTGGGCCACCCCTTGCCTTCCTCATCTCTTTCTCCCAGCACCTTCTCTCTCCCGAAAAAGCTCGTACCAAGTTCCTCTCACTCGTGTTTGCTCAAGAACTCGCGATTTTTCGATCTCCTTGCTCAGCCCAGATCTGTCGAAATTTGGCACATTTACTCCTTGGTATGTGACTCCTTTGATTGTCCAATTAGAATTTCATTTGGTTGAGTATATCTTGAATATTTTGCTGCTGTAGATAACATGTTTAGTGAGCTTGCATGCTTGTTCTAAGTGGAAGAAATTAGTTTTGATGCATGTTTAGTACTCTAGCAAGTTCCTATAGTAGTTCCCTTCAATTACACACCTTGAAATCAAATTTTATAATGATTGTTGAAAATTTCAGAAGGGGAAGATGAAGAAATTCAAGTTTGGAGAGTTGTTCAAGAAAGCAACAACCAGCACCGGTAGGCCCTCAAGGGCGTCTACTCAAATTAGGCGATCCTACAATGAGGATGTCATCGCGCCTAGCTTCGCGCCCGAGGAGGACCATGGGGCTCCTAATGCTTCATCCTTCCCTTGTTATGAGTTTCTGACCAATGCAGCGATATTGGATGACTTCTTCACCCTTGTCAACAGGGCAGGCCTAGCCACCTACGTGGGAGACGAGAGGGGACAATATTACGGGCTCACCAAAATTTTCGTTGAGAGCTTCAAGTTCCACAACACGGAATATGAGCGGACAGTCGCATTCAAAATTTATGATATTCCTATTACCATGAAATTGGAAGAATTTTGTTGTGCATTGGGTATTGCCTGTAGGTACAGCAAGGAGGATTGATGACAACCCCGGGACTTGTTGGAGCTCTCTAGGGATCACCGGGGATGATTGCCGCACCATCCGGCGAGGGAAGATAAGAAACATTCAACTCCCCGCTATTAAGTATTTCGCATATTACATTGGTACTAGCATTTTGGGTAGAGAAAATACTAGCAACATCTCTAGCTACCATCTTGCTTTCTTGAATGTTGCACTTACTGGAAGACACCTTATCATCTTGGTTCTCTTATTGCTCGCCTGTCTAGCAGGGGGCCTATTTTTTGGAGGAACTATTGCACTGCGCGTTTTAACATCTAGATATTCCTCTTGATTCTAATGATGTACCATTAACCCCTAGGAAACTAGATATTGCTGCTATGAAGAGCCATCGTTTTGTTACTACTGACTCCACTATAGATAATATGGTTTATAGAATGTTGTTTGCTGATGGGAATGAAAGGAAATCCCTCTTCCCCAGCCAGGTTTGTTCAATATTGACAGGCAATCATGGTCACTCACTAAGGAGGTGGTGGAGGAACATATGAAGATACAAGAATTCCACCGCAACATGACTCAGGAAACGCGAGCCCTCCTACGACTACACCGTCACGTACCCCGACGTTTCCTCCAGCACATACATGGAACCTGGTCGTTCTTCGTCATAATACGAAGACACCACTTCATGGGGACCGTGGAATGAACTCCACTTAGGCCAAAAGCCTAAGCTTGGGGGGATACCGGCATCACTCATTCTTTGCATATTATGGTTGCTGGATACTTGTACATACTTGTTTAGTCTCTTAAAGTGGTTTTCTAATGAGAGGGAGATGATATTTGGGGAAGTGCTGTCCAAAAACAGATTCTGTCCTGTTACCAAAAAATTCGTACGCACACAGCCAGAACGTTATTTTGAGTTGCCAATTTTTGAGCATGTTCCCCAGGTTGTCATCTAACTTTCATTAGTTGAACACTTTTTGGTCTGAGCAATGGAAGATTTTTGTTATTTTCGATTTCTGTACTGCTGTCGGGATTTGGCAGATTTCTACATCTGCTTTTCTGTGTTTCTTTTGGTTTGCATTCTTTTGTTTCGCTTTGTTTCTTTCCTGAAACACAAAAAGACCAAAAATATTTCTGTTGTTTCTCTTCACCATTTGTTTATTTGGTTCTTGCTCTTAGTTTATTTTATTTGTTATCGTTAGTTTGCTATGAGAAAACCCAAAAAGATTTTGCTTTGTTTGCTTGTTTTCTTTTGTTCTTGTTTCTAATTCGAAAACACCAAAAATATTTGCTGTTCTTCTTTGGTTTGTAAAGTTCATCATGAGTTCAATGGTCTTCGGTGGCTGGAGCGTGGTTTTCATTTCATATTATCCAAGCTACACAAGTGAAAAGGCAATAATGACGATCTACGACAATCGATTGTGGTGAGAGGCTGGTATGAACTCTATTTGCTTTCATTTTTGTACATATACTCATCCATATGAGCATGCTTAGTTGGTTCATGTGTATATGTCATTTAGAAAGTCTAGTAGTTCATGATCTCTCATGTTTAGTTCCAATTTATTAATATGAGTAGCATGTCATGGATGTTTGCTTGCATTGTTTTATTCATAAGTAAGTATGGCATTGTGGTATCCTCCTCTGAATAATTCATTTATATCGACTTGGCACATGCTCACGCATGCATATGACTGAACAAAAGTCAATTAAGCCTCGATGATTTATATTGCTTGAGTTCTTGTATCACTTTTTGCCTCCGTTAATTTATTTTTTTGCATGATTATGGTTCTTGCTCTCTTGATTTGTCGCTCCCTAGTCTTTTGCTAGCCTTCACGTGTACCGGGATCGCCGTCGTGCTTCCAAACATCTGAAAACCAAGTTGTTCCAAAAGTGTCCACCATAAATACCTATGCATGGCATTTCAAACCATCCCAAGTAAATTCTCATGCGCTACCTTTAAAACCTTCAAAATGCTTCTCAATTTGTGTTAATGTTTCATAGCTCATGAGGAAGTATGTGGTGTTTAGCTTTCAACCTTGTCATTTACTTTTGACGGACTCTCATATGGACTAGTGGCATATCCGCTTATCCAATAATTTTGCAAAAAGAGTGGCAATGGGATTCCAGTCCCAGTTAAATTACTAACTAAACACTCCTCCATGGTTTGTGATTGTTGGACGGCACCGAAGATTCGTTAGCCATGGCTTGTGTAAGCAAGGTTGGGGGAGTGTCATCATCATAATAAAACTTAAATAAAAAGGCACTCCTCCATGGTATGTGATTGTTGGCAGGCACCCGAGGATTGGTTAGCCATGGTTTGTGAAAGAAAGGTTGGAAGTGCCAACCAAAAATAAATAAAATGGGAGCCGCTCTTGTGAGTCCGGTTGATGAGGTAGTTAGTGTACCCATTACCATTCGTTGACAACAACAAACACCTCTCAAAATAATTTTACTCCTGCTTTACAAATGAAAAGCTCTAGCGCATGTTAATCCCTGCTTCCCTCTGCGAAGGGTCAATCTTTTACTTTTATGTTGTGTCTCCATTCTTTCTTTGAGTACTATCTTGAGAGCACAACTGTCATTCTTAGTATAATATGCTTGTCTCAAAATATGATTGATTGTGGTATAACTTTGATACTTTTATCTTTGACAATCACTACTTCTAGTCTTTCTATGAACTCAAGAGGTGCCTCGGCATTTATGTTTTGCCGATCAAATACGGGCAGCGAGATACCACTTTATCATATTCTCTTATGAACATTGCAATCCTGCTTATATACATGATTCATGGTGCTTATTATTAATTGTTGGTACCTCTCCATGATTGACATAGCTGTTGGATGATCTTATTTGCATGTATCTTATTATGATTGCTTAAGTATTAGCCATAGCATGAGAATATATACATCATGAGCAAATGTGTTCGTGAAAGTTCTTTTATCGCTCGGTTGTTAACTGAATTGCTTGGACAAGCAAGTCTAAGCTTCAGGGGAGTTGATACGTCCAAACGTATCTACTTTCCCGAACACTTTGCTATTGTTTTGCCTCTAATTTGTGTATTTTGGATACAACTAACACGGACTAACGCTGTTTTCAGCAGAATTGCTCTAGTGTCTCGTTTTGTGCAGAAATCCAACTTTCGGAAAATCCTGGAATTTCTTATCGATGGCCCTATTTTACCAAAATATTGACGGAGCGAGAAGGGCAAAGGAGGTGGAGGCCAGGGCCCCACACCATATGGCGGCGCGGACCAGGGGGCCCGCGCGGCCCTATGGTGTGGCCCCCTCGGCCGGCCTCAGCCGCCCACCCAGGACTTCTGTTGGTTTCGACACAGCACGGAAAAGTCGAAGTCGCCGAGGAAACCCTCCGGAGAGCCGCCACACATCGCGAAACTCCGTCGCGGGGGCCAGAAGTCTCCGTTCGGCACTCCGCCGGGACGAGGAATGGAGGAGATCTTCACCGCCATCACCGCCAACGCCTCTCCATCGACCAGCCATGTTTCCCCCATCCATGTGTGAGTAATTCCCCAGCTGTAGGCTGAAGGGGATGGTAGGGATTGGATGAGATTGGTCATGTAATAGTCATAAGATTGTTAGGGCATAGTGCCTAGTATCCGTAGATGTCACTTTTATGATATTGTTGCAACTTGTTATGCTTAATGCTTGTCACTAGGGCCGAGTGCCATGATCTCAGATCTGAACATGTTATTGATTCATGAAGATGTTCGTTGTTTATGATCTTACCTGAAGTTGTATACACATGTCTTTGTCCAGGAAATGGCAGTAGTAATCAGGGACAACGGGAGGGGATGGTAGTGATGTGAGGATCACATGTGTTCTGGAGTGTTAATGCTTTGCTCCGGTACTCTATTAAAAGGAGTACCTTAATATCCGGTAGTTTCCCCTAGAGGGACTGGCTGGTAGATGAGAAGATGTTGTGCAAGTTTCTCATTGCGACACGTACGACTAAATATGGAACACATGCCTATTGATTGATTAGTACTTGGATACCGTTTTATTATTATGCAAATGCCCTGCTTTGATTGTTACATGAGTTTCTTTCATCCATGCAACGCCCAGTTAATCCGTCCATGTGCCTACAGTATTTTAAATCCTACTTGTTTACTATAATCACTACTGCTGTCTTTATTTCACCACTAACATTATTTCGCTATTTCCATTGCCATAAAGCTGTTACCTCTTGATAAACTCTTGCGAGCAAATCTGTTTCAGTGCGTGAATTGACAACTCCGTGTTAAGGCTTACAAGTATTCTTTGTCTCCCCTTGTGTCGAATCAATAAATTGGGTAATACTTCCCTCGAAGATGTTGCGATCCCTATACTTGTGGGTCATCACCGAACTAGCACGAGTTCGGCAAAAACGAGGGGAACGGTGGCTGAGTACATTCGGCGTTTAAGCTATCAGAACCGATGCTATTCGGTTCATATAAGCAGAAAGAAGCGATTGAGTGGCTGGCAGCCCGGCGTCGTTCAAGGATCTGACGTTCAAGTTGAGTACAACTCGTTGCCTTTTGTCAATAGTGACCTTATATGAGCAGCGCCATCACCTGTGCCAAGACAAGTTCAGCGCGCGATCAGCCTGTCAATGCCGATGAAGATGAAGATTCCGCGGAAGATCGGGAAGTTGCGGTAGCAGTGGACTCGGGACGCGATGCACGTGTCTGCCAATGGGTGAATCCACCGGGGCCTCCGAGGGTTGGACTTTGACGTGACCAAGGCGAGAACAGATCTTCGATGCATTCTTGAAAAGCAGGTTAAGCTGCCCGAAGGCCACAAGATCCTACGGCACAAGAGATGAACAAGAGGCCATACGCAAGTGGCATCATACGTTCCGCACACCACCAACGACGCAAAGTACTGCGCGCACAAATTCAGATGGCGATAGAATCAGACCGATTAACTTTCGGACGGTTGCCATGAAGGTAGACGGGCGTCCGTTTCCGGACGTCAACATGGTGGACCTAAGCCACTCCATAAGGGAACCAGGGTTCTCTTTCGATGTCAATATGGCGGGGTTCGTGATTCGCCATGGCGCGGACAAAGCAGAGAGCCACTCTCGTGGCAAGGATAAAGAGGAGGCCGTTCCACGCGACCGGCCCCAAGACGACGATAGACGGTACCGACCAGGAGGTGGTGATACATGTCGAGCGCCCATTATCCGTGCATCATCCTCAACAAATATGAGCAGCGATACGACGACGTCGGCGCTACGACGAAGACGATGAGAAACATCGTGGTCAGTCGGACAGGTGGTATCATCAGCATAACGAGGAACGACGAATGGGAACGTCGCAGGAGGTCTAGGGAACAAGACAACGTGGACAAGCACGGTGTCCCTTCTTCAAACATTGCGGGACTCGGGGAATGAGCCGATTGCCAACAACCGAGAGCGCCGAATGCAAGCGGCAAAGAAGAAGGAGGGCAAGTGAAGTTCGGTGTTCGAGCGTCTAGGACCTCTCCACCTCAATAAACGAGCAGTCATCTCAAGAAGAAGACTTCGAGTCGGATGAAGAAGATAGGTATCACCGACCAAGGTGGTGCCACATGGACTCAGCCATTCTCGAAGCGCCGGGTGCGGGGCTGCGAAACTTGGAAGAAGCTGAGGCACGATGCACAGTACACGTTGAGAAGAGCACGGCCCGATACGACGTGAAGATTCACAAACGGTGGAGACGAAGCGCCCGTCAAAAGAAAGTATGGCGCCCCAAACGGTAAGCCGATGCACGGAGTATCGTGGTGCCGATGCGACCCATCGGCCGACACAAACATGGTATTCGTGGTCTTGACGAGTAGCACGTCAAGACATGGACATACGTGGCAAGGCAGTCTGCGATCGGCCCTCAAAAAATGAAAAGTAAGGATCTTATCTCCAACATGCCACGTAGCGGTGGAAATCCAAGAAGTTGCAAACCATCGTCAAGCATTGCAACAAAGAAGGAGGCCGATGGTAATCGGCCGAAACTATCCTCAACATTCTTTTGTCTGTGTTCAGCATTCCAACAGATGCTGAAGAGCCGATGCCATCAATTACTTGACAGAATCGGCTCGGGGGCACATAGATGGATAAGATGGAGGATACGGAGCTGGGAACGGATGTCAAATTTCCAGTAGAGTAGCTCAAGTATGGGGGCCGATACATAAACAAATCGGCCATAAAAAAACGAAAATACAGAAATTTTTGAGCACAGCCGATGTGTAGACATCGACTTAAGAATGGAAAGCCGGTGCGCGGCCATCGACTCAAGGGGTGCAAACTGCTCTAAGGAGAAGCCTGATGAGGTAGTCTTCGAGTTACATGGCGAGGCTCTACTGCGAGGACCTCAAGCGATTGGTGACCCGGTCTTCTCGCAGGGTCTCCAACTTCGTTTGCAAGCCTTCAAGTATAGGGCTGCTAAACGCGAAGCGTCGGTTTGGACGCCTAAATTGCCCATAGGCTTGACAAGTGACGATCTCAATATTCTCAGGGATGCATCGTTGAATTGAAAGCTCAATAACGATGCAAGGACACGACGAGAAATGCACCGGGATCGACCAGTTGCATGTTCAAGATGTGAATTCGGCGTCTGTCAGGAGCATCGTTAAGCTGTTGGTGATTCATCTACAACATCGGCTTTCAAGTGGAGGGAAGGTAATCAATGGGGGCAAGTTTGGCTGGTTCTGCATAGTGACTGCCTCAAATTACTTTCAAAGCCCTTTGTTCGATCTGCGCATCCTCGCCACTAGTCTCGCCTTGACTGAGGCTCGGGGGGCAGCTGGTCTGGTGGATGTTCTGTTTTAGAAGCCGATTGGGATATCATCGGCTGATCCTTCGCCGCAACTTTCTTCAACAAATGATGAATTCTTGAAGATTACCGGGTCTCAGAGTCGTCAGTTGAGGAATGGAAGGATGGACTACGTAGGACCGATGCGTTAACATCGGCTTATTAAGCATTGGTTAAGAAGAATCGGCAAAATCAGTTGAGGGAGAATCGGCTAAATCAATTTGAGGAAAATCGACAAAGTCAAATTGGGGGAAATTCTTCATTGATAAGTCAGATTTCTTGCATGGGAGAGCTGGTTGCCCTCAAAAGGAGGAATCTATCCATCTTCATTGATTAAAAAGGGGATTTCTTACAAGGAAGAGCTGATTACTCAAACAAAAGGGGAATAGATTGCTACTGCTAGTCTTATACTAGTGAATCCCTACTCTAAGGGCTGTTGCCGTCTTCGTCATCGCCGGATAGCCGCCCTCATCGCTACTGTTGACGAATTCCTCGTCGCTGCTACTGTGACCTTCAGCGGCCTCCTCCTCGTCATCATCATCATCCTCATCGGACCAGGCCCAGCCACGGATGCGCTTTGGCGGCGGTTCCTCGGAGGAGGTGTCATCTCTGGTTCCTTCTTCGTGTCGGAGGAGGTATCTTCGTCTTCGTCGTCCTCTTCTTCTTCTTCTTCCTCTTTGGTGGAGGAAGTGAATTTGCCCCGGAAGAGAGGGTCGTTGCTTCGCTCTCCGCTTCTAGTTCTCCATCGATCAAGAACCGAAGATCATCTTCCCCGTCGAGTCGGGGCATGTCACCATCCGGCCAGGACGAGGTCTTGGGTCGGCCTTCGGGCACGAAGTCGAAGTCAAATTCTTGCTCATCCCAATGCTCGGGAGCGCGCTTGTATGCTTCCGTCTGATCGACCTCCGGCTCTCCCTCGCTTGCGAAAGAGGAAGGAAGGAGAAGACATGGCTATGAAGGAAGAGGTTTTTTTGGCTGACGGCTGGTTTGGAGCGAGGAGATGAGGAAGAGAACTGTTCGGTGCGGTTAAATAAAGGGGGATGTATTGGAGATCAATGCTCGAACAGTTTTCGAGGGTATAGGGCCAAAATTGTCACATCATGCAGAGGAGTTGGAAAGGCAAGACGTCATTGTGAGGAATGCTGCGACGGTTCTGCTCTGCCGTGACATGACCCTTCGAGGAAAGCAGATGGTTTTGTAATTATCATTATCAAAACCAGGGGGGCATGTTACCACCCGATTTTGGCCAAATCCGGAGGTGGGCCGTAAGTGAAGACGGGCTTGGAAGATTACACGTGGAGCATCTTCGAAGCGGCCTTGCGCTGAGAGTTTGGACTAAGTTGCCCATATATCTGTAATATATATTAGATCGCGTGGTAATTTAGATTAAAGAGATAGAGTCGGCCCGTGCACGGTTAGGTGCACGCCCGAATTAGAAAGTCCCTTGGACTATAAATATGTATCTAGGGTTATCAGAAAAGGAGGACAATCATCGTTCAACAAACACAAAATACGGCGCATCGCCACTTCTCTTCGAGGGTTTCTCCGGGTAAGCACCATGCTGCCTAGATCGCATCTAGCGATCTGGGCAGCGTATTTATTCGTTAACCTTATGCTGCTCGTGCTGAAGCCTTGTTGATGGCGGCGGTACTATTTATCCTTAGGTGTTTAGGGGCTCGCATTGGTGCTTTCACGTGCACATCTGCGTGGCAATGCCGTCCCTAGACACCTAGCTGCCCTTACGTCTATCTAGACATAAGGGCAGCATCTTGCTTGATCATGCTTAGTAGATCCGATCCGTTATAATTGCTCCTTGCATCTGCAAGGATTAGTTTAATATCTGCATAGTTAGGCCTTATGCTGGGGTCGGACGATCCGGTAGTGCGTTAGGCGTTGTTTACCGTCCCTGCGAGGGATGTTCAGGAATCAACGTATGTTGGTTTTAGGCCTCTCGTAGGGGTGGTTTGCATCACCTCTCGTAGCTGCTAGGCCCGATCGCACGTGGGACGTTCCGATTGTGCGGTGAAAACCCTAAAGCTGTCGTGGATCGCTTTAGCTTTGTCCTGATCAAGCAGGATCCCCATGCCATTGCTAATCCATCAAGGACCATGGGGCGATCGGCTCTTTGAGCCGATCCACGGAAGAGAGCGATAAGGCTCGTATTTAATGTGCACGTGTCTACCATGCGGGAACAATCGAAGCACTAACACCTTCCTGACCAGGTCAGGTCAGGTGGCACGCCCAGCAACCGCCAGGACGCGTGCAGAAGATTTGCGGGACGACACGAGGTGCCGGCCCTGGGAGCTTCCCGGCTCTTCGTGTTGTTAACCAAAGCCCGTCGGGGGGTTTTGGAGGGTAACGCCTCGGGCTTCTTCCCCACGCCGCCGCCCTATCGCCGACTCCGATCGCGCGCCGCAACTTCCGCCGCCGGCCTCGCTCGACAATGCCCTGGCTGCGCCCGCTGCGGCGCCCCCGGCCTCGCGTGACACTGTCCTGGCTGCGCTCGATGCGATGGCCTCGCCTGTCGTCACCACCACGGCGCATCCTGCCGTACCCGCGGCTTCCCTGGCTGCTGATGCCCCAGGCGCTGGTCCTTACCAGCTCACGCACCTCATCACGGTGCGTCTCACACAGGACAATTACCTGTTCTGGCGGGCGCAAATTCTGCCGCTCCTTCGCAGCCGTCATCTCGAAGGCTTCGTCGATGGGAGTCACCCGTGCCCGCCTCGCCTCGTCCCTGCGGTCACCGCCACCGGTGCCCAGGTCTCCGCCGAGAACCCTGCGTACCGCATCTGGGTCGCACAGGACCAGGCCATCCTCTCGGCGCTACAGTCCTCCTTGACGGAGGGCGTTGCCGGTCTGGTGGTGTTTGCCGCCACGTCCTTCGACGTCTGGGGCACGCTGGCGGACAGCTTCTCCGCCCACTCCTCCGCTCGTGCTTCCGCGCTTCGTCAACAACTTCATGAGTGCAAAAAGCTTGACTCCTCCGCGCATGTCTACTTCAACAAGATCAAGACCTTGGCTGACACCTTGTCCGCTATTGGGCAGCCGCTCCGCGACACGGAGTTCACGGACTTCGTTCTTCATGGTCTTGACCAGGACTATGACAATCTGGTCGAGGCGGTGCGGGGTCGTGAGACTATGTCCCCTCGGGACCTCTACTCGCGTCTCCTCTCCACTGAGCAGCGTGTCAACGCCCGCCATGCCGAGCTACATGCGGCTGATCCGCACGCCCACGCTGCCTACCGTGGGGCCCCTGGTGGTGGATATCGTCCTCCTCGCCCTCCTACCGGCACGCCGGCTCCGCCGTCTATGGGAGGTGGTGGGCGTCCACCCTCTCCATCGCCACCGCCCCGCAACGACCGCCGTGGCCGCCCTAATGTTGACTGCCAGCTCTGCGGCATCCATGGCCACTACGCCTCTCGCTGCCACCGTCGTTTCAAACGCGACTTTCTCGGCATTGGCAACGACGGACGCGGCAATGAGAAGCAAGCTGCCATCGCTGAGCAGAGCTCCACCGGCTACCCTGGCGCTGCCTCTCACGGTGGAGGCGGGTACACCCCGTCCTACCCGATCGACTCCGCTTGGTACTTCGACACAGGGGCCACCGATCACATGACCAACGAGGCTGGCCGACTCCATGCGCATGAGCCCTACCGCGGCCGTGACCAGGTCCGCACCGCTGATGGTTCAGGTATGCCCATTACTCATGTTGGTCAGGCCTCTCTTCTGTCTAGTTCCTCCCGTAGGCTTCATCTTCGTAATGTCCTTCGTGTTCCACATGTCACTAGACCCTTATTATCTGTTCGTAAGTTCACTTATGACAATGATGTGTTTTGTGAATTTCACCCCTTTCATCTGTTCGTTAAGGATCGGGCCACACGGGAGGTTCTGCTTAGAGGTCGCATCCACCAGGGCCTGTACGCGTTGGAGGCGCCATCCCTTCCGGAGGTCTTCAGTGTTGTTCGCACATCGGCGTCTCATTGGCATGCTCGGCTTGGTCATCCTGCGTCTCCCATTGTTAGCCATGTTTTGCATCGACATGCGCTCCCTATGTCGTCTCGTAATAAAACTTTAGCAGTTTGTGATGCCTGTCAACAGGGCAAAAGTCATCAGTTACCATTTGTGTCTTCATCTCGAGTTGTTACTACACCATTAGAACTTGTTTTTTCTGATGTATGGGGCCCTGCCCAAACCTCAGTCAGTGGTCATAAATACTATGTCAGTTTCATTGATGCCTATAGTCGCTTTACATGGCTCTACCTGCTGAAAACAAAGGCTGATGTGTTTAATGTGTTTATTCAGTTCCAATTGCATGTTGAGAGACTCCTAAAGCATAAAATAATTCATGTTCAGTCGGATTGGGGGGGGTGAATATCGCAACCTTAATTCCTTCTTTACTAAACTTGGGATATCTCATCGTGTTTCATGCCCACATACACATCAGCAGAATGGTGCTGTTGAGCGCAAGCACCGTCACATAGTAGAAACTGGTCTTACACTTCTTGCTCATGCCTCTGTGCCCTTTCGGTTTTGGAGTGATGCATTCACCACTGTTTGCTTCTTGATCAATAGGATTCCAACTAGAGTACTAAATATGAAGACACCACTTGAACTGTTATTTCATGAGTTTCCAGACTACACTTTCCTTAAAGTTTTTGGCTGTGCATGTTGGCCACACGTTCGTCCCTACAACAGTCGCAAACTTGAGTTTCGCTCCAAAAAATGTGTCTTCCTTGGGTATAGTGCTCTTCACAAAGGCTACAAGTGCCTTCATGTTCCCACAAATAGAGTCTACATTTCCCGTGATGTTGTCTTCGACGAGAATCTGTTTCCCTTTTCGACTATGCCATCCCCTACCTCGCTGTCCTCCTCATCTCCCACGTCTATTATTGCGCCTGACCAACTTGAGGATGTTGCATATTCGCCTGTATTATTGCCTAATCACGGTGCAGGTACTGGACGCGGTGCTCGTCTTGAGCTTCTTCACGCCCCTGTGCCACCGGCATCTGCTCCTGCTGATCGCGACGTCGATCGCTGCATGCCCCATGCAGCGGGCACGCGCCCCGAGGGCTCCTCCTCGGCCTCCCCTGGTCCAGTTGGCTCGTCGCCCGCGTGGCCGACTGACCCTGGGCCGTCCTCACCTTCCGCGTCGCCTGAGCGGTTGTCACCGCCCGCGTCGCCTGCGCGGCATTCACCGCTCGCGTCGCCTGAGCGGTCGACACCGTCCGCGTCTCCCTCGCCGTCCTCATCTGGGTCGGCCTCGCCTGGGTCGGTCCCTGGCTCTGCCCCGCCACCGTCTACCTCGACGGAACCAGGGAGCCCGACATAGGCATCCCAAATGGGCCACCAAAGATAGTACCGGAGTTTACTGAAGGCCCACTACCCGAAGAATAAGAAGATTCGGGAGTTCAAGATATTTGGAAAGCTAGAGTTGTAATAGGAAGGTTATTTGTAATCTGGCGGGATGAGTTAGAAGCCGTCCCGGACTGTGTAACTTGTACAAAACGAAACCCTCGGCTCCACCTCCTATATAAGGGAGTCGAGGGACAAAAGATCATCACTGTCAACATAACCCTAGTTTCCATAATCGTCAGTACTTTTCGCCAAACCTTGAGATCTACTTGCCCTCTACTAGCAAAACCCTAGTCTACAATCTGTAGGCATTGACAAGTTAATCCTTTGTCAATTGGCGCCGTCTGTGGGAATTAGAGGTTGCAAGGATCTGATCTCGATGGCACGTTCAAGATCTTCGACTTCGTCGACAGCAAGCAACGCGATGGATCGAGGTAACAAGGAAAAACTGATCTATTCAATTTTATTCCTCACCCGCCCTCCCGTATGGATGCATGTGCCTATCGGAGGAGCCCATCGTCATGACGTTCGGAGAATTCCGATTTGGCGTCAACAAGGAAGGATCCTACCGTCTCGTTCCGATCTCATTTTCATTGGTCGACTCAACTTTTCGTCGTGACGGTTTTCGACATACTTCGTCGACAACAAGGCAAGCGAGCCCGCCAAGATCTTCAGCAACACATCCTTGAGTCGTCTGCGGACTCCTTTATAAGCAGCGACTCCGACAGCGTCGACTTCAACTTCATCGACAAGTCTGCCATTGGAAAGGTCTTCACCACTCTATATGATGGTGTCACCAATCCTGATAAAAATCAATGCACAAAATATCATCGGATCTATGTGGTAGAAGGGGCGGGCACATCAGACCCCATGAAGCTTTCGACGAATTGGGAAATCCATACGTCGATCCCGTCTCAGACATGGCTTAGGCACTAAATATCCTGGATCCTCAACTCGCACAAGAGTACAGCTCCTGAAGCGTGGGATAGACTGCGAGAGCCATGGATGGTTCGGAACCTATGACCACCAGCACCGCACAAGAACTTCAAGCATATCAATATAGACTTGCTCGAGTTAAGAGAGTTAGAAAAACAACACATCCTTGAATAGAAGAAAGAGACGACACGCATCAAGCGGTGTGCAGAGGCAGTTTAAGTCGCCTTTCGAAAATACGGAGACGATCACGGCTCGAGAGAGCAATGTCTCGGCTACAAAACATACAGAGCGAGAAGAGGAAACATAATCCAAAATCTCGACATGTCCTTTATGTCGATCGACGAAAGGGAAATATCATCCCAAAACGCCGAGAAGGGTTACATGGCAACACAAGCATACATCTTGGCATCGGACCACGGACCCAAGAGAACCATTGTTCAACATGGCGATGGCTGGAGTAGGAGTTATGGGAAACGGTTGCAACAACGCCTCAGAAAATCCCGGACAAAATAGTCCCGACCCACCGCGGCTGTTCAAGACCCACCAAGAGCAATGGAGCAGGAGACACAGCAGTCCAAGTAAGGTGGACGAGGCGCGACAAGAAGAAGGGCGTCGGCACGCCCAGAGCTTGCCGCGAAGATATGTGTGGGCTCCGTGCTTCTGAAGAGTTCAAAAAACTCGAGTCAAAGGGTTCAGTTACCCGAGAATTTCAAGGGTTCGACGGCTGCAAGATCCAGGATTGGCTCATGGATTATCTCGAGATGGTAAAACTGGTAGGAGGACCCGAGCAACAGCTATGCAAAGTATCCAAGTTCACCTGAGTGGTGCCGCAAGATCTTGGATAAAAACTCCCCTTGAATTCCATCGACAGTGGGAAACCTTGAGGACATCTTAGTGAAAAACTTCCGATCCTGCAAGAAACCTCGTGGTTTGGAAGGAATTAAGGGCGTGTCGACAAAACACGACGAGTCGATGAGGGAAATATATACACGGTGGAATATTATCAAAAACTCTACAGAGGACATATCGACGAAAGAGCCATAGATGCGTTAGGGCGGGAATCCGGCAGAGCGATTTCGTCGAGGACTTGGGGAGAATAAACCCAAGACAATTTCAGCATGGAAATCATAACAAGTGGGCAGATGGAGAAGACGCAATATACAACAAGCAACACAGGTCGCCAGGGAAGATCGTGGTCGAAATTATCAAAATAGAAGGCGATTTTCTCGCCGGTTTACAACAACGGCACTCCCGGCCATATATAATGGTTTCGAGGAATCTGGAGGGAAATAGTCGAGATGACTACCAAAGAAGTAATGAGCAACAAGGCGACAATAGAGGTGACTTTCGTGGCAAGAGGCAAAATAGTGGACCAAGGATTCAACGACCTTATGTATCTCCCGAAGAGATGATGAACGGTCGTGTCAAATGCACTTTTACCTCGACAACAATGGAAGAGGCAGTCAGGACATCTCCAGAAAGACTCGGGCAATGCTGCGAGCCGCAGGAATGCAAATGCCCAAGCAAATAACAGAAATCCTGGGAGCCAAGGAGAAATTCACCTTCCACCTCCTCCCGCAATTACCGACGAAAATCGACACTATTGCGGCAGCACCGCATCCACCTCCATATGTTGACCCCAACTCTAATAGTGTGGTCTCGATGATTGAGAAAGCTAGGCCGTCCAAAGGGCGCAGAAGGTAATATCTCGACATGTGTTCATGGCGGAGAAGATGCCTCCTTGATCGAGTACTTAAATTGGTCGGGGCAAGATATCGGCTTCACAATAGCAGACCACCCGCAGCAAGTCCCTCGACCAGGACAATCGGCACTCATCTTACCGCAGTAATGCTGGTTTGACGTGTCGAGAGTTTCATAGATGGCGGTAGCAGATAAACCTGTATCGCAGATACATTGAGGAAGATGAACATATCCCTAGCAAATCTGAAACCAATCGACACACGTTTCCACGGGACACCAGAGAAGCCAAGTTACCCATTGGGCAAGATCAACCTCGACGTTCGTTTTGGAACGAGAAAATTACGGTGGAGATACGGAGTTCGAAGTGGTGGATTTCCCGTGCCAATATCCGCCTTGTTGGGGCGACGAGCGTCGCCAGTTCATGGCGATGCCGCATTATACATATCTGTTGTGGAGGTTGCACGGGCCTAGGGGACCTATCACAAAGGAAGTTTCGTTATCCGATAAATGCGACAAAGATTTTCATCGGTATCGAAACTTTCGGGATGCAATATCGGCACCTAGGTTCACGATTATGATGTCTGCAGTGGAAGACCTTCTAAGGAGCCAACTTTCAATATAACCAAGGATTCAAAAGAGCAGATCCACCCTGGATAGAAAAACGACGTCCATTGACGCAAACATGGATGTCGCATGGGAAAGCGCTCGTCGAGTTCCTCCGTGAGCACGAGAATCTTCGCATGGTGTCCGGGTGACATGCCAGGAGTACCGGGGAACTTGCCGAGCACCTCAATTTGGATCTCTCGCACGACCGATAAAGCAACCTTTGCGGCGTTTTTGAACCTAGCCGCAAAGCCATGTTATCGAAAATAGATCGACTTTTCATCAGAGAAATATCTACAAGCCACATGGGTAGCTAACCAGGTGATGGTGCCGAAGAAACACACAATAGTCCTTCGCATGTGCGCCGACTTCACGTGTCTCAATAAACATTGTCCCAAGGATCACTTTCCCCTCCCAAGGATCGATCAAATCATCGACTCACGGCAGGGATGCGGACGTCTTTCCTTCTTGGACGCATTTCTGGTTATAAAGATCAGATTAAAAGAAGAAGATGAAGCCAAAACAGCGTTCATCACACCTGGCGTGTTTTGTTACAAAACAATGCCAACAGTTTGAAAAACGCAGAACATATCAGCGGATGATGCCAATGCCTAGCAACATTCAGGAAAAAATGTACAAGTCTACATCGGCGATGTCGTAATAACGTCAAAGAAAGGATCACTTTGATCGAAGATTTGAAGAAACCTTCGACAACCTCGACAAGTTTGCGTCAAGCTGAACCCGACAAAGTGCTCTTTTGGAGTTCCTGCGAGGAGAACTTCTGGTTCTTAGTATCAACAAGGAGAGGTTGAAGCAAATCAGAAAAATACAGACCATCCACTATGAGAAAGCCAACAAAGTTGAAAGAAATACAACAGATAACAGGTGAGTCGCAGCTTTACAGATTGTCGCCAAGGAGAAAAGCGTTAGTTCTATGCATTGATCAAGCAAGGGAAAAAATTTCAATGGAGAAGCAGCCAGAGCTTTCGAGAATCTCAGTTAGCAATTTCGACACCACCGATATTGGTGGCGCCAAAAGAAAGAACCTCTCCTCTTGTATATTGCAGCTACACCTCAGGTGGTCAGCACGGCCCTAGTAGTCGAAAGGGAAGAAGAAGGCAAGCTCCATGGAGTTCAAAGGCCGTATATTTCATCGGTAATCTTGTCCGTCAAACAGCGATACCCAATTATCAAAAGCTAGCATATGGAGTATTCACGACGGCAAGAAAATTGCGACACTATTTTTGAGCGCACCCGATAATAGTGAACGAGCTCCTTTATCAAATATACTAAACAACCCGGAAGCTACGGGTCGTCTCCCTTTGGGGAATAGAACTCCCTCGGGACATCACGTATGAAAAAGAAAAGCAATAAAACAGGGTCTTACCAGATTTCATTGCGAGTGGATGGAGCTACAAAACACGGGACAGTTTATCGAGAACTTGGACCATGAAAAGCGGGTCCCAAAGATTGGAAGGTCTTCCAGACGGGCGTGATATTAAGTATCACGGCGACAAGGTAAAGTTTCGGATGACGTTCCCAAAGCATCAACAATGACGGAATGAACTCTCATACAGGATGAAGATGAAAGAAGCTTGATTATAACCTCAATTTCGGCGACTCAAGCTCGCGGTGCAAGTCAGACCAATGCGATCATCAAAAAGTATGATAGCATATAAAGAGGTGTACAACGAGCTCAGAAGTTGTTCGATGGTTGCGAAGTAACATCGGCGGATGAGCAACGATGAAAACGTTCTCGCAAACATCGGTCACAATGCCTCGCGATTCCTCGGGTGTGTTAGGGAAGAGATTAGCGAGAGATCAACAAAGCCAGCAAAAACAAAGGAGAAAAAAGAGAAACCCTCGAGTATCGCCAAGGATACAGCAGAAGAAGAAGAGCAAGAGCTAGTTATGATGGTGCAAATTCCATGGATGCAGGCTTACATATCATATATCCTAAGGAAAACTATACCGACGATCCAGTCGAAGCAAGGCGAATAATTAGGCGATCAAAAACTTTTACTGTGATAGAGCTGTACAAACGAAATATCTCGGGTGTGCTACAACGGTGTGTTACACCAAGAAGGAAGGATCATCTAAAGGACGTGCATGAAGGAATATGTGGGCATCACGCGAGCAGCGAGCCATTGCAGCCAAAGTCTTGAAGCGATTTTATTGGCTAACAATCGAGACGAAAGAAATAGTGCGAACTTGCGATGCGTGCCAAAGATTTGCGGCAAGACCTCACTCGCAGCAGAACTTATGCCAATCCCACTATCTTGGCCCTTTGCTCAATGGGGTCTCGACATGGTGGGTAAATTGCACAAAGCTTCGCCAGGAGGATATATGCTCGTTGCTCCGACAAATTTACCAAGTGGATAGAAGCAAAGCCGATATGCAGCATCCGCAATAAAGTTTGTGAAGAGCATTGTCTTTCGCCGGGTACCTCACGACGCATCGTCACGGATAACGGCAGTAATTTACTTTAAGGAGTTCAAAGCATATTGTGCGAAGTGGGCATAAAACTAAGTTTTGCGTCTGTCGCACATCCACGGACCAATGGTCAAGTCGAAAAGGACAATGGCATCATGCAATGGCATCAAGAAGCGGCGCTGGACCTTTGGAAAAGCTAGGCATACTTGGGAGGAGCTACAAGTGTTTGTGGATTATCCGAACAACGCCAAATACGTTGTGAGAAACGCGTTCTTTTTGGTCCACGGAGGCAGTCTGCCGATAGAAATAGAACACGATTCTCCACGGGTCGTAGAATATGAGAATTTACCGGCTTTGAGGATGATGTCGACGCACTGTTGGAAGCTCGAGACGAGGTCGTCACTGTCGTGTCAGCGGACAAAACTATCGATTAAACGATTGCGGCCAAGATCTTTCCAAGTGGGTGACCTGGTTTTACGACTCAATCAAAAGCCATGAAAAACTAGAGTCGCCGTGACTAGAACCATACATCGTCACGAAGTAATAGAAGGAGGAGCATACGAATCAAAGACAAGAAGACGGGATTGACGAGCCAAATCCTGGAACGTGGCACAGCTCAGGCGTTTCTACGCCTAGATGTCGAAATATAGTCCTCCTTTAAAGCTACAATGTCACAAACGCCGCGAGTTTTGGATTCACTCACAGAGCACCGGAGTGGGCCGGAAGGTTTTAATGGCGGACTCGCGGTGCTGCAATATAATAAAGATAGTGGAATTATACATCTTTTTCTCGACGAGACGGGGTTTCCCCCTAAATGATACAATATATACATACAGACAGCGTCGATGAACGCAACAAGAAGCATCTTGCCTTGGTAAAAATACCTCGCCAAAATAAAAAAGAGATTTTGACGAAATAGTGATCAACAAAAGACTCGGGGGCTTACACCCACAAAAATAGTATACAGTATATATATTATCTTGCCTTGGTTTAAAAACCTCGCATTATACAAATACAGTGAATAGCCACCGAAAAATACTCGGGGGCTAGATAAATATAGAAATATGCTGTTTGCTTCATAAAAGAATCATAATCATGATTTACACAGGAGAATTATCTACCAAAGGAAAATAATCAGTCTTGATTCAATATATCATCAAGGGTCACTCTGTTTTCTTCAGGGGCAGCGCCAAGAAAATCAGCATAATGACCATCGGCAAAAAAGTCGGCATCTGAAGAAGATCTTCAATCATTTCTTCGGCTATAGGAGAAAACCTTCGTGTTAATACGATCGATACCAACTCTTCGGCGCCGTACCTTCTCGTGAACTTTCTCAACAACTTGGGTCGAGATCAAGTTTTGAATGGCAGATCTGAAGCATTATAAGGGCAAATCGCGCGACTACAGTTGACTACGACAAAGTGATGGATCACTGTGGGCATCCTTGAACTTCTCCATTAACTCGGGAAGAGTTTTGGTTGAATGTTAGAAACATAGAGTTATAAACCATAGAGAGGTCTTGATACAGTCAAGATACCCGCGAACAGACGCGCGATCTTGAAACCTCACGATTTGGCGAGTCCGTTCGGGCGTGCCCCAAAAAGTCTCCCATGTTCACGTGCAAGTCGAAGAAGGACATTGGAACGAGCCTCGACACGTTCATTTTCAGTTGCGGTATCCAAAAAAGCACCTATTATTTCATAAAACAAGTCAGAGGAGAGTAAAAAGGCAAGCAACAAAGGAAAAGAAGAAGCAAGGCGAAGACAATGAAACTTACCCGCCATATCCAAACTAGCATCTATTAGTATTTGGAGCATAGAATTTTCTCGGGACGTAGCTGCAGCAGCTTCAGCAACAGCAGCGTCCTTCTCGGTCATGGCATCTTGAGCTTGTTGAAGCGCAATTTCCTCCCTCGAGAAGACTCGAGATTGTTCCATGAGTTTGCGATTGTTTCTTCGTGAACTGAAGTTGCTGTTGAAGTTCTTGCAAATCTTCCGACAAAAGGTGCACTTGAGGGACCTTCACGGAAATTGTCATTGGTTTCTACTTTCTTCGACAAGGAAGATGCAGGAGCAGCATGGGGAGAGCAAGGATTCGGTGAATAATTGTCAAATATTAACTGGAAAATAAAATCTTCGGATCAATGACAGCACCAAGAGGAATTTCATTACTTCTAAAAAGTTTACACCGTCATTACAAAAGAAGTTCTCCTAAGGGACTAGCAGGGTAATTGTCGCCAAGGCTAAAGTGGCGACAATGGCAAAGTAAGAAAGCAAAAAATATAGAAAAGACAGAGGCATGCAACTAGACCTCGGCCTCGATGAACTAGGAGTCGAAGCGGGACTTGACCCCAAGATACGCCAGGATTTTCTTCGTGTTGGGTTTCGCCGCCTTGACCAAGGATCGCCACTTGAGTTGCTCAATTTGATCCGTGCTCGCCAACTTTGGTCCAGTCAATAGTTTGTTGATCGGCGACAAGAGCAACGAGTGCTCTCAACGGCAACCTTCTGGTTCTCATGGCGTATCTTCACCCAGATCTTCGGGAGTATTAAAGCACTTGGCTAGATTAAGGAAAGTTGCGGGTGCCTCTTTCTTTGGGAAGAAATAGGGGAAGAGCCGCAACAGTCCTGCTTTAGCTTCGTCGATACCTTCACGTGCTTCCGTCCGTGAAACTCAAGGAATGAAACGGCATCAAGCAGAGGATCATTATCGGGATCTTCAAGTTCATATTCTTGAGCCGTTCTGGCTGAAACAATGAACATCCATTTAGCAACAAACAAGTAAAGGAAAGAAGATCCAAAAGATTCGAATTGGAGTAGATACTGACAAAGCGACGATTTTGGGTCCTTATGCGCTTAAGGATGGCTTCTTCGCGAGCAGATTGAGCAGTTATATGTTCACTCAGCGAAGTTTCGGCATCGTGAAGTTTCTTCCGGAGATCTTCGACACCAACAACATCTAACTCAGCCTTTTTGCGAGCCTTTTCACTTTGCTCTAATTGTTGAGCAAGTGTGTTGGCACGTTCATTGGCTTCCGCCAGTTTTCTACCAAGGAAGATAAATATAGTGAAAAATCTCGACAACAAAGGAGCAAAAGAAAAGAAGCAGGAGTAAAGCATTACCTTCAGCTTTACTAGCATATTCACGGTACCCGACAAATTGGGTACCAATGCGAAGAAGATCCTTTATCAGAGGCTGTTAAAAAAAAGGGGATAAAAGGAAATGGCGGTATGAGAAAAATATAATGTTACATAGAAATCAACAAAGCAAACATAAACAATGACAAGGAAGTTAAGAACTTACATCCTCCAAGAGAGGGTTAGAAGAGCTACTCAATTGAAGAGTAGGCTCCGAGATGATCTCCGTCCTCGCCCTTTTCGACAAAGGGGCTCGGGGGCTTGAAGGAGGAATAGCAGTGTCGACGTTCTGTCGAGGAGGCGAAGTTTCTTCTCCTTCAACTGGCGTCTCAGAGGCAACTAATGTATGTGACGTACTCGTTCGAGCAGCCACATCGGCGGTTGGTACCTCTTCTTCCTCATCACTACAAGTAAAAGGTCGACAATATAAACAGCAAGATAGACACGAATGTTCAAATACAAAAAAAAAAGATAGAAAAAGGACTTACGAGCTGATGAGGGTCCCGAGATACGGATCATAAGCTGCTTTCTGCGGTAAAGGATCAGCTTCTTCGGGTTTAGAAGTCCCGAATCTTCGACATCATCCCTCTTCCTTTTGTTTCTTCGGAGAAGCAGCCAAGAGGAGGAGATTGGGCGATCACGTGCCTTCGAGAGGGCAGCGTCCTTTTCAGCGGATCCCGCAGATTTTGAGAATCTGCGGGTTCATTCACAAAAGAGGGGCCTCTTGGTTATCATCGGTGATAACGGCCCTTTCTTCGATCTCCACCTTCGGGAAGAGGAGGAAGTGAAACAAGATTTGGGTGATCCTGTATAAAAGAAGGATATCAGGAAGGAGCACACAATGCAAAAAAGCAAGGCAATAAAGTCGCGACAATGTTTACCTTAGGAAGTGCATAGGCGGCGCTATATGGTTTCACGCGACAAGAAGAAGGGATAGAATCTTTTTCTTTGGGAGGTGATTTTCGGACAAGTTTTTCCAAGTCTTTCACCTCCAAATCTGTCGACAGCCGATCCACGTCTTCGTCGCCGTATATTTCCAAAGAGGAAATTTGCGAGCTTGAAGAGGCTGAACTCTACTTTTAAGAAATACACTATAACTGGATACGACAATTCTTTGCCGCGAGTTTTTGCAACTCGCGGATGCGTCATCAAGGCCTCGGTCGAAGCTCTTTCTTCTTCGGTAGCCTCGCATCCCAAGAGCGCGCGACGAAGAGTTTTCTCGTCACCATCGGCGAGGGATGTTGTCCTCTGCGCATCCATGGTTTTCTCACGAATGTACAACCACCTCTTACGCCACCCTTGAACGGAGTCGGGAGTTTGACGTCGAAGTAATTGGCGATGGAGCGGATAGAGATAACAATGCCGCCTATATTATAGGCGACATTGTGAGAGCCATTACGCGACAGAAGAAAATGCGCTTCCATAGCGCCCAATTGGGCGAGACGCCAGGAAGGCTTCGATAATGAAAATGGAAATATGGAGGATTGAGTTTGGCGTGAGGTGGTGAAGTTGAAGACCGTAGACAAAAAGCAATCCACGGAGAAAAGGATGAATGGGGCGGATAAACCGCGGATGAGATGGTCGACAAAACTTACCCGGTACCCCATTGGAGGGGTTGGGTAGCTTTCTTCACTAGGGAAGCAAACAGCTTTGGCTTTCTTGGTGATCCCCAGCTTCTTCGGAGATTTAGGTCCTGGTTTGTGACCTTGGACCTCTCCCACTCCACGGTTCCTAGATCCGCGGCGGCCATTGATGAATCATGAGTGCTGTGGCGAGTGAGACGCGTGCGCGGTGGCATCAACAGCAATGGACAAAGCAATGCTTAGGGCGTGCGGAAGATCAAACAGAGTTGGGCGCGGGGATTTTTGCAGAGGAGCAGATGTGCGGCGCAGCGAAGGACTGGACCGAGGTTGAAGAAAGGTTTATATAGGATTCGGACGACGCATTGCACCGTTGGATGAAGAAATCGTGTGGTGAAAAAGGATCTCGTAGATACAAGGGTAAAAAGTATTTTTACGGGAAGGAATGGAACAGGCGTTACCGTACGTGCGCCAGGAAAAGCGGAGGACGTGTGTCCCCCACTCGCACGACGTGTCAACGTGGTGGGAACAATGGACCTACAAGGCAGAAAAAATCCCAATTATTGACAGAGATGAAGAGAATTTGACAAAGGAAAATATGTCGACAAGAAAAAAAAAAGAGAATGAGGGTAAATCATTTGAATACTTTTGAGCCTTTGATCAAATACAAGTTTTTGCCCAAATGCTCGGGGGCTACTTTGGAAAAATAGAAAATTTCGAGTATGACAATATAGAAATGGCGAGAGCCTATGACCAAATCCAAGAATTTGTTCATAGCCTCGGGGGCTACTCCATCGGGAGCGCTGGTCGCGCACCCGATAAATATAAAAATATCGAGAAGGATTATAAATATAGCGGCAAAGGATACTAATCATGTGAGCCTACACCCAAGCACGAGTTCTTGGCTGTAGCCTCGGGGGCTACTCCCATCGGGAGCATTGTTCGCGTGCCGATGAGTTTTATCAAAATAAACAGAAGTGAGTATATTTCGAGTTACAAAGATAACTCTACTTATACTCCCATCGGGAAGACAAAATAAGTCATCAAATGACTCGATAAATGTGTTATTCCAACAGCCACCAGACAATATATTCTCGAACGCGTCCGTTGCGATCAATTTCTGAATGCCGCAAATTTGCGAAGGTAAGACCCCAGATCCGTTCTGCTGGGCGTGGCATCGCCAAAGACTGCGCGCTGCTACTTTTATCCGTATCAACAGATACGAAGAAAAATCCTAACGGGACGCGTTAGGTGCAGATAATTTGACTGGGACTCAATAGAGTGGTAAGACCTTAAGCGGCACTGTCGAAGTTTACACCAGTATCCAGAGATCATGTCCGGGGACGTGATCTTGAAGTAAATTTTTGCGGATTGCCACTAGAGCAGTTAACTAGTACCTGATCCGTCAGATGAACTAGCCCAACTACCGTTATCCCTGTATAATATAGAATTTTATGTGAAGCATAAATAAGAGCTCTCGAAAAAATATAAACAGATGAGATTTCCCTTGACTCTACGATTCAAGCAAAATCTCGAGAGGCTCTTGACATAGGCATCCCAAATGGGCCTGCCAAAGATAGTACCCGGGTTTATGAAGGCCCACTACCCGAAGAATAAGAAGATTCGGGAGTCCAAGATATGTTAAGGAAAGCTAGAGTTGTAATAGGAAGAGTTATTTGTAATCTGGCGGGATGAGTTAGAAACCGTCCCGGACTCTGCTTGTACAAAACGAAACCCTCGGCTCCACCTCCTATATAAGGGAGTCGAGGACAAAGGATCGAATCTCTTGTCAACATAACCCTAGTTTTCATAATCGTCGGTACTTTTCGCCTAAACCTTCGAGATCTACTTGCCCTCTACTTCTAGCAAAACCTAGTCTACAATACGTAGGCATTGACAAGTTAATCCTTTGTCACCGCCTCCCACCATCTGCCTCTCGCCGAGGCACGTGCTGCTCCACCTCCAGCCCCGGCCATCCATCGCCCGCATACGCGCAGTCGCAGCGGCATTCATCGGCCCAAGGAACACACGGATGGAACTGTGGCTTGGATTGCTGCATCTGTTGCTCATGCGCAGTCTGATCCAACTGCGGAACCGCGACATTATCAGGCTGCATTGGGTATTCCTCACTGGCGTGCTGCCATGGACCTTGAGATTAAGGCTCTCCGTGACAATGGTACTTGGCAGCTCGTCTCTCCTCGCTCTGGTCTCAACGTCATCGATTCCAAATGGGTATTCAAGGTCAAACGGCATGCAGATGGCTCTATTGAGCGGTACAAGGCCAGACTCGTTGCTAAGGGTTTCAAACAACGGTACGGCCTTGACTACGAGGATACTTTCAGTCCTGTTGTTAAGCCGACCACTATTCGGCTGCTGCTGTCCCTTGCTGTCACTCGTGGCTGGTCCCTTCGCCAGCTTGATGTTCAGAATGCATTTCTGCATGGTGTCCTTGAGGAGGAGGTCTATATGCGTCAGCCTCCTGGGTTTGTTGATCCTGACCGTCCTCAGCATCTCTGTCGCTTGGTGAAAGCACTGTATGGGCTCAAGCAGGCTCCCCGTGCTTGGTATGCTCGTCTGGGTTCTGCACTTCGTGCTCATGGTTTTGTGCCCTCTACTGCTGATACGTCTCTGTTTATTCTTCAGAGACCGGAAGTTACTATGTATATTCTGGTCTATGTTGATGATATCATCCTTGTCAGCTCCTCTGTTGCGGCGACTAATCGTTTGGTTCTGGCTCTCAGTTCTGATTTTGCTGTCAAGGACCTGGGCAAACTTCACTATTTTCTTGGCTTGGAGGTCACTTATCCTCAGGATGGTCTTGCTCTGTCTCAGCAGAAGTACTCTCAGGATCTCTTGCGCCGTGCGGGCATGCTGGAGTGCAAGGCTGCTACTACTCCCATGTCTTCCACTGAGGCTATTTCTGCTACTGATGGGATCCTTCTGTCTGCTGATGGTGCTACTGACTACAGAAGTCTTGTTGGTGCTCTTCAGTACCTTACCATCACCCGCCCTGATATTTCTTATGCGGTTAACCGTGTCTGCCAGTATCTCCATGCTCCTCGCGAGCCTCACCTGACAGCTGTCAAGCGTATTCTGCGTTACGTACGCTCTACTGCTACCTATGGTCTTCATTTGCGGCCGGCCCCCTCTGGTGTACTCTCGGCATTCAGTGATGCGGATTGGGCTGGCAACCCTGATGACAGGCGATCCACGGGGGGATATGCTGTGTTCTTTGGTCCAAATCGATCGCCGGAGTGCTCGCAAACAGGCCAGTCTCTCGGCCTGAAAACTGAGTCTGGGCGTTTTGATTCATGTGAAACTTATTGGTACAAGCTCTTCTTCGAGTTGAGATCTCTCGACACCTCATCCTTTGGTGTGACAACATCGGCGCTACATACTTTTCATTGAATCCGGTATTTCATGCCCGGAAAGCATCGAAGTTGATTATCATTTTGTGAGAGAACGTGTTGCAAAGAGGTTTCTGCAGATCAAGTTCATCTCCTCCAAAGATCAACTTGCTGATATCTTTACTAAACCTCTGTCTCTTCCTTTGTTCATAGGTTGTAGACGCAATCTTAACTTACTGAGTACCTCAGGCCACAGTTAAGATTGAGGGAGGGTGTTAGATTGTATATTTGTATAACTGTATTTGTACCTGTATTGTACCTCTTGGTGCTTCTATATAAAGTGATAGGCCACGCACCAGATGCGTTGAGCCAGTTTCCACCAAATCATTGTTTAACAGTGGATCTAAAAAAAAAGTTCTGAACAGGGATTTTCAGGACAACGGGCATATGCCGCGCCCGTGAATGAACTCTGAACCAGATCACAGCGCTGTCATCTAGCCTGCCTGAACGGCTGAACAGCTAGTAGTACGAGTACAAACTAGGATAACAGGAGCGTCGCCAGAATTCGAGGGTGTCAGTCCAGAACATGGTTGACCGATCAGACTGCAAGGAGACGGAGCCGACGACGCTGCTGCCTTTGCTAGGCCACGACTGCAAGCAGACGGACGAGTTGCCTCGCCCCCGGCACCCGCTGGCTCCACTAGGACGCGCTGCTCGGGTCCGTGACGCCGCACGACACTGACTGACACGGTGTCCCGGCTGCGGCGCGCCGGCTCCGTGTTGCCGTGCCGCCGCTACCTTCAGGCCGCCGAACGAGTTGCATAGCCCCGCGCCGGCCCTACTCCGCACGCGGTGGGCGGGAACGGCGCCATGGCGAGGGGAGCAGCGGCACAGCTTGGCGGAAGAGCGGGTAAGGTAGCGGCTCTTGCCAGCGAGGGGAGCACCGGAGCAGCATAACACGGCGAGCCTCCTCCCTCCGTCCCGGCAAGGGGGCAGCGTGCGGCGTCTCTGCTTGACGCCTTTAAGGCAGCGGTGGCGCTCCGTAGCGTTGGCATGGCCGGTGGCTCGCACACGGCGGCAGCTGTTCGACGCATACAACCTGTTTGATATACGGAGTAGTATATAACGCAGACTAGAGAAAGACATTGAGGAGAAAGTGCAGATGATGACAAGTGGGCCCTATGTCCGTTTCAACGGCCTAGGCAAACAGCATGAGTACTTGTTGCCACGACATCACGTATAGCGGATCCTATACTAGTCAGAAACATCGTTAGGCACTATAATCAAGACAATCAGTGTCTTTTGCAACGGCGTAACGCTAGACCGGTGGCTTCTTGCGAGAAAAACGTATCCTGATGGTGTTGTGATAAAGTTGTCCTAAGTGTGATGGGCTCTTGCAATTTTCTCATCACAGCTCGGACCTCGAAGCAGCCAAGAAGCGGGCTTGAAGAATGAGCAACACAAGGAGTAAAACTGAGATAGCCATACTTCATCCGCTTGATTATGATAGACTTCTTCGATATTATTCGCATCAAAGCGGCGCGAGAAAGTCAAGAGGCTTGTTATAAGGCGAAGATCCGATCATTCGGTCAATGATTTGGTAGTGAGATCTGGGCAGGTCTTTGGAGTAATTATTACAACACCAAGGATCACCCAGTTCTTACATAGTTCGACCAATTCCTTGTAACGTAAGGATCTAGGTAATACAAAGTTCCTCATTTGAGGTCATAGGATTGCTTTCACCATCTGGCATTGTTTTTTTAACGTATCGGTGATATCAATATGAAACTATCATCTGCATTGTTTCTTTAACGTATCGGTGATATCAATATGAAACTATGTCCCCAGAAGAAGTTACTAAGTAGTAGGCCTATTCCTGACAGCTCGTTCTACGATAATTTATCGAAGATGAGGCCAGTAACAGTGTGTCATGGTAATAAGTTCTGATGCTTCCAACTCTCACAATACTCTAGGATTTTAGAGGGCATTCAAATGCAATTTAAATAAGTATGAAACTGGTGTTCATTATGTACGTGGTGTATTCTAATACGACACTAGCAACAACTAAGTTCTATCTTCCCTTGCGCAACCTCAAGTAGACATGATGGTTTCTTTGTGAATTATGTCATATTCCATCTATATTTTGAGGTATATATAAGAGAAATTTTACATTGAAAGTTGGTGCAATGTGGTGCAACAACCACATGATGGATGCTTTCATGCAATTTGATACTGCGGTATGAAGCACATGACATTCATGTAGTATTGTGACAGGTGAGCACCCCATATCTGCTCAATGAAGTAGTTCCCTTGTAGTTGAAATAGTAGTATAAATTCAAATTCATCCTATAGTTTCCTAAGATGAACATATTTTGAGAAAGATTTTGCATTGTTCGTCTGATGTCATTTCACTAATGAGTAGCAACAAGTCTAAGCTATAATAATCTTCACAATATATATGACCATGTCTCGATGCCGAATATGAAGCCGGCCCACAGTAGGAATGTGGTCAATATGAACTTATATCTTTTATCATATGTTATTGATTGTCTTGCAAGTATATTTCATGTACTTGGTTGAGTTATTAACTTGGCTATGTGACTCAGATGATTCGTCCTCTTGGCGGTGACACCAACAATTTGAGAACTACATGTATCCCGACCATCATCCATGTAGATCTTGGAGTCCCCCTGTGTTTGTGTGGCCGCTTATCATTCATGTACTATTGTGACCATATCATGTCTACTCAATGTAGTTCCATAGAAGTTGATTTAATTGTATAAATTCGAGCTCATCGTATAGTTTCCTAAGATGGACACATTTTGAGAAAGCTTTTGCATTCTTCGTGTGAAGTCGCTTTAGTAATAATGAGTAGCAACAAGTTTAAGATACCATAATCTTCACAATATATGACCATATCTCTATGTCCAATATGAAGCAACACTAGAAAAAGGCTTATAGGTCCCGAGTTACCGCTGAAGCGTTAAAAAGGAGGTTTGCCGGTACCATTTACCGTCGCCGCACCCAAATAACGGAGCGTCGGTGATACGAGGATACCACCCGCGGGCCCAAAATAAAAGAAAATGACAAAAACAGTAAAATTCAAAATCCTTCGAGATGACCATGTTTTATGTCATCTAGTTGTTAGGAAAATAATCAAACAAGAATCTTGACTTTTTGTGCAAAATGGCGCCATCTTTCGGTAAAATGGCCTTGGAGATTGCATATGGCCTCTGATGAAAACGTTTTTTATAATGTATCTATAGAAAAATTTGCATCCTAATTCAACGGCCTATGGCCATTTACCAATTTTTTAGATTCCTAAAATTTGAAAAAAATAGGAGTTTTCTGAGGTTTCAAAAAAATTGAAAAAAGCACATATTGTCGGCGTACCAAGAGGGCTGTGTACCGGCCGTAACCTAGTCATATATAAACAAAATCGTGTCGCTCCTCTCTCACTTTACCCTCCTCCTCCTCCTCCTCCATTTCTCTACCTTCTCCTCTCCCCCTCTTCCATTTCTTCACCTTCTTTTTCGCCGAGCCTCTACCTCCAGCGACCCCAAGCTCGAGCTTCTCCCTTCGGCGACCACCACCTCCATCTACGGTGGCCACCTGCTCTCTGGCGACACCGACAACCTCCTCCCCGGCGAAGGCGACGATGACTATCTCCTCTCCGGCAGCCCTTCCTCCGGCGACCACCTCCCTTCCGCGTGACACCCATGGTGGTCTTTCCATCGGCGACCACCTCCGGCGGCCCTTCATCCGGCGACCACCTCTGGTGCCCACGGTTCCTAGCGACGACCAAATCTCGATCTAGATCTAGATTTTTTATTATGACAAAATACCGCCGACGCACAAGGCTAGTGCGCCGGCGATAAATCGTGTTACCGCCGATGGACCAGGCTGGTGCACCGGCGATAAGACGTTACCGGTGGCATGTTTCCACCAGCGAGCGTTGGTGCGCCAGTGGTAACCTTTTTTGGTCCGCCAACGGTAGGCTTTTTCCTAGTAGTGAAGCCTACGTACCATAATAATTGGGTCAATATAAACATATTATCTTTCATGATATGGTTTTGGTTATCTTGCAAGTATATTCCATGTACTCTGTTGGCTTATTCACTTGGCTATGCATCAGTAATTTGAGATAGCTTGGAATCCCTATGTGTTTGTATGGACCCTTATCGTTCTACTTTCTGATGTATTATGGGTTGTACTTGAACATCAGTCGTTCAACTTATTAGCGATGATAAGAACCAAAGTGGTCCTTTTGACCATGTCTATGAACCCAAATTATTTTGAGTGTGGTCTGGTTGCGATGTCTAATCTCTATGCATGAGATAGATGACAATCCGATCATACAGGCTTGGTCCCACCAATAACACTTCGTCCCTATTGTTAGGGCATGTACAATGGTGATATCTTAGCACTGCCACGTAGGATAAATGCTGAGGTGGAGGAAAGAGAAAGATGAAAAAGGACTTTGCCTTCTCTTAGCTAAGAGATGATCTCTTAGCACAATCTCTCTCACCACATATTTAGGATGTCTCGATACCAAAGATAAGACTAAAAAAATAACCCATTGTATCTCATGTTTTACTATTATATCTAGATTACGTGGCAGACTTAAGATAAGACAGTTTTATCAACCATTGCACATGCCCTTAGGGGTGGGGTGGGTTGGGAGGACCGAAAAACCATGCATGAATAGTTAGTTGCTTGTAAATTTACCGTCACATATTATCTTTAATAGTATGTATTGATACGAATAATTTGTGATGGATCTGGAAATCATAAAACAACACCCAACGAACCCTTAGGGCTCCTAGAAAGAAACTAATTGACTGTTCCATCTTTTCAGATTATATCTCAAACAAAAAATCAGAGAAGTCCTACAATGATGTATTGTGGACCAAACACATAATCACGATAGGTGCAAGGAAATCTTGCACTGCAAGTCATGAAGAACCTGGTTTTACTCTGTCTAGCAAGTATCGTCTTGAGAAAGTTGGGTATCTCCGGACTAGCTCTGACAAACCAAGGAAAAAACGATCCTCTGATTTCTTCAGTTCATATGCGTCTGCCTTACCCCAAGTTGAGCACAAGATCCCAGTTGCACGGTCATAAGTCCTGATACTTCCAAGTCCTAAGATATTCGTGGATTTTAGATGGCATTGCAAAGGCAATTTCAAATAAGTCTGAAACTAGTGTTCATGATGATACGTGGTGTATTCTAGTATGACACTAGCAACAACAAAGCTCTATCTCCTTGAAAACCCTCCATTAGGCATGACGGTTTGTTTATAAACTATGTCATATTCCATCAATCTTTGCAGACATATATGAGAACAATATTACATTGAAAGCTGGTACCATGTGGTGCAACAACCATATGATGGATGCTTTCATGAAGCTTGATACTATGATACCAAGCATATGTCATTCGTGGACGATTGTGACTTGTGATCATCGAGTGTCCCCTCATTAATGAAGTGGTTCCCTCATAGTTGAAAACTTGAAATAGTCGCACAAATTCAAGTTCATCGTGTAGTTTCCTAAGAGGACCACATTTTAAGAAAGCTTTTGCGTTCTTCGTCTGAAATCATTTCAATAATGAGTAGCAACAAGTTTAAGCTATGATAATCTATATGACCATGTCTCTATGCCCAATATGAAGCCTACCTGCCATAATTATGGGGTCAATATGAACATAGTATCTTTCATGATATGGTTCTGGTTGTCTTGCAAGTATATTGCATCAGCTAATGCATCCTCTAGGTAGTGATCACCGGCAATTTGAGAAAGCTTTGACACCCCGTGATGTATTACGGGTTGTACATCAATACATCACTGGTTAAACTTATTAGCGATGATAAAAATTAAAGCGGTCCTTTTGACCACGTGTATGGAAACCTATCCTTTTGAATGTGTCTAATTTTGATGTCCAATCTCTATCCATGAGATAGACCGTGGCCTGATCATACTGCCTTGGTCCCAGCAATAACTCTTGCTCCGGGAAAATATCTAGTGATACCACATCTCACATGATACCATGATACCACTTCAAAAAATTTAAATTTGTAAGTGACAAAAAAAATTAAAAAAAATTTGTGGCTGTTCACAAGATGTATGTTTACATTGTCTAGAATTTTCAAACCAAATTTAAAATACATAAAGAGAAACAAAAAAGACAAATGTTGTGTGAATAGTGTCATTTTGTGTTTTTGTCTTTATATGACACTATTCATGCTGGATTTTTCTTTTTTGTTTCTCTAAGAATCTTTCGAATTTGGTTATGAAAGTTACAGGGTATGTAAACACACATCTTGTGAACACCCAAAATTTTGGTTCCGAATTTTTTGACACATACAATTTAAATTTTAAAGAGTGGTATCATGGTATCAAATAAGGTGTGGTATCACTAGATATGTTCTCCTCTTGCTCCCTATTGATAGGGGTGGGGAGAGGAGGGAACAACCATGCATGAATAGTTGCTTGTCAATTTCTCCGTCACAAATTATTTTTTATAATATTTATTGGTACGAATAATTTGTGATAGATCTAGAAGTCATAAAACAACACCCAACGATTCGAAGAGCTCCCAAAAATAAACTAATTGACTGTTCCATCTTTTTCACATTATATCTGGAACAAATAAACAGAGAAGCGTACAATGATGTATTGTCGACCAAACACGTGATAGCTGCAAGGATATCTTGCAATGCAAGTCATGAAGAACCTGGCGTACTCTGTCCAGCAAGGTATCATCTCGAGCAAGGTGGGTATCTCTGGACTAGCTCGGACAAACCAAGGAAAAAACATTTTCTGATCTCTTCAGTTCATATGCGTGTGCCTTACTCCAGGTTGAGGTATGTACACTAGCTGAAAATTCCAAGCCGTCGTACATGTCTCGTGTTCTAGGACGCCTTGCCAGCGACTGATGCCTGCTTCTGCAGCGGGCTCATGTAGACGACGTGTTGTAGGGGCCTCGCCGGCGTGGAGGAGCAGGACATGACGGGGCTCTTCTTGACGATGGGAATCAACGACTGCACCACGTCCGTCATCAGCGGCCGATACTCCGCCTTGGTCTGTACGCACATCGCGGCGATGGCCCCAACCTGCGATCCAGCAAGAAGTTTGATCAGGTTCAGGATGCTGCAGCTAGCTAGCGTTGCAGAGCAAGTATCTGATATAAACGTCCATAGTAGCAAGGATGAGGAAGAAACCTTACCTGGATGAGATCTTTCACGGCGAACTGGCCTTTCAGAGCCGGGTCTACCATCTGCACGAGCCTCTCCCGGTTCGTCAGCCGTGGAAGAGCCTGGTCCAACAACGTACAGTATCACTTACTGAGAGGCTCATGTTTCATGAATGAAGCCATAAGAAATACTAGCATGTAGGTTTCAGATATTTCAGAGCGCGCCCCATTTGCATAGACAAAACTGGCCCCTGCTTCCAATGCAAGCATCCGAACCAGAGTGCCCCGTACGTTGATTTGTTGTTGGTCCTAATCAAGGTAGTACTGCTACTGTAGTATTATTTCCCCTGCATTTATGCAGTTATGCTAGGTGTTGAACATCTTGGTGGCAGAACGTGCACATGTTCACTGATGGTATATGCATCCTAGGAGGCTTGTACAAACCACATGAGCATTGGTACATAGCTCAACAGTGAGTAGTAGCTGTCGCACTGACCCATGAAACCAGGACATGCTGTCCCGGCGGCCTCTGCGTGTCGACCGGTACCCGGCCGGTCAGCAGCTCGAGGAGCACCACCCCGTAGCTGTACACGTCCGACTTGGTCGTCAGCTTCCCCGTCGACGCATACCTGCAGGCAAACAACATTAGCCATGACCTATCCTGCGTGCTGGTAAGTGGTAATTCAGTCGATCGAGAAAGAACTGGGGCGTACTCTGGCGCGAGGTAACCGGTGGTGCCGAGGACGCGGGTGAGGACCTGGCCGTTGGCCTTGTTGGAGCCGACCTTGGCGGTGGCGAAGTCGGAGACCCGGGCGCGGTAGTTGTGGTCGAGCAGGACGTTGCTGCAGTTGAAGTCGCGGTGGATCACCGCCGGCGAGGTGTGCTCGTGCAGGAACTCCAGCGCCCGGGCGCAGTCCAGCGCGATGCACAGCCGCGTCTGCCAGTCCAGCGCCGGCGGCGGCGCCGGCGACCTGGCTTCCTGGCTGTCCGTGGCCACGGCGGCGGGCCGGTGCAGGTGGCTCTTGAGGGTGCCGTTGGGCATGAGCTCGAACACCAGCAGCCGGTGGCTCTGGTCGGCGCAGTAGCCCAGCAGCCCCACCAGGTGCGGCGAGTGCATCCGGCTCAGGAGGTCCACCTGCAGACCGTAACTGATTACTACTCCGATGCTGCTTGATTACATGGCTCGATGAACACTGAGATCACTGTTGTTGGGGTTGTCGAGTACTTTTGTTTCACCAAATTCAGAAAACTGCAGTTAATGCCTCTAACAGGGCAATTTAAACATGGAAAATGTGCAAAACGGAAGCAAAACTGTTGACCCACACACACATGGGTTGATTGGAGAATCCGGGGGAAAGAGAAGTGGTAACCCCAGAGTGTGCAGAATGAATCCACTCTGCATATACAGCACTCGGGTTTCAGTCTCTAGCGATGATCTGTTAATTAACACGTAACAGCGGTCAGCTAGACGTCAACACCTAGCCAGCAGCTAGCCACCGTGCCGTCCCCGGAATATTTGCTGGTGATTGAGAGATAAGATGGACCAGGCTAGGATGATTAGAGCAATTCCAATAGTGTAGCCAGCTGCTAGCTATAAGCCAAGTGCCATGTCATCTATAGCTAACTTAGAGCCAACATATACAATAGTGAGCTATAAAAGTATAGTACTTTTACAATACATGGCGCACTTTTACCACATATGTCTACACGTTTAGAGCTGGCTATAAGATAAGAGCCCACTCCTCTTCTCTCTCCTAATCTCTCTCCTCCAACTAAGCAAATTTATAATATTTTATCTCTTATAGTCAGCTGACTGTACCTTACTGTACTTGCTCTTAGCGACATGGACCGGTGCATGTGTCACGTTCTTCAATGGCATGTGTGAGAACCGGGGTTTTAAAGTCAACCGGCCCCCGATAATCATACACATTACCACTGGATAGAGATGCAAAGCGGCGCCCGATCCGCCCCCTTCGTAATTAAAACCGTTTAGGTTGGCTATAACCTTCTTTTAGTAAATTAGTCTTTTTGTTTTACTAAACAATGGTTTTTGTGGGCTTATGCGGGTGGCCACTTGCAAGCCTACCCATGCATGAACCTATACCCACAAACTCTACTACATGCATCAAACATCCGGGCAATTCTACATGTGATGTTCAGAAAACTACTACTCCCTCAGATCTCGAGGAAATTATAAAAACCACAACCATTATTATCGTTGTTGTGTAAACTACACAATATACATTTTTTCACGTATCACAAACTATTCATGTAATAATAGGTTGCATAAAGATCCAATTTTGAGATTAAGCAGAGTAAATCTGATGTAAATCTAACGACTTGGCCCACGAGGCAGTGATGATGTGGCATTGAGTGTCCATGTGTCATTAGATAATTGTCTCATAGTAGTAATTTGGAAAAGTTCAGAATTTTCATAAAAGTTTGAACTAATCTCACAAAAATGACAAAATCTTCCGAATTAGTTGATCCAAATTGTTCAAAAAGTTCAATATTTGTAATATTTTAGATATAAGAAACATTCGTAGGTTAATACTCTACACTGCAAGCGGAAGGGAATGACACATCAACACTGACTCAATGGCCCTGACCATCTAACCGGTGTTAATTACCTTAGTATGAGATTTGGACCTGTGTGCAACATATTACACAAGAGTTGGTGGTTTATAAAAAAAGGTGCGACTAATTCTCAGTCGAATGAAAACTAAGGTGACATCATCTATGTGCAAGTTGTTGAATCTCAGCTGCAACCCCATGTGCAACCGAGAAAATCCTAGTTACAACCTATGTTGCAACTTGCAACCTATCTTATTGTTTCGCATGCTAATCGCGCATTGTGTGCAGTTGCAAATCTTATTTCACTTGCCCTTTAATTAGATATATAGGATTGGGTGACCAAGAAATCAGTTTGTTTTAGGTCGGCCCAGAATTAGCAAGGTCCTTACAAAATACTCTCTCCGTTCAGAAAGAGTGTACTTTCAGTTTTCTTGAAAAGTCGAACTATTTTAAACTCTGACTATGTTTACGCCAAAAAAAATTTTAAAAAAAAACTACAGTGTTCCAATATATACCCTAGCCATTTTCAACAGCTCAAACTTTTAATTTTTTTTTGCTAGTGCGCCAATTCAATACACTACTCTTTGGTAGATGGACAAACGGTCACCTAGCGTTAAAATAGGAAAACAGGGAGGACGCCCAATTTTGGCCACCAGAAATCGAGGGTGTCAGTCCAAACCATTATTGACCAATGAGACAAGCTAGGACTGTCCGAAGCTGGGTTTTGAGAAGATAACTCGATCGACTAGGTTGAGAAGAAGTAACATGGGTACTCCTCCCCTGCCCTGCCGGGATGGCAAGGGCAAGGGCAGGCTTCTCTTCTCCCGTGCCGCGGCAAGTTGCGCATGATCCGCCAAACATACTGCTACGTAGGTAGGCACCGCCAGACACCGATATTCTGCCGCGGCTTCGCCTTCCTGCCCCCGCAACGTACCAGACACACACAGCCATACGCCCATCGGCAGCTCGGCTGATGCGTCCCTCTCACTCCCCCGACTAAAGACAAGGCCAACAGTCTGTCACCAACGCACCGGAACCAGGCCGGCAGGCGCACATCAATGCCGTCCCTGGTTACGTACGCATGCCACAACTATCCCAACAGCAAGCAGCACCAGCAACCACGTACGTGCTGGATCTTCAGTGTTCAGGTGCTGCTACGACTAGAGGTTTGTACCCGAAACAATGGCGGCGGTGGACGCACGTAGTCACGTACAGATCACGCGCATGTGCGGCAAGGACGAGGACGGTGGTGAGCCGATCGATGGGGATGTGCATGTACCGATGTGCAGCTCGCGAAATTAAGCTTAGTTACCTCGACGCGGAACTCGCGCTCGCCCTGGCGCCGGAGGTCGAGCTGCAGCCGCTTGATGGCGGCCGGCGTGCCGTCGCCGAGCCGGCCGCGGTAGACCACGCCGTACGCGCCGCGGCCCAGCACGTTGCCCTCGCCGAAGCCGTCCGTGGCGCGCTCCAGCTCCCGGTACGTGAACACCTGAGCGCCCCGGCTCCGCGGCTGCGCCGCCGCCAGCCCCAGCGGGCCCAGCCTCCCGCCGTACATGCACCCTGCAGCCACACCCCGCCGTGAACCAGTCAGCAGCAGCTAGCAACTTCGAAGCATGCGACGAGGGATACTGCGTTAGTTAATCGGGTTGTTCACCAGCGTTCGTTCGAGGTCATGGCACGGCGGATGGCACAGTATTGGTTGGTTGGTCACGATGAGTGGATGCTTACCGGAGGCGGGGTAGCACCTGGCATTGTGGCTGTTCCGGGCGCTGCTGCCACAGCTGGACGCGGGCGCCCCGCCCGGCTTGTCGCCGTCGACGCTGACCACGGCGCCCGCCAGCCTGAGCCTGCCCCGGCGGGTCAGCACGAGGATGACCGCCACGGCGACGAGCAGCACCAGCCCTATCGCGAGTGCCGAGAGCGGCAGGATGGCGAACAGAGGGTTCGGGCGACGGTCGTCGCCGTGGCGGAGTGGCGCCGGCCACGGGGACATCGGCCACGGCGCGAGGAGCGCGTCGGCGGCGACGTCGCCCGGGGCGAGAGGCGAAGGGGCCGGCGGCGAGGGAGCGAACGCTGCCACGTCTGCCATTCTCGAGTCGTACGTCGAGGATGGCCGGTACTGTCAGCTGGAGAAGGTGGTGGAGATAAGAAGCGTGGCGCGCCCACGGGGAGATATTATAGGGGGAAAAGCAGAGTGGGAAATTCTCTGAATCTACTGGAACGTAGGTTGCCTGTACTTTTAATCTACTCGTAGTCAGAGCCACTGGCTAGCATTCCCTGCTCGGCCTGCAACATGCACGGTGGTACGGACGAAGCAATGTAGTAACAGCACCTCTGCCCGTGGCGTGCGGCGTCCGACGAGTCGGCGACACCGGCTCGATGGCATCGGCGCTGGACAGGTCAGTAGAATCCGCTCCGATTTCCCCTCACTCATTGCGGCCATGGCCGCATCGTCGAGGGCTCCGGCTCTGTCGCGCAAGGGGACAACGTAGACGAAACTACTGTCGCTGCCATCTCTGGCTTCCGCTCAAGCTGGGTTAAAAGGCGGCAGCTTCGTCTGGCAGCAGCAGTAGATTCGACGTACTGTGCTGGGAACAGGTCAACACCGGCAGCCGATCCGGGCCGGCGGGAGGGCAGGCTGGGCAGGCAAGGCGCCGAGAAAAAGGACCGGGATCACATGCGCGGCCACCGTGAATCCATGGCTCGTGAGCGTCGTTTGGTTGCCTTGTGCGCTCGCGAGCGCGCGCACGGGAAGTCCTGCCAACGGAGAAACAAAGGGGCTGGTCCCGGCCGGCCGGCCGGCCGGCGGCGGGGACCTGGGAACGGCTTAACTCTGCCGTAATACGGAGGGTCTGACGTGTAGGAGCTTCCCTTTTCGTGTGGTCAGCTTGGACTCAGCCCGAGGCCGACGGGATACATGTACACGTGATTTGGTAGCCGTATTATCATCACCGATTTAAACGCCGAATCCAGGCAATGAATGGCATTAGCTAGCCAACAGAATCATGATGCAACAGAGGCTTGGTGATTAGGCGCGCGCGGTGATTTCCTCTTCTTTTGGCACCGTAATCGGATTGATGCGTAGATCTATTCTGCTCAGTTACAAAATAGAGCATAATACAATGGAAAATTGAATATCATAGAAACTCCAAACAGAAGGAAGTAACTTTTTCGAAAATATATTAATATCGCAAAGGTATCAATTGCAGCTAGCATTTGCAACAATGTGGTACCCTAATGTCATGGCTAAGAAAAAGAAGAAGCTAAAAAATAAATCTCACTATAGTGTTCCAGTCCTTGTAGTAGCAGCCCAAACACCACCAAGACAACACATGAAGGCTAAGTTCTACCAAAAGCGGCGCCTTCCAGAAGGAAAAGGTGTATAAGCGTCATCATCGCCCGATCATAGATCTTGGGTTTTCACCCCAAAGAAAATCTCCGCTCTCAAAACAATGCATTTAACAAGGTCATTGCGAGGCACAACTAATTAAAGTCAGATCTTGGATTTTCACCCTGAAAGGTAAGACATTGAACTTCTCTTGTGTTGTCGCTCCCAATTGCATGCCACTGCTACGAAAGCCTGAAAGAGAAACAAGAAAAGTATTGGGCCGTCCCGACGTACCTCGTCGGGTAAGGATCATTTCATATATATAGTGATGAGGACATCCCTACTGAACCATTACCTCCATCATTACAAGATAAAGACGATGTTGTTGTGAAGCTCAAGTCCAATTAAGTTAGGATTGGACCTATGACAAGAGCTCGTGCGAAGCTACTCAAACAACAGGTGAACTTGTTCCTAAATGATACCTTGATCGATGAGAACTTTATACTGCCTAAGTCATTTCAGTTATGTATGATCAGGTACGAAGAGGGAGCAAGCATCGCACGAGGAGAAGAGGAGCAGCTAGACGTGAAGCTGGACATGGAGCTGGACACGAAGACATCACATGAACGCGCGAGAGAGGAGAGGGAGGCATGCGCGAGGGAGGAAGATCAAGTCCAGGCCGGTGCACCGCCCGGTCAGACCGGCCGCCACGTCGGCCTGACCAGTCCTAGGCCCAGTCCAATCGGACGCCACGCCGGGAGCGCCCGGCGCGCGCCGCTGACAACCGGGCGGGTGTACTGAGCCACCCGTACCTTGCCCCACCCGGTCTCGGGCCCGGTCGACAGGCTCCCACGCCGGCCGTGTCCGAGTCAGTCTCGACCATATCCCGATCTGGGTCGGTTTTAATGTATTTTCTCGACCCCTGATCGTCCTGAGCCCCTATATAAGTGCCCAGGACGCCCCCAAATTAGGTTCAGACCACGTTTAAGATAAATCCTAGTTCATACTTCATAGTTGATTGCTTTGCACCTCTATTGAATCTCTACACCAATCAGCATCGATCTGGTGTTTTGCTACTGAAAGTATTGTGTGATCTGTTGTTTCTTTGGGAATTAGACGGTTGCAACTTACCGCTTCGTGGTCGGCGGCTACGTGCGCAAGTGTGTGGAGTTGTCAATATCTTGCAGGGTTGAGAGCTGTTGCATTGGCGACAGGAATCGATCGAGAGACTTCGTAGGTGTCATACAAGTTATCATCCACTTCATCAGCGTGTATCTCCGATGTGTTCATCCCGTGTTCATCACATCTACCGTCGCTTACTGAGAAGATCGGGCAACCCCATATCATCTTGGTATCAGATTTCTGTATAGTTCAGTTGTGAGTGTTTCCTATCCAGAAAAAGCCAAAAAGAGTTAGGATTAGGGTTTTCCATAGCCTTAGAGTGCACTAATTTCAAGTTTTAGTTGATTTTCGTAGTTGTTTTTCCGTTTCTTTTTCTTCCATCTAGTATTGTTAGGGTTTGTGTTTCCGCTATCATCTAGAGTCAGTTTTTGGTACCCCGAGTCCACATAGCGTACAATTTGCTTGTTCCCAACCATAGACACGGTCTTTCGATATAAGTGACTAGGAACTTTCCCAAAAGAGACTAGTTTTACCGCTCGATAGGCTGCTCGTTAGGGTTTTGGTGCTTTGCAATTTCTATTGGTCATGTTATAAAGAGTCGAGTCATAAAAAATCAAAAAAAATAGAAAATAGAAAAGAAGCAAAAAGAGCTCCATAGCTGCGTGTGTTACAAAAAGAATTTTCCAAAAAGAAATAGTGAAGTGCTAGTAAGATCAATTGAAGGCCTAGTTTACTTTTCTGCACCTGTAGTTGAGCAATCTTGTGCCTATTTTGTTGAGCTTTGTTAGTGTCTCTCGAGTGCATTGCAACCTTTTCATCCATACAGTTGCATTGCCACATTTATCTCCTTGTGTGAGTATCATTGGTTATACTACGGTCAGCGCTACATCTTGTTATTGGTGCAAATAGGTAGCCCACCTACAGCCCCACATATATCCTGCTTTGTCGTGTGATTGTTTTTCTACCCTTGATATTCTCTTTGACATAGGCATCCCCAATAGGCCTGCCGAAGAAGGTACCCAGGGTTTACTGAAGGCCCACGACCCAAAGTTTTATGAAGCCTAAAGGCCCAATCGGGAGATAGTTTGGAAAGATAGAATTGTATTAGGAATATTGACTTGTAACTATTGCGGACGGATCAGAAACCCTCCCGGACTACTCTGTGTACATCAGGAACGACTCCGCCTCCTATATAAGGGGAGTCGAGGGACAAAAGGATCGATTCATTGTTTCACGCAACCCTAGTTTTTCATAACGTCAGTACTTTTCGTTTTGAAACCTTGAGATCTACTTGCCCTCTACTTCCAACTAAACCCTAGTCTACAACCCGTAGGCATTGATAAGTTAATCCCTTATCAATTGGCAGTCGTGGAATTATAGGCGACAAGGTTCTGATCTCGATGGCACGTTCAACATCATCGGCATCTTCGGTAGCAACAACGCGATGGATCGAGGTAAACAGATCGAAACCGCTCTAGTCGATTTTGTTCCTCACCCTCCCGTATGGATGCATATGCGTATATGGAGGATCCCATGGCGTTCGGAAGGTTCCACTTCCGCGTCGGGAAGGAATGATCTCATCGTCTCGCTAGATCGGATTCGGCGAGATCGGTTGCAGCTGGTTCTGACTCATCGGGATCGGTTTCATCGTTCGAGTCCGGCGATGAGGAGGGTTCATCGGCAATCTCCACCAAGCTTGCATCAAGCGATGAACTCGTCAAGATCTTCGGCAACATATCCGTCGGGTCGTCTGCGGACTCAAATATAGCGACGACTCCGATAGCGTCGACGCTTTCGATCTCATCGACAGATCTGCTTCTATTGGTGAGGTCTTCACTGATCTATATGACGGTGTGATACGTCTCAAACGTATCTATAATTTCTTATGTTCCATGCTACTTTTATTACAATACTTGAGTGTTTTACACATACTTTACAGCGTTATATACATTTTCAGGCACTAACCTATTAACAAGATGCCGAAGTGTTCTTTTTTTCTGCTTGTTTTGGTTTCGAAATCCTAGTAAAAATATTCTCGGAATTGGACGAAATCAACGCCCGAGGGTCCTATTTTTGCACGAAGCTTCGAAGACCGCAAGGGAGACGAGGTGGGGCCACGGGCGGCCGGACACCGGGGCAGCGCGGCTGGGCACAGGCGCGCGCCCCTGTTGTGTCGGCGCCTCGCGTCGCCCTCGACCTACCCTTCCGCCTACTTAAAGCCTCGTGCGAGCCCCTATGCGAGGAGTCACGATACGGAAAACATTCTTGAGAGGCCGCCGCGAATCCCATCTCGGGGGATTCGGAGATCGCCTCGGCACCTGCCGGAGGGAATCATCACAGGAGGGCTCTACATCATCATGCCCGCCTCCGGATTGATGCGTGAGTAGTTCATCCTTGGACTATGGGTCCATAGCGTTAGCTAGATGGTTGTCTTCTCCGCTTGTGCTTTCATTGTTATAGATCTTGTGAGCTGCCTAACATGATCAAGATCATCTATTTGTAATGCTACATGTTGTGTTTGGAGAGATCCGATGAATATAGAATATTATGTTAAGTTGATTATCAATCTATCATATATGTGTTGTTTATGTTCTTGCATGCTCTCAGTTGCTAGTAGAGGCTCTGGCCAAGTTGATACTTGTAACTCCAATAGGGAGTAATTATGCTCGATAGTGGGTTCATGCCTCCATTAAATCTGGATCGTGATAGTAGGTTCTAAGGTTGTGGATGTGCTGCTTTGCTACTAGGGATAAAACATTGATGCTTTGTCTAAGGATATTTGTGTTGATTACATTACGCAATACTTAATGCAATTATCTGTTGTTCGCAACTTAATACGGAAGGTGTTCGGATGATAATCTGAAGGTGGATTATTTAGGCATAGATGCATGTTGGATAGCGGTCTATGTACTTTGTCGTAATGCCCTGATTAAATCACATAGTAATCATCGTTGATATGTATTGAATCTTTATTTGTCAATTGCTCGCATGTAATTTGTTCACCCGCATGTTAGTTATCTTATTGGAGAAACACCACTAGTGAACTGTGGACCCCGGTCCATTCTTTTACATCTGAATACATTCTACTATTTTCTTGTTCTTTGCAAACAAACACCATCTTCCACTCGATACGCTTAATCCTTTGTTTTCGCAAGCCGGTGAGATTGACAACCTCATTGTTACGTTGGGGCAAAGTACTTTGATTGTGTTGTGCGGGTTCCACGTTAGCGCCGGTTTCACTTGGTGTTGCGCCGCACTATATTCCTCCACCAACAACCTTCACGTGCTTCTTGGCTCCTACTTTGGTTTGATAACCTTGGTTTCTTTTGAGGGAAACTTGTGCTGTGCGCATCATACCTTCCTCTTGGGGTTCCCAACGGACGTGTACATCTACGCGCATCAAGCACTTTTAAAGCCGTTTGGGGAATCAAGACAAGACACAGGGAGTCTCCACTTCCAATCTCTTTACTTTGTTTTTGTCTTGCTTTATTTTATTTACTACTTTGTTTGCTGCACTTAAACAAAACACACACAAATTAGTTGCTAGATTTACTTTATTTACTGTCTTGTTCTTTATATCAAAAACACACAAAAAATAGTTACTTGTCACTACTTTACTTGTTTAGTTTACTTTTTGTTTATTTCATCATGTTTCCTCCTAAAGTACGCTCTAAAAGACATACCGGTAGGCCGAGGGTCTATAATTGGAAAAGATAATATAGAACATTTTTCACTCATGTTAGTATAGCTGAGGATTTTGAAGATAGACACTTGGTAGAACTTGCTCCTACTTATGAAATTGCTGTTGCTTCTTTAGTGCACATGTTGGAAATTAAATTTGTTAATCTTAATCCTATAATTCAGCACATGTTTTTTACACTCTCTGATATGGAGGAAGGAGAAAAGAAAGATTTTGTCTTAGAAACTCTTCTAAAAGAATTTGGTGGTGTAGAAAGAGAGGCTAGAAAAGTCTTTACCAAATATAAAATGCTTGGTTCTTACACCAACTTTGCTAGTATCCTTAAAAAGATGGATATGGATAGAATTAAGTATACTAATAATGTTAATGATGGTAGAGAAATTAAGGCGCCAATACCTAGTAAGCTCCTAGGGATGTATGAAGCTTTGGAAAATAACTATGCTTGGCTTGTTCTGAAAATTTGTTTGATGAGAATAGCAAGCCTAAGTAATGAAAAGGAGCCTCCGAAACTTACATAGATAAGATAACATGCATTATGGAAGAAACTTCCCACACCTGGAGATAATGTTGATGCTCCATCTCTTGGAAATACTTGATTTGCACTTTACGCGCTAGCGAAAGGCGTTAAGAAAAGCACTTCTTGGGAGATAACCCATGTGTTTATTTTACTATAGCAATTTTGTTTTGTTTAGTCTTGGAAGTTGTTTACTACTGTAGCAACCTCTCATTATCATGTTTTTGTGCCAAGTAAGTTTCTATGCTAAAGTTGATGCTATATTTGGGATCGCTGCGCAAAACAACATTGTTGTCTATCACGAATCGGCATAAGTCTACGTAAAAATTCGAAAAAATATGCAAAATTACGGCGTGATCCTCGGATATGTACGCAACTTTCATGAGTTTTCCATTTGAGCAAGTTAAGTGCCAGTCCAGATGCATCTTTACGGACTGTTCTGTTTTGACAGTCTTTTATTTCGCATTGCGCTTTTGCTATGTTGAATGAGTTTCTTTGTTCCATTAACTTTCGAAGCTTTGTGCAATGTCCAAAAGTGTTAAGAATGATTGTGTCACCTCTGAATATATGAATTTTTGGTTATACTAACCCTCTCATGAGTTTGCTTGAAGTTTGTGTGAAGGAAGTTTCCAGGGTCAAGAAGAGGATGATATACTATGATCAAGAAGAGTGAAAGGTCTAAGCTTGGGGATGCCGGTGGTTCATCCCTGCATATTTTAAGAAGACTCAAGCATCTAAGCTTGGGGATGCCCAAGGCATCCTTCTTCATCAACAACATTATCGGGTCACTTCTAGTGAAACTATATTTTTATTCACATTCTTATGTTCTTTACTTGGAGCGTCGGTTTGTTTTTGTTTTTGTTTTGTTTTGAATAAAGTTGGATCTGCCATCCTTATATTGGAGATATTACTCACGCTTTTTCTTATAAGACTTGTGTTCTTAATTGTGCTTTAATGTTTCATGGCGAAAGCTTATTGCCGTTAAATTGTTATTTAGTTGGAATTGGAAAATCTGCATATGGTTTGGTAAATTTGGCAATTGTTTGAGCTCTCATAGATCATGTTTAAGCTCTTGCATCATGTAGTTTAATCTATTAATGAAGAACTACTGTAGAGCTTGTTTAATTTGGTTGCATGATTGATCTCTCTCTAGATATTTTCGGGTAAAGTGTTTGAACAACAAGGAAGGCAGGTGTAGAGCCTTATAATGCTTGCAATATGTTCTTATGTGAGTTTCTGTAGTACTGTTCATACTTGTGTTTGCTTCAAACAACCTTGCTAGCCCAAACCTTGTACTGAGAGGAAATGCTTCTCGTGCATCCAAACACCTTGAGCCAAAATCCATGCCATTTGTGTCCACCATATCTACCTACTATGTGGTATTTTACGCATTCAAAGTAAATTTTGAGTATGCATATGTTAGAGAGAACATTGGGCGCTAACTAAAGCCATGTATCATGGTGGAAGTTTGAGTTTGGACATACAACCTCAATCTCTTATGAGAATATTACCTATTGTTGAATGCTTAAGCATGAAAGAGTCCATTGCTCGTTGTCTATGTTGTCCCGTATGGATGTCTAAGTTGATTATAATCGAGAAATCCAATGCGTGCTTTCTCCTTAGACACTGGATAGAGGCATAGAGGTACCCCTTTGTGACACTTGGTTTGAAGCATATGTTATGCGATGAGAATCCGCGTTCCGAGATAGTAGGACAAGGTGCGAGCACTATTGGTACTCTATGCATGAGGCATGCAACTTGTAGGAAAGTATTATGCATAGCACATATGAATTATTACTACCGATTGACAAAATTGTTTCTATGTTTTCAAAACAAAAGCTCTAGCACAAAAATAGTAATCAATGCTTCCCTCTGCGAAGGGCCAATCTTTTACTTTATGTGTTAGTTTACCCATTCCCTTCTATCTTAGAAGCAAACACTTGTGTTATTGTGTGCATTGATTCTTACATGTTTACTTATTACTGTTATATTACTCTATGTTGACAAATATCCATGAGATATACATGTTACAAGTTAGAAAGCAATTGCTGAAACTTAATCATCCTTTGTGTTGCTTCAATGCATTCTACTATGAATTTATTGCTTATGAGTTATCTCTTATGCAACTCTTATTGATACTTGTCTTGAAAGTATTATTCATGAAAAGTTTTGCTATATGATTCATTTGTTTAGTCATTATCTTTGTTAGCAATCTTTTGTTGAGATCTCCATTCATCTCATATGCTTTACAATAATGTTGATCAAGATTATGTTGGTAGCATGTCACTTAAGAAATTATTTGTGTTATCGTTTACCTACTCGAGGACGAGTAGGAACTAAGCTTGGGATGCTTGATACGTCTCAAACGTATCTATAATTTCTTATGTTCCATGCTACTTTTATTACAATACTTGAGTGTTTTACACATACTTTACGTTATTTTACATTTTTCGGCACTAACCTATTAACAAGATGCCGCAGTGCCAGTTCTTTGTTTTCTGCTGTTTTTGGTTTCGAAATCCTAGTAAGGAAATATTCTTGGAATTGGACGAAATCAACGCCCGGGGTCCTGTTTTTTGCACGAAGCTTCCCGAAGACCGAAAGAGAGACGAGGTGGGGCCACGAGCGGCGGACACACGGGCGCGCGGCACGGGCTGGGCCGCGCGGCCCTGTTATGTCGACGCCTCGCGTCGCCCTCGACCTACCTTCGCCTGCTTAAAGCCTCGTCGCAAAACCCACTGCCGAGGCCACGATACGGAAAATATTCTTGAGAGGCGCCATGTAATCCCATCTCGGGATTCGGGAGATCGCCTCCGGCACCTGTCGGAGAGGGGAATCATCACGGAGGGGCTCATCATCATGCCCGCCTCCGGATTGATGCGTGAGTAGTTCATCCTTGGACTATGGGTCCATAGCGGTAGCTAGATGGTTGTCTTCTCCGCTTGTGCTTTCATTGTTATAGATCTTGTGAGCTGCCTAACATGATCAAGATCATCTATTTGTAATGCTACATGTTGTGTTTGGTGAGATCCGATGAATATAGAATATTATGTTAAGTTGATTATCAATCTATCATATATATGTTTTGTTTATGTTCTTGCATGCTCTCCGTTGCTAGTAGAGGCTCGGCCAAGTTGATACTTGTAACTCCAAGAGGGAGTAATTATGCTCGATAGTGGGTTCATGCCTCCATTAAATCTGGGATCGTGACAGTAGGTTCTAAGGTTGTGGATGTCTTGTTGCTACTAGGGATAAAACATTGATGCTTTGTCTAAGGATATTTGTGTTGATTACATTACGCCATACTTAATGCAATTATATGTTGTTCGCAACTTAATGCGGAAGGGTTTGGATGATAACCTGAGGTGGATTATTTAGGCATAGATGCATGCTGGATAACGGTCTATGTACTTTCGTAATGCACTGATTAAATCACATAGTAATCATCGTTGATATGTATTGAATCTTTATTTGTCAATTGCTCGCTTATAATTTGTTCCGACATGTTAGTTATCTTATTGGAGAGACACCACTAGTGAACTGTGGACCCGGTCCATTCTTTTACATCTGAATACATTCTCCTGTTTTTCTTGTTCTTTGCAAACAAACACCATCTTCCACTCGATACGCTTAATCCTTTGTTTTAGCAAGCCGTGAGATTGACAACCTCACATTGCGTTGGGGCAAAGTACTTTGATTGTGTTGTGCAGGTTCCACGTTGGCGCCGGTTTCCCTGGTGTACACTACATTCCTCCATAACAACCTTCACGTGCTTCTTGGCTCCTACTGGGTCGATAACCTTGGTTTCTTTACGAGGAAAACTTGCCGATGTGCGCATCATACCTTCCTCTTGGGGTTCCCAACGGACGTGTATATCTACGCGCATCACGGTGTCACCAATATCGACGACAATAAAGCTTCAGCACATCACCAAGTGTATGCCATTGAGGAAGCAAACGAGCGGCGGAGACATCGGAGGCTTTCGACAATTTAAATCCAGGGCGTCGTCCCGATCTCACGCGAGGTTTGGGCACCAAATACATCGGTCCGAACCTAGAGACAAAGTGCAACACCCGCAGAAGCTTGGGATAGGCGACAAGAGCCATGAATGTACAGAGCCAATGAATACCAGCGCAGCGGTTGCGGAGTTACATGCGTACCAATATAGGCTGGCAAGTAAGGAGAGAGCTCGAAAAACAAACAGCCGAACTCGAAAAGAAGAGCGGCTGTCTGTCAAGCGGGGCGAAGGGCTGCTGGCCAGGCATTGGGAACGGGAGACAACCACGAGATGGCCGTAACAGGGCAAGGTCTCGGCGAGAGAATATACGGAGGCAGATAGGGAGAACTTGATCAACCTCGACATGTCTTTCATGTCGATAGACACAAGAGGGAACATTATCCCAAAAACCCCGGAAGCGGGATATATGGCGACACAGGCCTTTATACCGGCAAACAGGCTACCCGCAGGAGATCCAAGAGAGGCATTGTATAATATGGCTTTGGCAGGAGTTGGAGTTATGGGGACATCGTTTGTGGGAACAAGCACACCTCCCGAAGGTGCTGCAAGACAAAATAGCCCGCGACCTACAGCGGCAGTACAACCACCTCCAAGAACGTCGGCAAAGATACGGTCGCGCGAACGGGGGTCGATAGAGCGCGACGAGGAAAGGAGAGAACGTCGCGATCCACGAAGTAGATGAAGAATCTATGTGGACTCCACATTTTACACGACGAGTACAAAGCAGCGATGTAGTCAGATTTCAGGTTTTGTGATTTTGATGAATGCAAGATCCGAGGATTGGTTGGTTGATTACCGGAGGCAGCAAAGCGACGGGTGGAACTAAGGCAGCTATATGCAAAGCATCCAGGTGTATCTAAGTGGCGCGACTCGATGTCTCAAGAAGTTACCACCTGGGTCTATCGGCGGTTGGGAAACCTTCGAGGACCTATTCGTAAAGAATTTCTTGTCTGCATGCAAGAAGCCTGCGTCGATAGAGGAGTTGAGAGCCTATCAACAGAAGTATGACGAGTCGATGAGGGTGTATATACAGAGGTGGAATATTATCAAAAATTCGGCACAAAATGTATCTGACGAGAGAGCGATAGATGCTTTTGTCGGAGGGATCCGAAGGAAGGACTTCATCGAGGATTTAGGGAGAACTAATCCAAAGACAATAGCAGCACTCATGGAGATAGCAAATCGTTGGGCAGATGGAGAGGATGCCGTCAACAACAAGTGACATAGGTCACCTGAGGAAGCTCGTAACAAAAAGACGGCATTTTCCTCGCGAGTATTCAGATCACAACGGTCCCGGCCAAATATCGGCCCGAGGAAATAACGAAGGAAATAATCGAGATGATTATCAAAGAGCGCGAGCAACGTGGTGACTACAGGGATGGTCCTCGTCAAAATAGGCAAAATAACGGTCCAAGGTTCCAGAGGCCGTATGTATCTCCAGAAGATATGATTAACGGACCATGCCAAATGCACTTTTACCTCGACAACAATGGAAAGAGACAGTCAAGACACTTGCAGAAAGATTGCCGAACTTTTCAGGCATTGATGCGCGCGAAGCACACGTCCGTTGGGAACCCCAAGTGGAAGGTATGATGCGTATGACAAGTTTCCCTCGGTATGAAACCAAGGTTATCGAACCGGTAGGAGCCAGCACGTGAAGGTTGTTGGTGGAGGAGTGTAGTGCGGGCAACACCGGTGAAACCGGCGCCAACGTGGAACTGCACAACACAATCAAGATACTTTGCCCCAACGATGAGGTTGTCAATCTCACCGGCTTGCTGAAAACAAAGGATTAAACGTATCGGCGGAAGATGGTGTTTGTTTGCAAAGAACAATAAGAACAATGATTGCAGTAGAATGTATTGAGATGTAAAAAATGGACCGGGGTCCACGGTTCACTAGTGGTGTCTCCAATAAGATAACTAACATCTTGGGTGAACAAATTACAGATGGGAAATTGACAAATAAATATTCAATACATATCAATGATGATTACTATGTGATTTAATCGGGCATTACGACAAAGTACATAGACCGCTATCCAGCATGCATCTATGCCTAAATAATCCACCTTGGTTAGCATCACGCACCCCTCAGGTATTAAGTTGTAAACAGAGATAATTGCATTAAGTATGGTGCGTAATGTAATCAACACAAATATCCTTAGACAAAGCATCGATGTTTTATCTCTAGTAGCAACAGCACATCCACAACCTTAGAACCTTCTGTCACGATCCCAGATTCAATGGAGGCATGAACCCACTATCAGCATAAATACTCCCTCTTGGAGTTACAAGTATCAACTTGGCCAAAGCCTCTACTAGCAACGGAGAGCATGCAAGAACATAAACAACACATATATGATAGATTGATAATCAACTTAACATAGTATTCTAGATTCATCGGATCCCATCAAACACAACATGTAGCATTACAAATAGATGATCTTGATCATGTTAGGCAGCTCACAAGATCTAAACAATGATAGCACAAGCGGAGAAGACAACCATCTAGCTACGCTGGACCCATAGTCCAAGGATGAACTACTCACGCACCAATCCGGAGCGGGCATGATGATGTAGAGCCCCTCCGGTGATGATTCCCCTCTCCGGCAGGGCGGATCTCCTGAATCCCCGAGATGGGATTGGCGGCGGCGTCTCTGGAAGGTTTTCGTATCGTGGCTCTCGGTTTGGGGTATTCGCGACGAAGGCTTTAAGTAGGCGGAAGGGCAGGTCAGGAGGCGGCGGGGCCCACACCATAGGCCGGCGCGGCCGGGGCCCGGCCGCGCCGCCCTGGTCTCGCCCTGTGGCCCCACCGTATCTCCCTCGGTCTTCGGAAGCTTCGTGGAAAATAGGACCCTGGGCGTTGATTTCGTCCAATTAGAATATTTCCTTACTAGGATTTGAAACCAAAAACAACAGAAACGCAACGCTTCGGCATCTTGTTAATAGGTTAGTCTTAGGAAAATGTATAATAATGATGTAAAGTATGCATAAAACATTCAAGTATTGTCATAAAGTAGCATGGAACATAAGAAATTATAGATACGTTTGAGACGTATCGGGCATTAAACAGATTTGCGGCATGCCAACACAGGGCAGCAGATACCCTCGGGCCAAGGAGCGAGTTTCATCAGACTCCTTCCGCAATACGGCTCACACCCCAGCGGCACCACCACCGCCTCATATCACCAGCAGCGCGGTCTCGATGATCCAGAAGGCCGGCCACACTACAAAGTGATTTCTCGGCAAGTTTTCATGGCAGAAAAGATGCCTCCACCAACAATAGAGTATCTAAATTGGTCGGGACAGGACATTGGCTTCACCATAGCGGATCACCTGCAGCAAGTTCCTCGACCAGGGCAATCAGCTTTAATCTTACCAGCGGTGATCGCAGGATTCGATGTGTCGCGAGTTTTTATAGATGGAGGCATGATACGTCTCAAACGTATCTATAATTTCTTATGTTCCATGCTACTTTTATTACAATACTTGAATGTTTTATACATACTTTACACATTATTATACATTTTCCGGCACTAACCTATTAACAAGATGCGAAGCGCCAGTTCCTGTTTTCGCTGTTTTTGGTTTCAGAAATCTAGTAAAAAAATATTCTCGGAATTGGACGAAATCAACGCCCGGGGGGCCTATTTTTACAGAAGCTTCGGAAGACCGAAGGCCAGAAGTGATGCCACGAGTGGCGCCACACCGGGCGGCGCGGCCCAAGCCTGGCCGCGCCGTGTGGGCCCTCGTGAGCCCACGACCTACTTAGCCGCCTACTTAAGCCGGCAGTCACGAAACCCCTGTGCAGAGCCACGATACGGAAAACCTTCCGGAGACGCCGCGTCCAATCCATCCGGATTCGGGAGATCGCCTCGGCACCCTGCCGGAGAGGGGAATCATCACGGAGGGCTCTACATCATCATGCCCGCCTCCGGATTGATGCGTGAGTAGTTCATCCTTGGACTATGGGTCCATAGCAGTGTAGCTAGATGGTTGTCTTCTCTCTTGTGCTTTCATTGTTATAGATCTTGTGAGCTGCCTAACATGATCAAGATCATCTATTTGTAATGCTACATGTTGTGTTTGGCGAGATCCGATGAATAGAATACTATGTTAAGTTGATTATCAATCTATCATATATGTGTTGTTTATGTTCTTGCATGCTCTCCGTTGCTAGTAGAGGCTACGGCCAAGTTGATACTTGTAACTCCAAGAGGGGTAATTATGCTCGATAGTGGGTTCATGCCTCCATTAAATGCAGTGGTAGAAAGTTAAGGTTGTGGATGTGTTGTTGCTACTAGGGATAAAACATTGATGCTTTGTCTAAGGATATTTGTGTTGATTACATTACACCATACTTAATGCAATTATCTGTTGTTTACAACTTAATACTGGAAGGGGTTGGGATGATAACCTGAAGTGGATTATTTAGGCATAGATGCATCTTGGATAGCGGTCTATGTACTTTATCGTAATGTGATTAAATCACATAGTAATCATCGTTGATATGTATTGAATCTTTATTGTCAATTGCTCGCATGTAATTTGTTCACCCACATGCTAGTTATCTTATTGGAGAACACCACTAGTGAGCTTTGTGGACCGGTCATTCTTTTACATCTGAATACATTCTACTCTTCTTTACTGTTCTTTGCAAACAAACACCATCTTCACTCGATATGCTTAATCCTTTGTTTTAAATAATGGGGGAGATTGACAACCTCTTGTTACGTTGGGGCAAAGTGCTTTGATTGTGTTGTGCAGGTTCCGTTGGCGGCGGTTTCATTGGTGTTGCGCCGCTACACTCCTCCACAACAACCTTCACGTGCTTCTTAGCTCCTACTGGTTAGTAACCTTGGTTTCTTTACGAGGGAAAACTTGCAGTGTGCATATCATACCTTCCTCTTGGGGTTCCCCGATGAATGATGTACATCTCTGATATCAGCGGCTTTTTACGGCGCCGTTGCGAGTGAGATCAAGACACGGCGCAGAAGTCTCCACTTCCAATCTCTTTACTTTGTTTTTGTCTTGCTTTATTTTATTTACTACTTTTTTTGCTGCACTTAAACAACAAAACACACACAAAAATTAGTTGCTAGTTTTACTTTATTTACTGTCTTGTTCTCTATATCAAAAACACAAAAAAATTAGTTACTTGTCTTTGCTTTACTTGTTTAGTTTACTTTTTTGTTTATTTCATCATGTTTCCTCCTGAAAGTACGCTCTAAAGAACATACCGGTGAGCGAGGGTCTATAATTGGAAAGATAATATAGAGATTTTTTCACTCATATTAGTATAATTTGAAGATTTTGAAGATAGACACTTGGTAGAACTTGCTCCTACTTAGGAAATGCTGGTGCTTCTCTAGTACACATATTTGGAAATTAAATTTGTTAATCTTAATCCTATAATTCAGCACATGTTTTTACACTCTCTGGTATGGAGGAAGGAGAAAAGAAAGATTTTGTCTTAGAAACTCTTCTTCTAAAGAATTTGGTGGTGTAGCAAGAGAGGCTAGAAAAGTCTTTTACTAAATATAAAATGCTTGGTTCTTACATAACTTTGCTAGTATCCTTAAAAAGATGGATATGGATAGAATTAAGTATACTAATAATGTTAATGATGGTAGAGAAATTAAGGCGCCAATACCTAGTAAGCTCATAGGGATATGAAGCTTTGGAAAATAACTATGCTTGGCTTGTTTCTAAAAATTTGTTTGATGAGAATAGCAAGCCTAAGAGTAATGAAAAGGGGGCCTCTGAAACTTATATAGAGATAACATGCATTGTGGAAGAAACTTCCAACACCCCCGGAGATAATGTTGATGCTCCATCTCTTGAAAATACTTGATTTGCACTTTATGCGCCTAGCAAGGCGTTAAAAAAAGCATTTCTTGGGAGATATACATCATTTTATTTTTTTGTATTGTTGAGTCTTGGAAGTTGTTTACTACGCAGCAACATGATGTTATATTTGGGATATTCTTGTGAGGAAACAGCATTCTTGTTGTCACGAATCAGCATAAGTCTCTGTAAAATTGAAAAATCTGAAGAATTTACGACGTGATCCTCGGATATGTACGCAGCTTTCATTAGTTTTGAGTTTTCCATTTGAGCAAGTTAAGTGCAGATCCAGATGCATATTTCTGAGGACTGTTACTGTTTTATTGATTATGTCTTTTATTTCGCATTGCACTTTTGCTATGTTGAATGGTTTCTTTGTTGATTAACTCAGAAGCTTTGTGGAATGAAGTGTAGAGTAATTGTGCCTCTGAATATGAATTGTGGGTTATGCCTCATATCTTGTGGTTCACTGAGGTTTGGTGAAGGTTCAAGGTCAAAGAAGAAGGGACATGCTATGATCAAAGAAGAGTGAAAGGTCTAAGCTTGGGGATGCAGAGCGGTTCATCCCTGCATATTTTAACAAGACTCAAGCATCTAAGCTTGGGGATGCCCAAGGCATCCCTTCTTCATCGACAACATTATCAGGTGACTTCTAGTGAAACTATATTTTTATTCCATCACATTCTTATGTTCTTTACTTGGAGCGTCGATTTGTTTTTATTTTTGTTTTGTTTGAATAAAGTTGGATCCCGCCATTTTACGCTCCGCTTTTTCTTATGGAACACTTGTGTTCTTACTTGTGCTTTAATGTTCATGGCGAAAGCTCATTGCTTCGTTAGATTGCTATTTGGTTGGAATTGGAAAATGCTGCATATGGTTTGGTAAATTTGGCAATTGTTTGAGATCTCATAGATCATGTTTAAGATCTTGCATCATGTAGTTTAATCTATTAATGAAGAACTACTGTAGATCTTGTTTAATTTGGTTTGCATGATTCATCTCTCTAAGTCTAGATATTTTCGGGTAAAGTGTTTGAACAACAAGGAAGACAGTGTAGAACCTTATAATGCTTGCAATATGTTCTTATGTGAAGTTTCTTTTCTTTGTTCATACTTGTGTTTTTGTGAACAACGCTAGCCCAAACCTTGTGCGAGAGAAATGCTTCTGGTGCATCCAAACACCTTGAGCCAAACTCCATGCCATTTGTGTCCGCCCTTATCTACCTATTATGTGGTATTTCTTGCCATTCCAAAGTAAATTACTTGAGTGCTACCTTTAAATTTCATTCCTCTACCTTTACAATATATAGCTCATGGGACAAATAGCTTAAAAACTATTGTGGTGATGAATATGTAGTTATGTGTCTTAATTCTTATAAGTTACTTGTTGAGCGGTAACCATGTTTTAGGGGACTACATCAACTTTATCTTTGTTGAATCCTCATGGAATGCTATATGTTGCGTCTTGTCAAAACAAGTGGACTTCATGATCAATGGATTTGAGTATGCATATGTTAGAAGAACATTGGCAGGTAACTAAAGCCATGTATCATGGTGGAAGTTTGATTTGGACATACAACCTCAATCTCTATGAGAATATTAACTTGTTGTTGAATGCTTAAGCATTAAAGAAGTCAATATCTGTTAATACATGTTGTCCCGATTATGGATGTCTATGATTGAGAATAGTAAAGTAAATCCGTCGTGCTTTCTCATATAGACATAATATGGTGACAAATTTTGTGACATGGTTGAAACATATGTTATGCGATGAGAATCCGTGTTTCGAGCTAAGTAGGACAAGGTGCGAGCACTATTGATACTCTATACATGAGACATGCAACTTGTAGGAAGTATTTTGCATAGCACATATGAATTATTACTACCGTTGACAAAATTGTTTCTATGTTTTCAAACAAAAGCTCTAGCACAAAAATAGTAATCAATGCTTCCCTCTGCAGAAGAGACCAATCTTTATTTAATACAATTGAGTGATTTACTTCTTTTTCTATGTGAAACATTACTTGTATTATTATTTGTGTGCATTGATTCTTACATGTTTACTTATTGCACTTTTATATTACTCTATGATGACAAATATCCATGAGATATACATGTTACAAGTTGAAAACAATTGTTTGACAATCATCCTTTGTGTTGCTTCAATTCATTTTACTTTAATTTATTGCCTTATGAGTTAGCTCTTATCCCCAGCTCTTATTGTTTGTCTTTAAAGTACTATTCATAAAAAGTTTCATGATTCATTTGTTTAGTCATTATCTTTGTTAGCAATCTTTATTGAATCACTCCATTCATCTTATATGCTTTAATAATGTTGATCAAGATTATGTTGGTAGCATGTCACTTGAGAAATTATTTGTGTTATCGTTTGCCTACTCGAGGACGAGTAGGAACTAAACTTAGGGGGGATGTGATACGTCTCAAACGTATCTCTCATATTCATATCATTCATACTACATAAAAAAGCATGTGTGGATAGTCTCACCGTAGGAGAGTTACCTTTGGATTTGTGCGAACAATTCAAGGATCTCAGGTTGGAAATAGTGCCACAAGGATATTTAGCATCGATGGAAGTGATGCCAACTCTGTTTGATAGAATCAGAGAAGCCCAGAAAGGAGACAAAGTGGGGCCACGAGGTGGCACCCCACACAGCAGCTGTGACCCAAACACTGTGCAGCCTTGACTTTATTGTGTGGGCCAAATATGTCTCAACGTATCTATAATTTCTTATGTTCCATACTTTTATTACAATATAGGTGTTTTACACACACTTGCTGACATTGTTTACACATTTCCAAACACTAACCTATTAACAAAGATGCGAAGTGCCGGTTTAACATTTTTAAACATTTTTGGTTTAGAGAAATCCTAAATGAAATATTCTCGGAATTGGACGAAATCAACGCCCGAGGTCTTATTTTTGCACAACCAGGCCGAAAGGAAGAGTGGGGCCACGAGGTGGTGCCACACCTGTTGTGACCCAGGCAACGTGCGGCTCAATAGTGTGGGCCCCATTAGCATGCTGACCTACCTTCGCTGCAAAGCCTCGAGTCGCGAAACCCCTGTGCAAAGGCACGATACGGAAAACATTGCGAGAAGCCATGTGTAATCCACGTCTCAGAGTTAGGAGATCGCCTCGGCTTTTTCTGCCGGAGAAGGGAATCATCACGGAGAATCTACATCATCTTCGCCTCCGGATTGATGTTTGAGTAGTTCATCCTTGGACTATGATCAACTTGGATAGCTAGATGGTTGTCTTCTCAGCATGTATCAGTGTATAGATCTTGTGAGCTGCCTAACATGATCAGATCATCTATTTGTAATGCTACATGTTGTGTTTGGTGAGATCCGATGAATGAGAATACTATGTTAAGTTGATTATCAATCTATCACTTATATGTGTTTTTTATGTTCTTGCATGCTCTATATCCGTTGCTAAGAGCTCACGGCCAAGTTGATAATTGTAACTCAGAGGGAGTAATTATGCTGAATAGTGGGTTCATGCCTCATTAAATCTGGGACGGTGAGAGAAAGTTCTAAGGTTGTGGATGTCTTTTTCTACTAGGGATAAAACATTGATGCTTTATCTAGGATATTTGTGTTGATTACATTCACAGCATGCATACTTAATGCCAATTATACATTTGTTGCAGCTTAATCTTGGAAGGGGTTAGGATGATAACTTTGAAGGTGGATTATTAGGCATAGATCATCTTGGATAGCGGTCTATGTACTTTGTCATAATCTGCTGATTAAATCACATAGTAATCATGTTTGGTATGATTGGATCTTTATTTGTCAATTGCTCACACCAATTTGTTCACCTTTATGTGGTTATCTTATTGGAGAGACACCACTAGTGAAGCTGTGGACCCCGGTCCATTCTTTTACATCTGAATACATTCTCTTGTCTTTTCTGTTCTTTGCAAACAAACATCATCTTCCACTCGTCGTTTAATCCTTTGTTTTGAGCAAGCCGTTGAGATGCATGTGGCTCCACGTTGGGGCAAAGTACTTTGATTTGTGTTGTGCGGGTTCACGTTGGCGCCGGTTTCAACGGTGTCGCCGCACTACGTTCCTCCACCAACAACCTTAGCATGCTTCTTGACTCCTATTGGTTTGATAACCTTGGTTTCTTACGGCGGGATGTGCTGCTTCACCTTCCTCTTGGGGTTCCCAACGGACGTGTTGACTACCACTTGACAAGACTTTCTAATGGCAGATTCATAAGTGATCAAGACCGTTACCAGGGAGTCTCCACTTCCAATCTCTTTACTTTGTTTTTTTGTCTTGCTTTATTTTATTTACTACTTTGTTTCTTTGCACTTAAACAAAGCCCAAAATTTAGTTGCCCAGCTGCTTTGTTCTTGTCTTGTTCTATATCAAAAACACAAAAAAATAGTTACTTATATTTTACTTTATTTGCTTAGTTTATTTACTATTTTGCTATAATGGGTACTCTGAAAATACTAAGTTGTGTGATTTCACTAACACAAATAATAATGATTTTATATGTACTCCTATTGCTCCACCTGCTACTGCAGCAGAATTTTATGAAATTAAACCTTCTTTACTAAATCTTATTATGAGAGAGCAATTTTCTGGTGTTAGTTCTGATGATGCTGCTTGCCATCTTAATAATTTTGTTGAACTTTGTGAAATGCAAAAGTATAAGGATTTAGATGGAGACATTATAAAACTGAAATTGTTTCCTTTCTCATTAAGAGGAAGAGCTAAAGATTGGTTGCTTTCTTTGCCTAAAATAGTATTGATTCATGGACTAAGTGTAAAGATGCTTTTATTAGTAAATATTATCCTCTTGCTAAGATTATATCTTTGAGAAGTAGCATAATAAATTTTAAACAATTTGATAATGAACATGTTGCTCAAGCATGGGAGAGAATGAAATCTTTGGTAAAAAATTGCCCAACTCATGGATACTTGGACGATCATCCAAACCTTTTATGCGGGATGAAATTTTCCTCAAGGAACCTATTGGATTCGACTGCTGGAGGTACTTTTATGTCCATCATCTGGGGCGCCGCAACTAAATTGCCAGTGATATGATGATCAATTACTCTGAATGGCTGCTGAAGAACTCCTCAAGGTAAGGAAGGTAAATTATGTGGAAGAAACATCTTCTTTGGGTGATAAGATTGATGCTATTATGTCTATGCTTGCAAATGGTAGATCTCATGTTGATCCTAATAATGTTCCTTTAGCTTCATTGGTTGCTCAAGAAGAAAATGTTGATGTGAGTTTCATTAAGAACAATAATTTCAACAACAATGCTTATAGGAATAATTATGGTAACAACAACTTTGACCATATCCTTCTAATAATGGAAATTAAGTAATTCTTGTGTTAGTTATTGAATTTGTGTTGCACATAGAATATGGAGATGCTTAAAGTTTATTAATTACACAAAGCGCTTTCAATAGCTTGTTGAAGAAAAAGCTTAGTAAAATTGATATTCTTGCTTCTAAAGGTTGATAGTCTTGCTCTTGATGTTGATCTTTTAAAATTCAAAGTTATGCCCTGAGAAAGTTGAAGATGCCAGGTTTGCTAAAACAAATGCTTTTGAATTAATGTTAATATTAGATTGTTGGCTGAATTGCATGCTAGGTGGGATAGAAGAAAATGAAAGCTAAATAAAATAATGTAGCTAAAGTATGGACTATTAACACCACTAGTAATGTTAGTTCTTCACATGTTGCTGCTCCTACTACAATGGTAAAATAATTGGTGTGGCAATGTTTCTACTCCTAGTGCAAAGCATACAAAACTGGCTGAAATTGCTGAAATTGATAAAACTGCTAAAATTTTCAAAATATTGGTGACAATGATTCCATTGTTGTAGAACATAATGGTTTAGACTTTGATGATTGTCATATTAAGGAGTTATAAAGTTCTTACAAAAACTTACTAAAGAATCCCAATGCTAGTGCTATAAATTTAGCCTTTACAAAACATATTACAAATGCTCTCATTAAAGCTAGGGAAGAGAAATTAAAACTTGAAGCTCCTATTCCTAGGAAGTTAGAAGATGGTTGGGAGCCCATCATTAAAATGAAATTCAATGACTTTGAATGTAATGCTTTATGTGATCATGGTGCAAGTATTTCTGTTATGCCTAAAAGATTTATGATATGTGACTGCCACCATTGAAGAATTGTTATTTGGATGTTAATCTTGCCGATAATGTTAAAGAAACCTTTTGAGGAGGATTGATAATGTGCGCACTACGGTTAACAATAACCTGTACCCATTGATTTTGTTGTCTTGGATATAGTATGAATGCATCTTGACCTATTGTGTTGGGAAGATAGCACTGCTTGGCCATTGATTATCTTGTTATTGATATGAGGGAAGGTAATATTAAATGTGATTTCCTCTCAAGAAAGGTATGGAACACTTCCCTAGAAATAGAATGAAGTTTTCCTTTTGATTCTATTATTAGAACAAGCTATGATGTTGATGCTTCTACTCTTGATGTTACTTGATTTGCACTTTTTCTCCTAGTTTGAAAGGCGTTAAAGAAAAGCACTTCTTGGGAGATAACCCATGTGTTTGTTTATTACAGCAATTTTGTTTTGTTGAGTCTTGAAGTTGTTTACTGTGGCAACCTCTCCTTATCATTGTTTTTTGTGCCAAGTAAAGTTTCTATGCTAAAGTTGATGTTATATTTGGGATCACTCACGCGAGAAACAGCATTAACATGCATGCAATTACGGCATGTAAGTCTCACAGCAAAAAATTCGAAAAAATCTGCAAGATTACGAGCGTGATCCTGAGATATGTACATAACTTTCATTAGTTTTGAGTTTTTCCATTTGAGCAAGTTAAGTGCCCATTCCAGATGCATCTTTTGAGACCCATTACTTGTTTTGACAGATTCTGTCTTTTATTTACGTTCCCCTTTTGCTATGTTGAATGAGTTTCTTTGTTTCATTAACTTTGAAGCTTTGTGCAATGTTCTCGAGAAGTGTTAATAATGATTGTGTCACCTGAATATATGAATTTGTGGTTACGCCCCCTCATGAGTTTGCTTGAAGTTTGTGAAGGAAGTTTTCAAGGGTCAAAGAGAGGATGATATATGATCGAAGAGTAGAAAGATCTAATGGGGATGCCCGGTGGTTCATCCATATTTAAAGGGCTCAAGCATCTAAGCCCAGGGATACCCAAATCCACTTCTTTATTATTAACATTATCGAGGTCATACAATTGAAAGCTGTATTTTTATTAGTCATCCTTATGTTCTTTATGGAGCGTCGGTTTGTTTTTGTTTTTGTTTGAAGATACAGTTGGATCTCGCCATTCTTATATTGGAGATATTACGCTCCATATGGAACAGGAACACTTGTTTTCTTAATTGTGCTTTAATGTTCATGGCAGCTTATTTAGCGTTAAATTCTATATAGTTGAATTAAATGATTATATGGTTTTGACAATTGTGAGCTCTCATAGATCATGTTTAAGCTCTTGCATCATGTAGTTAATCTATTAATGAAGAACTATTTGTAGATCTTGTTTAATTGGTTTATGATTCAGTCTCTCTAAATTACAGATATTTTGGGTAAAGTGTTTGACAGCAAAACAGTGTAGAGCCTTCTAATGCTTGCAATATGTTCTTGTGTGAGTTTGTTGTACCTGTTCATCTTGTGTTTGCTTTAAACAACCTTGCTAGCCAAACCTTGTATTGAGAGGAAATACTTCTCCTGCATCCAACACCTTGAGCCAAACACCATGCCATTTGTGTCCTATATCCTACCTACTATGTGAGTATTTCACCTTAGAACCAAGTAAATTACTTAGGTGCTACCTTTAGAATTTCATTCCTCTACCTTTACAATATATAGCTCATGGGACAAATAGCTTAAAACTATTGTGGTGATGAATATGTAGTTATGTGTCTTAATTCTTATAAGTTGCTTGTTGACCGGTAACCATGTTTTACGGACGCCATCAACTTTCTTTGATGGATATCATGTGAGATGCTATGCATGTTCGTCTTGTCCGAAGTAGTGGATTTCATGATCAAATGGTTTGAGTATGCATATGTTAGAAGAACATTGGGCCACTAACTAAAGTCATGGTGGAAGTTTCAGTTTGGACATACAACCTCAAATCTCTTATGAGAATATTAACTATTGTTGAATGCTTAAGCATGAAAGAGGAGTCCATTATCGGTTGTTCCTGTTGTCCCGGTATGGATGTCTAAGTTGAGAATAATCAAAAGCCGAGAAATCAATGCGTGCTTTCTCCTTAGACCTTTGTACGAGCGGCAACATAGAGGTTACCCCTTTGTGACACTTGGTTGAAACATGTTATGTGATGAGAATCCGTGTTTTCGAGATAGTAGGACAAGTTCGAGCACTATTGGTACTCTATGCATGAGACATGCAACTTGTAGGAAGTATTATGCATAGCACATATGAATTATTACTACCGTTGACAAAATTGTTTCTATGTTTTCAAAACAAAAAGCTCTAGCACAAAAATAATCAATGCTTCCCTCTGCGAAGGGCCAATCTTTTACTTTATTGTTGAGTCACTTTACCCATTCCTTTCTATCTTAGAAGCAAACACTTGTATTATTGTGTGCATTGATTCTTACATGTTTATATTGCACTTGTTATATTTCTCTATGTTGACATATCCATGAGATATTCATGTTACAAGTTGAAAGCAATCGCTGAAACTTAATCATCCTTTGTGTTGCTTCAATTCATTCTACTTTGAATTTATTGCTTATGAGTTATCTCTGATGCAAGTCTTATTGATACTTGTCTTGAAAGCATTATTCATGAAAAGTTTTGCCTATATGATTCATTTATTTAGTCATTATCTTTGTTAACAATCTTTCTTTGGATCACTCCATTCATCTCATATACTTTGTCATGTGATCAAGACTATGTTGTTGGTAGCATGTCACCAGAAAATTATTTGTGTTATCGTTTACCTGCTCGGACGAGCAGGAACCAAGATCGGATGCTTGATGCGTACAAAAGCGTATCTATAATTTCTTATGTTCCATGCTACTTTTATTCACAATACTTAGTGTTTTACATACATTGCACTTTTATATGATTTAAGGCACTAACCTATTAACAAGATGCCGGGGTGCCAGTTCCTGTTTTTTCTGCTGTTTTTGGTTTTCGAAATCCTAGTAAGGAAATATTCTCGGAATTGGGCCAGAGAGTCAACGCCCGGGGTCCTATTTTTGCCTGAAGCTTCCCGAGGAGAGCCAGAAAGGAGAAGGAAGTGGGGCCACGGGTGGTGCCACACCGGGCGCGCGGCCAGGCCCCAGCAGCGGCCTGTGTGTGGGCCCCCGTGACGCGCTGACGGCCCGCCTTAGCCTGCGCCAGCCCCTGCGTCGAAAACCCTTAGGGAGGAGGCCACGATACGGAAAACATTGCTGAGAGGCGCCGCTGCCGAAAATCCCATCTCGGGGGATTCGGTCATACTCAGGCACCACCTATGGGAGAGGGGAATCATCCTTCGGAGGAGCTCATCATCATGCCGCCCTCCGGTTGATGCGTGAGTAGTTCATCCATGGACTATAGCTAGATGGTAGCTAGATGGTTGTCTTCTCACTTGTGCTTTCATTGTTATAGATCTTGTGAGCTGCCTAACATGAGAAAGATCAGAATCATCTATTTGTAATGCTACATGTTGTGTTTGGTGAGATCCGATGAATGAGAATACTATGTTAAGTTGATTATCAATCTATCATATGTGTGTTGTTTTATGTTCTTGCATGCTCTCCGTTGCTAGTAGAGCTCTCTAAGTTGATACTTGTAACTCCAGAGGGAGTAATTATGTTTCGATAGTGGGTTCATGCCTCCATTAAATATGAGACAGGTGAGAGAAGGTTCTAAGGTTGTGGATGTGTTGTTGCTACTAGGATAAAACATTGATGCTTTGTCTAAGGATATTTGTGTTGATTACATTACGCGCCTACTTAATGCATTTATCTGTTCGCAACTTAATACCGGAAGGGGTTCGGATGATAACCTGAAGGTGGATTATTTAGGCATAGATGCATCTTGGATAGCGGTCTATGTACTTTGTCGTAATGCTTTGATTAAATCACATAGTAATCATCGTTGATATGTATTGAATCTTTATTTGTCAATTGCTCACCTGTAATTTGTTCACCCGGCATGTTAGTTACCTTATTGGAGAGACATCACTAGTGAGCTTGTGGACCCTGGTCCATTCTTTTACATCTAGATACATTCTACTGCTCTCTTGTTCTTTGCAAACAAACATCATCTTCCACTCGTACGTTTAATCCTTTGTTTCAGAAAGCAGGTGAGATTGACAACCTCGCTGTTACGTTGGGGCAAAAGTACTTTGATTGTGTTGTGTAGGTTCCACGTTGGCCGCCGGTTTCTTTGGTGTTGCGCCGCACCTACATTCCTCCACCAACAACCGGGTTCTTGACTCCTACTGGATTCGATAACCTTGTGGTTTCTTACGGCGAAAACTTGCTACTGTCACACCTTCCTCTTGGGGTTCCCCAACGGACGTGTTGACTACACGCGGCGGGCCCTCGTGACCCCACACGACCTACCCTTAGCCTGCCAAAGCCGGCTGTCGCGAAACCACATGCGAGAGAGCCACGATACGGAAAACCTTCCAGAGCCTCCGCCGCCGCGAATCCCATCTCAGAGGATTCGAGGAGATCGCCTCCGGCCTGTTTGCCGGAGAGAAGTCATCACCCGGAGAGGCTCTACATCATCATGCCCGCCTCAGTTGATGCGTGAGTAGTTCATCCTTGGACTATGGGTCCATAAACGGTAGCTAGATGGTTGTCTTACTCGCTTGTGCTTTCATTGTTATAGATCTTGTGAACTTGCTAACATGATCAAGATCATCTATTTGTAATCTTTCATGTTTGTTTAGCGAGATCCAATGAATAGAGAATACTATGTTAAGTTGATTATCAATCTATCATATATGTGTTGTTTATGTTCTTGCATGCTCTCCGTTGCTAGTAGAGCTCTTGGCCAAGTTGATACTTGTAACTCCAAGAGGGGGTAATTATGCTCGATAGTGGGTTTATGCCTCCATTAAATCTGGGACAGTGACAGAAAGTTCTAAGGTTGTGGATGTGCTGTTGATACTAGGGATAAAACATTGATGCTTTGTCTAAGGATATTTGTGTTGATTACATTACGCACCATACTTAATGCAATTATCTGTTGTTTACAACTTAATACTGGAAGGGGTTCGGATGATAACCTGAAGGTGGATTATTTAAACATAGATGCATGTTGGATAGCGGTCTATGTACTTTGTCGTAATGCACTGATTAAATCACATAGTAATCATCGTTGATATGTATTGAATCTTTATTTGTCAATTGCTCGCATGTAATTTGTTCACGCATGCTAGTTATATTATTAGAGAGACACCACTAGTGAGCTTGTGGACCCCAGGTCCATTCTTTTACATCTGAATACATTCTCTTGCTTTCTTGTTCTTTGCAAACAACATCATTCTCCACACCATACGTATCCTTTGTTTACAGCAAGTGGGTGAGATTGACAACCTCAGCATTACGTTGGAGCAAAGTACTTTGATTGTGTTGTGTAGGTTCCGTTGTGTAGGTTTATTTGGTGTTACGGCTCTGATACCACTGGTGGGATTCGTAGCATAGAAAGCAAAAAAATTTCTACGCAAAAACGAAAACACAAGCCAAGATCTAATCTAGTAGATGGTAGCAACGAAGATCATGGGACTAACCCTCGAAGATTTCCAAAGCCTAACGAGATTAGATCTCGTGGTGGATGTAGGCCGATCCCCTTGCCGATTGCAAGCGCGTGAAGATCTTGGCGCTTGCAAGCGCGTGAAGAACTTGACGGTGCCTGATAGGCAGCACCTCCGTGCTCGGTCACACGTACGGTGTTGATGAAGAACGACGTCCTCTCCCCCCGCTCCGGCCAGCGGAGTAGTAGATCCTCCCACGGAATCCCGGCGGCACGACGGCGTGGTGGCGGTAGTGGTGGAGAACTCCACGGCAGGACTTCGCCTAAGCATATGCGGGAGTTGTATGTGGAGGAGAGGTGCTAGGGTTTGGGGAGAGGGGGCTTGGCCGGCCACTAGGGCTGCGGCCAAGGGTGGCTTGGTGTGGCTGGCCCCTCCCCTATGCCCCTCATTATATAGGTGGAATCCCCACGAGTTGGATCCCCAGTCTTCGAATAAGACCCCAAAAGCAAACCTACATTTGTTGGAAACCTACCAAGGAGGTCAGCGGGGTGGGATTCCCGCCCTTTCCTTGGTGGGGGAGGTGGCCGGCCTACAGGTGGAGTCCACAGGACTCCCCTCTAGGGTTTGGCCGGCCATGGATGTGGAGTCCCTCAGGGACTCCTCCTTCCATAGTCGATTTCTTCCGGACTTTTCTGAACCTTCTAGAACCTTCCATAAATGCTCCTTGGATCATTTCCAAACTTGGAATATGGCTTCCTATATGAATCTTATTCTCGGGACCATTGGAACTCCTCGTGATGTCTGGATCCCATCCGAGACTAAGGTGTGAAACTTGAACTCCATTCCATATTCCATATCTACTTAACGACATCAGGCCTTAAGTGTGTCACCCTACGGTTAATAGCTCAACCTGGTTGAGACATGGTTGAGACTTCTCTCAGACCAATTAACCAATAGCGGTACCTGGAGATCCATAATGGCTCCCATATTCAACGATGACTTTAGTGATCGATTGAACCATTTACATACGATATCGATTCCTTGTCTCGTGATATATTACTTGTGCGAGTTTTGATCATCGTTATCACGTACCTTGTTCAACCTCGTCTCGGACAAGTACTCTTTACTCGTAAAGTGGTATGTGGTCTCTTATGAACCGTTCATATGCTTGCAAACCATTTAGACGACATTCCTGAGAGGGCCCAGAGTATATCTATCGTTATCGGGATGGACAAATCCCACTGATCCATATGCCTCAACTCATACTTCCCGGATACCACCCTTTATAACCACCCATTTTACGGGTGGCGTTTGATGTAATCAAAGAATCCATCCGGTGTTTACATGATCTCATGGTCGAAAGGAATTGGTAACTATGTATCGGAAAGCTTATAGCAAATGAACTTAATGACGTGATCTTATGCTATGCTTAATTGGGTGTATGTCCATTATATCATTCACTTAATGACATAACCTTGTTATTAATAACATCCAATGTTCATGATCATGAAACCTTGATCATCTGTTAATCAACAAACTAGTTATACAAGAGGCTTTAGGATTGGTTGTTTACACAACACATGTATCAATGTTCGGTTAATACAATTATAGCATGATATGTAAACATTTATCATAAACATGCATAAAGATATATAATAACCATTTTATTATTGCCTCTTGGGCATATCTCCATGATCTCCCACTTGCACTAGAGTCAATAATCTAGTTTACATTTGTTAGATATAACACCTTGGCCTTTCTAGTGTTTTATCATGTTTAAGCCTACGGGAGAGTTTTTAGTCTACGGATCTGACTGTTCTGAAACGTATGTATTTTGCAATTCATTTGCGTCTAAACGCATCACTCATTTCCCGAATGAGTACGACATATATGCTTAGTCCTGCGGGTGGAACTAGCAATTCAAGCGATGCGAAATATGTCACTAATATTGTCACACACAATATAGCTTCAAAGTTATGACACTATCGGAATACACCAAGTTCTCAAAGAACTTTTTGACTTAACATCTTTAGTCATTGTCAAAATAATGACATATTCTACCTACATTTGTAGAATCCGTCACAATATTTAGAACTCTTCTAAATCTAGCATTGTGCTACCTTTTTAATAACATTTAGCCTAATTGAGATCTGAAATTAATTCTTATATGTGACCAAACAAGTATTGGTGCAACACCTTACAGCGATTTGTTTGTCATTAACCCATATAAAACTATATATATATATCCTTGGTTCTTCTGAAGCACACGGGGATATTCTTACACTGTTTTGTCCAATGATTATCACATGAATCATTATGGTATATGCTCCTAACCTTTTTTAGAGCACAGGACATCTGATTGTACATATTATTTGTGATTAAAATCACTCATGTGTTTTTACTCATCGAGGGTCAGATAACCTCAAGTCTTGTTAAACCTTTGTATGCAAAGAACACCTTCTTAATATTTATATATTGAACTACTTCAATATCCATTCTATGTACTTTGACTTAAACTTATTATGTGTTTAATCTATCTTCATAGATCTTGACACTAAATATGTTTCAGTTCTTATCCTTTCATTGAAGTTAATTCTCAATGAAACCTTTTTAATCAATTATATAATTACACTATTTATAGTAAACGATATGTCCACTACATAAGTATTACAAATATGTCTCGGTGCTCCCACTTAATTTCTTGCAAGCGCAAGCATCTTATCGTTTCTGATGAAATCAAAAACTCTTTAACTATTTCATCCGGTGAAGATTCCAACTCTGCAATACTCACTTCATCCAATTGAAGTTCGTATTCCTATCTGGTATTCTACGGACTAGCAAAACTCTTGGTTGTATCTTGTATACACCTTTAATACACACTTCTATTAAGTAATATATTTTGCCATCCTACTAGCATATCTCATAAAAAAAATTGTAGCGATTACTAGAATAATCCACATGGACTATAAGCATTATCTGGAAGATCTAATCTTATCGTACTCAACTCTTTGAACTTTGAAGTAAACAACTTTTCGACAAGTCAAGCTTCTTTAAGGATATTACATCCAAGTCACCAATTTATAGATCATTTACTTATTGTTATTCTTCAATGATTGATTCATAGGCGTATAGCCATTTAACGAGAGTCGAGCCCATCATAACTTCTTTGTTTGTAATTGGTTTTATCATTGTTCAAAATCAATCCTTTGATCACAAATCATTTATTTGATCACAAAGAAGTAAACCATACCTATAAGGTTCAATATGTACTTGATCTACATGGCTAAAACACTTTGTAGTCATGGGAGCCATGATCGTCGTGGCCGCTTCCGAAACCAATTCCGATGCTGCGCTACTCTGATCATTATGCTCAGGTTCATAAACCTTATCAAGTTCTATTATCCTCCCACTCAAATACTTCGATAGAAAACAATTTCTTGGAAATAAGAAACATTGACAACACTTTTGTCTTTGTCTCCATAGTGGGAAGAATTCCCAATCAAATCTATGGGATAACCAACAAAGACATTCATCCGATTTTGGTTGTAAACTCATTTACTTATTTACATAGACCAAAATTTAAAGAAATGACTATTAGGGTTTATACCCATGCCATAACTTGTATGGTGTCATTTCAAGAGATCATGATGATGCTCTATTTAGTGTAAAAGCGATAGTCTCTAAAGCATAATCCATAAAAATATAATGGCGTCATTTTATTTTATCTCATCATTAATCCAACAAGTTTTGGATACGTCTCTTGGGGCCCATGAAGGTACCCGAAGGGAAGATGGGCCACTAGGACGGTGCGGCGGAAAATTACTTGAAGTACAAGACACGGAAGAAGCCGAACAAGGAAAGATTAGAGATAGATCTATTGTAATCCTACTCGTACTAGACTAGACTTCTCGGGACCTGGCCACCTATATAAAGGCCAGGAGAGGGGCTATCGATGAGGACAATCAATCTTAGCGATCTTAGCCAACAGAAGCTTAGAACTAGGTTACCTAGCGATTAGCTATCTCATCGAGATCACGAAGTAGAACTATTCGGCACCCCATTATAACCTATTATCATCATAATCAAGATCAGACAGGCGGGACGTAAGGGTTTTACCTCATCGAGGGCCCCGAACACGGGTAAATCGCTCTCCCAGCTTATGCAACGTACCGTATCTCATGTCGCTTACGGGATTCACATCAACTTCAAGCTAATCGGAGGGATTGCAGTACCCTCGACAATTGGCGCCGTGCGTAGAGCTTACATCAGACACAAAGAGCGGGGCATCAGCAGTACCAGTCACGTCCGCAGCGTTCGTGCTCGGGTCACCAACACCTCCAGGACCAAAATCCGATCTACTGCGAGCCCTTCGAGTTCGCATCTCACCTCAAGCCGTCGCACTGACCCCTGCGGAATCGTGTGGCGACATGACCACCACCTTTGGAGGCGTCCACTTATCATCGACTTCGGAGGCTTTCTTCGCCTCCCAAGGACAGGTACGTCAGTTTGGAGCTCGGTCTCCAACGAGAAGATGCCGCAGCAACCTTGGAAATTAGCGAGCATGCATGGAGTGGCAAGGGGAACCTCGATCACGCAACGAGGAGAAAAGAAAAGGCGAAGGGAATCATACTATGAAGAACGGGAACAGGAGGGCATGCAATCGATCCATGGCCGCGCCGTTCACCGCACCTATCAGCCCACAGAGCAACTCGATGCGCCATACTACCCTCATCTCTTGACCAGAAGGACGGAGGCGGGAAGCATCCGGTCACCTATTAAGGAGCTGCGACACTTCACTGGAAATTCGACATTTATGATGACCTGAGGTGGCTTCTGCTCGAGTTCACATAATGAGAAAGAGGCAAGATCTTGTATAAGTGAGACCCATATGTCCAGAGCCGTACGAACCAATGGAGAAGGATGAGTACGTGCGGGCGAGGTGTTTCCCAGGAACCGCGGCAGGCGGTGAAGCGCAGTCCACAAACCATCTTCTCAAAAGAAATCAAGAAATTCTCCCGAGAAGTGAAATCTGTGAAAATCTTTATGGTTGATACTGAATTCATGTTAGTGAGAGAAAAATATCTCTTAATGAGTCAGATCACAGCTGTCCTGAACCGGAGCCACCGTGACCTCTAGTCCTCAGTATGAGATCGGAGGGTACAACATGAGCAAAGTATTCTTGATAGAGGAAGCGGCTTAAACCTATTGTTCGCCAACACGATAAGCTATGGAACTAACGTCGATATGTAAGGAGTCAGAGCAAGTTCCACGGCATTATACAGAGCTACGACCCGCCTCTCTCGGAACGTCATTAGATGTGGTCTTCGGCACGCCCACCAATTTCAGAAGAGAAAAGATCGAGTTCGAAGTTGTCGACTGGGAGTCTCGGTATCATGCCATCCTCGGCAGGCCGGCGTTCGCCAAGTTTATGGCCGTACCTCATTATGCTTACCTAAAACTGAAGATGCCAGGCAACAACGGAACCCCAATAACCATTCATGGGAGTTTTGCTCGGTCAGACACCTGTGACAGAGAATTCCAGAAGATCGCTTCAAAATTCGGCGCTAAGGAGGAGCTCAATGCGATCGACGCAGCTGTGGATCATACGCAACCACGTAAGATCCGACCAGTTTGACGCTGCAAAGGAAGCCAAGAAGCTGCAGGTGCACCCCACTGACCCGAAGAAAACGGTCAATACGTCGGCTGACCTTACTGGCGCATAGGAAGGCGCGCTCATCGAGTTCCTCCGTGAGCGCCGGGAGATATTTGCATGGGAACCATCAGACATTACCGAGTGTCCCAGAGAACTCGCTGACACGCCCTTAATGTCGCTCGGTAAACCGGTGCAACGGTCGATGCGTCGATTCGAACCCAAGAGGAGAGCAATTGGTGAGGAAATCAATCGACTTGTAAAGCGAGTTCATAAAGGAAGCTCAGGAATCCCAGTGGGTGGCTAACCACAGTCGCAGGCACAAGAAGGACACCACTTGGCCCTACTGCGTGTGTCGATTAGACCGGCCTCAACAAACGCTATCAGAAAGACCACTTCCAGCTGCCTAGAATCGACCGGATAGTTGATTCGGCGTTCGCCAAGTTCATGGCCACGCCTCACTACGCCTACAACATGATGCCAGGCAACAACGGAACCCCAATAACCATTCATGGGAGTTTTGCTGGAGTCGAGACACAGCGTGAAGAGTTCCAGGAAAGATAAGCCCAAATTGGCGCTGGGGAGGCTCAATCAGTCGTGGCCTGCATGAATCTCGCGGCCGCCCAGCCCGACGAAACGTAAGATCCGGCGAGTTTGGCAGCACAAAAGGAAGCCCAGAAGCTGCAGGTGCACCCTGACCCGAAAACGGTCAATATATTGGCTGACCTCACGAGCGCATAGGAAGAACGCGCTCATGAGTTCTCGTGAGCGACGGGAATGTTGCATGGGAACCATCCGACATGTGCCAGGTATCCCCAGGGAACTCGCTGAGCACGCCCTTAATGTCGACCCGACGGCCAAACCCAGTACAACGATCGATGCGTCGATTCTCGGGAACCCAAGAGCAATCGGTGAGGAAATCAATCGACTTCGTAAAGCAGGATTCATCCGAGAGCTCAAGGAATCAGAGTGGGTGGCTAACCCTGTCATGGTACCCAAGAAGGACACCACCGCTCTGCGTATGTGTATCGATTACACCGGCCTCAACAAACACTGTCCGAAAGACCACTTCCCACTGCCTAGAATCGACCAGATAGTTGATTCTCCACAGCCGGATGTGATCGCCTCTCCTTCCTCGATGCTTACTCTGGGTATAACCAGATCAAATTGAAGAAGGAAGATCAGGAGCTAACCGCGTTCATTACCCCACACGGCGTTTTCTGCTACAACGTCATGACCTTCGGGTTGAAAAATGCGGGAGCAACTTACCAACGTTGCATGCAAGCTTGCCTTGGAGAGCAGATCGGGCGAAACATCGAGGTCTACATCGACGATATCGTGGTAAAAACAAAGCACACTGCCACCCTCGTCGATGATCTGGGGAAACCTTCGACAACCTAGACAGGTATAAGATCAAGTTAAACCCCAAAAAGTGCTTCTTCGGAGTTCCAGGGGGGCAAGTACTAGGATACTTCATCTCGGCCAGGGGGATCGAAGCCAACCCTTTGAAAATCAAAGCTATTCTCGACATGGAGCCGCCAAAGAATCTGCACCAAGTGCAGCAGTTGGCAGGGCGCTTAGCAGCACTCAGCAGGTTCATTGCCAAGCTGGGAGAAAAAGCTTTGCCTTTCTACAGTCTGATGAAAAAATCGGAAAAATTCGAGTGGACAAAGGAGGCGCAGGAATCCTTCGACAATCTAAAGAAGATCTTGTCGACATCTCCAGTCCTTGTAACCCCCCGTGAGAAGGAAACGCTGCTCATGTACATAGCTGCGACAGCCCAAGTCTTCAGCAGCGTCTTGGTTGTTGAACGAGAAGAAGCAGGGAGAGTCCACGGCGTACAGAGGCCCGTTTACTACCTCAGTGAAGTACTCACACCTGCAAGACAAAGGTACCCCCATCATCAGAAGCTGGCATATGCGGTATGGAGGTCAGCCCGCAAGCTGCGACACTATTTCACAGAGCATCCGATTGTCGTTGTGAGCGAAGCGCCGTTGAAAAATATAATGACCAATCCAGAGGCCAGTGGTCGAGTGTCCCAATGGGCTATCGAGATAGCACCTCACGACATAACTTATGTCAATCGAACGGCCATAAAATCCCATATCCTCCCAGACTTCGTGGCAGACTGGATTCAATCCCAGACACCGGTGGCACCCGACATGTCGGGATCATGGATAATGTATTTCGACGGGTCAAAGCGAAGCACAGGCGCTGCAGCAGGAGTAGTGCTGATATCACCACAAGGAGATAAGATGAAGTACATATTGCGTATGAACTTCCCTCTGCCGACAAACAATGAAGCAGAATATGGGCTTAACTGCATGGAATGAAGATGGCAAAAGGCGTGTGGGCGAGCTTCGCACGGAAGTCTATGGGGACTCAAGCTTGGTGGGTACAGCAGAGCCATTGAACTGCGTGCCGACGCGTTGGCGACAACATGATCGCCTATCGACAGCTGTATCAAAACATGGAAGCCAAGTTCGAGGGGTGTGAGCTCAAGCATATCGGCAGAGCCAGGAAGCCGACACCTTAGCTAACATCGGCTCCATGTGTTCTCCCATCCAGACGGAGTTTTTACGAAGTAATCCTCAACCGATCAATAAAAGAGAGCGCGAGGCAGCACAAAACAAACCGGCGAAGAAAGCGAGAGGCAAACCCACGGCCAAGTTCTTGGTGACTCAGCTCTCCCGGTAGAACAAGTTCTCCTCCTGAGCCATTATGGACTAAAGCTCTGGCGTACGACAAAGCCGGAACTACCGGTAGATCAGTAGAAGCAAAACGAATCGTCGGGCGATCAGCTTTCACCATAATGCTTGATGAACTCTACAAGCGCGCATTTACAGTATTTTCAAGGTGCATTGCATGACGGACTTTCTTGCGCAGATACACGAGGAACTTGCGGGCATCATGCGGGAAGTAGGGCTCTCGTAGCAAAAGCCTTCAGGGCAGGATTCTACTGGCCAACGGCAGCATCGGATGCTCGAGATTTGGTCATGAAGTGCGACCCTTGTCAACGGTTCTCTCCAAAACCGCACGCCCCTGCAACAGACCTAATGACGATACCCTCTGGCATGGCCCTTTGCTCAATGGGGACTCGACCAAGTTGGACCACTGCCGAGATCGTCGCCTGGAGGACACACGTACCTATTAGTCGCAGTCGATAAATTCACAAAGTGGATCGAGGCAGTGCCAGTACGAAACCAGAAGGCAAAAACAGCAGTCCAGTTCTTCAAGGAAATAACATGTCGATTCGGCGTACCTCACAGTATCGTCACAGATAATGGAACTAACTTCAACTCCAAAGAATTCCGAGAATTCTGTGATGACAGGGGAATTAAACTGAAATTTGCATCCGTGGCTCACCCGCAGACCAACGGTCAGGTGGAAAGGATCAACGGTCTAATAGGGGACGGCCTCAAGAAACGTCTTACGGGCGCAGAGGGAGCTTGTACCATCAGTACGTTTGCGTACCACGCCTAACAGGTCAACGCAGTACACCCCATTTTTTCTGGTACATGGAGCCGAAGCAGTCCTACCAGCTGATGTTCGATTCGAAGCACCTCGAGTGACGGCATATACAGAACCCTCTTCCAACACCGCACTGCAAGATGCCGTTGACCTACTAGATGAAGCTCGAGACGTTGCTTTAGCCAGGACCACGGTATATCAGCAGGCGCTGAGGAACTACCACAGTCGACGAATACGCAATCGATGCTTCAACGTTGGAGATATGGTACTGCGGCTGAAACAAAAAAGACCCTCGAAACTCGAGTCTCCATGGGAAGGACCTTACATCGTCACCGAAGTGATACCAGGAGGAGCGTACAGGCTCAAAAATCCAACTTCGGGAAAAGATGTCGAAAACCCATGGAATATCGCACACCTGCGACGGTTCTATACATAGGGCGCAATTGTTTTTATTATTTCAATAGCCTTTAAGGTTGATTTTTCTTTATGAATAAAGTTTTAATCAGGTTCTCTGCCTCCTTTTCTTCAATTCAGGCCCCACCACCTGAACAGGTCGACTGCGGCCCTTACCTTCGGCTCTTACTCCCATCGGGAGCGCTGGCCCAGAAAACACGCAGTGTCATTAATTAAATACTCTCAACGAGAGCTAAGATTAGTGACACACAAAAAACAACCAATCCAAGCCTCCAAGAAAATACGCGAGTGCTGCAGTCGATGGTTACATTATCACAAAATAAGGCTCAAACCGGTGCACCGCGTGACGATGCCAAGCGTCTAATTCCCTCGACTAAGTCGACGGGTCTCGCTCTTACAAAACTTACACAAAGGCTTCGCAATAACATTGCATAATTCAACGAAGTCGTCGGGAGAGCAGGTTGAATTGATCACTCAGCCGCCCTCGACAAATAAAATAACAACTATCATAGCGTACAACGTACGCAATAAATTTATACAAAGTAATCTTATGCAGGAACTAAGGCTATTACATTCATAGTCAAGCCTCCCGGCCCCAATGGGCCTTCAGATCCTTCTCAAGACACGACTCCATCCGGGAAACGATGGTGTATGCAGGACCTCTGGCGGCATCATAATATTGGCCCAAGTTCTTCTCAGTATTTGCTACGGCTTCCAAGTCTAGAGACGGGTGACATGCCAATGTCGAAGCAAAAGCAAGCTCCGCACCCGAGTTCCTTCCGCACCAACTGCCGAATCCTTTCGGGGGACTTGAATCGGGTAAACAAAGCAGATAAGGTTTCAGGTGCTTGGTCCAGGGGAAACAAGGTGTTCCAAACCATCGTGAGATGAGCGTGGAACTTATCAAAGTAATAATGCGCCTTCCCCACCCGATACTTGAACTTTGCCATGACGACAGCCTTCGGACGATGCAGCCACAAACCGTGATTCGGATGCGCAACGTCAGTCATTGCTTCAACCTCTTCGTGGATCTTTTTGTTCTCTTCAGCCGCATCTGAAGCTACAACTGGAAAGGAATAAGAACCAGTTAAGAGAATATTTGAAACTGTTGCAGAAAAACAGAAACATGGGCTAATACTTACAGCCCAAACTTTCGGTAGCAATATGCAGACCATCAAGAGCATATTGTTCGATAGCTATCGCCATCTCCCCTTTTTTCTTCACCAAGGCCGCCATTGCACGAAGAGAAGTGATATCTTTGTCTAAACTAGACACTTGGTCACGCAAGTGGCGAACGAGGCTTGATTCATCATTACTCGAAGGATTTGGAAAAAGCCCAGCACGAGAAGAAGACGGAGGAATCTGCAGTGCAACCCTTAATTCAGATTAAGTATCAAAGTAAAAACTCCCATCGGGAGCACCGGGCATGTGCGATACATTCAAAAGCATGTTCAAATTGGCAACAGAGCCGAAGTAAAATCAAACTACAACAAAGTCGCGACTGGTCTTATTTACAACAAGTCAAATAAAAAGTTCAAGGATTCGCTGATGACGAGCCAGGGGCGGATTCGGGAGCAGGCTTGGCTTGAGCTTCATCCACCAGCTTCAGAAGTCGGTTCGCACAAGTAACTGCTGATCGCTTGTAAGGTTCAAGATCGATCAAGTTATGGTCGTCATCGACAGGCAACGTTTTGGACAACTCCTCCAAATTTGATTCCATCCCATGTCCCATGAGTAATTGAAAAGTGAGAACCGCCCCAAATAAACGGCTGCGGCGTTTCAATACCTCCACAGGCTCGGAAGGATCAACGAGGAAAGAAGCCGCCATATCGTCAAGAGTCTTGTCCTCCTTCATCTTCGGGAAGATCATCGAGTATAACCTTGACAACGCCCCTTTGGCCTTTTTCAAAAGACCAAGCACTTGGATGTTAGACTCGGCAGCAAGCGACAAGGCGTCGGCTATGGAATCCTCTCGAAGTTGATGACGACGTGTGACGGTTAAGTCGGCAGCATCTGAGAAAAAGACAGATCAGTAATCAATAATCAAAACACCCTTCAGCAAGTTGCGGGTTTTACCTAATAATTCCTTGATGGACTCGCGAAGGGCGCCTTCCTTTTTGTCGATTAAAGCTGCTGCTGCATGCTTGGCGTCTTGTTCATCCTTCAGCCGCTGCTTCAACTTCTTTACCTCCTCCTTCAGCAAGATGTTCTCGTTCTTGGCATCGGTGGCAAGCCTGTTGGCTTCCAGCACCTGATCAGCCGAAGACCTAACAGTCTTTCGAAGTTGGGAGTTCTCTAACTCTAGTCGGGTGAACTCTTCGGCGAACTCCACCGGCGTCGACTGTGGCATAGATCGGCTGCGACAAGATAAGATCATAAGGATCCAACCGATAAAAGGGAATCCAGCGAAATGAAGCAAGTTAAATACTTACATGATCACGACCAGCCGATGAAGCAGGAACGTCGCCAGGAGGGATAACTGTCGACACTGGAACCTTCTCTACGGCCGTTCGTGAAGGAGGTGTCGATTTTGCGGGTGAAGGATTAGATTCTTTAGCCGATACGGCTCTCTCGGAGACCAGTTTCGCCCTCTTTGCAAGAGGGACTTCATCATCATCGTCATCAGAGCTACTTAAAAACAGTGCGCAGTTAGCATACGAGATGACAAGGAATAAATCAAGGAGGGAGCAAGAAACACTCACAGGTCAAGATCATCTTCGCCTGCGAAGATGCTTGTTGAGCTCTTCTTGGCAGGAGGAGGCGCGGCAGCGTCGTCGGCATCATTATCGCCTCCGCGAGGACTTGATTCAGCCGAAGCGATAAGGTCATCGTGTACCTGCTTCCGACGCCTACTCCTGACGAAGGCGTCATCTTCAGTAGCCTCTTCCCCTTGGACATCGCTGTCCTCAAGGACATGAGGGGCGTCCTCGGTTCCATCGGAATCTTCGTCATCATCCTCTAATACTACACCACTTTCGGGAGTAGGAGGATAGCATCGGGCAGCTGCAAGCGCCTTTCAAAGAAAAAGAGATTGATGAGATACAACAGAAAAAGGGATGTCGGCAGTAAAAATAAACGAAGAATTACCTCGGTTGGAGGATGGTCAGCATCGTAAGGAGGACGAGCTGATATCAGGACGATATTGTCATTCTTACTAAGGCACGTCAGGCGGCGGACTTCGTCTCGGAGATCATCGGCCGAAAGATCGGCAGAGCTAACCCTGGACTCATCATCCTTACCCGAGTAAAGCCACAGTTGATGGGGGCGAGACATTAACGGTTGCACTCGACGCTGCAGGAACACTGAGACAACCTCAGTGCCGCACATTGTCAAGCCTCCCGTGTTTTTCAGAGTAACTATTTGATCAAACAGCCTGTCGGCTGTCAATCTTTCGTCGGGAGAAAGGGTGTTTTGCCAAGATTTCTTCGGCTTAGCAATCAGTTTGTCCTCGAAGGGAGGAAGGTTTGAGCATCGCCCAGATACTGAAGGATCTCGTAGATAAAACCATTTGTTGCGCCGACCACAGACCCAGAACTCGCTAAGCCCGGGTAATCGATGATCGATATCCTTCACGACAACAAAAATGACGCCACCGACGACGGAGGGGACCGTGGCATGCGTTATGGCGCTTCACGTGAAGATCTTCCTCAAAAGACCCCGGTGAGGGTCGGTGCGAGGAAGGCCTCGCAGACAGCGACAAAGATGGATAGATGGATGATGGAGTTGGGGTCGAAATTTCTTATTTGGATCCCATAAGTAAGAAGAGAAGCGAAGGAACTGCGATGCCTTGGGAAGGGGAGAGGCCACGGAACGAGAAGGCAGAAACATAACGATGCAAAGCCCTTAGGGGCTTTGGGCGAGCCCTCACACAGGCCAGATGTCGTCCTCGAGATGCGCCGGAGATGAATCCGAGGACCGCAGCTTGTTGATGTATACATGGTTGGAAATGGCGAGAGGCACTCCAATCACGGCTAACCTTGGCCGCCTCCGAAGCACTGGCACCCTTCTTTTTACCCATGGCGCTTGAAGCTCTTGAGAGAACGATGCGGGAAGAAGGAGAGGATGTGCGGGGAAGATGAGCAGTAGGAGGTGTAAAAAAGTAAAAATGAGGAAGCCCTCTATTTATACCGCAAAGATTGTCATCAGATCGTGGCCATAACTCCGTGGGCGTCGTGGGAGGTGGAGCGAATCCAGCTGTACACGTGGCACTAGAAAACAGGATGGAACCGGCGGCCCATTATTCCCACGTCGCGCGAAAATCGAGGAAACGCCTCGATCGCGGCTGCGCGTGCACTAGTCAAAACCTAAAAACTGCCTGCGCAGAACTAGGGTGGGCCCGGAGGGTCAAGTCTTGTCAATCAGGTCACAGCAGCAGCGTGTCATCAGTGACGTCATGGGCATTGTTGATTGCATACGAAAAGACAAAAAGGTCGAGTGGTCAACTTGAGCCTATGCACGGATTTGCAAGCACCCGCACCTAGGCTCGAGGCTACTCCCATCAGGACGACGCCAGCACCCGATAAAATGAACTCGAAGGGAAATAATTGATTCAAGTCTGCACACCCGGGCGTAATACGCCGCGCGGACTTCAGGGCTACTCCCATCGGGAAGTATTTGGATGCGCACCCGTAAAACTTTTTCGCACTCGAAGGATGTGCAGGGGACAGTTACGTAGCCAGGAATTAACGTTGTTTTGCCATGAAGCAGTTAACCAACAAAAGTTGGGCACATTATTCATTATCCCTTGCATAAAGAAAATGTATCGGATGGTCTACAAAGACTTGCAGGAACATTTCGGCAGAAGAAGATATTCGAGTGGTACAACTTGAGTCTGTGGATGCAGCATCCATTACCTAGTTCCCAGGGGCTACTCCCATCGGGGGGGCTGCGATAGAAGGCAGGAAAGTAAGAATGATCAAAGAGAAAGAACTTGGAAGAAAGTAATAGCAGTCTCTACCCGAACTATGTTCGGCTAGACACTCGGGGGCTACTGGCGTGGGCATTACCCTTCGGGTAACCAATGTTGCTCTACCCTACACGGTCGGTGGAGGCCCATGAAGGTACCCGAAGGGAAGATGGGCCACTAGGACGGTGCGGCGGAAAATTACTTGAAGCACAAGACACGGAAGAAGCCGAACAAGGAAAGATTAGAGATAGATCTATTGTAATCCTACTCGTACTCGACTAGACCTCTCGGGACCTGGCCACCTATATAAAGGCCAGGAGAGGGGCTATCGAGACACAATCAATCTTAGCAATCTTAGCCAACAGAAGCTTAGACCTAGGTTACCCTAGCGATTAGCTATCTCGACGAGATCACAGCCGAACTATTCGGCACCCCATTGTAACACTGTTTTCATCATAATCAAGAACGGACAGGCAGGACGTAAGGGTTTACCTCATCGAGGGCCCAGAACCTGGGTAAATCGCTCACCACAAGCATGCAGCTGTGAACCGGTGTCTAGTGTACAAGCAGTAGTCTCTAAAGCATAATCCACAAAAAATATAAAGGCGTCAAATTATATTATCTCATCATTAATCCAACAAGGTTTGGATACATCTCTCGGATACTCCATCATCATTATGACACTCCAAGAAATATAAGTTGTAGAACAATTTCATAACTCTCTTAGATGTTCGCTAAAACTCGTAATTCAAATATTTCCACCATGATCCAATCATAGATATTTGACTTTTCTATTACGATGATTTCCACTTCATGCTGAACTTTATTTGAATCCATTCAAATGTTTCACAAACTTCTTCCTTATCGAATATATCCACAAATATATACTCAATTCATTGTTGGAAGTTTTCATGAAGTAGAAGAATCTCCCTCACACAACTATGCCCAGTGAACCACATACATCATCATGTATTTTTCCACTAAGTTAGTTGCCAGTTCAACTCTTGGCCTATGAACGGTATTTTAGTCATTCTCTTTAGAAAAGATTTGCAAGCGCCAAGCGATTCAAAAATCAAATGACTCCAAAAATCCATCTGCATGGAGTTTCTTCATGCGTTCCTTTCTAACATGACCTAAATGGCGGTTCCACAAACAAGTGGAATTCAAATCATTTGCCTTATGGCATTTTAGCGTCAGTGTTATGTATGTGTGTTTCACCATTAAGATTTATAATAACTCATCCATCGTACATGGAGTAATGTCATAATTTGAACAACTCATTGTTTTCACATTTGACCAGAGCAAAACAACAATTATTAAGTTCTTTATTATAAATTCTAAGGGCTAGATAGAATATCACGGCGAACATAATAACACTTTATTTTTGTTCCGGACATGTATTCCTATCATATTCCTTATAATCACTTAGGCCATTGTATTCTTGTATTACGTTGTTTTGCATGACACTTCATATACAACCAATATGGTACAAATACCGGAATTTCATTGTGTGACCAAGCTAGGAATAACCATAATATGTATATCATTTATATACACATGAGCTAGAGTTAGACTTTCTAGTCTTTTCTTTTCTTTTCTTTTAAAAATATATTTTATAGTTTCTCTTTTAGCTTTCCTCATTATTCAGAAAAACACTTCAGCATCAATAAGACTTCTAGATTTGTTGGTCAAATACGATAACCTTGAGGTTCTTACTTTGAAGTTGATCATCATATGACAAGTGTTCACGATTTCACTATTAGTAACTTTGTGTAATATGATGAACAATTTTCACTCATAATTTTATCCACCCTGTACATGTTAGGCTCGTAAAGTTTAACCTTAATATTCGCATGGCAACATGGCTTGCACCCGTTGTATGCACTCGTGGAATCTATGACACCCGATCATCACGAGATGTTTCGAAACGACGAGTCTTAGCAACGGTGCATACTAAGGACGATCACTTCATGGATATGCGAATATTGTTAGTGCCCCAATAGTTGGAGGATTGGGACGCCTGGCGTCTTCAACCTTCGTACATTCCCATAAAACTTATGAGTTTATGTAGTCTCACTAGATTATTGTTACCCTCAAAACCCCCCGAGAAGCGGGGCTTTGGGTGAGCAACAGAAGGCGGGCTCTAGGGCACAGTGGATCCACGGCACTCGCGTCGTCGCAAATCTTCGCGCGCGTCACAGTAGTTCCCCAGGCGTGCCACGACCTGAACCTGGTCGGGGAAGGTGTTAGTGCTTCGATTGTTCCTGCATGATGAACACGTGCACATGCATCCCGAGCCTTATCGGCTCTCGGGTTTCCCAATGGATCGGCTCAAGAGGCGGAGTGCGCCCACATGGTCCTTGATGGATTAGCAATGGCATGGGGATCCTGCTTGATCAGGACAAAGCTAAAACGATCCACGACGGTTTAGGGTTTTCACCGCATAATCGGAACGTCCTACGTGCGATCGGGCCTAGCAGCTACGAGAGACGATGCAAACTACCCCTACGAGAGGCCTAAAAACCAACGTAACGTTGATTCCCGGAACATCCCTCGCAGGGACGGTGAACAACATCTAACGCACCACCGGATCCTCCGACCCCAGCATAAAGCCTAACTATGCAGATATTAAACTAATCCCTGCAGATGCAGGGAGCAACTATAACGGATCGGATCTACTAAGCATGATCAAGCAAGATGCTGCCCTTACGTCTAGATCGACGTAAGGGCAGCAAGGTGTCTAGGGACGGCATTGCCACGCAGATACGCACGTGAAAGCACCAATGCAAGCCCCTAAACACCTAAGGATAAATAGTACCGCTCGCCATCAACAAGGCTTCAGCACGACGATCAAGGATAACGAATAAACTTACGCTGCCTAGATCGCTAGATGCGATCTAGACAGCACATGGTGCTTACCGGAGAAACCCTCGAAGAGAAGGGGTGGCGCGCCGTATGTTTGTGTTTGTTGGAACGATGATTGTCCTCCTTTTCCACCGCTAACCCTAGATACATATTTATAGTCCAAGGGACTTTCTAATTGAGCGTGCACCTAACCGTGCACGGGCCGGACTCTATCTCTTTAATCTAAATTACAATACGATCTAATATGTTACAGATACATGGGCAATTAAGCCCGAATTCTCGCGCAAGGCCGCTTCAAAGATGCTTCATGTGTATCGTCTTTCAAGCCCATCTTCACTTACGGCTCATCTCTGATTTGGCCAAAATCCAGTGATAACACCTTGGTTTTGGTAATGATAATTTCAAACCCACTCTGTTTTTTTCGAGGGGTCATATCGTGGCAGAGCAGAACCGTCATGATATTCTTCATCTTGTGCTTCTCAACTTCTCTACACTTGCGATTTGTGGTTTGGCACCACATCTCAAAACTGCTTAAGCATTAAATCTATGCTACATCGCCTTTTATTTAGCCACTTCTTGCAGTTCCCTTCTTCATCCCCCTGCTCCACAGTAGCCGTTGGCACACCGAAAAACCCTCCTCCGCCGCCATGTCTTCCTCTTCGTCTTCTTCCTCGTGGTCTTTCACCCAATCCTCCACCTCCCCGCGAGACGCACACGAATGGGACCCACGGGAGGCACACGGCCAATATCCGCCGCCTCGCCGACGGGGACGGAGTCGACCCGCGACTCCTTCGTCTGGTCCGAAGACGACCAGGTCATGCGGACGGGGGAGAGCGACCTTGGCCTGCCGCAGTGGGCAATCGGAGGAGGGAGAAAGGCGGCTTCTCCTGGGCGGCTACTCCTCCCGAGGAGGTGAAGGAAGAGGAGGAGGATACCACCTCCTCCGACGAACCGCCGACCAAGCGTCTCTGCCACAGGCGAGGCAACATCTGCGACCGGCCCAGGCGACATAGCGGCGCTAGCCGAAGATGAGGACAATGAAGGTCCCGCCGGTGGTTTCTTCAGCAGTGAGGACGAGTCGGCCGGGAGCAGCGCCGATGATGGCGACGGCGACGATGAGGACAGCAACGGCCCTTAGATAGGATAGAGCTAGGAGTAGTAGATGGGACAATGTTCCCCCTAGCAATTCCTTTTGAGAGCAATCGGCTCCTTATGTAAGAAATCTCTGCTTATCAATGAAGAAATTCCCTTTAACTTGATTTTGCCGATTTCTTTTTGTACTGAGTCCGCCGATTGTCAATTCGGTAGATGCTTAATGAGCCGATGGCAAAGCATCAGCTTTCCAATGGATTGCAAAACAGATCGATCTAATTGCCTTCTCGAGATATCGACTTGCAGTCCATGAAATTCAGACCCAAATTTTCAATCAAACGGGTCAGACGCAGCTTTGAGACCCCAAGGCCTTTAGACTTTTAACATCATCCGATCATGATGTTAGGTCACGATAGCAAAACTCCTGGGTAAATGCTCCCGGGGGCCTCTTGGCCCGTTGCTGACAACCTTGACGTTGAAGCTGACACCTCTGCTCAACAAGTGTTTGCTCACAGCTTTCCTTGCGATGTCATACTCCTTCGCAGCAACGAACTGGTCTAGAGCCTAACCACTGATGATGGCTCCTTCTTCAAACTCCTCCTGTCAACCCTGGTGGTTTTACTCTGCAAGAGCTCTCTATGATGCAGAGATAGCCAATTTCAACACCACTGGCTCTTCAGAATGAGGAATTTTCAGGGCTAGCTGCCCCCCGAGCCTCGATCAAGGCGAGAATGAAGGTGCACCAGCCGCATCGGGCCACTATCATCGACCCGATTCTAACCAAATCGAGCACATTATGCTCTGAGGAACCTTCAGGTGAGCTGCCCCAGTCATTCCACCTCTTTATCAAAAGGCAGCGAGCTCACGCCCAAGAGGAGGCAGTGTACTAGGACGGCTGGAAAGCTTGTGAAGCTCACGCCAAAGGGAAACAGTGCTGGGAGGACGGCTCTGGAAGGATCAGTGACTCCCTTCTTGTACTGCCTCATCACCTCAAGCAGGACCAATGCGATTTGCGGTGACGATGCTCTGCTGAGAGGTGCCCCTTGGTGACTTTCTCCAGTGAGACTTATTTGCTTGTAGCCGGTCGTATTCCTTGAGTACGATAAGGTCGCGCATCGGCTTTGAATCCTTAAGTCGATGCCTATGCATCGGCTGTGCCTAAAAAATTTCTGTATTTTCAATTTTTTGCGGCCGATTTGCTTACGTATCGGCCCCCCATACTTGAGCTGCTCTGCTGGAAATTTGACATCCGTTCCCAGCTCCGTATCCTCGTATCTCCTCCATCTATGTGCCCCGATTCTGTCAAGTAATTGATGGCATCGGCTCTTCAGCATCTGTTGGATCAATGTTGAACACACACAGACGAAGGTATGTTGAGGATAATTCCGGCCGATTGCGAGAATCGGCCTCCTTCTTTGTCGCAATGCTTGATCATGGTTTGCATCTTGGATTTCCATTGTAGCTACGTGGCATGTTGGAGATAAGATCCTTTATTTTTCATTTTTGAGGAGCCGATCGCGAGGATCGGCCTTGCCACCGTATGTCCAATGTATTGGGCAGTGCTACTCTGTCAGAACCACGAATACCATGTTTTGTGTCGACGAGTCTGCATCGGCATCAGCAATCTTTGTGCATCGACTTCCTTTGTTTGGGCGCCATACTTTCTTTGACGGGCGCCCTCGTCTCCTTGTTTGTAGATTTCGCGGCCCAGGATCGGGTCGCTCTTCTCACGTGTTACAGTGCGTGCCTCGGCTTCTTCAGTTTGGCCCGCTGCCTGCAAAGTAACCTGAGAATGAGTCCATCGAGCTCCCTGTGAGTGAGTGATACCTATCTTCTTCTCCATACCCGACTCCTCGAAGTCTTCTTCTTGAGATGTTCATTCGTTTACCTGAGTGGGAGGGTAGACGCTTGAACACTGAAACTTCGCTTGCCCCCCTTCTTCCTTGCTGTTTGCATTGGGCAGTTCTCGATTGTTGGCAATCGACTCATTCTTGAGTCCCAGCAATGTTTGAAAGAAGACCGGTCCAGTGCTTATCCACGTTGTCTTGCTCTCTTGACCTCCCTCCCACTGGCGCGACGTTCGTACCCGTCGTTGTTGCAGCATTGACGATACCTCATCCTCGCATCGGACAGCGATATCTTTCTCGTCTTCAAATCATCAAACGTCGTGTCGATGTGCTCTGCTCATATTTGTTGAGGAGATGCACGGATAATGAGCGTGATACAGTATGCTTCTCACCTCCTCCTCAGTCAGGTACCGTCTATCATGGAAGTGTCGGGGCCGATCGCGTGGAACGGCCTCCTCTTTATCTTTGCCACGTGGCTGCTCTCCGCTTTGTCCGCGCCATGGCGAATCACGAACCCTGCCATATTGACATCGAAAGAGAACCCTGGTTCTCTTATGGAGTGGCTTAGGTCCACCATGTTGACGTCTGGAAACGGACGCATGTCTACCTTCATGGCAAACTGTCCGAAAGTTAGTCGGCCTGATTCTATCGCCATCTGAATTTGTGCGCGCGGTACTTTGCGATCGGCTGGTGGTGTGTGTGCACGTGTAGTGCCACTTGCAGTATGGCCTCTTGTTCATCTCTTGTGCCGTAGGGATCTTGTGGCCTTCGGGTAGCTTCAACTGTTTCTCTTTCAGTAACAGATTGAAGATCTGCTCGGTTTTGGTCACGTCAAAGTTCAACCCTCTTGGAGGCCCTGGTGGATTCACCCATTGGCAGGACACAGGTACTGGCGTCCGAGTCCACTCGGCTACCGCAACTTCCTGATCTTCCGCGGAATCTTCATCTTCATCGGCATTGACCAGGCTGATCGCGCGCTTGAACTTGTCTTGGTACAGTTCCGGATGGCGCTGCTCATATAAGGTCAGTCTATTGACCAGGTGCATCATGAGTTGTACTCAACTTGGAACGTCGGATCCTTGAACGCTGCCAGGCTGCCACACGCCAGCTCGACTGCCTCTTTCTCAGTTATATGAACCGAATAGCATCGGTTCTTGACAGTTCTGAAACGTTGAATGTACTCAGCCACTGTCTCTCCTCGCTTTTGCCGAACCTGTGCTAGTTCGGCAATACCAGCTTCAGTAGTCTCTGAATGGTATTGGGTGTGGAACAGTTCCTCCAGCCGCCTTCCATGATTGCACTGATTTGGCTGCAAGAGGTGTACCACCCAAAAGCTGGACCGGTGAGGTTGCGAGAAGCACCTCACCCGTAACTGATCGATGCGAAGCCATGCCCAGCGGGCCGGTATCGGCTCACGTGTTCGATGGAGCTCGACCCTTGACCAGATTTGTTGAAGTCGGAAGGCCGTACTTAGGCGTGGTGGGATCGGGTCGAACTCATTGGGATACGGCTTGGAATAGCCGATTATCTTCTTCTTCGGCAAGATGCCGAATTGATCTCTCAAGACTGCGCTGATCTGATCTGCGGTGGAGGTAGTAGCAGCTGAGCTTTCATGGACTGGTGCAGTGGCGTACTTGGCTAGCCACGCTTGTTTCTCAGCTTCTGCTCCTAGACTCCCCGCTTGCAGTTGTCCTTCCTGCCGGAACAATTGCTCCTGCTCCGGCAATCCCTCCTGGTGGAGCCTGGATCGCCTGCGTCCAGTTGTTGCGTCCGGCACATACGCACACACGTATCCGTGTGGGATTTCCTTGGGCGGGTCAGGTAAGAACTGGTAGTCGCCCGGGTCACCCCCATCCTTGTAGACGACGTATGCCGGTGAGCCTTGTTGCTGTGGAGCCGCCATTGTGTACGGCAGAGGCGGCCTGGTGTGGAGTTGCATCTCTCCCTGGTGAGTCCCTAGAACAGGTCCTGAAGGGGAGTAACGACGCTCCATGATCTCTTGCACCACCGGAGCGCAACGCGCTCGAGTGTTCTCTCTCGAGTGCCGTGCGGTGAATGGGCCACCACATAGTTGATCTCCTGACGCAGGGCTTGGGTACGTTCCTCTGAAGGGAGAGACAGATCCAACCCATCGAGGATGCCTTGTGGTGCGAATCCTTTGAACCTGACGCCGTGCGACCGGGTCTTCTCAAAGGAGCCGATGAGTTCGGCCTCGAGGATGACCTTCAGGTCATCGTACTTCTTCTTGTGTTCCGTGGGGAGATCCTCATACGTGATCGGTTTCTCCGCCACCTCGGATGTCGATGCTGACATGGATGTTGACGTGGATGTTGAAGAAGTGTCCCACCGGGCGTGCCAGAATGTGTTACCCTCAAAACCCCGAGCTTTGGCTGAGCAACACGAAGAGCGGAAGCTCCTAGGGCCGCTTAGTGGATCCCTGGCACCTCGCGTCGTCCCGCAAATCTTCTGGCGCGCGTCCTGGCGGTTGCCTGGGCGTGCCACGACTAGGGGAAGGTGTTAGTGCTGATTGTTCTATGGTAGACACGTGCACATTAAATACGAGCCTTATCGGCTCTTTTCCCATGTGGATCGGCTCAAGAGCCGATCGCCCCATGGTCCTTGATGGATTAGCAATGGCATGGGGATCCTGCTTGATCAAGAAACGATCCACGACGGTTTAGGGTTTTCACCGCATAACGGAACGTCCTACGTGCGATCGGGCCTAGCAGCTACGAGAGACGGTGCAAACTACCCCTACGAGAGGCCTAAAAACCAACATAACGTTGATCCCCGGAACATCCCTCGCAGGGACGGTAAACAACATCTAACGCACCACCGGATCTCCGACCCCAGCAAGGCCTAACTATGCGGATATTAAACTAATCCCTGCAGATGAGAACAACTATAACGGATCGGATCTACTAAGCATGATCAAGCAAGATGCTGCTTACGTCTAGATCGACGTAAGGGCAGCAAGGTGTCTAGGGACGGCATTGCCACGCAGATACGCCGTGAAAGCACCAATGCAAGCCCCTAAACACCTAAGGATAAATAGTACCGCTCGCCATCAACAAGGCTTCACAGCAGTACAAGGATAACGAATAAACTTACGCTGCCTAGATCGCTAGATGCGATCTAGGCAGCATGGTGCTACCCGGGAGAAACCCTCGAGAAAGAGGGGTGGCGATGCGCCGTATTTTGTGTTTGTTGGAACGATGATTGTCCTCCTTTTCCGATAACCCTAGATACATATTTATAGTCCAAGGGACTTTCTAATTGAGCGTGCACCTAACCGTGCACGGGCCGGACTCTATCTCTAATCTAAATTACAATACGATCTAATATGTTACAGATACATGGGCAATTAAGCCCGAATTCTCAGCGCAAGGCCGCTTCAAAGATGCTTCATGTGTACGTCCTTCAAGCCCATCTTCACTTACGGCCCATCTCCTGATTTGGCCAAAATCCGGTGATAACAATTATATTCTATCATCTTGCAGTAAGGTCTTAGATATCGCATATATCTCATACCTCGCTTCTTTCTGAAAACAAAACTTTTCAGCTCCTTACTTTTCAAACAAATTTGAACATCAAGTTTCACGGAGACAAGATAATTGTAGGTACTAATTGAAACCATAGCTCTTTGAATCAACAATGTGAGGTTTACTAAAAGTTTGCAATAGGACTTAATTATTTCTTGATTCTTTAACAATACGGTACCAGTCCGTAAAGTTAATTGTCAGACTTAACAGTATTTCAATCTCAATTACAAGACTAACGCATGGTAGAAAACGGATGCCAATTCTACAAATTTAATTCAAAATACTATTCAGACTATGTTCATGATAATTAGTTCAAGTTTTAATCTAATTACTAATGAACTCCCTTAATACAACATCCCTCATAGTTGTTAAGTGGTACATGATCCACATCCACTACACCAAAATCATCACGTGAGATGATGTAGCTTCAATGGTGAACATCAACATGTTGATCATATCATCCATATGACTCGTGTTCAACCTTTCGGTTTCCGTTGTCCCAAGGCCATGTCTGTACATGCTAGGCTTGTCAAGCAAACCCAAGTATTCCGCGTGTGCAAACATGGCTTACACCCGTTGTATGTGAACGTTGAGTCTATCACATCCGATCATCACGAGATGCTTTGAAATGACAAACTGTAGCAACAGTGCATACGAGGGGAGAACACTTTATTATCTTGATATTAATGTGAGGGATCATCTTATAATGCTACCGTCGCGATCTAAGCAAAATAAGATGCATAAAAGGATTAACATCACATGCGATTCATATGTGATATGATATGGCCCTTTAGTCTTTGCGCCTTTGATCTTCATCTCCAAAGCACGGACATGATCTCCATCATCAACGGGCATGATCTCCATCATCGTCGGCGTAGCGTCAAGGTCCATGGTGCCGTCTTCATGGTTGTTCACCGCATGTAGCAACTATTACAACTACTTTGAAATAATACTCAAACATGAAATTTAAAGACAGCCATAAGGCTCCTGCCGGTTGCCACAATACAATAATGATCATCTCATACATATTCATAATCACATCATGGCCATATCACATCACCAAACCCTGCAAAAACAAGTTAGACGCCTCTAATTTGGTTTGCATATTTTACGTGGTTTAGGGTTTTCGAGTAAGATCTAATCTACCTACGAACATGAAACACAACAGTGATACTAGTGTTGTCAATAGAAAGAGAAAATTGGATCTTCACTATAGTGGGAGAGACAGACACCCGCAAAGCCACTTATGCAATACAAGTTACCTCCGTACTCGGTCACACGTACGGTGTTGATGAAGACGACGTCCTCCTCCCAGCGGAAGTAGTAGATCCTCCACTTCGGCAACACGACGGCGTGGTGGCGGTAGTGGTGGAGAACTCCGGCAGGGCTTCGCCTAAGCGTATGCGGGAGTTGTATGTGGAGGAGAGGTGCTAGGGTTTGGGGAGAGGGCTTGGCCGGCCACGAGGGGGCGGCCAAGGTTGAGCTTGTGGCCGGCCCCTCCCCTATGCCCCTCATTATATAGGTGGAATCCCCAAGAGTTGGATCCCAAGTCTTCGAATAAGACCCCAAAAGCAAACCTACCTTTGGTGGGAAACCTACCCAAGGAGGGAGTCCCACTTGAGGTGGGATTCCCACCTTTCCTTGGTGGGGGGGGGTGGCCGGCCACCATAGGTGGAGTCCACCTGGGACTCCCCTCTAGGGTTTGGCCGGCCATGGGATTGGAGTCCCTCCGGGACTCCACTTTCCATAGTGCCTTTCTTCCGGACTTTTCTAGAACCTTCTAGAACCTTCCATAAATGCACCGGATCATTTCCAAACTTGGAATATGACTTCCTATATATGAATCTTATTCTCCGGACCATTCCGGAACTCCTCGTGATGTCATGGATCCCATCCGAGACTCCGAACAAAACTTCGAACTCCATTCCATATTCCATATCTACTTAAACGACATCAAACCTTAAGTGTGTCACCCTACGGTTCGTGAACTATGCACATGGTTGAGACTCTCTCCGACCAATAACCAATAGCGGGACCTAGAGATCCATAATGGCTCCCACATATTCAACGATGACTTTAGTGATCGATTGAACCATTTACATATGATACCGATTCCCTTTGTCTCGCGATATATTACTTGTCCGAGGTTTGATCATCGGTATCACGATACCTTGTTCAACCTCGTCTCGACAAGTACTCTTTACTCGTACCGTGTATGTGGTCTCTTATGAACCATTCATATGCTTGCAAGCCATTTAGACGACATTCCACCGAGAGGGCCCCAGAGTATATCTATCCGTCATCGGGATGGACAAATCCCACTGTTGATCCATATGCCTCAAGCTCATACTTTCCGAGATACCTAATCCCACCTTTATAACCACCCATTTACGCAGTGGCGTTTGATGTAATCAAGGTACCCTTCCGGCATAAGTGATTTACATGATCTCATGGTCGAAAGGACTTGGTAACTATGTATCGGAAAGCTTATAGCAAATGAACTTAATGACGTGATCTTATGCTATGCTTAATTGGGTGTATGTCCATTATATCATTCACTTAATGACATAACCTTGTTATTAATAACATCCAATGTTCATGATCATGAAACCTTGATCATCTATTAATCAACAAGCTAGTTACTCAAGAGGCTTACTAGGGACTCCTTGTTGTTTACACAACACACATGTATCAATGTTTCGGTTAATACAATTATAGCATGATATGTAAACATTTATCATAAACATAAAGATATATAATAACCATTTCATTATTGCCTCTTGGGCATATCTCCAACACCAACAACCTTCACGTGCTTCTTGGCTCCTACTGGTTCGATAACCTTGGTTTCTTTCTGAGTGAAAACTTGTATTGTGCGCATCATACCTTCTCTGGGTCCAACGGACGTGTACTTATAGATGGAGGCAGCAGTCTAAACCTTATGTACGCAGATACATTGAGGAAGATGAACATATCCTTGGCAAACTTAAAACCAACGGATACGCGTTTCCATGGTATCACACCAGACAAGCCAAGTTATCCATTGGGGAAGATTAATCGACGTTTAGTTTGGAACCCGAGAGAATTACAGGATCGAGGCTGGAGTTTGAAGTCGTGGATTTCCCATCACAGTACCATGCTTTATTGGGACGACCCGCGTATGCAGATTCATGGCAGTACCCCACTACACGTACTTATTGTGGAGGCTCCCCTGGACCCAAGGGACCAATTACGGTGAAAGGATTTTGCGCTAGCGAATAAGTGCGACAAGGATTTCCATCGTCTGTCGGAAACTTTCGGATGCAAGCGAGTATATGGCATCAAAGTGTGATTATCGTGTTGCCAGACGTCGGGAGGCGCAAAGGAACCAACCTTTGATACTACCAAGAACTCGAAGGAAGTGCAGATACACCCGACAGATCCCAAGAAGACGACAGCTATCGCCACAAACATGGATCTCGCATAGGAAAGCGCGCTCGTCGAGTTCCTCCGTGAGCGCTGGGAAATCTTCGCATGGTGTCCAGCTGACATGCCAGGAGTACCCAGGGAACTTGCCGAGCACCCCCTAAATTTGGATCCATAGGCTTGCTTGGCCACACAGATTGGCAAGAACGTCCAAGTATACATTGACGATGTCGTCATAACAACAAAGGAAGGATCAACATTGATCGATGACCTCAGAGAAACTTTCGATAACCTCGACAAATTCTGTTTCAAGCTAAACTCGACAAAATGTTCTTTCGGCGTCCCGGTAGGAGAACTTCTCGGGTTCCTGGTATCAATAAGAGGAATCGAGGCTAACCCGGAGAAAATTCAAGCTATCGTGACGATGCGGAAGCCAACAAAGTTAAAAGAGATACAACAACTAACTGGACGAGTCGCAGCTTTGAGCAGATTCGTCGCCAGGCTAGGCGAAAGGGCGTTGCCATTTTACGCCTTGATCAAGCAAGGAGAAAAGTTCGAGTGGAACGAAGAAGCAGACAGAGCTTTTGAGGATCTCAAGCGCACAATCTCGACACCTCCAATATTGGTGGCGCCCAAGGAAAAGGAACCTCTCCTATTATACATTGCGGTCACACCTCAGGTGGTCAGCACGGCACTCGTGGTTGAGCGAGAGGAAGAAGGGAAACTACATGGAGTACAAAGGCCGGTATATTTCATCAGCGAAGTTTTATCGCCTTCAAAACAGAGGTACCCGCATTATCAGAAGCTAGCATACGGAGTATTTACAACAGCAAGAAAGTTACGACACTATTTTTCGGCACATCCGATAATAGTGGTCAATGAGGCACCATTGTCAAATATATTGAATAACCGGAAGCTACGGGTCGTGTCTCCCTTTAGGGAATAGAACTTTCCCCTCGGGACATCACATACGAAAGAGAAAAGCGATCAAGTCGAGATCTTACCAGACTTCGTCGCAGAGTGGATGGAGTTGCAAAACACGGGACCGCCTGATTTATCGAGAACCTGGACTATGAACTTCGACGGGTCCAAGAGGTTAGAAGGAGCAGGGGCAGGCGTGATACTGGTTTCACCTCAAGGAGACAAGTTAAAATATGTACTACGGATGACGTTTCCTAATGCATCCAACAATGAGCGAGAATATGAAGCGATACATGGGATGACGATGGCAAGGCTTGTGGTGCGACCCGATTAAAAATATACGGCGACTCCCAGTGGTGGCTCAACAAGTGATGAATCAATGCGACGCGGTCAATGATAGCATGATAGCATACAGGAGTTATATAATGAACTCGAGAAACTTTACGGGTGTGAAGTGAATCATGTTAGCAGGCTCGGCAATGACGAAGCCGATGTTGGCAAATATCGGGTCGCAGTGTCTAGCAATACCACCGGAGTATTTTGGGAGGATAAGTGAAAGGTCGACTAAGGCAAGGAAACAACCAAAGAAGAAAGAAAAGGTCGAGAAAGGCTCGGGGGCTTCGGCAGCCCTCGAGGCAGGTATATCTGGAGATGATGAAGAATCGCATGAGGTAATGGTAATACAAGTACCGTGGATGCATGCTTATATTGCATATATTTCAAGGCAGCAAATACCCGACGATCCAGTGGAAGCAAGGCGAATTATTCGACGATCCAAAGCCTTTACTGTGGTTAAAGGCGAGCTTTATAAGAAAAGTATATCGGGAGTCTTACAGCGCTGCGTCACAGCTGAAGAAGGTCGGGTGCTTTTAAAGGACGTGCACGAGGGAGTATGCGGACACCATGCAAGCAGTAGAGTTATTGCGGCCAAGGTTTTCAGAGCAGGATTTTATTGGCTAACAGCCATCGAGGATGCAAAGGACATAGTGCGTACCTGTGATGCGTGTCAAAGGTTTGCCGCGAAACCTCATTCTCCGGCAGCAGAACTGATGTCAATACCTTTGTCGTGGCCCTTTGCTCAGTGGGGTCTTGATATGGTGGGCAAATTGCACAATGCGTGGCCAGGAGGGTACGAGTATATGCTTGTAGTTATCGACAAGTTCACCAAGTGGTTTGAAGCAAAGCCGATAAATTCGCCAGATGCAGCATCAGCGGTCAAGTTCATCAAGAGCATCGTTTTCGGTTCGGAGTTCCTCATAGCATCGTCACAGACAATGGCAGTAATTTCACGTCAAAGGAATTCAAGGCTTATTGTGCAGAAGTAGGCATCAAGCTACATTTTGCGTCAGTCGCGCAAACTAATGGTCAAGTCGAGAAAGCAAACGGTGTCATCTGCAACGGCATCAAGAAGCGCCTGCTAGGACCATTGGAAAAAGCTCGGCACACTTGGCCGGAGGAGTTACCAAGCGTGCTATGGAGCATACGAACAACACCCAATACAGCAACTCAGGAAACCCCGTTTTTCCTGGTTCATGGAGCAGAAGCAGTGCTGCCGATAGAAATAGAACACAATTCTCCGAGAGTGGCGGAGTTTGATGAAGAAACCTCGAGAAAGGCGCTGGAAGATGATATGGATGCACTTGACGAGGCTCGCGACGAAGTATTGTCACGAGTCGCCAAATACCAGCAAGATATGAAAAACTATCACAGTCGACGATTGCGACCAAGATCTTTCCAAGTGGGTGACCTAGTTTTACGACTCAATCAAAAAAGTCACGAAAAATTCGAGTCACCATGGCTAGGACCTTATATTGTCACCGGGTAATCGAAGGAGGAGCGTACAGGATAAAAGACAAGAAGACAGGAGTCGCCGAGCCAAATCCCTGGAACGTGGCGCAACTTAGGCGTTTCTACGCCTAAGTCAAGATATATATGTAAACATACAATGTACTGAAACGCCCGTAGTTTTCGGCTCTTTTCCCTTCGAGGCACCGGGTGGAATGATCTTTAATGAGTGAAGCCAATATCCTGTCCCGACCAATTTAGATACTCTATTGTTGGTGGAGGCATCTTTTCTGCCATGAAAAGTTGTCGCAAAATCACTTTCTGAGCTCTGTTGGATGGCCTGGCCTTCTGAATCATCGAGACCGCGTCGTTGGTGTCGATATACGGAGGCGGCGGCGGTGGTGCCGCTATTCTGAGCTGGTGCCGATTTTCGTTCGTAATTGCGGGAGGAGGCGGAAGATGAACCTCGCTCCTTGGCCCCTGAGGTGTCTGTTTTGCTGCCTGCGTTGTGCCACATAATCTGTTTAATGCACGAAAAGTTTGGCAATCTTTACGCATTGTCATTGTCTCTTTCCATTGTTGTCGAGTAAAAGTGCATTTGGCATGGTCCGTTCATCATATCTTCGGGAGATACATACGGCCTCTGGAACCTTGGACCATTATTTTGCCTATTTTGACGAGGACCATCCCTGTAGTCACCACGCTGCTCCCCGCTCTTTTGATAATCATCTCGATTATTTCCTTCGTTATTTCCTCGGAAGCCGGCCGATATTTGGCCGGGACCGTTGTGATCTGAATACTGGCGAGGAAAACGCCGTCTATTTTGGAAGTTTCTGTTACGATCTTCCTCAGGCGACCTAAGGCGCAAGCACTTGGCTGTAGTCTCGGGGGCTACTCCCATCGGGAACGCTGTTCGCGTGCCCGATGAAATTTAATAAGTCCTGGTGAGCATATTTCGAGTTATCAAAATAACTCTTCATATACTCCCATCGGGAGGATAAGATAAGCACAATATAAGTCATCCGTTGACTCGAATAAATGTGCTACTCCAACAGCCGGAGAAAGCACTCGACAATATATTCTCAGAGCGCCTCAGTCGCGAAATAATCTCTGAATGCCGCAAAACTTTGCGAAGGTAAGTCCCCGGGATCCGTCTGTGCGGCTTGGCACCGCCTCTGCGGCGCTTTGCTACTTTTTCCGTATCAACGGATACGAAGAAAAATCTAACGGACGCGTTAGGTACCCGATAAAACATGACTGGAATTCGGCATCTGGTAAGACCTTAAGCGGCACATGTCGAATTACGCCAGTATCCCGAGATCATGTCCGGGGACGTGATCTTGAAGTAGGTTTTTGCGGATTGCCACAAGAGCAGTTAACTACGATCCGTCAGATGAACCAGCCCCAATTACCGTTATCCCTATACAATATATAATACCTTTATAAAAATTATTTGTCGAGTCGAAGAAATCATGTGAAGATTGTAAAAATTGAGATTTCCCTGATTCTGCGATTCAAGCAAAATCTTGGGGGCTACTGACATAGGCATCCCCAATAGTGAAAGGACACGTATGTCGCCTAGAGGGGGTGAATAGGCGATTTAAAACTTTTACGAGATGGGCTTAACAAATGCGGAATAAAACTAGCGTTTACTTTGTCAAGCCCAAAGCCTATAAACTATGGTTCACCTATGTGCACCAACAACTTATTCTAAGCAATGGTTCACCTATGTGCACCAACAACTTATGCTAAGCAAGACAAGCAACTTATGTGATAGCAAGATATATAAATAACTTCAAGCACGATGGCTATCACAAAGTAAAGTGCATAAGTAAAGAGCTCGGGTATAGGAATAACCGAAGTGACGCGGAGACAACGATGTAGCCTGAAGTTCACACTCTTGCGAGTGCTACTCTCCGTTGGAGCGGTGTGGAGGACAAGTCACTCCAAATGCACGAGGGCCACCGTATTCTCCTCGAGAATTCCCACCAAAAGGGATGTCCTCGATCCACTATGGGACCTTAGGAAGGTCACCGAACCCGCACAAAGCTTGGGGCTATCTCCACAACTTAATTGGAGGCCCCCAATAAATTGCCACAAAGGCCTTGCCCTTGAAGATTCTCCACAACTTAATTGGAGTCCCCAAGAACACCACTAAGATGCCACAAAGGCCTTGCCCTTGAAGATTCTCCACAACTTAATTGGAGTCCCCAAGAACACCACTAAGATGCCACAAAGGCCTTGCCCTTGAAGATTCTCCACAACTTAATTGGAGTCCCCAAGAACACCACTAAGATGCCACAAAGGCCTTGCCCTTGAAGATTCTCCACAACTTAATTGGAGTCCCCAAGAACACCACTAAGATGCCACAAAGGCCACTAAACCGTCTAGGGTTCAAAGAACCCAAGAGTAACAACCTTCTTGCTTTCACCACCACGAATCACCGTGGAGAACTCAAACCGATGCACCAAATGCAATGGCAAGAACACCACAAAGATGCTCAAGTCCTTCTCTCTCAAATTCCAACAAAGCTACAAAAGCTATTGGGGGAATAAGAGAGGAAGAACAAATAAGAGGAGGAACACCAAATTTCTCCAAGATCTAGATCTAGTGGATTCCCCTCACAAAGAGAGGGATTTGATTGGTAGGAATGTAGATCTAGATCTCCTCTTCCTTTTCCCTCAAAAAGATTCAAGAAGCATAGGAGGAGTAGAGGGATATGGCAAGCTCTCAAGGTCAACAATGGTGGAGAGCACAAAGGGGAAGAGGTAGCTGCCCAAGGAGGAAGAAGGGGGCTTAAATACCCCCTCCCATCGAAATATGACCGTTTGGGTATGCTCAGGCCGGATTTTCCGGGCCGGATATTTGCAAAATATCCGGCCCCGAAAAACGGCAAAGGACCAGAAAAACATGCTGGATGGGGGCCGGATATTTGGCCGGATTTTCCCAGAGGCCGGATTTTTCGGGGGGGAGGGGGATTATCCGCTCCAAACTTGGGCGGAATATCCGCCCCCCTGAAAACTGGTAGAAATATCAAACTGAAACGGGCATAACTTTAGCATCCGGACTTCGATTTTGATGATCTTGGGCTTGTTTTAAAGCTAGGAACAAGCTCTACAAGATCATGCAGGGAACCATCATAATCCAACAATGTAGTATAGAAACAAATGATGAAAGGTTTGACCTATCTAAAAAAGACATACCGGTGAAAACCTCCAACCTTGAAAATGCAACAAGTTGCCCATGCAAAAACCATTTTCGATGAACTAGAGCTTGTCATGAGAATAAGCACAAGCTCTAAAACATAACATGGATAAGATCCAAATAAAACCAAGAAAGATCATGCAAGGATGCAAAGGTTTGAGCTCTCTCCGAACGATACGATCGAGTTACTCACTCGAGAGCCCTCTTGATAGTACGGCAACTAAACTATAAACCGGTCTCCAACTACACTATGAGACCGGTAAGAAAGAAACCCTATCAAGAGCAAACCTTATACTTGCGCATTCCACTTGAGCTCGATGATAACGATCTTGACCGCAACAAGATGGAACGCCTTTCTTGATTGTGCTTGCTTGACGAAGTCTTGTGGATTGCTCCCCCATAATCCATCATGGGAGAGCTTCTTCTTCGGCGCATCTTCACATATCCATGAAAACCATATGGAGAGCATTGATGTGCGTAAATGTACACGTCCGTTGGGAACCCCAAGAGGAAGGTATGATGCGCACAGTGACAAGTTTTCCCTCAGAAAGAAACCAAGGTTATCGAACCAGTTGGAGCCAAGAAGCACGTGAAGTTGTTGGTGGAGGGAATGTAGTGCGGCGCAACACCGGTGAAACCGGCAACGTGGAACTGCACAACACGGTCAAATACTTTGTCCCAGCGTAGCAGTGAGGTTGTCAATCTCCCCGGCGAAAACAAAGGATTAAGCGTATCGAGTGGAAGATGGTGTTTGTTTGCAAAGAACAGTAAAAACGGTAGAATGTATTCAGATGTAAAAGAATGGACCGGGGTCCACAGTTCACTAGTGGTGTCTCTCCAATAAGATAACTAACATGCTGGGTGAACAAATTACAGGCGAGCAATTGACAAATAAAGATTCAATACATATCAATGATGATTACTATGTGATTTAATCAGGGCATTACTGTTGGAGATATGCCCAAGAGGCAATAATAAAAGTGGTTATTATATATCTTTATGTTTATGATAAATGTTTATATACCATGCTATAATTGTATTAGCCGAAACATTGATACATGTGTGTTATGTAAACAAACAAAGAGTCCCTAGTAAGCCTCTTAACTAGCTTGTTGATTAATAGATGATTAGTTTCATAATCATGAACATTGGATGTTATTAATAACAAGGTTATATCATTATATGAATGATGTAATGGACACACCCAATTAAGCGTAGCATAAGATCACGTCATTAAGTTATTTGCTATAAGCTTTCGATACATAGTTACCTAGTCCTTTTGACCATGAGATCATGTAAATCACTTATACCGGAAAGGTACTTTGATTACATCAAACGCCACTTGCGTAAATGGGTGGTTATAAAGGTGGGATTAAGTATCCGGAAAGTATGAGTTGAGGCATATGGATCAACAGTGGGATTTGTCCATCCCGATGACGGATAGATATACTCTGGGCCCTCTCGGTGGAATGTCATCTAAATAGCTTGCAAGCATATGAATGGTTCATAAGAGACCACATACCACGGTATGAGTAAAGAGTACTTGTCAGGAGACGAGGTTGAACAAGGTATAGAATGATACCGATGATCAAACCTCGGACAAGTAAAATATCGCGTGACAAAGGGAATTGGTATCGTATGTGAATGGTTCATTCGATCACTAAGTCATCGTTGAATATGTGGGAGCCATTATGGATCTCCAGATCCCGCTATTGGTTATTGGTCGGAGAGAGTTCTCAACCATGTCTACATAGTTCGCGAACAGTAGGGTGACACACTTAAGGTTTGATGTTGTAATAGTAGAACTTGAATATGGAATGGAGTTCGAAGTTTTGTTCGAAGTCTCGGATGGGATCCCGGACATCACGAGGAGTTCCGGAATGGTCCGGAGAATAAGATTCATATATAGGAAGTCATTTTATATGTTTGAAAATGATCCGGTGCATTTATGGAAGGTTCTAGAAGGTTCTAGAAAAGTCCGAAAGAAATCACTAAGGAAGGAGGAGTCCCGGAGGGACTCCACCTCCCCATGGCCGGCCAACCCTAGAGGGGGGAGTCCAAGGTGGACTCCACCAAAGGGGCCGGCCACCCCCCTTCATGGAAAGGTGGGAATCCCACTTTGGTGGGAGTCCCACCTTGGGTAGGTTTCCCTACTACATGGAAGGTTTTGGAATCGGGTCTTATTCGAAGACTTGTAGTCCAACACTTGGGGTTCCACCTATATAATGAGGGGCATAGGGGAGGGGCCGGCCACTTCAAGCCTAGCCTTGGCCGCACCCCTTAGAGGGCCGGCGCCCAACCCCCCTCTCTCCCCAAACCCTAGCGGTCTCTCTCCTCCACCACATCCCGCACGCTTAAGCGAAGCTCCGCCGATTTCTCCACCACCACCGACACCACGCCGTCGTGTTGTCGGATTCAAGAACTACTCGCCCGCTGCCCATTTGGAACGGGAGGTGGGCGTCGTCTTCATCAACAACCGAACGTGTGACAGTACGGAGGGTCTGCCCGTTCGTGGCGCCGGAGTGATCGTGATCAAGATCTTCTATGCGCTTTTGCAAGCGGCAAGTGAACGTCTACCGCAGCAACAAGAGCCTCATCTTGTAGGCTTTGGAATCTCTTCAAGGGTGAGACTCGATATCCCCTCGTTCTACCGTCTTCTAGATTGCATCTTGGCTTGGATTGCGTGTTCGCGGTAGGAAATTTTTGTTTTCTATGCAATGTTATCCTACAGTGGTATCAGAGCCGTGTCTATGCATAGATGGTTGCACGAGTAGAACACAATAGTTTTGTGGGCGTTGATGCTTATGTTGTCTTTAGTTTGAGTACTTTGCATCTTTGTGGCATAGTGGGATGAAGCGGCTCGGGCTAACTTTACATGACCACGTTCATGAGATTTGCTCCATGCTCGACATGCAACTTGTATTGCATAAGTGGCTTTGCGGGTGTCTTCTCTCCTACTATAGTGAAGATTCAATTTACTCTTCTATTGACAACACTAATATCACCGTTGTGGTTCATGTTCGTAGGTAGATTAGATCTTACTCGAAAACCCTAAACCACGTAAAATATGCAAACCAAATTAGAGACGTCTAACTTGTTTTTGCGGGGTTTGGTGATGTGATATGGCCATAATGTATGATGAATATGTATGAGATGATCATTATTGTATTGTGGCAAGAGCCTTATGGTTGTCTTTAAATTTCATGTTGAGTAGTATTTCAAAGTAGTTGTAATAGTTGCTACATGGGTGAACAACCATGAAGCCGGCGCCATGAACTTTGACGCTACGCCGACGATGATGGAGATCATGCCCGTTGATGATGGAGATCATGTCCGTGCTTTGGAGATGAAGATCGAAGGCGCAAAGACTAAAGGGCCATATCATATCACATATGAATTGCATGTGATGTTAATCCTTTATGCATCTTATTTTGCTTAGAACACGACGGTAGCATTATAAGATGATCCCTCACATTAATATCAAGATAATAAAGTGTTCTCCCCTCGTATGCACCGTTGATATAGTTCGTCGTTTCGAAGCATCTCGTGATGATCGGATGTGATAGACTCAACGTTCACATACAACGGGTGTAAGCCATGTTGCACAGCGGAATACTTGGGTTTGCTTGACGAGCCTAGCATGTACAGACATGGCCTCGGGACAACGGAAACCGAAAGGTTGAACACGAGTCATATGGATGATATGATCAACATGTTGATGTTCACCATTGAAGCTACATCATCTCACGTGATGATCGGTTTTGATGTAGTGGATTTGGATCGTGTACCACTTAACAACTATGAGGGATGTTGTATTAAGTGGGAGTTCATTAGTAATTAGATTAAAACATGAACTAATTATCATAAACATAGTCTGAGTAGTATTTTGAATTAATTTGTAGTATTGGCATCCGTTTTTCTACCAAGCGCTAGTCTTGTTATTGAGATAGAAATACTGTTAAAATCTGAAAATAAACTTTACGGACTGGTACCGTATTGTTAAAGAATCAAGAAATGATTAAGTCCTATTGCAAACTTTTAGTAAACCTCACATTGTTGATTCAAAGAGCTATGGTTTCAATTAGTACCTAAAGTTATCTTGTCTCCGTGAAACTTGAAGTTCAAATCTGTTTGAAAAGTAAGGAGCTGAAAATTTAGTTTTCAGAAATAATCAAGGTATGAGATATATGTGATATCTAAGACCTTGTTGCAAGGTGATAGAATATAATTTGGTGAGACTACATAAACTCATAAGTTTTATGGGAATGTACGAAGGTTGAAGACGCAAGGCGTCCCAATCCTCCAACTATTGGGGCACTAACGATATTCACATATCCATGAAGTGATCGTCCTTAGTATGCACCGTTGCTAAGACTCGTAGTTTCGAATACTAGGTATAGATTCTATGTGTGCATACAACGGGTGCAAGCCAGATTTGCACATGCGAATACTGAGGTTAAACTCGAGCCTAGCATGTACAGACATGGTCTCAAAAAGTCGTCATGATATGATGGATAAAATTATGAGTGAAATTGTTCATCATATTAAAAGGTTACTAATAGTGAAATCTGGAACACTTGTCATATGATGATCAACTTCAAAGTAAGAACCTCAAGGTTATTGGTATTTGACCAACAAACCTAGAAGTTATTGAAGGTGAAGTGTTTTCTAAGAATGAGGAAAGCTAAAAGAGAAACTACAAAAGATATTTTGGCAGAAAGAAAGAAAAGACTAGAAAGTCTAGCTCAGGTGTATATACATGATATACATGTTATGGATGTATTCCTTGTTTTGTCACATAATGAAATTCTTGGGTATTTGTACCAGATTGGTTGGTATGAAATGTCATACAATACTACAAGAAAAGTTGCCATGGCCGACGAAGTTGAAGTCGCGCCGTGGTTGCTGGTGTACCATGGCCGACGATTTTGGTCCCTCCGTGGTGCATGTCAAAACTTTTTTTCTCGTTTTTGAGGCCACCTAGCCCGACGAAAGCGGCCAAAACGTGGCGTATGGTGGCCCGGGACGTGGTGCATCTCGAAATCTCGGGTTCGCCCAGTCAACGCAAATCCGCACCGCCGAGGGATGTAGGGCCCAGATGGCAGCCTCTCTGGCATTGTTTTTTTCTAGATCGCGCCATCTCGTTCAACGTTCTCCGATCGAGCCGTTTACGATGCAGGATCATGGGTCCCGCATGTCATCCTCTATGAACCAAAATTCTTTCTATTCTTGGATTTTTTTGACCCCCTGATTTCTGGCTACTTCCTTTTCTTTTGATCCCTTGCCGCCTTGGAAACGTTGAGACCGCTGCTGCTAAATGGGACCCGCATGTCATCCTCTATGTGCAATCAACTTTCTTTTCTTGGAGTTTTTTTGGCACCTCAAATTTGGTCACTTGCCTTTTCTTTCGATCCCTGCCGCCTCTCAAACGGTGATACAGCTGCTGCTTGGGACCCCATGTCATCCTCTATGTACTATAAAACTTTCTTTTCTTGAATTATTTTTGGCACCTCATATTTGGTCACTTACCTTTTTCTTTCGATCCCCTGCCGCCTCTCAAACGGTGATACCGCTGCTGCTAAATGGGACCCGCATGTCATCCTCTATGTACTAGAAAACTTTCTTTTCTTGGATTTTTTTGGCACCTCATATTTGGTCACTTGACTTTTTCTTTCGATCCACTGCTGCCTCTCAAACAGTGATACCGCTGCTGCTAAATGGGACCCGCATGTCATCCTCTATGTACTATAAAACTTTCTTTTCTTGGATTTTTTTGGCACCTCATATTTGGTCACTTGACTTTTTCTTTCGATCCCTGCGCCTCTCAAACGGTGATACCGCTGCTGCTAAATGGGACCCGCATGTCATCCTCATGTACTATAAAACTTTCTTTTCTTGGATTTTTTTGGCACCTCATATTTGGTCACTTGCCTTTTTCTTTCGATCCCCTGCCGCCTCTCAAACAGTGATACCGCTGCTGCTAAATGGGACCCGCATGTCATCCACTATGTACTTAAAACTTTCTTTTCTTGGATTTTTTTTGGCACCTCATATTTGGTAACTTGACTTTTTCTTTCGATCCCCTGCTGCCTCTCAAACGGTGATACCGCTGCTGCTAAATGGGACCCGCATGTCATCCTCTATGTACTATAAAACTTTCATTTTTTGGATTATTTTTGGCACCTCATATTTGGTCACTTGACTTTTTCTTTCGATCCCCTGCCGCCTCTCAAACGGTGAGACCGCTGCAGCTAAATGGGACCCGCATGTCATCCTCTATGAGCAATCAACTTTCTTTTCTTGGAGTTTTTTTGGCACCTCATATTTGGTAACTTGACTTTTTCTTTCGATCTCATGCCACGTTTGAAACGTTGAGGTACCTGCTGGCTCATGGACCCGCATGTCATCCTCTGTGTGCTATAAAAGTTTCCTTTGTTGGATTTTTTTTCACCCTCTGATTTTTGGCTTGCCTTTTTCTTTTGATCCCCTGCCCCCTTTGAAACGTTGAGTAAGCTGTTGGTTCAAGGGACCCGCATGTCATCCTCTATGTCCATCAACTTTCTTTTCTTGGATTTTTTTCACCCCCTAATTACTAGCTACTTTCTTTTTCTTTTGATCTCAAGCCGCATTACAAACATTGAGACCGCTGCTGCAAAATGGGACCCACATGTCATCCTCTATGTACAATAAATCTTGGATTATTTTTGGCTCCTGATATTTGGTCACTTGCCTTTTTCTTTCGATCTCATGCCGCCTTTGAAACGTTGAGTAAGCTGCTGGCTCATGGGTCCCGCATGTCATCCTCTACGAACAATAAAAGTTTCCTTTCTTGGAGTTATTTTTTACCCCTAATTTCTGGCTATTTGCCTTTTTCTTTTGATCCCCTGCCCCCGTTGAAACAATGAGGACGCTGTTGGCAGGTCGGTCCCACATGTCATCCTCTATGAACAATAAAAGTTTCCTTTGGTGGATTTATTTTTGACCCCTAATTAATTTCTGGCTATTTCCTTTATTTTTCTTTTGATCCCCTGCCGCCTTGGAATTGTTGAGAATGCTGCTGCCTCATTTTTCTTTTGGTCCTGTGCCGCCTTGGAAACGTTGAGACCGCTGCTACAAAATGGGACCCGCATGTCATCCTCTATGTACAATAAAGTTTCTTTTCTTGGATTATTTTTGGCTCCTGATATTATGTCACTTGCCTTTTTCTTTCGATCTCATGCCGACTTTGAAACGTTGAGGATGCTGCTGCCTCATGGGTCCCGCATGTCATCCTCTCGAAACGATAAATGTTTTCTTTTCTTGTATTTTTTTACCAACTGATTTTTGGCTTTTTTATTTTCGATCCCCTGCCGCCTTTGAAACGTTGACTCCGCTGCTGGCTCATGGGTCCCCGATGTCAGCCTCCCCGTACAAGAAACATGTGATATTTTATTTTGCAGACAATAAACGTTGTATTTCGCTCTGAGCTATTGCAAACGGATAAATTAAATCTTTATATCTACATAAACAAACTTATATGTTGAATCTCCTTGTTTTTTTGTTTTTGCGAAGCATAGGACTTTCCTGTTTTTTTTTTTTTTTTGAGAAAAATCCGACCTTTCCTGTTTGGAGTGGGCTGAAATTGTACGAGTCAAAAGGCCCAGCAGTATAGTTCGAAGGCCCAGATGTCCAGATACAGCCCAATTAAAATCTTTCTTTTCTTGGATTTTTTTCACACCCTGATTTCTGGCTACTTCATTTTTCTTTCGGTCCTGTGCCGCCTTGGAAGCGTTGAGACCGCTGCTACAAAATGGGACCCGCATGTCATCCTCTATGTACAATAAAGTTTCTTTTCTTGGATTATTTTTGGCTCCTGATATTATGTCACTTGACTTTTTCTTTCAATCTCATGCCGACTTTGAAACGTTGAGGAAGCTGCTGGCTCATGGGTCCCGCATGTCATCCTCTATGAACAATAAAAGTTTTCTTTGTTGGATTTATTTTTTTCCCCTAATTTCTGGCTATTTGTCTTTTCTTTTGATCCCCTGCCCCCTTTGAAATGACGACGCAGCTGGCAAGTCGGTCCCACATGTCATCCTCTATGAACAATAAAAGTTTCCTTTGATGGATTTATTTTTTACCCTAATTAATTTCTGGCTATTTCCTTTTTTATTTTGATCCCCTGCCGCCTTGAAATAGTTGAGGATGCTGCTGCCTCATGGGTCCCGCATGTCATCCTCTCAGAAAGGTAAATGTTTCTTTTCTTGAATTTGTTTACCAACTGATTTTTGGCTTATTTTTTCTTTCGATCTCCTGCCACCTTTAAAACGTTGACGACGCTGCTGGCTCATGGGTCCCCAATGTCAGCCTCCCCATACTGCAAATCCTCTTTCTGCAAAGGTTGTATTTCTAGATAGATAAGGTGGATTCGAATCTGCCATGGTTCAGGCAGCTCAGGTAAGCCTTCTTGCACTAATTAATGGAAGTAGTGTATCGCAAGGTCAAGACATGTGGCTCAGTGTAATGAATCTATATGAATCATGTTGTGGGTTCAATCTGATAGTTCTCTAACAGGTCAGCCAAAATAGAAATTAAGTTTTTTTCTAAAAGGGAAATGCAAATTAAGATGAACACAAACATTAGTTATCATAATAGCTGATCATACATACATACTTGCTAAGAGCAAAAGCTTGCCAGAGTTTTACCACCCATACAATTAATTAGCAGTTCAGATAAGATAACCTTATATAAGTATAACTACAAATGCATTTGCTAAGGGCTCATGGGACAACAGAACTAGACAACCGCGAACTTTATGACCAGCATGTCACAGCGGCATCGAAAGATCTTGACCTTCAACTTTGATCCAATGCGAAGTTTGGCACCGTCAATGAACTTTTTCCACCTGGAAGTAACAGCCAAGCGGCCATCTGTGGGACTGACAGAGTACCGTCCCTCCACGGTGAGACCTTCACTCTCCATGACGAGGGATATCTTGCCCCTTCGGCCAGCATTGAGATCCTTGGAGATACTTTTAGGCAATTTCTGATTCAAAGCAAGAGATACCACCAAAAATTAGTCAATGGCACCAATGCACTGAACCATGTGAGACTTTGAGCAGAGAAGACATCAAGATAAGAGCAGTTATGCTGTCATATACTCACGAACATAGCCTTCAGATGCGTCCTGGTCACCACACGGGTGGCCACAGCAATGAGCTGAGACCTCGGTGATCTGGCTGGGGCAGGTGCATGAGCCTGGGCTGGTACACGAGCTGGTGCTGATGCAGGAGACTGCTGGGCAGGTGCAGTAAACGGTGCCTCTAGAGGAACCGGTGCTGATGCAGGAGACTGTTGGGCAGGTGCAGTAAACGGTGCAGCTAGAGGAACCAGTGCTGATGCAGGAGCCTGCTGGGCATGTGTAGTATATGGGGCCTCTACAGGAACCAATGCTGATGTAGGGGACTGCTGGGTAGATGCAGTAAACGGAGCTGGTACAGGAACCGGTGCTGATGCAGGAGAGTGGGAAGCCGGTGCCGGTGCTGGTGTGGTTGCCCTTTGTGACATCCGCTCCTGTTCCGTCAGGGGATCTGCAGCTTTGATCATGTTAAACCCAGCAAGCTAGAACAGAGGGAATGGTTTAGAACAACTGCTCAGAATGCAGTTATCAAAAGATATGAGTAGAAAAAAGTTACATATTATATATTTGGAAGTGTCTCCAACTCTGTAAGCAGTTACGTATATCTGCCCGTTTGAGTTTCTGATCCTCAGCTCGTCGCCCTTCTTCAGACCGTAGTCAAAAGCAAACTTTCTCCAATCATGTCCATACAAATATGTGATGGCCTGCGTCTTGTAGACATACACCTCATAGACCGTGTAGGTGTTCATCAATTTGCCATTGCCATGCATAGTGAAAGATCCTTCATGCGGACACATCTGGTTAATCATTGGACGAAGTTCACAAGGTACAGTCTGCATGTGAAAATTGATACAAATGTAAGAAGCAGGAAGACTAAAAACAAGACTTTACTATATGCCAATTCATGCTAAACCACTGAGAATACATACCTGTAACTCTGTGAAGGAGCTACTAGAAAGGTAGATAGAGCCATAGGAGGTGTTATATGCGGGGTATGTACATGGGCCCGCCATATTCCCGCAAGCTCGGCATCGGGATGGTGAAGGAAACATGGGAGGTACTACTGGTGCGTAGCGCTGAACGTAAGTGGAAGAATTAGGTTGTGTAAAGTGCATAGTTCAGAGCAATGCAAATGTTGACAAGCAAGTGCATAACACTATGTTACAAACTGAACAGTGAAAAATTAGTGTATGATGAATATAAGCATGCTAATTTGGTGTTTCCGAATTCCAAAAAGCATTAGACAGAGCCGGTGATAATATCAGACATAAATCATGGCATGTATATGTGGCTTAAGAAAATATACCCGAACCCTTGGATGGTTACGGCCCGGCTGATCCTTGGACTTGAGCTTATATAAGCATCCAGAAGGTGGGGCTGACAGTAACTTGGTGGCAGCCTCTGCAGATGCCTCATCAGCAGCAGTTGCAATCCTTTTGACCAATGAAGGCTTAGCAGTTTCAGTCTGCATATAAAAATTGAAGAGCAACAGACATCAGCAGTGATATATAAAATGAATCTATGAGACACTGATGCATATAGTGCTGGATGTAAGTGGAAGAATAGGTGTGTGTGTTTCTGAACTATTGGTAAGCATTAGACAAAGCCGGCAATAAACAGACAAAAATCAAATCATGTATGAGGATTAAGAAAATATACCTGCTTACTGAAAAGGGTACCACCCAGCTGGCCCGTGGCCTTGTGCTTGAGGAGGTTTTCAGAAGATGGTGGCAGCACCATCGTCTTCACAGCAGCCTCATCAGGATCATTTTTTATCCATTTGAGTAGAGGAACAGAAGTTTCATCCTGCATATGAATAGCAACAGAACTCATCATTGATATTTAATAAATCTATGAGATAGACTGATGCAAATAGTGCGGGGTGTAAGTGGAAGAATAGGGTTGTGCATAGAGAACAGTTGACAACAATGCAAATGATTACAAAAGAAGCCAATGGAAATCAACAGTTTATATACTGGATGAGACAGACTGAAAAGTGAAAAATTAGTGTATGATGATTGTAAGCAAACGCAGTGTTTCTGAACTTTTGGTAAGCATTAGACAAAGCCAACAGTAATTAAACAGATAATAATGAAATCATGTATGTGGATTAAGAAAATATACCAGATTCATTAAAAGGTCACCACCCAGCTGGCCCATGGCCTCGTGCTTGTAGAGGTTTTCGGAAGATGGTGCCGGCACCATCGTCCTCACAGCAGCCTCATTAGCCCCATTTTGCATCCACTTGAGTAAAGGCGCAGCAGTTTCAGCCTGCATAAGAATGGGAACAGATCTCAGCAGTGATATTGAATGACTCTGAGACAGACTGATGCATATAGTGCTAGATGTAAGTGGAAGGGTATGGCCGTGTATGGACAACAGTTCACAACAATGCAAGGGTGTGTTCGGTTCTGAAACAGCGTGGAATGGAATGGAATGGTTCCATTTCAGAGGAATGGAATGGTTACATTTTTGTTCGGTTGGGAAAAATGGAGAGCAGAAGAGATCGAGGTTAAACTAACCAATTGTCTCAAAATTGTAATTAACAATTGCAAATGACATTTTAATCTCAAAGTCGTAATTAACAGCGCCTAATGGTGCTCTTTTAATCTAAAAATCGAAATTAACATCATTTTATGTTGGGTTAGGGGAACTGGAGTAGATGAACATTACTGTATGATGATTGTAAGCAAACGAATTTGGTGTTTCTAAACTTTTGGCTTCGAGATCTTATGGGTTTCAACTCTAGCCTACCCCAACTTGTTTGGGACTGAAAGGCTTGGTTGTTGTTGTTGTTGTTGTTGTAAACTTTTGGCAAGCATAGAAAAAACCGACAATAAACAGAGAAAAATCAAGGCATGTTTTGTGGATTAAGAAAATATACCATATTCATTAAAAGATCACCACCCAGCTGGTGCGTGGCCTTGTGCTTGTAGAGGCATTTAGAAGATGGGGGCGGCATCAACATACTGGCAGCCTGATCAGCCGCAGTTTTGATCTTCCTTTTGAGTAAAGGCCCTAAAGTTTCAGTCTGCATATGAATAGCAAAACAAAAGGCAGACCTCAGCAGTGATATTGAATTACTATATGAGATAGACTGATGCATATAGTGGATGCTCTTAGCCTTTTGCAGCGTGAACACTAGCTATGGACAGACAAAAAAACTAGTTAACTCAGCTTTGTCTAGATATGAATGTACTACCACCATCCAAAAGCTTAAGCCTTATTTATTTTTGAGAAATCAAAACAAGCAAAGTTTGACCAAAATTTTAGAACATTCTATCAACAAATATAATACTGTGTAGATACCGTAGGAAAATATATTTTATTATCTATTTAATGATATTAATTTTGTATTTTGCATGTTACTGATTTTTGGTAAAAGCTTAGTCAAACATGGTATAGTTTGACTTTCTAAAAATAATATAAGCCCAAAGCTTTGGGATGGAGGCAGTAGTATCTAGAGCTAAAACACATCTAGATACATCCGTATCTACAGATAGTTGAGTCAATTAATTTGGATCTGAGAGTATCAGATTCAGACTACATCATGGTAAGTTGGTTAAAAAAATTACCCCTGGGCGGTCCCTGCCCAGCTCGGCAGTGGCATTTCGCTTCTTGTGCTGCAGATCGGGCCATGCTCCTGCAGCAGGTGGGGCGCTATTCTCGTTCCCCATAGCCTCAGCACGGAACCTGGAGGTACCAACCTGATACAGAGAATATAGAGCATGGTGTCACAGAGGCTTTACGCACAAACAGCTGAAGACATGTGCTACTTTAAGCATATTCCAGAACAGGAACAGATTGAGGATGCAGAGAGACACTTAAAAGGTAAAGAGTGGATAAGCAAACGGAGTACCTGCTTCGCGGGGCTGGGGACGCAGCTCAGGCTCAGCCAACTGCCCACATGCGTGGTGGCCTTACGCTCCATTGCCCCCACCGCCGAGGTCTTACCTTTCCTGTACAAGCTGACAAAAGATACAGTGAGGATCAGCAGAAACTACAAAGGTTGCAAATGTCGACAAATAAAGGAAGAACACCCCAATCCAAGCAAAGGTAGCCCCCGCCCCCCACCCCCATCAATCACTCCCAGCTCGAGGGTGACCAGAAAGACACCCCTTTGCCCAGAATAGGAAAGAGATGCGCAAGATATCGAGGAGAGGAAAAAAGAACCGATCTCGAGAAAGGAGAGAACATTACTAGTCCTACCTAATCCGCTTGGGCTAGATGCAGCTTGCCCCTCCAAGCTGGATGCCTGGACGGTGGAGGCGAAAGGAGGGGATCGAGCTAGCGGCTTGCATCCGTCGGCAATCGGCACTCGATCGGGAGAGAAGGGGTGCTACATAAAGGGGAGGGGTAACATATTTTATTACACAGTGAACTTACTGATGTGACTAGTCATTACATGTCTCACTGAAACTAGGGCCCATAGTGTGGCACCCCAAATTTACTTGAAGCTGCCCGGCGGGACGCATTGGCGCGTCAAGAAACCCCCGAATTGTAGCGGGGAAATGAAACATTTCACAAAAATTCGAAATTCAAGCACACCGCCACGCGCCAAGCACGCGGCTGTTCCTTCCTCTTCCTCGGTTCCTCCTCCCCTATCCGAAAAAACCCCAAATCCCAAGCTCAAACCAAAAAAAAAACAAAAAACAAATCCCCTGGCCGCCATGCATGTCCTCGTTAACCCGCTGGAGATCGTTCCCGGACGATGCGGACCACCCGCCCTGAGATCCAGAATTCCGTCCACCTCGAGGCACTGCGTGCTGTCTCGCAGCAGCGGCTTGAGGGCGCTGAAGAGGAAGTTCCGCCGGAAAGTGCTCATGGCAACCGTGCAAGCTCACCGGCGTGCTGTATCCCGAGAGGAACTGGTCAAAGCTTTGCTATTCGCCACACACAAAAAAATTGCGGGCCAAGATCTGGTCAAAGCTTCGTCGATGGCTTGCCGCGAGAGGCTTGGAGTCCAGAGTCAATAAACTAGCTGCTCGAGGACTTGGGCGGTTTACACGGATTCATATTAACTGACTCAAGTTTGTTAGTCTAGTTAACAAATGCATCTAGATACATCCATATCTAGACAGAATTGAGTCAATTAATATGAATCAGAGGGGAGTACCTGAAAGTGTTTCATGCTACCAACTAATGCGCTGGCAGGAATCGCTGTAGAAGTAATTGTGCTACTACTTGTACGATGAACTGATTGTGTGGGTGTCGAATTTTGCAACGCGATCATCCACTGAATGCTTAATCTAGCGCCAAAGGCGTACAAATCATAACATACTACAGCACCAGAACATAAGAGTACGAATCATAAAGTAGCTCAACATTTTGCATCAGGGCTGGGTGGTCCTGAGACTACCGGGACGCCCCTGATGATCTCCGGGTGTGCATCCTCTTCAACGCAAAGCTGTGTACTCGGTCCACGGCCTCCTTCTGTAGGCTGGATAATCTCAGGTGCAGGACCTTCGTCTATGAGGCTCGTCATCAGTACCATCCACAGGTGCATCAGGGCTGGGTGGTCTTGAGACTACCCGGACGCCCGTGATGATCTCCGGGCGTGCATCCACTTCAACGCAAAGCTGTGTACTCGGTCCACGGCCTCCTTCTGTAGCTGGATAATCTCAGGTGCAGGACCTTCGTCTATGAAAGGCTCGTCATCAGTACCATCCACAGGTGCATCAAACTGAGATTCATCTTCAAATCTCCCATCAAACTGAGAGACCTCTTTAACTCTATGCTTCTGCAATTAGTACATCAACCGATTAGACAAACATCTAAGGGATGCAACCTGAACAAATGCCGTTTTACATATTTACCTTCTCATCTGGCACAGCACATGTCCCAGAGCTGAAACCCGTTTCCTGAAGCAAGCGCTTTTCTCTCCTTCCCGTCCATCCATCTGCAACAAGTTAAATTTGAGTACAGCACAACAATGCAAACTATTGATTGAAACAGCGGCAGCATCAATATAAATAATTAACTACATATGCCAGCACACATACAGTGTGAGCAAGATCTGCTTCTCCTGCTAAAGGATCATTATATGGTTCACCATGCTAAACCCGCCTAACATATGTGCGGTCCATCCCAAAAATGTGTAAATGATCTGCCACTACAGGGTGAGGCCTCTTCTCACCATTCATACATGTGCAGCGCGGGCAATACACGTCCAGGTTGTGACCATCATGAGCTCTAATAAACCCCATAAAGGGTTGAACACCATTTATATATGAAGGGGAACATAAGTGTCCATGCAGTTTCCAAGTTCTGTCCATCTGTTTAATTATGAGATACAGTGGTTGGTGATTAATTTAAGGCGAAGTAGGAAATGTATATCCATCGAGTACAAAACTATACTACATGATTATGCATTTCAGCAATCATGTCGAGTACAAAACAAAAAATGCCCATCGACATTTTAGCAAACAGATCGTGTACAAAACTCTGCCATGGCATTTCAGCAAATTAACGGATCGAGTGCAGAACTGACTCTATATGCCCACGCAAATGAACAAATTGATCGATGACAAATCGAGCGGAAAACTATAAAGTGCCAATTAGTTTGAGCATACTGACGAATTTTTTTAGCAGCAAAGAAAATATAAATCGTTAGGCTGTCTTGCCCGATACATGATTGAGCTAGAGATAGCAGCCCTACCGTGGATCAACTTGACCGCCGGTGCGTCTCGAGAAGAACGACGGGGAGGGGAAGCTTCTTCTTCGCACGGACGGGACGGGGAGGGGAAGCTCTTCGCACGGACGGGATAAGTTGTGTACGGGTGGGTGGGGGGTCATGCGGCCGGGCCGGGGTGATAATTAGGTAGGTGGCGTTTAATGGAGTTGCGTGTGTAATTTGCCGTGCACAAGGTTGAGGAATAGGCGGTTCCCTTTGCCGCGCGCACAATTCAAACTATCCCGCCCATGTAGTTTAAATTCGCCATATTTTCGTTAAATCGACATAAAGTCATGTGAGTGGGGGAAAATTAGCAAAGTTGCTTGAAAAATAGTAAAACTCTGGAATTATCCTTTAAATATGCTCTACTTCGTGTGAAAATCGGGGTGTGGAAGCATGTTGAGCTGTTTTATTTGTACTTTCTTCATTAAAACTCCCATTTTATGCACTTTGGATGGAAAGAAATCATTTGTACATAAATTTTGACAACGCCATTTGCAAACACTAATTGTTTACATGCCAAGATGCACCCATCCACCAAATATATATGTGGCAAAAGTTTATCACAATCTAGCAGATATGCATAATTAGTGAGGGACCCCTTTTGATTTTGTGCAATTTCCACTAATTAGGTAGAGATCGAGAAGGGTTAATTAATTAGGCCATGTTAGGGGTTATGTGTTTTAGATTAGGTTGTGTGGATTCAAATACAACTTCTTTATTTGTGTGCTATGATTAATCAAAACTAGATCGATCGACTGCGCACACATTATTAGAGGCGCATGCCTTTGCGCACAAAGTGCATGTGTGTGTTGTTGGCCACCAGAGAGAGAGAGAGAGAGAGAGAGATAGAGGTAGAGAGAGATACAGAGAGCGATTGAAATCCCCAAATTAAACACATATATATGCATGGCACATTTAATTTAATTAGAGGACCGCGAGGCACCCCTGGCCTGCTTGATGCATAATTAAGTGTCATTGGCCTATATATATAGGGTTTAATTAGGGTTTAGGGTTTAGGGTTAGGAGGTTAGGGTTTAGGGTTTAATGTTTATGGTGTTTAGGGTTTAGGGATTAGGGATTAGGGTTTATTTAGGGTTTAAGGTTTAGGGATCATCGATCGAGTGCACACACACATTATTAGAGGCACACGCGCCTTTGCGCATAAAGTGCATGCGTATATGTGTGTGTTTTTTGGCCACCAACGACATATAGATGATCGAGAGAGAGATTGAAATCCCCAAGAATATGTTCAAATATATATTAAAATATATGCAAATTAATGCATGCATGGTAGGCCATGCATGCACACTAATTATATATATATTATGAGGAAACTTAATCAAATGTGTTTTCATTCGAGAGAACTTGTCAAAATTCAAGTTAATTAATTTATCATCGATAATTATATAATTAATTAATGAATCTCAGGGAGATGTTATACAACATATGATCGATATATAGGCCATGTATATATTAATTGGTTTTAATCTACCGTTTTTGCTAGCTAGCTGCTATATATAGAGCATGTTTTTATTAGATCGGGTTATAGCTAGTATAGTTTAGGGTTATGTGTTTTAATTAACTAGGGTTTGATTAGCTAGGGGTTAGTTATATATATATGGTTTAGGGTTAATGCATGTCACATTTAATTTAACTAGAGGACCGCGAGGCACCCCTGGCCTGATGCACAATTAAGTGTCGTTGGCCTATATATATAGGGTTTAATTAGGGTTTAGGGTTAGCTAGCTGGGTTTAGGGTTTAGTGTTTTGGGTGTTTAGCTAGGGTCTAGGGTTTAGGGTTTAGTGTTTACTGTGTTTAGAGGGTCTAGGGTTTAGTGTTTAGGGTCTAGGGTTTAGGGTCTAGTGTTTAGGGTCTATGGTTTAGGGTTTAATTAGTGTTTAGGGTGTTTAGGGTTTAGGGTTTAGTGTTTACGGTGTTTAGGTCTAGGGTTTAGGGTTTAGTGTTTAGGGTCTAGGGTTTAGGGTTTAATTAGTGTTTAGGGTGTTTATAGGGTTTAGGGTTTAGGGTTTAGGGTTTAGGGTTTTAGGGTTTAGGGTTTAGGGTTTAGGGTTTAGGGTTTAGGGTTTATGGTTTAGGGTTTAGGGTGTTTAGGGTCTAGGGTTTAGGGTTTAGTGTTTAGGGTGTTTAGGGTCTAGGGTTTAGTGTGTTTAGGGTGTTTAGGGTTTAGGGGATTAGGGATTAGGGTTTTAGGGTTGTTTAAGGTTTAGGGATCATCGATCGAGTGCGCACACACACATTATTAGAGGCACACGCGCCTTTGCGCATAAAGTGCATGCGTATATGTGTGTGTTTTTTGGCCACCAACGACATATAGATGATCGAGAGAGAGATTGAAATCCCCCAGAATATGTTCAAATATATATTAAAATATATGCACGAATTAATGCATGCATGGTAGGCCATGCATGCACACTAATTATATATATATTATGAGGAAACTTAATCAAATGTGTTTTCATTCGAGAGAACTTGTCAAAATTCAAGTTAATTAATTTATCATCGATAATTATATAATTAATTAATGAATCTCAGGGAGATGTTATACAACATATGATCGATATATAGGCCATGTATATATTAATTGGTTTTAATCTACCGTTTTTGCTAGCTAGCTGCATATATATAGAGCATGTTTTTATTAGATCGGGTTATAGCTAGTATAGTTTAGGGTTATGTGTTTTAATTAACTAGGGTTTGATTAGCTAGGGGTTAGTTATATATATATGGTTTAGGGTTAATGCATGTCACATTTAATTTTATTAGAGGATCGCGAGGCACCCATGACCCGCTCGATCGATGCACAATTAAGTGTCGTTGGCCTATACATAGGGTTTAATTGGGGTTTAGGATTAGCTAGGGTTTAGGGTTAGGGTTAGGGTTAGGTTTAGGGTTAATGCATGTCACATTTAATTTAACTAGAGGACCGCGAGGCACCCCTGGCCTGCTTGATGCACAATTAAGTGTCGTTGGCCTATATATATAGGGTTTAATTAGGGTTTAGGGTTAGCTAGCTGGGTTTAGGGTTTAGTGTTTTGGGTGTTTAGCTAGGGTCTAGGGTTTAGGGTTTAGTGTTTATGGTGTTTAGAGGGTCTAGGGTTTAGTGTTTAGGGTGTTTAGGGTCTAGGGTTTAGGGTCTAGTGTTTAGGGTCTATGGTTTAGGGTTTAATTAGTGTTTAGGGTGTTTAGGGTTTAGGGTTTAGTGTTTACGGTGTTTAGGGTCTAGGGTTTAGGGTTTAGTGTTTAGGGTCTAGGGTTTAGGGTTTAATTAGTGTTTAGGGTGTTTATAGGGTTTAGGGTTTAGGGTTTAGGGTTTAGGGTTTTAGGGTTTTGGGTTTTGGGTTTAGGGTTTAGGGTTTAGGGTTTAGGGTTTAGGGTTTACGGTGTTTAGGGTCTAGGGTTTAGGGTTTAGTGTTTAGGGTGTTTAGGGTCTAGGGTTTAGTGTGTTTAGGGTGTTTAGGGTTTAGGGATTAGGGATTAGGGTTTTAGGGTTGTTTAAGGTTTAGGGATCATCGATCGAGTGCACACACATTATTAGAGGCACCCGCGCCTTTACGCATCAAGTGCATGCGTATATATGTGTGTTTTTTGGGCCACCAACGATATAGATGATCGAGAGAGAGAGAGAGATTGAAATCCCCAAGAATATGTTCAAATATACATTAAAATATATGCACGAATGCATTGTAGGCCATGCATGCACACTAATTATATATATATTATGAGGCAACTTAATCAAATGTGTTTTCATTCGAGAGAACTTGTCAAAGTTCAAGTTAATTAATTTATCACGATAATTATATAATTAATTAATGATTCTCAGGGATATGTTATACAACATGATCGATATAGGCCATGTATATTTTAATTGGTGTTAATCTACGGTTTGCTAGCTAGCTGCTATATATAGAGCATGTTTTTATTAGATCGGGTTATAGCTAGCTAGTATAGTTTAGGGTTATGTGTTTTAATTAAGTAGGGTTGATTAGCTAGGGTTAGTTACATATATATGGTTTAGGGTTAATGCATGGCACATTTAATTTTATTAGAGGATCACGAGGCACCCATGACCCGCTCGATCGATGCACAATTAAGTGTCGTTGGCCTATACATAGGGTTTAATTGGGGTTTAGGATTAGCTAGGGTTTAGGGTTAGGGTTAGGGTACGTTTAGGGTCTAGGGTTTAGGGTTTAGTGTTTAGGGTGTTTAGGGTTTAGGGATTAGGGATTTAAGGTTTTAGGGTTGTTTAAGGTTTAGGGATCATCGATCGAGTGCGCACACACATTATTAGAGGCACCCGCGCCGTTACGCATAAATTGCATGCATATATATGTGTGTTTTTGGGCCACCAACGATATATAGATGAGAGAGAGAGATTGAAATCCCCAAGAATATGTTTAAATATACATTAAAATATATGCACGAATGCATTGTAGGCCATGCATGCACACTAATTATATATATATTATGAGGCAACTTAATCAAATGTGTTTTCATTGAGAGAACTTGTCAAAGTTCAAGTTAATTAATTTATCACGATAATTATATAATTAATTAATGAATCTCAGGGATATGTTATGCAACATGATCGATATAGGCCATGTATATTTTAATTGGTGTTAATCTACGGTTTGCTAGCTAGCTGCTATATATAGAGCATGTTTTTATTAGATCGGGTTATAGCTAGCTAGTATAGTTTAGGGTTATGTGTTTTAATTAAGTAGGGTTGATTAGCTAGGGTTAGTTACATATATATGGTTTAGGGTTAATGCACGGCACATTTAATTTTATTAGAGGATCACGAGGCACCCATGACCCGCTCGATCGATGCACAATTAAGTGTCGTTGGCCTATACAGAGGGTTTAATTGGGGTTTAGGATTAGCTAGGGTTTAGGGTTAGGGTATGTTTAGGGTCTAGGGTTTAGGGTTTAGTGTTTAGGGTGTTTAGGGTTTAGGGATTAGGGATTTAAGGTTTTAGGGTTGTTTAAGGTTTAGGGATCATCGATCGAGTGCGCACACACATTATTAGAGGCACCCGCGCCTTTACGCATAAATTGCATGCATATATATGTGTGTTTTTGGGCCACCAACGATATATAGATGATCGAGAGAGAGAGAGATTGAAATCCCCAAGAATATGTTCAAATATACATTAAAATATATGCACGAATGCATTGTAGGCCATGCATGCACACTAATTATATATATATATATGAGGCAACTTAATCAAATGTGTTTTCATTCGAGAGAACTTGTCAAAGTTCAAGTTAATTAATTTATCACGATAATTATATAATTAATTAATGAATCTCAGGGATATGTTATGCAACATGATCGATATAGGCCATGTATATTTTAATTGGTGTTAATCTACGGTTTGCTAGCTAGCTGCTATATATAGAGCATGTTTTTATTAGATCGGGTTATATCTAGTATAGTTTAGGGTTATGTGTTTTAATTAAGTAGGGTTGATTAGCTAGGGTTAGTTACATATATATGGTTTATGGTTAATGCATGGCACATTTAATTTTATTAGAGGATCGCGAGGCACCCATGACCCGCTCGATCGATGCACAATTAAGTGTCGTTGGCCTATACATAGGGTTTAATTGGGGTTTAGGATTAGCTAGGGTTTAGGGTTAGGGTTAGGGTTAGGGTTAGGGTACGTTTAGGTTCTAGGGTTTAGGGTTTAGTGTTTAGGGTGTTTAGGGTTTAGGGATTAGGGATTTAGGGGTTTTAGGGTTGTTTAAGGTTTAGGGATCATCGATCGAGTGCGCACACACATTATTAGAGGCACCCGCGCTTTACGCATAAATTGCATGCATATATATATATGTGTGTGTTTGGCCACCAACGATATATAGATGATCGAGAGAGAGATTGAAATCCCCAAGAATATGTTCAAATATACATTAAAATATATACGAATGCATGGTAGGCCATGCATGCACACTAATTATATATATATATTATGAGGCAACTTAATCAAATGTGTTTTCATTCGAGAGAACTTGTCAAAATTAAAGTTAATTAATTTATCACGATAATTATATAATTAATTAATGAATCTCAGGGATATGTTATACAACATGATCGATATAGGCCATGTATATATTAATTGGTGTTAATCTACGGTTTGCTAGCTAGCTGCTATATATAGAGCATGTTTTTATTAGATCGGGTTATAGCTAGTATAGTTTAGGGTTATGTGTTTTCATTAAGTAGGGTTGATTAGCTATGGTTAGTTACATATATATGGTTTAGGGTTAATGCATGGCACATTTAATTTAATTAGAGGACCGCGAGGCACCCCTGGCCTGCTTGATGCACAATTAAGTGTCGTTGGCCTATATATAGGGTTTAATTAGGGTTTAGGGTTAGGGTTAGGGTTTAGGGTCTAGGGTTTAGTGTTTAGGGTGTTTAGGGTTTAGGGATTAGGGATTAGGGTTTCAGGGTTGTATAAGGTTTAGGGATCATCGATCGAGTGCGCACACACATTATTAGAGGCACCCGCGCCTTTGCGCATAAAGTGCATGCGTATAGTTTAGGGTTATTTGTTTTAATTAAGTAGGGTTTGATCAGCTAGGGTTAGTTACATATATATGGTTTAGGGTTAATGCATGGCACATTACATATAGTTTAAATCTCAAGAATGTTTATACATGATAGGCCATATGTGCAAAGGAATTTTTTTCCTCGTGAACTTGTCAAAATTCAAGTTTATCAGTGCCAATGGAAACTAGTCCAAAAAATTACATAGAGGACCAAAAGTACTAGACAATAACTAATAGAACCTGCAACTTTACAAAAAGGACCCCAAAACATATAGAAGAAAATCAATCGAGTCCTTCTCGACCGCACATCAGATCTCTGCTCCGCATCCTTTCCAGCAACTCCGTCGCCGGGGACGCACCACTTGGGACGGTGTCGCCGGTAGTCGCCAGGACGAAGGAGAAGAAGGGCCTCAGCAACGGCATATTGGCTCTGAGAAGGGTCGCTGAAAGTCCAAGATGTGCACGGGCAAGACGGATGACGCCGTCGTATGCCCCGAGCTTGTGAACTTTAGCAGCTTGACTTCCCCATTGGCCAGATCTGAAGCACTGACCAAAGCAAGCCTCACCGTTAGCGCCATCACATTGATGGCACCAGATCGGGGTTTGGCCGGCAAGATCCGCCAGATTCACCATAGGCGGATCTGAAGCCGATGACGAGATCCCCGACTCCATTGCGCCATTCTGCTCATGGGAAACACTGGATCTAAGCTTACAACAACACTAACTCCCTCGGATCCAAATTAGCTGACTCAACTTTGCTTATCTAAATATGGATGTATCCACACATGTTTTTACTCTAGATACATACACGTCTAAGGAAAGTTGAATCAATTAATTTAGTTCGGAGGGTGTACAATATACAGAGAGAAGTCGGCCTCGTCTCCGGCCGGCGAGGCCGCCGGAGAGAAGGGGGAGAGGAGCCGGGGAGTGGGAGAGACTCGAGAGAGAAAGAGAAGAGGAAGAAATGAGAGCTCCCTAGGGAAGAACATTATTTTTGTCGTTCTGCTCGTACTGTAGCTTGAAACTGAAAATTTCGGCCACGCGCCAAATCATCCCGCCGCATCCATTCGAAAATCCCGTGACCAGTTTTACCCTTTTAACCCTGGTCCGGAAGCTACAACCCACCGACCATGGAGGGCTCATTCGGTAACAATGAAATATCTTGCCTAGATCCCGAACCCTCCCCACAGGCCCACACCCACCCACCAACCATTCGCCCCATTAGCTCAAAATACTCTCACACGCCAAAGCTCTGACTCTCTACAGTACTAGATCTGCTTCGCCGCCGGCATACTCCTCCACAGCGTAGCCTTGATCGTGTTGGCTGTCCACCCACCTGATCCGCTCCCCCGCCGCCCTCGTCACCGACGGATCTGCTTCACCGCCGACCTCGCCACCGACGGATCTGCTTCACCGCCGACCTCGCCACCGACGGATCTGCCACCGCCGACCTCGCCACCGACTACCTCGCCGCAGCAGTATCAACTTCACCGAATACCTTGCCAACCAGACCGCTTCACTAACGCCCGCTTCTACTGAAACAGGGTCGATTCATCGTCTCCCGCGTTCGCCGCCGCTGGAATGCAAGTTGCCGCCCCCGTCCACCCCGCCGCAGCTTGGTTAGTACGCTGGCCCGTTAGATCGCGGTGTTTCTTTAGCCATGTTTTGTGTAGTTATTTGCAGATCTCATATGCCGTTAACTTTCTTGATGTGTTGCTTCGCATGAAGTTTGTTTAAATGTTGTACAGTACAAAAGCATTATCCGGTCGCTACCATCCTGTTCATTCTACTGACACCTGTGTGCATCCACATATTTATAGCCTTGTACCCAACTGTTTTTGTACTGCATGCTATTGTCGCACTGCTTTTATAGTCGTGCTATGGGCATTTCCAATCTGATTGTTCTTATACCACGTCATTAGCTCACCGCTAGCTGTTTTCTCGTGTCTGCTATTCTCACACTGCTTTTATAATCATGCTATGTGCATTTCCAATCTGCTTGCTCTTATACCTCGTCTTTAGCTTATATAGTTATTGCTGCGTGCATGTCTGGTCTTTGTATTATCGTAGACTGACTTGTCAATGTTATTTTTCCTTGGGATTGATCATGCGAACCACTTATTAGAACATCCAACATTAACAGCGGGGACGCTAGGTAAGGTTGGAATCTGAGTTCGTGGTTGGTAATTTTGGCAGTTTACTTCCGTTATTATCTATAACCTATATGCATTGTTCCTTATGCAAGAGATTAACACTTGGAACCCTGCCATAGCAATGCCATTCATGCTTTACTATGTTTCTGCCTATTTGATATGCTTGTCTTGGAGAAACTTCGAGGGTGATTTGAACCTGACATTTGGTCATTCTTAATGCCAGTTTACTTTATGTGTAAAACCTTGGCATTACCCTACTCTAAATCTGAATGTCTGAAATTCGTATCTCATGCAAAGCAACATCTAGTTGGTTTTAATCTGATATCTGGTAACTATTGGCTTATTCATTTGGCAGCTCAAGTTTTTTGTTATTTGAAACCAGCTGACTTGGTCTTAAATGTGATATCTAAACACAGATTAAGGACAATGGAGCAGGAGGATTAGCATTTCACTTGATGGCTGAACCTAAAATGATAGGCATGTTGACCACGACTAGTGCACGCAAGAGAAGGACCTGCAGTGAGCCAGTATGTGCTTAGTACATGCATCTTATCTTATCTTGTGCTTATTTCTGCTACATGCTGTTATCTGATCTCTACATTGCGTAATACATGTTTGAATAGTTAATTGTTGTAACTATGTTTACAATGTTACCAGAATGTGTTTTAATGAAGCAGTCATCATTAGAAGATAGTCGCCAAAAAAGGATCTGTAGCGACCCTGTGCAACATTATGATGTAAGTTTGTGCTTAGTACAAGTTCCATACATGTCTTATTTATGCAACTTGTTATTATCTTATATCTACATTGCATAATAAATGTTTGCATAGTTCATCGTTTAACTCTTTTTGCATTATTATCAGAATGCAGTTGTGATGAAGCAATCTTCATTACCAGTGAGGCCCACAAAAAGTTCTGATCTTTCTTCTGATGCATCTTCTCATAGCCGTCAACCTAGACCATTTCTTTCATCAGACAGTAAATATCTCAAGGCTGTACTTTATAAAAGACATGGTATTGCTGCTTTAAGATCTGTAGCTGATATGTTGACAAAGAGTACACAAGATTCAATCAAGGCGATTGCCAAATGTCAACGTGTTATTGATGATGCTAATAGAAGTCCTCAATGATTCTATGTAATTTTTTTATTTGGGCACATTAATTGCCTTGTAATTTTCCTATTTGTTTTATTTGTGTATGTAATTGTGTGTATCATTGAAATCAGATTTTAGGCTCATGAAATTTAATGCAAGTTGACTAGTCAAACAAGTAGGGCCCTACAACATTGGGCCGGCCACTTACAGTAGTGTGGGACCCACTCATTTTGGGCCGGCCCACTTCTTTAGTAGGCCGGCCCGGTTACACGATAGTGGGCTCCACATGCTTATTGGGCCGCCCACTTGCTCTATGGTGGTCCCACATGGTAAATGGGCGGCCCTTTAATAGGAAGGTGGGACCACTGTGTTTTGGCCGCCACTATCTTGTTGGGTGCCCACTTTCTATGGTGGACCCCACATACCAAATGGGCCGACCCTTTCTATGGTGGACCCCACACACCAAATGGGCCCTTTAATAGGAAGGTGGGACCCACTTTGTGTTTTGGCCCGACCACTATCTTGTTGGGCCGGCCCCCTTTCTATATGGTGGACCCCATACAAATGGGCGCCCATTAACAGGAATGTGGGACCCACTGTGTTTTGGCCGCCACTATCTTGAGTGGGCCAGCCACTGCTATATGGTGGGCCCCACACACTAAATGGGTCGCCCTTTAACATGAAAGTGGGACCCACTGTGTTTTTGGCCCACTATTTTGTTGGGCCGACCCACTTGCTATACGGTGGACCCCACACACTAAATGGGTAGGCCTTTTAACGGGAAAGTGGGACCCACTGTGTTTTTGGCAGCCACTAGCTTGTTGGGCGGCCCACTTTTCTACGGTGGACCCACACTAAATGGGCCGAGCCTTTTAACGAGAAAGTGGGACCCACCGTGTTTTGGCCGGCCCACTTGCTTCTGGCCCACTTCTGTATGGTGGACCCCACATGTTAATTGGGCCAGCCCATTTAAGTTTTGACCATCCAACCTTAGAGGTTAGGCCCGGCCAACTTAACTAATGGACCAGCCCCTATATAGTTGACCTGGTCAAACTATGTCATCTGGCCGGCCGCAAGACGTGGCAGGCCTCGTGTGGGCCTACCATCTACCACGGGGTTTCGTAGGGTTAACGCAGATTAGCGCGGTCTGCGTCTGCCACGTGTCGGTTGCATGACGTCGGCGATCCGCAGGCTCGAAAACACTTCGCAACGGTCCGATTTTCCGTGGCGGAAGGGCGACGGACAGAAAAAATCGTCGTTGGACTTTGCCTGACGCAGTTTCGACAACGGAACCCATATCGTCGGGTTAGGCCCATAGGCGACGAAAAATGCCCCTTAGTTGACGATTTTGGGACGTTGTCTATCAGAACTTTTCTTGTAGTGACAATACAACGCAATACAAGAATACGATGGCCTAAGTGACTGATAAGGAATATGGTAATAATGCACGTCTGGAATATAATAAAGTGTTATTATGTTTGTCGTTGGCATTCTACCTAGCCCTTAGAATTTATAATAAAGAACTTAATAATAGTTATTTTGCTCTAGTCAAATGAAAACAATGAGTTGTTCAAATTATGACATTACTCCATGTACGATGGATAAAGTTATTATAAATCTTAATGGTGAATCACACATACATAACACTGACGCTAAAATGCTGTAAGGCAAATGATTTGAATTCCACTTATTTGTGGAACCGCCATTTAGGTCATGTTAGAAAGGAATGCATGAAGAAACTCCATGCAAATGGACTTTTGGAGTCATTTGATTTTTGAATCATTTGGCGCTTGCAAATCTTTTCTAAAATGGAATGACTAAAATACTGTTCATAGGCCAAGAGTTGAACAGGCAACTAACTTAGTAGAAACTTACATGATGATGTATGTGGTTCACTGGGCATAGTTGTGTGCGGGAGATTCTTCTACTTCATGAAAACTTCCAACAATGAATTGAGTATATATTTGTGGATATATTCGATAAGGATGAAGTTTGAAACATTTGAATGGATTCAAATAAATTTCAGCATGAAGTAGAAATCATCGTAATAGAAAAGTCAAATATCTATGATTGGATCATGGTGAAAATATTTGAATTACGAGTTTTAGCGAAACATCTAAGAGAGTTATGAAATTGTTCTACAACTCACATTTCTTGGAGTATCATAATGATGATAGAGTATCCAAGAGATGTATCCAAACCTTGTTGGATTAATGATGAGATAATATAAAATGACGCCATTATATTTTTTGTGGATTATGCTTTAGAGACTACCGCTTTTACACTAAATAGAGCATCATCATGATCCATTGAAATGACACCATACGAGTTATGGCATGGGTATGAACCCTAATAGTCCTTTCTTAAATTTTGGTATGCATAGCATAAGTAAATAAGTTTACAACCAAAATCGGATGAATATCTTTGTTGGTTATCCCAGAGATTTGATTGGGAATTCTTCCCACCATGGAGACAAAGACAAAAGTATTTGTCAATGTTTCTTATTTGCAAGAAATTGTTTCTAGCAAAGTATTTGAGTGGGAGGACAATAGAATTTGATAAGGTTTATGAACCTGAGCATAATGATCAGAGTAGCGCACATCGGAAATGGTTAAAGCGGCCACGACGATCATGGCTCTCATGACTACAAAGTGTTTTAAACATTGAGATCGAAGTACCTATTGAACCTTGTAGGTTTGGTTTACTTTGTGATCAAATAAATGATTTGTGAACAAAGGATTGTTTTTGAACAATGATAAACCAACTACAAACAAAGAAGTTATGATGGGCCCTGACTCCGTTAAAATGGCCATGAAATCCAAGATAGATGAATACTTTTTGAAAGTAAATGGATCTATAAAATTGATGGACTTGGATGCAATATCCTTGAATAAGCACGATTTGTCGAAAAGTTGTTTACGACAAAGTTCAAAGAGTTGACTACGATAAGATTAGATCTTCCGTAGCAATGTTTATAGTCTATGTGGATTATTCTAGTAATCACTACATATTTCTTTATGAGATATGCTAGTAGGATAGCAAAATATATTACTTAACAGAAGTGTGTATTAAAGGTGTATACAAGATACAACCAAGAGTTTTGCTAGTCCGTAGAATACTAGATAAGAATACGAACTTCAATTGGATGAAGTGAGTATTGCGGAGTTGGAATCTTCACCGGATGAAATAGTCAAAGAGTTTTTGATTTTATTTGCAAGAAATTAAGTGGGAGCGCTGAGACATATTTTTAATACTTTATGTAGATGATATATCGTTGATTATAAATAATGTAATTATATAATTGATTAAGAATTAGCTTCAATGAAAGGATATGGACTGAAACATATTTAGTGTCAAGATCTATGAAGATAGATTGAAACACATAATAAGTTTAAGTTAAAGTATATAAAGAAGGTGTTCTATTCATGTGAAGGATTAACAAGACTTGAGTGTATATGACACTAATGAGTTGAAACACATGAGTGATTATAGATCACGTATAATATGTACATAATCAGATATCCTATAAAGTGTTATGAGCATATACCAGAATGATTCATGTGATGATCATTGGACGACAGTAAGAATATCCTTGAATAGAAGAATCAAGGATATATAAATATATTTTATGGGGTAATGACAAACAAATCGTTGTAAAATGTTGCACCGATATTAGTTTGGTCACATATAAAAATGAATTTCAAATCTCAATTAGGATAAGTGTTATTTAAAAGGTAGCACAATGCTAGATTTAGAAGAGTTCTAAAATGTTGTGACGGATTCTACAAAAGAAGGCAGAATATGTCATTGTTTTGACAATGACTGAGGATATTAAGTCAAGAGGTTCTTTGAGAACTTGGTGTAGTTCCGATAGTGTCAGAACTTTAAAGCTATATTGTGTGTGACAATATTAGTGACATATTTCAGACCGCGGAATTAAGGTTCCACCAGAAGACCAAACATATTTAATGCCGACTCATTTGGAAAATGAGTGATGCGTGAAGACGCAAATGGTGCAAAATACATACGTTTCTGAGTGTGTCAGAACCGTTGACTAAAACCTCTCCCGTGAGCAAAACATGATAAAGCACCGAAGGCCAAGGTGTTATATCTTTACATATATAAACTAGATTATTGACTCTAGTGCAAGGGAGCTGTTGGAGATATGCCCAAGAGGCAATAATAAAAGTGGTTATTATATATCTTTATGTTTATGATAAATGTTTATATACCATGCTATAATTGTATTAACCGAAACATTGATACATGTGTGTTATGTAAACAAACAAAGAGTCCCTAGTAAGCCTCTTAACTAGCTTGTTGATTAATAGATGATTAGTTTCATAATCATGAACATTGGATGTTATTAATAACAAGGTTATATCATTATATGAATGATGTAATGGACACACCCAATTAAGCGTAGCATAAGATCACGTCATTAAGTTATTTGCTATAAGCTTTCGATACATAGTTACCTAGTCCTTTTGACCATGAGATCATGTAAATCACTTATACCGGAAAGGTACTTTGATTACATCAAACGCCTTGCGTAAATGGGTGGTTATAAAGGTGGGATTAAGTATCCGGAAAGTATGAGTTGAGGCATATGGATCAACAGTGGGATTTGTCCATCCCGATGACGGATAGATATACTCTAGGCCCTCTCGGTGGAATGTCGTCTAAATAGCTTGCAAGCATATGAATGGTTCATAAGAGACCACATACCACGGTACGAGTACTTGTCGGAGACGAGGTTGAACAAGGTATAGAATGATACCGATGATCAAACCTCGGACAAGTAAAATATCGCGTGACAAAGGGAATTGTATCGTATGTGAATGGTTCATTCGATCACTAAGTCATCGTTGAATATGTGGGAGCCATTATGGATCTCCAGATCCCGCTATTGGTTATTGGTGGGAGAGAGTTCTCAACCATGTCTACATAGTTCGCGAACCGTAGGGTGACACACTTAAGGTTTGATGTTGTAATAGTAGAACTTGAATATGGAATGGAGTTCGAAGTTTTGTTCGAAGTCTCGGATGAGATCCCGAGACATCACGAGGAGTTCCGGAATGGTCCGGAGAATAAGATTCATATATAGGAAGTCATTTTATATGTTTGAAAATGATCCGGTGCATTTATGGAAGGTTCTAGAAGGTTCTAGAAAAGTCCGAAAGAAATCACTAAGGAAGGAGGAGTCCCGGAGGGACTCCACCTCCCATGGCCGACCAACCCTAGAGGGGGTCAAGGTGTGGACTCCACCAAAGGGGCCGGCCACCCCCTTCATGGAAAGGTGGGAATCCCACTTTGGTGGGAGTCCCACCTTGGGTAGGTTTCCCTACTACATGGAAGGTTTTGGAATCGGGTCTTATTCGAAGACTTGTAGTCCAACACTTGGGGTTCCACCTATATAATGAGGGGCATAGGGGAGGGGGCCGGCCACTTCAAGCCTCAGCCTTGGCCGCACCCCTTAGAGGGCCGGCGCCCAACCCCCCTCTCTCCCCAAACCCTAGCGGTCTCTCTCTCCACCACATCCCGCACGCTTAAGCGAAGCTCCGCCGGATTCTCCACCACCACCGACACCACGCCGTCGTGTGTCGGATTCAAGAGGAGCTACTACTTCCGCTGCCCGCTGAACGGGGAGGTGGACGTCGTCTTCATCAACAACCGAACGTGTGACCGAGTACGGAGGTGCCGCCCGTTCGTGGCGCCGGAAGTGATCGTGATCAAGATCTTCTACGCGCTTTTGCAAGCGGCAAGTGAACGTCTACCGCAACAAGAGCCTCATCTTGTAGGCTTTGGAATCTCTTCAAGGGTGAGACTCGATATCCCCTCGTTGCTACCGTCTTCTAGATTGCATCTTGGCTTGGATTGCGTGTTCGCGGTAGGAATTTTTTTGTTTTCTATGCAACGTTATCCTACAATTACGACAAAGTACATAGACCGCTATCCAACATGCATCTATGCCTAAATAATCCACCTTCAGGTTATCATCCGAACCCCCAGTATTAAGTTGCAAACAAGAGATAATTGCATTAAGTATGGTGCGTAATGTAATCAACACAAATATCCTTAGACAAAGCATCAATGTTTTATCCCTAGTAGCAACAACACATCCACAACCTTAGAACTTTCTGTCACTGTCCCAGATTAAATGGAGGCATGAACCCACTATCGAGCATAAATACTCCCTCTTGGAGTTACAAGTATCAACTTGGCCGAGCCTCTACTAGCAACGGAGAGCATGCAAGAACATAAACAACACATATATGATAGATTGATAATCAACTTAACATAATATTCTATATTCATCGGATCTCGCCAACACAACATGTAGCATTACAAATAGATGATCTTGATCATGTTAGGCAGCTCACAAGATCTATAACAATGATAGCACAAGCGGAGAAGACAACCATCTAGCTACTGCTATGGACCCATAGTCCAAGGATGAACTACTCACGCATCAATCCGGAGGCGGGCATGATGATGTAGAGCCCCTCGGTGATGATTCCCCTCTCCGGGGTGCGGGAGCGATCTCTGAATCCCAGAGATGGGATTCGCGACGGCGGCGTCTCGGAAGGTTTTCCTGGCTCTCGGTACGGGGGTTTCGCGACGGAGGCTTTAAGTAGGCGGAAGGGTAGGTCAGGGGGCCACACGATGTGGCGACACAACAGGGCCGCACCGCCCTAGCGTGTCGTCGCCTCGTGGCCCCACTTTGTTTCCTCTTCAGACTTCTGGAAGCTTCATGTAAAAATAGGCCCTGGGCGTTGATTTCGTCAATTCCGAGAATATTTCCTTACTAGGATTTATGAAACCAAAAACAGAACAGGACAATGGCATGGCATCTTGTTAATAGGTTAGTGCCGGAAAATGTATAATAATGCTGTAAAGTATGTATAAAACATTCAAGTATTGTAATAAAAGTAGCATGGAACATAAGAAATTATAGATACGTTTGCGACGTATCAAGCATGCTTCAAGCAAATGATCTCTTTGAGATGGCTCACCTTGAACTTGCACTTCATTTCTTCATGGCAAGCTTCAAGCATATGATCTCTTCGAGTTGGCTCATCTTGAACTTGCACTTCATTTCTTCATCATGTAGATGTCTTGAAGTAACTTGAGGGCTCACTTCATCTTCATCTTCAAGACATACTTGACACTTGATATCCTTCATCAATTTCTTCTTATTGCAACCTTGAAGCCAACATATGGTTCAAACATTGCCTATGGACAACACCTACAAATATAACTCAATGCAAACATTAGTCCATAGGGATTGTCATTAATTACCAAAACCACACATGGGGGCTCCATGCACTTTCAAATAGGCCTGCCGAAGAAGGTACCCAGGGTTTACTGAAGGCCCACGACCTGAAGTTTTATGAAGCCTAAAGGCCCAATCGGGAGATAGTTTGGAAATATAGAATTGTATTAGGAATATTGACTTGTAACTATTGCGGGACGGATCAGAAACCCTCCCGGACTCTGTAACTTGTACATCACGGAAACCCTCGACTCCGCCTCCTATATAAAGGGGGGACGAAGAAAGGATCGATTCATTGTTTCACAACCCTAGTTTTCATAGCAGTCGAGTACTTTTCCGGCTGAAACCTTCGAGATCTACTTGCCCTCTACTTCCAACTAAACCCTAGTCTACAACCCGTAGGCATTGATAAGTTAATCCCTTATCACTCTTCACTACATCTGTGCACTAGTTGTCACTACAAGTGGTAAGAAATACTAATTCACTTTGGAGCGGTAAGACTACCTTTTCTTATCAGTTTTGAGTGAGTTATGAGAGTACCACCATATATATTTGTTTTAGTGCACTAATCTACTAACCATGTCTTCTAGTGATGAAAAAATTGTTAACCAGAAAAACAAGGATGCAGCGGATGTGATGACATGGAGGGAGTATGAAGCTCTTCGTAATGAGATGCGACATGAATTCCGCGATCAGGACAAAGAACTTAAGGGGACCGTTCAGGAGGTCGCCAAGAAGTTGGATACTACTAATGAGACCGTCACTACAATGCAAGAACAAATGACGGATATTCAGCGCAATATTCAAGCATTGACTCTTGCTGTTGAGAATTTGACCCAACAACAACAGGAAGATGAAGACGTTGAGCTTCAAGATGAAGCACGTTGTGATGGTCTTGGTACTGGACGTGGTAACCGTGGTCGTGGATTTGTTGAACTCGGAGCTTGCCATGTCCCTCCACAACCGCAAGACGATGGTTTAGGTAAGCCAAAGTTCTCAATACCCAAATTTGAAGGAGGTGCTGATGTTGAATAATACCTCACTTGGGAGCTGAAGATTGAGAAGTTGTGGCGCCTACATGACTATACTGAAGATAGGAAGGTTAAGCTTGCTTCCTCAGAATTTGATGGCTATGCATTGCGTTGGTGGGATGGAGTTACACGTGCTCGTCAAGAAGATAACGAATTGCCAGTTCTTACATGGCGCGAGATGAAGGCCATTATGCAAGCTCGTTTCGTTCCCACTAATTATTTGCGATCTATCTTTGATAAGTTGACCCTCTTGAGACAAGGTGTTAAGACTGTTGATACTTATTTCATGGAGATGGAGATGCTTATGCAGCGTGGCCGTGTCCGTGAGTCACTTGAGATGACAATGCAACGTTTCCTACATGGTTTGAAGTATGATATCAAAGGCATTGTTCGTCATCACAGTTACACCACTATGAATGAGTTGCTACATCATGCAAGAGAAGCTGAAGCACACTTAGCTGAAGAAGCGCAAATCAAAGGTCGTGCTATGGGAGCTGGGCGCTACACACCTAGGGCGCCCCTATATACGGCGCCGACGCCATCTTCGCTCTCCGCACCTTTTCCTACTTCATCTAGCAAGCCGGTCTCCAATATGTCCAACACAAAGCGTCTGATACGTCTCCAACGTATCGATAATTTCTTATGTTCCATGCTACTTTATTGATGATACCTACATGTTTTATGCACATTATATGTCATATTTATGCATTTTCTGGAACTAACCTATTAACAAGATGCCGAAGAGCCAGTTGCTGCTGTTTCTGCTGTTTTTGGTTTCGAAAATCCTAGTAAAGAAATATTCTCGGAATTGGACGAAACTTTCGCCCAGGGTCCTATTTTTGCACGAAGCTTCGGAAGACCGAAGACCCTAACGAGTGGGGCCACGAGGCAACCCGGGGGTGGCCGGCGCGGCCCGATGGCCGCGCGGCCACGCCCCCTGGGCCCCGTGTGGCCCCCGCGTTGACCTTCCGCCTACTTAAAGCCTCCGTCGCGAAACCCCCGGACCGAGAGCCACGATATGGAAAACCTTACAGAGACGCCGCCGCCGCAATCCCATCTCGGGGGATTAAGGAGATCGCCTCCGGCACCTGCCGGAGAGGGGATTCATCTCCGGGAGGACTCTTCATCGCCATGATCGCCTCCGGAGTGATGAGTGAGTAGTTCACCCACTGGACCATGGGTCCATAGCGTAGCTAGATGGTCGTCTTCTCCTTGTTGTGCTTCATTGTTAGATCTTGTGAGCTGCCTAACATGATCAAGATCATCTATATGTAATTCTATATGTTGTGTTTGTCGGGATCCGATGGATAGAGAGTACTATGATTATGGTGATTATCAATCTATTGTTCATGTGTTGTTTATGATCTTGCATGCTCTCCGTTTCTAGTAGAGCTCTGGCCAGTTTTTACTCTGCTCCAAGAGGGAGTAATTATGCTCGATAGTGGGTTCATGCCTTCATTGATACCAGGACAGTGACAGTTCTAAGGTTGTGATGTGTTTGTTGCCACTAGGGATAAAACATTGGTGCTATGTCTAAGGATGTAGTTATTGATTACATTACGCACAATACTTAATGCAATTGTCTGTTGCTTTGCAACTTAATACTGGAGGGGGTTCGGACGATAAGCTGAAGGTGGACTTTTTAGGCATAGATGCAGTTGGATGGCGGTCTATGTTCTTTGTCGTAATGCGCGGATTAAATCTATATTTATCATATCATGTATATGCATTGTTATGCCTTTCTCTATTTGTCAATTGCCCGACTGTAATTTGTTCACCCAACATGCTTTATCTTATGGGAGAGACACCTCTAGTGAACTGTGGACCCAGGTCCTATTCTTTCCATAGCATACAATCTACTTGTTTTACTGTTTTCTTTGCAAACATCTTCCACTCGATACGTTTAATCCTTTGTTACAACAAGCCGGTGAGATTGACAACCTCACTGTTTCGTTGGGGCAAAGTACTTTGGTTGTGTTGTGCAGGTTCCTAGTTGGCGCCGGAATCCCTGGTGTTGCGCCGCATCACATTTCGCGACCATCAACCTTCAACGTGCTTCTTGGCTCCTCCTGGTTCGATTAAACCTTGGTTTCTTTCGAGGGACTTGCTCTGTGCGCATCATACCTTCCTCTTGGGGTTCCCCAACGAACGTGTGAGTTACACGCCATCAAGCTCTTTTTATGGCGCCGGGGCTGAAGAAAAGCTACACCACAAAGATTTGCCTCCCACGTCAACTACGCGCCGTTGCGGGAGATCAAGACACGCTGCAAGGGGAGTCTCCACTTCTCAATCTCTTTACTTTGTTTTTGTCTTGCTTTATTTTATTTACTACTTTGTTTGCTGCACTAAATTAAAATACAAAAAAATTAGTTGCTAGTTTTACTTTATTTATTGTCTTGCTCTCTATATCGAAAACACAAAAAAATTAGTTACTCGCATTTACTTTATCTAGTTTGCTTTATTTACTGTTGCTAAAATGGCCAACCCTGAAAATACTAAGTTGTGTGACTTCACAAATGCAAATAATAATGATTTCCTATGCACACCTATTGCTCCACCTGCTACTACAGCAGAATTCTTTGAAATTAAACCTGCTTTACTAAATCTAGTCATGAGAGAACAATTTTCTGGTGCTAGTTCTGATGATGCTGCTGCCCATCTCAATAATTTTGTTGAACTTTGTGAAATGCAAAAGTATAAAGATGTAGATGGTGATATTATTAAATTGAAAGTGTTTCCTTTCTCATTAAGAGGAAGAGCTAAAGATTGGTTGCTATCTTTGCCTAAGAATAGTATTGATTCATGGACTAAATGCAAGGATGCTTTTATTGGTAGATATTATCCTCCCGCTAAAATTATTTCTTTGAGAAGTAGCATAATGAATTTTAAACAATTTGATATTGAACATGTTGCTCAAGCATGGGAGAGAATGAAAACTTTGGTAAAGAATTGCCCAACCCATGGATGACTACTTGGATGATCATCCAAACCTTCTATGCAGGACTAAATTTTTCTTCGCGGAATTTATTGGATTCAGCTGCTGGAGGTACCTTTATGTCCATCACATTGGGGGCGGCTACAAAACTTCTTGATGATATGATGATAAATTACTCTGAATGGCACACGGAAAGAGCTCCACAAGGTAAGAAGGTAAATTCTGTTGAGAAACCTCTTCCTTGAGTGATAAGATTGATGTGATTATGTCTATGCTTGTGAATGGTAGATCTAATGTTGATCCAAATAATGTTCCTTTAGCTTCATTGGTTGCTCAAGAAGAAAATGTTGATGTGAATTTCATTAAAAATAATAATTTCAACAACAATGCTTATAGGAACAACTCGGTAATAACTATAGGCCATATCCTTCGCTAATGGTAATGGTTATGGTAATTCTTATGGGAATTCTTACAACAATAATAGGAATGTACCCTCTGGTCTTGAAGCCATGCTTAAAGAATTTATTAGTACACAAACTGCTTTTAACAAATCTGTTGAGGAAAAGCTTGATAAAATTGATACTATTGCTTCTAGAGTTGATAGGCTTGCCTCTGATGTTAATCTTTTAAAGTTGAAAGTTATGCCTAATAATGATCTTGATAATAAGATTACTACTACAGCAAATGCCATCCAAGTTAGAATTAATGAGAATATAAGATTAATGGCTGAGTTGCGTGCTAGGTGGGATAGAGAAGAAAATGAAAAACTAGCTAAAGAGAATAATGTAGCTAAAGTTTGGACTATTACCACCACTAGTAATGCTAATTCTTCACATGTTGCTGCACCTCCTACTATCAATGGTAAAATAATTGGTGTTGGCAATGTTTCTACTCCTAGTGCAAAGCGTACAAAACTGCCTGAAATTGCTAAAACTGCTGAAACTGCTTGTGATAAAACTGCTGAAATTTTTTCCAACCTTGGGAATAATGATCCCATTGCTGAAGCTCATAATGATTTAGATTTTGATGATTGCCACATCTCTGAAGTTATAAAGTTCTTGCAAAAACTTGCTAAAAGTCCTAATGCTAGTGCTATAAATTTAGCCTTTACAAAACATATTACAAATGCTCTCATAAAAGCTAGAGAAGAGAAACTAAAACTTGAAACTTCTATTCCTAGAAAGTTAGAAGATGGTTGGGAGCCCATCATTAAAATGAAATTCAATGACTTTGAATGTAATGCTTTATGTGATCTTGGTGCAAGTATTTCTGTTATGCCTAAAAAGATTTATGATATGCTTGACTTGCCACCATTGAAGAATTGTTATTTGGATGTTAATCTTGCCGATAATGTTAAAAAGAAACCTTTGGGGAGGATTGATAATGTGCATATTACGGTTAACAATAACCTTGTCCCCGTTGATTTTGTTGTCTTGGATATCGAATGCAATGCATCTTGTCCAATTGTGTTGGGAAGACCTTTTCTTCGAACTGTTGGTGCTGTTATTGATATGAGGGAAGGTAATATTAAATATCAATTTCCTCTCAAGAAAGGTATGGAACACTTCCCTAGAAAGAGAATGAAGTTGCCTTTTGATTCTATTATTAGAACAAGCTATGATGTTGATGCTTCTACTCGATGTTACTTGATTTGTACTTTCTGCGCCTAGCTGAAAGGCGTTAAAGAAAAGCGCTTATGGGAGACAACCCATGTTTTTACCTACAGCAATTTTTTGTTTTATTGAGTCTTGGAAGTTGTTTACTACTGTAGCAACCTCTCCTTATCATGTTTTTGTGCCAAGTAAAGTTTCTATGTCAAAGTTGATGTTATATTTGGGATCGCTGCGCAGAAACAGCATTGCTGTCTGTCACGAATCTGGGCATAATTCTCTGTAGAAAATTCGAAAAATCTGCCAATTTACGAGCGTGATCCTCAGATATGTACGCAACTTTCATTAGTTTTGAGTTTTTCCATTTGAGCAAGTCTGGTGCCATTTATAAATTCGTCTTTACTGTTCTGTTTTGACAGATTCTGCCTTTTATTTCGCATTGCCTCTTTTGCTATGTTGGATTTATTTCTTTGATCCACTAATGTCCAGTAGCATTATGCAATGTCCAGAAGTGAAAATAATGATTGTGTCACCTCTGAATGTGTGAATTATTAATGATGCACTAACCCTCTAATGAGTTTGCTTGAAGTTTGGTGTGAAGGAAGTTTTCAAGGGTCAAGAGAGGAGAATGATATACTAAGATCAAGAGGAGTGAAAGCTCTAAGCTTGGGGATGCCCCGTGGTTCATCCCTGCATATTTTAAGAAGACTCAAGCGTCTAAGCTTGGGGATGCCCAAGGCATCCCCTTCAACATAATCAGGTTCCTCCCTGAAACTATATTTTTATTCAATCACATCTTGTTCTTTACTTGGAGCGTCGGTTTGTTTTCGTTTTGTTTTTGTTTGAATAAGATGGATCCTAGCATTCACTTTGTGGGAGAGAGACACGCTCCGCTGTTGCATATGGACACATGTGTCCTTAGGCTTTACTCATAATGTTCAAGGCGAAGTTTCTTCTTCGTTAATTTGTTATATGGTTGGAATTGGAAAATGCTACATGTAGTAATTCTAAAAATGTCTTGGATAATGTGATACTTGGCAATTGTTGTGCTCATGTTTAAGCTCTTGCATCATATGCTTTGCACCCATTAATGAAGAAATACATAGAGCTTGCTAAAATTTGATTTGCATATTTGGTTTCTCTAAGGTCTAGATAATATCTAGTATTGAGTTTTGAACAACAAGGAAGACAGTGTAGAGTCTTATAATGTTTACAATATGTCTTTTATGTGAGTTTTGCTGCACTTGTTCATCCTTGAGTTTGCTTCAAATAACCTTGCTAGCCTAAACATTGTATCGAGAGGGAATACTTCTCATGCATCCAAAATCCTTGAGCCAACTACTATGCCATTTGTGTCCACCATACCTACCTACTACATGGTATTTACCCGCCATTCCAAAGTAAATTGCTTGAGTGCTACCTTTAAAATTCCATCATTCACCTTTGCAATATATAGCTCATGGGACAAAATAGCCTTAAAAACTATCGTAGTATTGAATATGTACTTATGCACTTTATATTTTATTAAGTTGCTTGTTGTGCGATAACCATGTTTCTGGGGAACGCCATCAACTATTGTTGAATATCATGTGAGTTGCTATGCATGTCCGTCTTGTCTGAAGGTCTATCATTTTAGTGGTTGGAGCATGCAAAATTGTTAGAGAAGAACATTGGGCCGCTAACTAAAGCCATGAACCATGGTGGAAGTTTCAGTTTTGGACATATATCCTCAATCTCATATGAGAATAATAACTTTGCTACATGCTTATGCATTTAAGAGGAGTCCATTATCTGTTGTCCATGTTGTCCCGGTATGGATGTCTAAGTTGAGAATAATCAAAAGCGAGAAATCCGAAATGCGAGCATTCTCCTTGGACCTTTGTACAGGCGGCATGGAGGTACCCCTTTGTGACACTTGGTTGAAACATGGCATGCAAAGATCCGGTAGTCCAAGTTAAGTAGGACAAGGTGCGGGCACTATTAGTATATTATGCGTGAGACTTGCAACTTGTAAGATATAATTTACATAACTCATATGCTTTATTACTACCGTTGACAAAATTGTTTCATGTTTTCAAAATAAAAGCTCTAGCACAAATACAGCAATCGATGCTTTCCTCTGCGAAGGACCATTCTTTTACTTTTATTGTTGAGTCAGTTTACCTATCTCCTTCCACCTTAAGAAGCAAACACTTGTGTGAACTGTGCATTGATTCCTACATACTTGCATATTGCACTTGTTATATTACTTTATGTTGACAATATCCATGAGATATACATGTTATAAGTTGAAAGCAACCGCTGAAACTTCTTATGTGTTGCTTCAACACCTTTACTTTGATTTATTGCTTTATGAGTTAACTCTTATGCAAGACTTATTGATGCTTGTCTTGAAGTACTATTCATGAAAAGTCTTTGCTATATGATTCACTTGTTTACTCATGTCATTACCTTTGCTTTGATCGCTGCATTCATTACATATGTTTACAAATAGTATGATCAAGATTATGATGGCATGTCACTTCAGAAATTATCTTTGTTATCGTTTTACCTGCTCGGCGAGAACTAAGCTTGGGGATGCCGATACGTCTCCAACGTATCGATAATTTCTTATGTTCCATGCTACTTTATTGATGATACCTACATGTTTTATGCACATTATATGTCATATTTATGCATTTTCTGGAACTAACCTATTAACAAGATGCCGAAGAGCCAGTTGTTGTTTTCTTGTTTTTGGTTTCGAAATCCTAGTAAAGAAATATTCTCGGAATTGGACGAAACTTTCGCCCAGGGTCCTATTTTTGCACGAAGCTGAAGACCGAAGACCTAACGAAGTGGGGCCACGAGGCAGCGGGGTGGCCGGCGCGGCCCAGCCCTTGGCCGCGCTGCCCCCGGGGCCCTCGTGTGGCCCCCGCGTTGACCTTCCGCCTACTTAAAGCCTCCGTCGCGAAACCCCACCCGAGAGCCACGATACGGAAAACCTTACAGAGACGCCGCCGCCGCGAATCCCATCTCGGGGGATTCGGGAGATCGCCTCCGGCACCTGCCAGAGAGGGGATTCATCTCCGGGAGGACTCTTCATCGCCATGATCGCCTCCGGAGTGATGAGTGAGTAGTTCACCCCTGGACCATGGGTCCATAAGGTAGATGGTCGTCTTCTCCTTGTTGTGCTTCATTGTTAGATCTTGTGAGCTGCCTAACATGATCAAGATCATCTATATGTAATTCTATATGTTGTGTTTGTCGGGATCCGATGGATAGAGAGTACTATGATTATGGTGATTATCAATCTATTGTTCATGTGTTGTTTATGATCTTGCATGCTCTCCGTTTCTAGTAGAGGCTCTGGCCAAGTTTTACTCTTAACTCCAAGAGGGAGTAATTATGCTCGATAGTGGGTTCATGCCTTCATTGATACCTGGGACAGTGACAGAAAGTTCTAAGGTTGTGATGTCTTGTTGCCACTAGGATAAAACATTGGTGCTATGTCTAAGGATGTAGTTATTGATTACATTACGCACAATACTTAATGCAATTGTCTGTTGCTTTGCAACTTAATACGGAGGGGGTTCGGACGATAACCTGAAGGTGGACTTTTTAGGCATAGATGCGGTTGGATGGCGTCTATGTTCTTTGTCGTAATGCCGGATTAAATCTCACTATATTTATCATATCATGTATATGCATTGTTATGCCTTTCTCTATTTGTCAATTGCCCACTGTAATTTGTTCACCCAACATGCTTTATCTTATGGGAGAGACACCTCTAGTGAACTGTGGACCCCGGTCCTATTCTTTCCATAGCATACAATCTACTTGTTTTATGTTTTCTTTGCAAACATCTTCCACTCGATACGTTTAATCCTTTGTTACAGCAAGCCGGTGAGATTGACAACCTCACTGCTTCGTTGGGGCAAAGTACTTTGGTTGTGTTGTGCAGGTTCCTAGTTGGCGGAATCCCGGTGTTGCGCCGCATCACATTTCGCGACCATCAACCTTCAACGTGCTTCTTGGCTCCTCCTGGTTCGATTAAACCTTGGTTTCTTTCTGAGGGAAAACTTGCTACTGTGCGCATCATACCTTCCTCTTGGGGTTCCCCAACGAACGTGTGAGTTACACGCCATCAACGTCCGAACATGCTGCAAGTACAAGTGGTTCTAGCATGTCTACTACGTGCAACCGCGATATGAATTGTCATACATGTGGTGGAAAGGGTCACTTCAAGAGAGATTGTCCGAACCGCAAAGTGATGTTCATTAATGACAATGATGAGTATGAGACTGGAGATGATGCTGATCCGGATGCTCTAGAAGATCATGATTATGACAGTGATGGTGTAGATGCTTTTCCGTCTGAAGCTCGCACTATTGTTGTGTCACAACGTGCTCTTAATGTGCAGCCGAGCATCTACTCAACACTGCAATTTGTTCCAAACAAAGGCACTAGTTGATCTTGATAAAGCTTGCAAGGTCATTATTGATGGTGGGAGTTGTCGCAATCTAGCAAGCAAGGAGTTGTGTGCCACACTGAAACTGAAGTATCTAACACACCCGCATCCATACTATATTCAGTGGTTGAGTGATAATGGTGAGATGAAGGTAAACCACATGGTGCGTGGTTATTTTGAGATTGGACCGTATAAGGATTCCATTGATTTTGATGTGGTTCCTATGACGGTGTGTCACCTACTATTGGGTCGGCCATGGCTCTATGACCGTTTGTGCAACACAATGGCCGCGCCAATACATATCACTTGGAGTTTAAGGGCAAGAAAATCAACTTGCAACCTATGTCAACAAATTGTGAATGAATCTCGTCAGAAACTGAAGTACACTTCGAGGATGCACCTATAGATAGGCGAGAGAATTGTAATGCCGTGAGTGATATAACGAAAAGTGAGAGAGTGAATTCCTTTGTTACATTAGCCACCAAAGAAGATATGAGAGAGTTTAGTGAGGATCCTACAGCTAGGCCTCTTGTGCTCATGTACAAGGGTGAGGTTTTGGTTTCTAACGACATGGCCCCTATTTCTCTTGGTGTTTCTAGTGTTATGGAGGATTTCAGCGATGTGTTTCCGGAGGAGGTGCCAGCAGGATTACCACTATTGCGTGGTATTGAGCATCAAATTGACTTGATATATATAGTGTATAAAGGAGTTTACAATACGACCATATGTATACATATACATCGGTATACGACATACTCTAACAAGCCCGAATCACACAGCAAGTTCCTCCTCGTTGCAAAGGAGTAATGAGCATAGGAGTCAACACATCATCAACTAGAGTTAACACAATAGGTTGAGTTTCTCTTGGAGTCAACACATCAGGTTTATTCTTTGTTCTAGTCAACATATCATCAACTTGAGTGGACTTATTGAGAGGTTTTCTGATAGTTGGTCGATCAGATGCTCGGGGAGGAGGAAGTGCAATCTTTGGAGTACTATGAGTTTTGGAAACATTAACCGTGACACCTCGAGGAGGTATGATGGGACAAGGTGCCACCTCAACAATTATGCTGGGAGCAGGAGTTGCAACACTTCAAGGATTTAACACAGGACAAGCTAGCACATCAGGAATTCTGGCCGAAAGTGCATCTAGATAGGCTATCGAGCATCAGGTATCCATCGAAGAGGGGATTACACACCATACTCATGTTCATAATGTTTATTTGGAACATGGGTATGCCCTTCTACGACTTAGTGGTAAACAGAGCTGCATTGACTATCCCATCTTCTATGCATTACTTCCATTTGCCCAACCAAGGTATCCATCATGGACATCAGTTCAACATTACACGCCCTAAGCATGGTATGTCCCATTTCCATTTATACATGGCAGATTGTTTTGCAATCTCAACTGACTTGCACACATGAGGTAACAACCCTAGTCCATGACATCTACCTCTGGTATCTTTAGGGAATACACGAGAATAAATATCACCTTCTTCAATATCTTTGTTCTCAAGACCTGGATCATCTCTAAGTACTTAGCCTAGTATATGAGTAGTACTATCCATTAGTACTCAATGAAGTGGTTTGTGTATGTAAAACAAAAATAGTTACCTAACATGATCACCAAAGATCTATCTATGTCGTAACATAAACCGCGAGGAGGATAAACTTGTAATCAAGGAGAGGTTTGTAGAAGACTCGATGAAGAAGTTGATGAAGAACTTGATCAAGGCTTTGAAACCCGTCAGATCAATTTGAGCAGGATCCGTGATAGCTCCTAAAATGATATATTTTTCCGAGGTGCTTTTTTTTGGATTCGTTTGTTTTCGCTTTTGAACTAACGGACAAAGTGCCAGAATAAAACGAACTCCATTTACTTGTGCTCTTATGAAACTTGCAGGAAATTGCCATTTTGGAAGGAAATCAAGTCATAAATGAAGATTTGGAGGAAATCAGGCAAGTCTCTAATTGAGAAAATTCACATTCGAGGCAGCAGACATCTTAACGACAACTGGGTGACCGTACCATATGTCTCCGCCTTCGCCTCTTTAAAAGGAACAACTTTCATGAAGGGGCCACAGACGAAAAACATTTACAACTGCCACAGTTAGTCCCCGAACAGAGAAGAGTAGATCCGAAGAAGAAGAACTCATCCTTCGATCTTCACCGTGATCCTCCTCAAAATCCTCTATTCACCCATCGACATCACCACACATAGAGAGATTCATCTTTGTAATAACTAGGGATGTAAACTCTATTCATATTCAAGACTCTTGAGATTGGATTTGGTTTGATCTTATTTGTGTCTTACTACGGTAATATCGAGATGAACTCCATTTGCAATATAATTATCTCTTTGTTTAAATCTCTTCTCATGTGCGATTAAATCCCCCTGGCGTGGGGGATGTAGGAGATTGGTGAGATATGATGTGCCTATTACTATTTCCATTCATCTGTGAAATCTATTGTTATTAATATTTATGAGATTGATTATATATGGTTTGCGTAATTCTTGTCGTATAATTAATGGTACATGCAACATGATCCAAAGACCTACAAATATGAACACTTGTTGTCTAGCAACTCTGCGACCTCCTAGTGACAATGGAGACATCAAAGAGAAGTGAACACAAAGAAAATGAGGAACCATTAACCATAATTTGTTGAGTTGGTCTCACGACCTTAATAATTATGTTGGCTATTGACGATGGCAACAAGTAATTGGACAATAGTGTTTATCAATCCCAGCATGGAGGAGATAGATGACTCAAGGGTTGCTCGCCTACTTGTATAATAATATGCTAAAATCACTTTCACATACCAATTGCATCTGTATATTCATCCATATGGCACACTCACTATCACTAAGAATTGAACCTCTCCACGCCTGACCTCTCATATGCAAGAAACTCAATACACAACTAGCTACTTTGTTTTCGTTATTATTCATTCTTTACTTTACGCTCAATTACTTTATAATCATTGCTTCCAACTCTCCACCTCCACCTCAAAACTTGGAGTCAATTCATTCAAGACAACAACATCTTGGGTGCGACATAAATGCCGAATAATAATACTTGCCTTCATGCACTCTGTGGGTTCGATATATAACTGGAAGTACTTGCACGAATTTACGTTGTGACGATCATGTGTTCTTGCAGGTCATCACTCCGCGTCACCGATATTGTTGCAGAAGACTTGGCAGACAAAGCTTATCTCACTTGATGAAGATCTGAAGGTGTCCGTAGAAAACTCTGCACCTTCTTATTCCTTTAGGGTCGAACACTTGACCCCTCTGCAGTGTTGCATGCTTCCATGCTCTCCGTTCTAGCGGGACTTTGTTGTCATGGCCAAAAGTGTACCGAAGTACCGTCTTAGATGCAATCGTATGTGGAGAACCTCAACCTCCACGAAGTGAGAAACTCCATGTGGGATAGAGAGAGAGAGAGAGAGAGGAGAGATAGCCAACCAAAGGGCTGATGTTCTTGTGTGAATTGAGAGATAGGAGGGGTTCCTCTTCATATAGGGGGTCTAGGGGCACCATCTTGGGGAGTGGGTCAGTCGCCATCCCTAGGGGAAACCCTAGGCCTCCCCACCAACCCTCAACCGGCCTCCCACCAACCTAGGCGCACCCTAGGCCTGTTTTCCATGTTGGCCTGCCTTGGGCAGCCTCTAGTAGGCCCCTCGAGGACTACATGGGCCACTAGAGAGGCCCATGCAGCCAACCATTGTGGGAAGCCATCTCGGGGCTTTAGGACGTGGGAGGACACCTATATGGGCCCCAAAAGAGCCCCATGAAGCAAGCCAAAGAGGGTTGCGTGTTTTCCCGCTCTCCTGGCACTCCGACACTTCATATGAAGGTCCAAAACCCTAATTTTCTCTCGCAAAATTTCCCATAACAATTCTGATTTTTTTGGAACTATTTCAATCACTTCAGAACATTCCAAAGATACTAGAGCACTTCCGATAATCTTTCTCTCTCATATGTAGTGTCAGATCAATTCCAATGTACCACCAAAACAATTTTGATAACACCAGAACCACTCCGGTACCACAATAGAACTATTCCGATGCCGCCAAAACTATTCTAGACATTTTGTCAATGACATACCATGTTTATAAAAAATGCATCAAGTACTATAAAGAATATAAAACACTTCAGCGTGTGACCCTGACAGGCCCAATCACTCACATACATGATTGTGAAACTCTTTCAGATCAATATCTAACAATAGGGCCGGGACACCCATAATAGCTCTTGTTCGTGATTGAGTAACCTTCTATGATATCTTATAGTATCAATCCCATTGCTTTATGATATCATGAATACCCTAAGTGAGACTTTGGTAGCCTCATGATTCAACTCTTGATCACTATACCGTTAACCACGATCCGGTTTCATTCTCTTTCTCGTATTGTATTCCGATGTCCTTGTATTTTATATTACAAAGTGTCTCGCGATTAGGTGACATCGTAATACCGAGATGAGCCTTGGGTATATCTCTCCTTATTCTGAAGGAGCGATTCCCAATCTTGAGTCACCAAGTCGTCATAAATTCTTTCTTACCTCCTTTTAGGTTAGATTTTTTGATGGTAACCAATGCATGCCTTCCGGGATGAGATCTTTTATACTCTCATGGTCTAAAGATTCGTTTCATAAGATTACACTTGGATATTACTATTAACAAGAAATAACGTCTCATAGTATATCCAACAAAACCGGGTCGGTTTCAGTACCATTATTTTTCTCAACAATCTACTCCCACTATTCTCAGTACTACCAATACTCATGATGAGGAAAACATGATCATCAAACAACAAAAGGGCTAATTATAGAGGTCGGACTAGGAACACTTGTTTGTTCATTCTTATACAGGTGCTCATGAGTTTTCCTTTGAATCTCATATTCAAGACACGAAGCAGTTATACCATACTAGAATAAACATAATTTCTGAACCGAAATAGTATTAGGACTGTGAGCTAAGAATAGGGTATTGAGTGACAACATACCATAGCTTTCTCTAACAAATTTTGACTAGTTCTGTCATTGTCAAAAACAAAGGCTTTGGCAAAGGACATCATTCTAAGCAGGCCCAAATCCCAAACGGCAAATAAAGATGCACAGAGGCTCCAGCAAGCTGTAGGATATGTATTTTAAGCTATAATATAAATGGGCCATGTTTTTTTTCCATGTTTCATTTCCTGTTTTGTTGCTTATTACTTCTTCTGTCACGTTCAAAATATCCGTAGCACGACTCTTTCCAAACAAGAGAATAGAAGATGAAAACAAAGTAAATGTAAAGTTAAAGAATTATTTGACGAGTTTTATGTTTTTTTGCCCCTCAAAAAGAAAAAAACTACTCTCTTATCGAGCAACAAACGGTGAGGAAAGTGTCCAATTCTCATCAAAGCATAAAATATACCCAATTTTAACAGCGCGAAATAAAAATCCCTATCGCGCATACTCTTTGCTTCCGCCCATCCTCTCCTCCTCCTCCGACAAGTTTCCCCCACGTCCTCGCCGTCGATGGAGGCGGAGAAGCAGCAGAGGCAGCAGAAGCCGCAGCGCCCGCGCCGCAAGGCGCAGAAGCGCAGGCTCGACGACGAGGCCGCGGCCTCGGCCGCCGCCGCCGCCGCCGCCGCCGCTGCCGCCGCCGCCGCCGCCTCCGCCGCCTCGTCGCCGCTCGGCAGCGCCGACGCCGACGACGACAACGAGGACGACGACGAGGGCTCCGCGGGGCCCGAGATCTGCTGCCGCCACTCGCAGGCGGCGGTCGCCCGCGAGGTCCGCGCGCAGGTCGACGCCCTCCAGCACTGCTTCTCCTGGAGCCACGCCGACCGCGCCGCGGGCAAGCGCGCCACCACCGTCCTCGCCGAGCTCGCGAAGAACGGTAACTCCCCCAAACCCTCGCCGCCAACCGGGCCGATCCGTGCTCACCCGTTCCCACGCCGTTACTGAGGTGGATCTGCTCGCTGCTTCTGATGCAGAGGAGGTTGTCAACGTAATCGTGGAGGGCGGCGCCGTGCCGGTGCTCGTGTGCCACCTGAAGGTGCCCCCTGCCGAGGCGGCGGCGGGGGAGGAGCAGCAGCCCCGCCCGTTCGAGCATGAGGTCGAGAAGGGCGCTGCCTTCGCTCTTGGGCTTCTCGCCGTAAAGGTTCATTCGATTATTCTCCTCTCTGCACTCTAGTTGATGACATTTTGCTTCCATCCCATTGCAATTGCTTGTATTATTTGTATAATAATCCGATTGTCTGTGCCACGGCCGTCTCAAATGTTTCCATTCCCATAGCAAAATGCAAGAGGGAAAAAATACCACTCTCTTACATTTCCCTTTGTTTCTCATATGTTTGTAAATGTAACCTGGCATGCCCTTAAGTATCTAGAACCTTGGCTTCAAGTGGATTATGCTTCAATTTGCTAGTTACCTTTAAGGAATCCATGCAGTTCAGTATTACTGTTCTCCGACACGACTATTTCATTATTTTGCTTCCATCCCATTGCAATTGCTTGTATTATTTGCTTGTATTATTTCAATACCACTCTCTTACATTTCCCCTTGTTTTTCATATGTCTGTAAATGTAACCTGCCATGCCCTTAAGTATTTAGAACCTTGGCTTCAAGTGGATTATGCTTCAATTTGCTAGTTACCTTTAAGGAATCCATGCATATCAGTATTACTGTTCTCCGACACGACCATTTCATTATTTTGTCTCAGAATGTTAGTAACTTATTACTTGTTGTGCTTGGTTTAACAGCCTGAACACCAACAACTTATAGTCGATGCTGGTGCCCTACCCCTACTGGTGAGTCTCCTCAAAAGGCATAAAAATGCTACAAACACGAGGGCAGTTAACAGCCTTATCAGGAGAGCAGCTGATGCAATTACCAATCTAGCTCATGAAAATAGCAACATCAAAACTTGTATCAGGTGTGTTCCACTCACTTCTCACCGTTCAATGCTGCTTTTCCTTGAGAGTTCTGTGATCGCTGATGGTTTTGATTCACTGCAGAATTGAAGGCGGAATCCCACCTCTGGTTGAATTGTTAGAATCACAGGATATTAAAGTGCAGAGGGCAGCTGCAGGGGCGTTGAGGACTTTGGCTTTTAAAAACGACGAAAACAAAACCCTGGTGAGAACAGAAACAAGTTGAAAATAAATGAAACCAACATTGATTGTATATTATAACATCAGAATCGCATCCACCTTTGTCCATGTATACTATTTGCTTGCTTCTAGATGTTCATTTTACCCCTTAAATCCTTAATGCAGATTGTTGATTGCAATGCATTGCCAACTTTGATCCTAATGCTGCGATCGGAGGATGCTGCAATTCACTATGAAGCAGTAAGACACTGAGAATTCAATTTTTCTTCATCAGTTGCACTTCTCTGGCTGAGCCCGTTTTCATTTTTAGGATGGTGCTTACTTGTCAATTGTCATGCATGTATTACTTATGCAGTTAACGGGATTGCAGGAAAACACAATCATGATTTAATATTTTGCTGTTTTCTCTAGTTTTCTACAATCTTGAATCATCAGTTTTCATCAGGCCTCGTGGAATGTAAACTACTATATATTGCTTGTCAAGCTTCCATATCTATTTTTTTTTTGTTCAAGATGCAATGGAACTTACTTTTTGATTGGCACAGTGGAACCTGCAGAGTTCCAGTTGCATTATACATAATTTACATTAGGAGAAATGCATAAATATAATGTTTCCTGGCATGGAAGGTGTGAACCATTAATATTTGCCTAGAAAGCATACATAAGTCCTTTATCAATGACATTGGTCTTAAAATAAACGTGTGAACACTGGTAAGTTAGCACCGTTCTACTGATGTATATACTAGAACTAACTTCCGATAGACAGTCATGGTGCACCATATCGTTATTGGTATGCATTAGAATCCAATTTCCAAAGTAAATTGTACTGTTTCTTGGTGAGAGTGATTTTAATCCGTCTGATACGCATCTAAATGTAGCTTTGTTGGTATGAACTAGAGAGTTGCTATACCTGATTGGACAAAATGTACCTGCTGCATGAATGTTGCCAAGTATATGAGCATGGCACTAAAATTTCTTGAAAATGTCTGATGACATCGTTCAAAGTGATAGCAACTCATAGTGCACAAAGTGCAGTACAAGCAAGTGATAGCAACTCGTACTGCACAAAGTGCAGTACAAGCAATAAAGCTACACAAAATGTATTTGTCTAACTATGATGGTTATCAGAAGAATAAATTGCCTCAGAGGTTCACAGGCTTCCTGTTTGTATTTAGGTGTTTGAACTAAATATTAGCCTATCATGAACTTGTTTAATTGAGCTTGTTAGGTCCATCCATTGGTAAGTTGATGGAAACTTAATTTGACATGGAAGGTGTTTAATTGGTACAACAAGTTTGAGGTTCATAATTAGTAGAGTCAAGTACCTTTACTGAAGATAGGTCCACTTAGTACAATTGGTCAAGCTCAGTCCTTGAAGGAGACTTAGGGGCTATAGCTGAAGTTAAGAACCTTAATGTCACAACTAGGCAAATCTGAAGACCTATTTTTTCTACCAACTTACTGAAATTGGGCCTAAGTAGTACATCTGAGCAGGCTGAGACCTTGAGGAAGCTTGCCTGGCTAAAATTGAAGTTAAGAAACTTAATGCGACAACTAGGCAAGTCCGGCGATCTGTCCTGCAGTTCCATATGTTTGGTGAAATTGTATTAGTGCTTGCTAAACAGTAGTTATGCTTTTCAGCGTATTAACATAAACTAGGTCTTTTTTTTTAAACCTTAGAAACTAGGCCTTCAACTCTTGCATCAAATAATAACTGAATTTATTGCCCATATTCATTGCAAACAGTAAGATAGTGCTATGGTTAATTGATCATGTGGAATTTATATAAAAAATGGTCTCATTATTTGCCTCTAGTTTTTAACCAGTAGTTCATCAATTCTGTATAGATTCATACTTTTTCCCTGTCCTTGTAAAGTTCTTTTCAGGATCCAACACATATCATGATAATCTTGCATGAAATCACCCTAATTGTTGAACTAGCCATATGTATGCATGCCAGTAAGTTCTAAATACGCTTTGTTGACATGCTAGGTTGGTGTCATTGGAAATTTGGTTCATTCATCCCCAAATATCAAGAAAGAGGTTCTCAATGCAGGGGCCTTGCAACCTGTAATTGGGCTATTAAGGTATGATCGTCATATTGCAGCTTATGATGATAGTTTTAAACTGTATCTGTAAATACTTGAATCCATATAACTTACTATTGTGTTTGTTTGTTGGGTTCTGCTGAAGTGCTGCCGGAAATTCAAATTCTATATGCTTTTAGTTCTAGTTATGCATGAAAGTACACACTTGCTTACTGATGTAATGTGAAGACGCCATCACACATGTTTTTCTGAATGCTGATTAACTTTGTTGCTTTAGGGTGAGAAGGATATGTCAGTTACAATGATATAATCTTAAGAGATTTCCAAGTATAAGCTTGCATATATCAAATCAAATTATCCTCTAACCCAGATTCCTAAAAGGTGTTTTATTGTAATCGCAGTCTCAGTATATGAAGGCATGATAGTGCCCTGTGTCTGTTCTCTTGCTGATTCGAATAACCTTTGCTTCATCTTTCTTTTGCAGTTCCTGCTGTACGGAAAGCCAAAGAGAAGCTGCTTTGTTGCTAGGGCAGTTTGCTTCGGCTGAGTCCGAGTGCAAGGTGCTTAAGGATGCTTCATTTTCCTTGTTATTATTCTCTTATGATGAGTGATGAAGTGGAAGAGCAGTAATAAAATGAAGTGCTTTTTCCCTAATATAATACTATAATTGATTCACTGCATGTTACACAAGCAAGAAATTGTTTTGTGAACTGTAATTACCAAATATTTTATTTTAGACAAGAAAGAGTTGGAGACGGTGAATGAAAAGAATACAGAATGTTGCTTTGACCTATCCTGTTTAAATATGCATATACGTGATTTGACAGGTCCATATTGTGCAACGGGGTGCAGTCCGACCACTAATTGAAATGCTACAGTCAGCTGACTTCCAACTCAGGGAGATGGCTGCATTTGCCCTTGGGAGGCTCGCACAGGTAACATTTCTCATTCTGTTCCTCCTGTTGTACTCAACAATGTTAATCTTACTGCTTATGTTTTATCAGCCGGTTTTATTTTGTATGTAATTTAGGGAGGTATTGTAGCTGCGACAGAGAAAAACACTAAGAATTTCATTCCCTTTTCATGGTCCCCCCTTAGCTGCAAACATTTCAATAATGGGATTGGGAAATAAAACAACAGTCTATTAGTTTTAGTGTAGTATCTCCCTGTTTAGATTGTGCTTCCTCGTTTTATGTTTATTTTAGCTAAATTAGCCTGTATGGCCACTCTAAGAGCAAAGCGTTTGTTTCTCAGGACACACATAACCAAGCAGGTATTGCATACAATGGTGGGTTGTTGCCTTTACTAAAGCTTCTCGACTCAAAAAATGGGTCTCTGCAACATAATGCTGCATTTGCTCTTTATGGAGTTGCGGACAATGAGGTAATTCATGATTATTCAAACCAGAATGTAGCAAAGTTTCTGAAACCAAGAATGTCTCGTTTTCTTTGCTGAAAAGGGAATGTACTCATGTAGTCATGTTCCATATCAGTTTCATGTAAGCTTCTTACTTTAATGTTTTCACAATAATTTTCTTATTATAGGACTATGTCTCTGACTTCGTTAAAGTTGGAGGTGTCCAAAAGTTGCAGGATGGAGAATTTATTGTACAGGTACACCTAGTCGTCAACCATCATAGCATATATTAGTTACTTTCCTTGTAAGTAGCCGAGTTTGGTTAAGCACTTCAATTTCAGGCTACAAAGGACTGTGTAGCTAAGACATTAAAGAGGCTGGAGGAGAAGATAAATGGACGAGTAAGCTCTGCTCACTGCTATGTTTTCTTTTGTTCGTCACGCTATGGTATCTGCTCCAGGCTCCAGCTGACTCTCACATGATCTTTTCCAGGTGTTAAAGCACTTGGTTTATCTCATGAGAGTAGGAGAAAAGTCTGTGCAGAGGCGTGTTGCTCTGGCTCTTGCACACCTCTGTGCTCCTGAAGATCAAAGAACAATATTTATTGATAATAATGGTATGAACAATTTGACATTCGCCTTAAGTGTTCCTTCTTGTATTTTTTTTGTTTTCCATGGATTAAATTCTGGGTTAATTCAGGCCTCGACTTGCTTCTTGATCTTCTGGTTTCGGTGAGCCCAAAACATCAACAGGATGGTTCGGTAGCACTGTTCAAGTTGGCGAACAAAAGTGCAGCACTCTCTCCGATGGATGCGGCACCTCCATCTCCAAGATCGCAGGTTAGCAGAAAAAAGGTGGTTTGTCTTAAGTTTTGTTACTGAAGTGAATGTAGTGGGGTTATGAGCTCAATATGGTGTATTGTACAAAAGCTCTTATTGTATGATCAATGAGGGAAAGGGCTATTGGTCAAACAAAAATCCCACATAGCATACATTTAGCCCTGCCTGGTTCCAACCATAGTTACTGAAGCTGTACCAGACGAGTGGTACAACTGGGTGTTTCGAATTAAACTGGGTAGCAGTCCAATCAGATGCTCTCCCCACCATTCTAAAAATAATAGGCGGCTGTCAGTACTAGAACACACATTCTGGGGTCTGTGAGTGTGCTGCACCGAATGAGCATGATCAGCTGGGCCATCCATGTTTCTTGTCCTCTGTTTGGGAATAATCTACTTTGGACATAATTTTATATCGTACTAGTGGAAACTATTATCTTATTTGTTTTTGGATCAATGGTTGCCGGACCATTGAATCACTGAACGAAATGCTCTCCAGGTTGATGACCAGTCTGGTTTCAATAGCCTATGGTTTCATCTAAATAGAACCAAGATTTGAACAAGACCTTTTGCAATAAACTTAGCTATAGATGAATTGTTAAATCAAGATGGACCAGTCCATCAGTATTATGTACAAGCTCTGTTTGGAAATAAGCGACTCAACTTTGTCTAGATATGTATCTACACACTGAAATGCGTTTAGATACATCAGTATCATGACAAAGCTGAGTCACTTATTTCCGAACAGATGGAATATTTTGTTATACAAGACTTGATATATTGGGAGACCTTGTTAAGAATATCCAGGATAGGGCAAGGTAGGGCCTGTTAACTAATAACTAAAAAATAGATCAACAACAACAACAACACCAAAGCCTTTTTCCCAAGCAAGTTGGGGTAGGCTAGATATGAAACCCAACAGAAATAAAAGGAAACAAAAACAAGGAGAAGTAAAAAAAGAGTAAAGCCAGATGACAGAAGATCTGTATCCAACAGATTGCACATGGCACGGTTTGTAGGAAATAATCATTCAGGGAAGTTCTTGTGCACATACTCTTAATTTAGGAAGCACTTCTATTTGTAGCCTGAACTTAAAGTGGTTAACCAGAAATTTCATGCATACGTACATAATTCTGTTTATTGTTGTTACCAAATATATTTTCAACTGCAGGTTTATCTTGGCGAGCAATATGTGAACAGTTCGACACTTTCAGACGTCATGTTCTTGGTGGAAGGTTGGTGGCGTTTCTGGACCCTGCCATAACAGAAGTTATTTTAAATAATTGACTTTTTTTTCTTCATTCGGACAATGATGTTTCATGTTCCTTGTGATCCGCAGGAAAGCGCTTTTATGCACACAGAATTACTTTGCTTGCTTCTTCAGATGCATTCCGTGCAATGTTTGATGGCGGATATAGGGTTAGTCTCACATGACATAATATTCCCTTGTTGGTTGGAGGTTGTGGATCTTATTTCGTAGTTGAACAATTTATGCTTACATGAACCTCACTATTTTCTTAAGCAGGAAAAGGATGCAAGAGACATAGAAATTCCAAATATCAGGTGGGATGTGTTCGAACTCATGATGAGGTCAGTAAATCACCAAGCTTTCTTACTTGCTCCTTGCCCATGGTCCATTGGTGAATCTGCATTGTCTGTTGATTCTTTTTTTCTCTTACATGAGAAGGCCTGCTAATTAAGTTCGGAAACATCTTATTTGTTTTATGCAGATTTATCTATACAGGGTCAGTGTTAGTAACCAGCGATCTTGCTCAGGATCTTCTTAGAGCTGCCGATCAGTATCTGTTAGAAGGCCTGAAACGTCTCTGTGAATATACAATTGCGCAGGTGAATAGGAATGTTACTCCTAAGCTCTATGTTTGAACTGCCGATTGGGTCTGATTTATAATATTTAATTAATTACCTTGCAGGATGTTAACTTAGAGAATGTCTCTGATATGTATGACTTATCAGAAGCCTTCAATGCCATGTCACTGAGACATACATGCATGTTGTTTATTCTGGAGCAGTTTGACAAGATCTGCACAAGACCTGGGTATCCTAACTTAGGGCCACCACATTTTGTATATAATTCGACACACTTGAAGCAACAAATTTCGTCTAACTTGCCATTTTTGAATGCAGTTTCTCTCAGCTAATCCAGCGTGTCATCCCCGAGCTCCGCAACTTCTTCGCTAAGGCACTAAGACCAAGCCACCGGAGTGCGCAGCTATGAGCCCCTCCCACATTCGTTGACAACACCGCCACCATCTGACAGTCGCTGCTGGAGATCGTGTACAGCTAAAGTTTCTGCCTTTCTGGTTATGGGCATTGCCACTCGGTGGTAAGGTTATTCATCTGTTGCAGGCGCATGGTGGCCGGGTCCTCAATTAACACCAGCAACAATGCAACATCGTTTTATTCAATTGAACAGTGGCCATCATACTAAGAGCAAGTGTATGGTCATAGAGAGATTCAGTCCTGGCCGGCCTAGTCTGTGATAGGTTTAGTTGGTTGGCCCTGACCAGATTTTTCTGTCTTGGCATAGTTATGGAGTTCTTAGGGTCACTTCTGGTTCATTGTTCTGATTATGTCCATGTATGAGGTGTGGCGACGATAAGCTCGCGCCATGTATTGTTGTAGCAGCAATCTGTGTTCTTCATGTTACCAGCCGTGCAGATGTTCAAGTCTTGTGTTTATAGCTTGTGGGTTTGTCTCGGTTCCTACAGAACTGTGCTGTTTCATGTGAAATTCTCAGGTTATACTCTTGCTCAGGTTGGTCTTGGCGTCTTCTTCTAACTTGACATGGTATTCTTTACTACGCATGCGTTTAGACTACAATTTTCTTGTTCGACGTGGAAAGTAAACCTCTGTTTGCCATTAAGTATATAGTTACCCGCGAGTTTGCGCATACCGGGATAATGCGATGTCGATGTGGATCCCCGTCTCCATCACGCTTCAATTTGGATAATCTTCACTGCAAATAAAATAAAAACTCGGATAATCTTTCCGACTAGGAACCATCCGAAGTGGAGAACGCATCGGTCTCCCCATTGCTGCTACTGGTCTTCGCCATCATATGTACCACACGGGCCTATCCTAAATCTCCCCCAAAATCCCAATAGAGAAAGGAAACAGAATAGACGAGCTAACGACCAGTAGCGCTCTTTCTTTCTCTCTGCTTTTCCTCTCACTCACCGACAGATCCAGAGATAGGAAAATACAAGAAGAGAGGCAAGGAGCACCGACCAACCGTGCACATTTGTTTTCTTCTTCCACGCAGAGGTGGAATGCCAGGACGCACGCACTCCGCTCTGGACTAAGCATGCCCTGCTTAACTAAGAGTTCTTATTATGCAAACGACTGTTTTTTTATAGTACAGTAGTACTAGTTGTAGTTACGTGTTTGATTACTTTTTTTGAATTGATTGATTGCCTGTTATTTTATGTCGACGGCAAGTTGGCCTTTGAACACAAACAAGAGCCACACACACAGACACACACCATTACTGTCAGCAGATAATGACATGTCTCAGATAAGTGATTAGATAACAAACCCACACACATGACACATACTCCTCTTTCCTCTCTCTCTCTCGCGCTCAGCATCCAAAGCAGTGGCCGCATTCTCTTCCAAAGAAAGGAGACGCTGGACTGGTGGAGGGGAGGGGAGCGAGGCCGCGAGCTCAGGCCTGAAGCCACCGGCCTCCTTCCCCGAGCTCAAGCCTACAGCGAGCTGTAAGAATCTCTCCATCCGCGCTCAGCTATCTCACCAACTCTCTTCCTGTCCCCGTTCTTTGTCAGTTAGATCTCAGGTTACAGAGCGTACTGGCATCCTGCCTGCCTATCTTGCTGGGGCAAGCGCGTGCGTTCGCTCGAATCGCGCGGCATTTGGGTTTACTGGTGTAGATTCCGGCCCTGGTCGCTCCCAATCTGCTGTGCCTTTTCTCGTTCTGCTCTGTTTCGAGTGAGTTAATCGCGCCTAGGGTCGATTCAGTACAAGTTCAGGAGGGTTACGGGAGCAGAGATTTACTTGCCCGCTTGATCTGATGGTTGGCCGAGGTCTTGGGCGTGAAGGTACTGTAGTAGATTTGTGCGCAGCGGCATTACGGAGTTGGGAGTGTTTCTTGCCAACTCTTTATCCTCTTCCTTTTGTTTCCCCCCACTGTGGAGGGTTTGGATTTATAAAAGAGGCGAAAGATATACCAAAAATAGAGGAAGAATAACCTTGAGAGGGGATGGTAGAGTATGTTTGGTTGTGTCCAAAGTGCGGCCTGCCTATTTTTTGGTCATGGCTAAATATTGGTCTTTGTTTGCAACTTTTTTGGCATGCCAGTGCTCCTTTACCAACCCTAGTTCATTTTTAGAGCAAAGTGTTGGCCAGATCATGGTCTAGCAAATTCTCAAACGAATCTCTGGCTAGCCATATCTTTGGTAGGGCAAACTTGGGCAAAAACCAAACACGCCCGTAATGTGCCGGCGTGGGAGGACACCGGATTAGGTTGCAGTGCTTATATTCTGAAGCAGCTTCATACTTACACGCTCAAAAAAAGAAGAACGGAGCAGATTCATGTTGATGTTAGTTCGGTTCAAAAAGTAAATCGGTTCAGAAAATCTTGACGTGAGTTAAACGTCAATTAAGTTCCACATTTGTCTGGCTAACATGAAGCCAAGTTAGCCACGTCAGCGCGACACCCGTGCAACGTATCATATGCCACCAGGTTTTGGCCATGCGTGCACAAACTTGCCAATTTAGTGACTTGTCAATTTTGGCCACGTGTGCACAAACTTGCCAATTTAGTGACTGTCCACCACATTTTTCAAGTTGAACGACTAACGTGAACATCCTCGCCAAATTCATAGACCATCCGCATGTTTTACTCTTGTTATATTCTTTTGTTTATTTTGGCAAATTCCTTAGAGAATCCAAGACTTGGAAACCGTATCTGGATTATATCGTGCAATATGAAAGCAAATTAGTGCAACATGTGGAGGTAGCACGTTCACCGCCTGACCAAATCTTCGTTTGGCTACTCATCATCTGAAAATATATGGAAGTATGAGTTTTTGTGCAATGCTATAAGCCTGGGAAAATAGCTTCAGTCTTCATTTCATTGTCTTGTATGCTTTCTTAGATTTCTGTGCAGTAATAAGTAAACTAGGAGAATCTTTCTTTCCCGCTTCAAAGTGTCTACTTTCTGCTGCTCAGAAAATTTTGTTCATTAACAACTGCTTAACTTTTTGCAGTACTTATGTCTGCCAATGGAGTCATCTACAACTGATGCCAGTGATAAGCATTTGGAGAGCTACCTGACATTGGGTTTGACAGTATCACAGTCAAAGAAAAGAGATAGTAAAGTTCCAAAGGTCCTGTCGCTTCTTGCAATGTATCTTTGCAGAGCAGTTCAGAAGAATGAGAAGTTACTAGATTCTAAAAAAATAAAGGAGTCGACCACTATTTTTCATGGCCAAAGGATACCAGATCTTAGTATACAGCTCTACGCGGAACGCATTTTCAAGTATGCTGAGTGCAGTCCATCCTGCTTTGTGTTGGCACTTGTCTACATGGAGAGATATCTACAGCAGCCACATGTATACATGACACCCTTTAGTGTTCATCGCTTGCTAATTACAAGTGTGATGGTTGCTGCCAAATTCGCGGATGATGCGTAAGTACTCACAGCAACTGCTTTTCATTAATTATTTATATATCTGCTTGCATGGAAGTTGTTTTTTAAGTAGCTCTTTGTACAGAAGTATGTAGCAAAGTAAGTGTTTCATTGATCTCATGCCCCTACTAGCTAGGGGGCCGTGGATTGCTACGAAAACCACAGTAAAGTTAGTTGAAAGATTCAAACATGTTAAATTATCTGAAATCATCATGCAAGTTTACTTGGATTGGTTGTCAAGTCAGTGCCTCCAGATAATAGAAATATCTTGCAAATTACTGAAGAAAAATGCTACACCATTAGTTTTTTTTGTAGATTGTCTTATTGCAGTGCTGAAAACATCGACATCTCTTTAGGACTCAAGATAAAGATAAAGAAAATAATAGATGCAATGTACTTTGGTCCAGATTTGATGGTAGCTTTAGATTAGTTAATAAACCAACTTCACTAGTTTATGTCTAGATTTGCTCTCTGGGTGTACTAACTACTAGTAGCGATTTGCATGGTTACCTTTTTTTTTTTATAGTAAGCATTTTCTCTCTGTATATCTAAATAATTTTCCCAGTTATTTGCGCATTGTGCATTCATAAGAGCTGCTTGTCAGTTCTGCTATTTTGTGTGTGCCTGCAAACAGCATGATTTCAGTTGTCCCTGTGTCTTTATTCTGATCTGTGGAACAGTGGTTAGCATGCGACTCCCAAAAAATGAGCTAGGTGGATCTTAGCGTTGATGTTGTCTGCAGAAGAATGACAAACGTGTGTGCAGGTTTCGCAGTAACTTTCTCAATACATGTCTTGCAGGTTTTTCAACAACGCATTCTACGCTAGAGTAGGAGGAATCAGCACAATCGAGATGAATCGGCTTGAGCTGGATTTGTTGTTTAACCTGGACTTCAGGCTGAAAGTGAACCTGGAGACGTTTGGGAGCTACTGCCTGCAGCTGGAGAAACATGCAATGGCTTCACCAGAGAGACTACCAGTGCAGCTTCTCTGTATCAACGGATCTAAAGATTTGAGCTATGGCAGTAGCGCTGATGAGTTTTGTCAGAGCAAGCTGGTGCGACAAAGTTACAGCAGTCAGGCTCTCCAAGGATGTAGCTGACCAAGTTATTTGCGGCCTACGGTTTTGCAAAGCATGTGACCTGATTACTGATTATTCTTTTAGATCTGACATTTGTTCATTCAGATTACGTGAAGACGTTCTGGAGTGTTTTGAATAGTAGGGCATCAATTCTATTTTACTTCTACATCACAGTAGTTCTTGCAACCCACTTTGTTGAATTTTCGTCAGGGAGTTCGAAAAGAACAGGTCTGGACATTAGCAAGTCCTATGAGAACCGCCGTTGTGTAATTGGACCTTTTGCCAAGTATCCTATTAGCAGATGAACACTATTTTCAGTCGTATGAGAACAACCGTGATGTAATTGGATCTGTTGCCAAGTATTCTATCAGCAGATGAATCTGGCTTTTCCATGATTATGTCCGTTCTTTCTCCGTTGCTTCACACTCTCATGACATCTGGCGATTTCACTGGCATACAATTAACAAAGACACACTGGGGAAACGAACTACTGGAACTCTCCTACCTCATTATGTGAATTTTTGGTATCTGGGTCAAATTTGAACTGAAAAAAAGAGATGGGGTACCCCCTCTTCTAAACAGGCCCTAGGAATTTACAGAACAAATTACTTCAGTGAACACAGACTATCAAAGCATGTAAACCAAACATTCAACGGAATACAAATTACTTCAGTGAACACAGACTATCAAAGCATGTAAACCAAACATTCAACTGAATACAAATTACTTCAGTGAACACAGACTATCAAAGCATGTAAACCAAACATTCAACTGTTCAGGTCAGAATAATTGAGCTATGCTACACAGATATTATCAAAGCATGTAAACCGAACATGCAGCTTGAATACTATTAAGATGTAGATCCAGGTTAGAATAATTAAGTGATCATAAGCAAGCAGCTTATAGGATGAAATGAAAGCATCCAGACAGATGCCAATAGCTAATCCAACAAAAACAAATTACTTCAGTCAACACAGACATTATCAAAGCATGTAAACCGAACATGCAACTGAATACTATTCAGACGTAGATTCAGGTTAGAATAATTGAGTGATGTACTCTGGTTTTCTTATAAAAGTAGCATAAGCAAGCAGCTTCTAGGATGAAATGAAAGCATCCAAACAGATGCCAATAGCTAATCCAGCAAACCCATCAGGGTATAATTATACACAGCCCTAAAAGTAGAGCATTTATCATCACCCTAACACAAGTTCTCCTATCAACACAAACTCCCAGCCACTGGCCTTCTCCGCAGCAATTTGAACATTCCAAACATTTACCCATCTTCAGTTCCAAAACAAGCGCTTAGAGGACAGACATTCTCCTCTTGGTGTTGAGCACCCGCTGCGCATTCCCGCGTCTCCCTGCCATTATTTGGTCACGCACTGCTGGATCGAAGATGCTGCCAGCACCAGACATCAAGGAAGTTTGTGGTTGAGCAGGTGATGAACCAAGAGCTACTCTTTTATGGATACTGTAGCATAGCTTGCTCGCATTTCCAGAACCTGCAATATTGTTCCTTGACTTCCACATTGGAGGGCTTGAGAACTTGCTGCTGCTGCCAACCTCGAGTCCTTTGAACTTTCCTCTGACATCAGGAGTTGCATCAACTGCCGGTTCTGCTGCTGCTTGTTGAATTGAATTATAAGTAGCCCGTGCTCTTGCTGGCATTTGGATATGGGACAGTCGAGACATTGGCCTCTTGTCAGGAAATACAGAGATCCTCTCTCTCTCGCTTGGTAGGATCGCAATCGAGGATCGCCTCTTAGGCTGTAGAGGGATCTGTCGCATCGTAGGAACTAAAGATACACGCCGTGCTTTACCAGCAGCCTTGTCTACAACTGCTTTGTTCATCACAGGGATGTTCTCTTTGTTCTGAACTGAAGTTCCCTTACCAGCAAACCTCAGTCTGGAAGGGCCTGGCAGTGGCTGTATGTTGTTGCTTGCTTGTCTCTGCCTCATAGGAGCAAGTGGTGGTCTCTGCTGCCTCACGGGAGCAAATGATGGCCTCGTGGATGTGGATCTACCCGTATCCCTCGCAGCCTTCTTCTCATTGGCTAATTCATTCTCCAGCTCTCTAACCTGTACAAAAGAAATGTTCATAAAAACAGTAGAAGAGAAAAATGCACACAGTACAAAAGAGTCATGCATATACTTATGTTATGGGACGTAAGAAGTATGCTTGATGAGTTCTCTTACTTACCCGCTGCTGATGAGTTCTGCATGCTTGCTCAGTCTCCCTTATCTGTTGCACAGCATTGATTATGTCAGAACTTAGTTCCATGTATGAACTATTTTTTAGCCCGTCAGGTAGAAATGATAGTTGACACAACATACCTTATCCTGAAGTGTTCTGAAGACATTTTCGCGAGAAGCATATTTGAGCTGCATCAGTTGCAAGCTTTCGTTCAACTTAGCATTCTCCTTTTCCTCATGACAGAGTTTTTCAGTCTGGAATTAAATTACCAGTTAATATAGTGGCAAATGCATTTTATAATTATTAGGCAAGGTAAAAATGAACGTACCATCTGCTTGAGCTTGAAATTTTCAGCTGGATCCACTTGTTTACGAGCAGGTCCATGTTCAATAGCTCGAACCCTACTAGCAAAATTAAGCGAGCAGAGAGTTTCTCCCGAATCTGTAGAGCTTGGACTAATCTGCACAAACATAAGTGTCTTGCAATCTCCACCTGCAACAGTTAATTCATGGTGTGAACATAGCATTCTTATCTCTTCGTCTTAGTGTTTTGACATTCCAATGCTGAGGATTTATAATCAATCATTTAGATATAGTGCACTTCTTGCATAACTCTTTTAGAATGTCACTTACCTAATGAGCTTTGGAGCAGATGAGTTAGCTTGGAATTCCTATATTTGATAGCAAAAAATAAACTGAATTAGGCTATGCTTCTTCAAGTAGCTGAGCAAGATAGTTACTGAAAGCATGGGAATACTGAATAAGACTGACCTATATGGGATGTGGGTATTTTTTGAGGCAAGGGCAGCAATAACATCACCCAGTGCAGAGAGTGATTTGTTGATGAACTTTGCCTCCTTCAGCCTCTCTCCTTCTACTTCAGTTTTAGCCAAGCGCTCACTTCCAGCAAGGTCAACCAACCACATGTGGCTTCTGCTCTTTTCCCCAGTCACCAAATGCTCACTCATAACAGTGACTCTAACCAAGCTGCAAGTAGAACAAAAGTTCATATATGAAATGCTGAAATAATACCATTAATATGTCAAGTATACCAACTTAACTCTAGTTGCTAATGGTCAACCATGGATATTGAGATGTGGCAGCTGATTCCGATATATGGGCTGAATTCATTAAAACAAGTGAGATACAAGTGCCAAAATTACCTATGGGAGCGGCTGCTCAGTTCATTTACACTGGTTGATCCAACAGATCTATTTCTAGCTCCAGCTTTCAGTTTCTCCCACACACCATCTATTGTATAAATTGGAGCTTCAACCAAACCAGGCACCTCTTGTGCCCCATCAGCACTTTGCTTTATGTCCAACCTTCAGATACAACAAGATATTATGCCCCATTCTTTACTACTATAATGCCAGAATAAACAAGAAGGAATGGAAAACAAGACATTATGCCCCATTCTTTACTACTATAATGCCAGAATAAACAAGAAGGAATGGAGATATACCTTTTTGATGTTTGTTCAGAGTTGTCATCAAGAAGGTCCCTGATTTTTTCATTATAGACTTCCAGTATACTCACACAAAATGTGTACGCGACAGATGAACTTCTCTCCTCAGAGATCCTGAACAGTTCTTCAAGAGCCCTGTAATTAACACCCCTATTCTCTGGAATACCTTCCATGGTGAAGGTTTTCCCAGTTCCGGTTTGCCCGTATGCAAAGATGCATACATTGAAACCATCCATCACTGACCTCACGACTGGCAAGCTCTCAGCAAATACAGTCTCTGAAGGAAACAATTATTAGAATAAAAAAACGCATTATGGTCAACATTTTATTTACCAGGAAATAAATTCATATCTAAAATGTATTCAGGGAAGGAATGCATATGTGATTAGTTCAATCGAATTTTAGCCTCCATTTCATATCACAAAACCATGAATTGGAAACAGACGTTCAGGTATATGAAACAGAGCAGGAACAGTAGTTAAATACCTTGAGCATCAGCCGGTCCAAAAACATGATCAAACTTAAAGCTCTTCCTCTCTTTCTCTGTGGGAGCATACTGAAGGTCAGTCTCCTGGGACGGATCGACCTCAACCACTGACGAGCAGCCACGGGAGATCTCATCGGCACTTAGAGGCCGGCACCGGCAAAATACCCTGATGTTTCCCCTCAGCTCGATGAGCTCATTGTACAAACGACGCCGCAGTGCGCACTCCGCCGTGTACTTCTTCTTCAAGCCATCAAACGTTGGTGCACACTCCTCGGCACACTTAGCCACCTGCTGCTTGTACTTCTCCATCAGGTTGTTGTACTCGTCGGCACACTTAGCCAGCTGCTGCTTGTACTTCTCCTCGGCACACTTAGCCACCTGCTGCTTGTACTTCTCCATCAGGTTGTTGTACCTGTCCCCTACAAGTAGCACAAACAAGACGAAATATCAACAATTCAGCGAGCAACGAAGCAAATAGGGTTTGGATCCACCCTACTACTGTGCAAGCTTGTATGCTTACCTAGGAACCGGAGGGCAGCAGGGCGGTCTGGCGTCGCGATCCCCTTGAGCCGCGGCGACGGGATAGGGCAGTCATCTGCTTGACCCCCGAACTCCTGCAAGAAGAGGAAAACTAGACATCATTAGCAAAGAACACAGATAGCAGAGCATGGAGATGAATCAAACAATGTCTCGGAGATGAATTAGAACTAAGTAGTTCACGAGATCTGAGCGCAAGAACCCCGAATTTCGCACCTCCAAGAAGCTGCGGAGAGCCTGTCCTTCTCCTGCAACCGCCGCATCTTCCTCCTCCACGATCTCCTCAGCCGCCGCGTGTTCCTCCTCGCTGGTCGGCACCGCGTCCTCGCCCGACACTGCGGACAAATTCCCCGCCGTGAAACGGATGCGGACTAAACCCTACCGCTCAATTGCTCGCTAGAGGACCGAGAACCGTACCTTTGGGCTGCTGGGGCATCCGCGCCAGCGACGCGGGGGGCGGCGCGGGGCTCGAATCGGCGGGCAACGCGTGGCGCCTCGGGCTCCGGTGGTCCTCGGGCTCCACGGCGGCGCGCTCCTCCTCGCCTGCGAAACAAAACAAAAAAAACTCGCCGTGAGACGACCAAATCCAAACCCCCTGGCCTGGGCCCTCGCGGCGGAAGTCCAGAACGGCGCGCTGCGTACCTCGTGGCGGCTCCCGTGGCGGAGACGCCGGCGGCGGCGGGGACTGCGGTGAGGGGGAGGAGGTGGCCGGATCCGCTCCCATCGCCGAGATCTGGGGCCCGGCGGCGCGGGGGTGGAGGGTTTCGGGGCAGCGGCGGGCGTTGGAGAGGGCGGAGACTTGGTTCGGGTCGGGGAATTGAGGGTTGCCGGAGCGGCGAGCGGGCGGGCGGAGGAAGGAGAGAGAAGGGATGTGAGATGCGAGGAGAGGCGGATTGGATTTTTGAACTGGTTGGGGGGCGTTTTGGTCGCTGGGAGGAGACGACCGTTGGCGAGGGCTACGTTTTATTGCGGTTTTCCTTCCGCATTTTCGCCTCACGTAGCCACGTTTGGCCGTCCGTTTGGGCCAGCCTTGCGATGCGGTGATGGACGGCTCGGATTCTTGCTCTTCATCCGGGTTCACAGGCCTTCACCGTGTTTCCGAATTTACCTTTCCTTTTTTTTTCATGAGAATTAACCTTTTTTCTCCTAGATTTGTGTGTGCAAAATCCACCAATAAAGAGTTTCACAAATAACAAAAATTATAAATAGGTCACTGTATCACCTAGCGACGACTACAAACACCGGTGCGAGTTGGAGGCGCGCCGCCGCCCTCGCCCTCCCATCACCGGAGTTGGACAAACCTTGTCGTTGAACAACTTGTTGCAGTAGACATACGCGAAGTCGTCGTGCTAAGGCCCCAAAGGACCAGCGCACTAGACCAGAAATCATCGCCAATAATGACATCCATAGATCGGAAGAGAATGACCTGAAAACACACCAACGAACATGAAAACGGACCGGATCCCAGGAGATCCGCCCGACACACAACCTCATGCTAAGTGCACAACCAGAGCGAGGATAGGGCGGGGAGGAACTTATTACCAAATCGGGGTGTTGCCGCCACACCATCTCAAAGAAGACATGGAAAAACGTCAAACAAGAAAAGAGAACCCTTCCGCCAATGAGAGGCCGATGTCGTAGATATGCTAGCTAGGTGTACCACGATAGGCCCTTAATTTCGGTAAGCCCGGGTGGCCCAAAGATGGTGGTGAGACCTTGGCCCGACCGGGCGGCCTACTTGCCGGAAACCAAAGAAGGAAAGTTCCGGTCTGGAGACAAGCTGCCGGATCCGGCCCATGATGAAGGTTGGTCGGATCAGTGACGTGCACAACAAGGAGCATCCTGCGTAGTTTAGGCTTAGTCGTATCCAGCAGGATCTCTACCTTGTAAGTTGTAACCCTAGATCCGAAGCCTTTATAAGTCGGATCCTCAGAGCCCTTGCGGCAGAACAAGACCTCTTGTTGTAGTCGCGCACTTGTTGCCTTATAGTGAATTATAGCAACACGTAGGATCTCGCCTTCGTTGCAAGGTCTGAAGCTGGGTAACTCGTGTGACCCCGTCCCGGTGACTCCTCGCCCCATGGCTCTCCCTTTCTCTCCCCTTCGTGAGGCTCCCCTCACCAGAGACTCGTCCAATACACAACGATAGTTGGCACCCACGGGGGCCAGCAGCGTTGGGAGGCTAGTTCCAAGCGGGATCGGCCTTCACAGGCATCGGCGATGTCGCCATTGGACGCGTCCTCTACGCCGACAACATCCCCATCGTCCCCAACGATGAGTGATGGGTTCTGGCCAAGGAGAACATTGTCCACTATTCCGTCATCCCCATCGGCGAAATTCACATCTTCATCGGCGAAACTGGCCGCTCTTCTAGGTTTGCCGGATCAAGCCCCGCACAGACCACCGTTGAGCAGGGCACATTTGCAGAAGGTGAACATGATAGTGGAAGACCAATGCATATCCGCCTGGTCTTCCCATGCGTTAGAGAAGCAAAGGTGCCACTTCATCTACCATGTTGGATCTACGTCCGGAACCGCCCTCGAGGGGAACGCATGATCCAACGAGCCCGTCGTAGAGGATGAAAACGACGAATCCATCTTGGACGCCTTTAACCTCGAACTCGATGATGTTTCACCGATGAACTCGGCGAAATACGAGGCAGCCTTGAAGGAGTCGATGAAGATCTAGTAGCAGTTGACCAACCTCCGGCTGCCCAACAAGTCTTTGCGACCATGACGGAGCTAGCCGGGGAAGTAACTACCAACCCGCCACCCAATCCGGAAGTGGAACAAGAAGCGGGACAGGAGGACGAAGTCATGGATGAAGCTAGGCGGAACAACCCTCCGCCACCATAGACCCAGTTTCGTTGCAGCAAGACATGTTACCACCCGGAACCGTATGTTCCCCTGCACCACTCCGCGATGATCCTGACAGATACAGAGAACTCTTGGTCACGCCCATCACGCTACATCGTGTAAGGGAGTTAACTAGGCTCGATGGCATGCGTGAGGAACTCCTCACGAAATCCAAGAAAATTGAGAAAACCTCTCAAGAAACCTTGGACCTACACCGAAATGCCCTGCTAGCTTAAAATAAAGCTAGTGAACTCCAGAAGAAGCTCATGGCGGAATACAAGGAAGTGCAGGAGCAAAAGAAGAAGAGGCGTAGTGAAAATGTCACCCCTCGCCACCTCGGCTTTGACACCACCCAGCCCAAGCCTAAAAACAACCGTCAATGTATATACACCAAAAGGTTTCAAAAAAAATGTATATACACCAAACGGTCGGAAGTGATGATAACACCGAAGGAAAACTGGCACATGCAAAGCACCTCTTGGACGAGTGCGAAGATCCGACGACAATTGACAAGGCTACATACATCTTGGCCAAAGTAGTACACCAACAGTCAAAAGCATATACCTCCAAGAGGCTGGGCTCCGACCCCTACACCTGCATGTCTAGCACACACAAGCCGGATCCAAAGGACAACCAGTCCTGGACCAGATCCTCGGAACACCGAAGGAGAGAAGCTAGGAACTGCAAGGACCCTATTCCAATACCCTCTAGTACGAAGGACAAAGGAAAGGTGTTGCGCCTCGTCTACGCTGACATTGAGGATGTTCACACCTCCATTTTGTTCGGTAGTGGGCACGAATGCATTCTGGACTCAACGTCGTCTTAGGAATTTGCTAAGATGAGCAAAGAGCACACACAAGCACTTTTACCCAGGTTCGGGCCGTCCTTTGGCTAACAACCCTACGTCCTGCTTTGATAGATTATCTGGGGTGGACAAGATGATGAACACAGTGGTGCCGCGAGGATGCTTTAGCTAGCTTCTACACCTCCCGGGTTTCCTCTTCCTCACGAATGATCTTCTCAATGTATCTATCGAGATACTTTCTCTCTTCTCCTCTAAAACACGAATACGTTCTCCTCTCGAATGGCACACTTCTCTCTTAAACCCTAGGGTAGATCCTTCTGAGCCGACCCTCTCCCACGTCGGCGAGGTGCCTCCTTTTATACCTCAAGGATCCACCACAACAGCTAGATCGGGCACCGCCCAAGGGAGTTCCGGGCTCAATAATCGTTCGAGGCTACGTGGTCTTCAGGCAAGTGGGCGGTGCCGGTGGCCAATGGATGGCCACAGAAGGTGCGCTGACGTACTTCATGGCGGGGTTAGAGCTTGGGCAGCGAGCTATCACTCCTATCTGTTGCGCAGGCAGCTGTCTGCCCATGCCATGATGGTGCGCAAGGACGCATGCCCGTTGCCTCTTCCCAAGGCCCAGTTGCGGCGGGCGCAGGATTTTGACAATGGGTATTCAAATTTGATATTTTATTTTTTAAAACGTTGACCAACGGGGGAATGATCTCTCCCTTAGCTATACGTTGTTAGGTAGAATGAGACTCTCCCCACGGATGGACGCTAGGATGATAACCCGGTTTAAAGTCCACCCCTCCCTGCGAAATTACCGCGAGATTGGGATTCGAATCCGGGTGGGCTGGCTACTGATAACGCGTGAAGCACACGTCTGTTGGGAACCCCAAGTGGAAGGTGCATATAGAAGCAAGTTTCCTCAGTATGAAACCAAGGTTATCAAACCATTAGGAGTTAAGGACCACGTGAAGGTTGTTGGCGGAGGAGTGTAGTGCGGCGCAACACCAGTGATTCCGGCGCAGTGAGGTTGTCAATCTCACCGGCTTGCTGAAAACAAAGGATTAAACGTATGGTGTGGAGAATGATGTTTGTTTGCAAAGAACAACAGAGAACAAAGATTGCAGTAGATTGTATTTCAGATGTAAAAGAATGGACCGAGGTCCATAGTTCACTAGTGGTGTCTCTCCAATAAAATAAATAGCATGTTAGGTGAACAAATTACAGGTGGGCAATTGACAAATAAAGATTCAATACATATCATGATGATCACTATGAGATTTAATCAGGGCATTACGACAAAGAACATAGACCGCCATCCAGCATGCATCTATGCCTAAATAGTCCACCTTCAGATTAGCATCGCACCCCTTCCAGTATTAAGTTGCAAACAACAGACAATTGCATTAAGTATGGTGCGTAATGTAATCAACACAAATATCCTTAGACAAAACATTGATGTTTTATCCCTAGTAGCAACAACACATCCACAACCTTAGAACTTTCTGTCACTGTCCCAGATTCAATGGAGGCATGAACCCACTATCGAGCATAAATACTCCCTCTTGGAGTTACAAGTATCAACTTGGCCAGAGCCTCTACTAGCAACGGAGAGCATGCAAGAACATAAACAACACATATATGATAGATTGATAATCAACTTGACATAGTATTCTATATTCATCGGATCCCACCAAACACAACATGTAGCATTACAAATAGATGATCTTGATCATGTTAGGCAGCTCACAAGATCTAAACATGATAGCACAAGAGGAGAAGACAACCATCTAGCTACTATGGACCCATAGTCCAAGGATGAACTACTCACGTATCAATCCGGAGGCGGGCATGGTGATGTAGAGCCCTCCGGTGATGATTCCCTCTCCGGCAGGGTGGAGGCGATCTCCTGAATCCCGAGATGGGATTGGCGGCGGCGGCGTCTCGGAAGTATTTCCGTATCGTGGCTCTCGGTAATAGGGTTTCGCGAGAGTATAAGTAGGCGAAGGGCGGCGTTGGAGGGCACGGGGCCCACACCATAGGCCGGCGCGGCCTATGCAGGCCGCGCCGCGCCTATGGTGTCGGCCCTCGTGGCCCCACTTCGTATGCTCTTCTTCGGAAGCTCCGTGGAAAAATAAGATCCCGGGCGTTGATTTCGTCCAATTCCGAGAATATTTCCTTTGTAGGATTTCTGAAACCAAAAACAGAAAACAGCAACTGGCGCTTCGGCATCTTGTTAATAGGTTAGTGCCGGAAAATGCATAATAATGATGTAAAATATGTATAAAACATGTGAGTATTGTCATAAAAGTAGCATGGAACATAAGAAATTATAGATACGTTGGAGACGTATCAAGCATCCCCAAGCTTAGTTCCTACTTGCCCTCGAGTAGGTAAACGATAACAACAATAATTTCTGAAGTGACATGCTACCAACATAATCTTGATCAACATTATTGTAAAGCATATGAAATGAATGGAGTGATTCAAAGCAATAGATTGCTAACAAAGAGATAATGACTAAACAACTGAATCATATAGCAAAACTTTTCATGAATAGTACTTTCAAGACAAGTATCAACAAGACTTGCATAAGAGCTAACTCATAAAGCAATAGATTCAAAGTAGAAGGCATTGAAGCAACACAAAGGATGATTAAGTTTCAGCAATTGCTTTCAACTTGTAACATATATATCTCATGGATAATTGTCAACATAGAGTAATATAACAAGTGCAATAAGTAAACATGTAAGAATCAATGCACACAGCTAACACAAGTGTTTGCTTCTAAGATAGAAAGAAGTAGGTAAACTGACTCAACATAAAGTAAAAGAAAGGCCCTTCGCAGAGGAAGCATGGATTACTATTTTTGTGCTAGAGCTTTTATTTTGAAAACATAGAAACAATTTTGTCAACGGTAGTAATAATTCATATGTGTTATGCATAATACTTCCTACAAGTTGCAAGCCTCATGCATCGAATACCTATAGTGCCCGCACCTTGTCCTAATTAGCTTGGATTACATGGATTATCATTGCATAACATATGTTTCAACCAAGTGTCACAAAGGGGTACCTCTATGCCGCCTGTACAAAGGTCCAAGGAGATAAATCGCATTTGATTTCTCGTTTTTGAATAATCTCAACTTAGGACATCCATACCGGGACAACATAGAAAACAGATATTGGACTCCTCTTTAATGCATAAGCATTCAACAACAGATAATATTCTCATAAGAGATTGAGGATGAATGTCCAAACTGAAAACTTCCACCATGATACATGGCTTTGGTTAGCGGCCCAATGTTCTTCTCTAACATATGCATACTCAAACCATTTGATCATGATAAATCACCGTTACTTCAGACAAGACGAACATGCATAGCAACTCACATGATATTCAACAAAGGTGTAAAAAGTTGATGGCGTCCCCAGAACCATGGTTACCGCTCAACAAGCAACTTATAAGAACTAAAACACATAGCTGCATATTCATCACCACAATAGTTTTTAAGCTATTTTCCCATGAGCTATATATTGCAAAGACAAAGGAATAAAATTTTAAAGGTAGCACTCAAGTAATTTACTTTGGAATGGCAGAAAAATACCACATAGTAGGTAGATATGGTGGACACAAATGGCATGGGTTTTGGCTCAAGGTGTTTGGATGCACGAGAAGCATTTCCTCTCAGTACAAGGCTTTGGCTAGCAAGGTTGTTTGAAGCAAACACAAGTATGAACAGGTACAACAAAACTTACACAAGAACATATTGTAAGCATTATAAGACTCTACACTGTCTTCCTTGTTGTTCAAACACTTTTACCAGAAATATCTAGACCTTAGAGAGACCAATCATGCAAACCAAATTTCAACAAGCTCTACGGTAGTTCTCCACTAATAGATTTAAACTACATGATGCAAGAGCTTAAACATGATCTATGAGAGCTCAAAACAATTGCCAAGTATCAAGTTATTCAAAACCATATGAAGCATTTTCTGATTCCAACCAAATAGCAATCAACGAAGCAATTTTCAGCCTTCGCCATGAACATTAAAGCATAACTAAGAACACAAGTGTTCAAATGAAAAAGCGGAGCGTAATATCTCCAATACAAGGATGGTGGGATCCAACTTTATTCAAACCAAAACAAAAACAAAAGCAAACAGACGCTCCAAGTAAAGAACATAAGATGTGATGGAATAAAAATATAGTTTCACTAGAAGTGACCGATAAGTTGTCGATGAAGAAGGGGATGCCTTGGGCATCCCCAAGCTTAGATGCTTGAGTCTTCTTGAAATATGCAGGGATGAACCACGGGGGCATCCCCAAGCTTAGACTTTTCACTCTTCTTGATCATATTGTATCATCCTCTTCTCTTGACCCTTGAAAACTTCCTCCACACCAAACTTAAAGCAAACTCATTAGAGGGTTAGTGCATAATCAAAAATTCACATATTCAGAGGTGACGTAATCATTCTTAACACTTCTGGACATTGCACAAAACTTCTGAAAGTTAATGGAACAAAGAAATCCATTCAACATAGCAAAAGAGGCAATGCGAAATAAAAGGCAGAATCTGTCAAAACAGGACAGTCCGTAAAGACGATTTTTTCTAAGGCACTTAACTTGCTCAGACGGAAAAACTCAAAACTAATGAAAGTTGCGTACATATCTGAGGATCACACACGTAAATTGGCAGATTTTTTTGATTTTTCTACAGAGAGATCTACGCAAATTCGTGACAGACACAATGCTTGCGCAGAAATCCAAATCTAGCATCAACTTTACTATAGAGACTTTACTTGGCACAAAAAACATGATAAGGAGAGGTTGCTACAGTAGTAACAACTTCCAAGACTCAACAATATAGTAGTAAAATAAAACCATGGGTTATCTTCCAAGAAGTGCTTTTCTTTATAGCCATTAAGATGGGCTCAGTAATTTTAATGATGCTCTCGCAAGAAATAAGATTTGAAGCAAAAGAGAGCATCAAGAAGCAAATTCAAAACACATTTAAGCCTAACCCACTTCCTATGCATAGGAATCTTGTACACAAATAAATTCATGAAGAACAAAGTGACAAGCATATGAAGATAAAACACGAGTAACTTCAAAATTTTCAACATGTAGAGAGGTGTTTTAGTACCATGAAAATTTCTACAACCATATTTTCCTCTCTCATAATAATTTCCAGTAGCATCATGAACAAACTCAACAATATAACTATCACATAAAGCATTCTTGTCATGATCCACATGCATAAAAGTATCATTACTCTCCACATAAGCATAATCAATTTTATTAGTAATAGTGGGAGTAAAACTATCACAACCATCATTGTAATAATCATAAATTGCAGGCATGGTATAATCATAATAAACTTTATCCTCCATAGTAGGTGGCACCAAAATACCACTATCATTATTATCATCATAAATGGGAGGCAAAGTATCATCAAAGAAAATTTTCTCCTCAAAACTTGGGGGACCAAAAATATCACAACTAGCTTCCCCAAGCTTAAATTCTTCCATAACATTAGCAATAATAGTGTTCAAAGAGTTCATGCTAAAAACATTGCTACAACTATTTTGCAAACAAAGTTCCATGGGTTTTTTAATTCTCTCTTCAAACACATCATGTCCTAATTCAATATAAAGTTCATAAATATCTCTAATTTTTTTTTGTTTTCCATTAAGCCTAACTAGTGAAGTCACACAACTTAGTGTTCTCAGGAGTATTCATTTTAACAGTAGTAAAAGTAAACTAAGCAAACAGAATAAAATAAAGTAAAGACAAGTAACTAATTTTTGTGTGTTTTTGATATAGAGATAACAAGACAGTAAATAAAATAAAGTAAAGCAAGACAAAAACAAAGTAAAGAGATTGGATGTGGAAGACTCCCCTTGCAGCGTGTCTTGATCTCCCGGCAACGGCGCTGAAATTTAGCTTGATAACGCGTGAAGCACACGTCCATTGGGAACCCCAAGTGGAAGGTGTGATGCGTATAGAAGCAAGTTTTCCCTCAGAAAAGGTTATCGAACCAGTAGGAGTCAAGGACCACGTGAAGGTTGTTGGTGGAGGAGTGTAGTGCGGCGCAACACCAGTGGAGTCCGGCGCCAACGTGGAACCTGCACAACACAATCAAGATACTTTGCCCCAACGTAACAGTGAGGTTGTCAATCTCACCTGCTGAAAACAAAGGATTAAACGTATGGTGTGAAGAATGATGTTTGTTTGCAAAGAACAACAGAGAACAAAGATTGCAGAGATTGTATTTCGGATGTAAAAGAATGGACCGGGGTCCACAGTTCACTCGTAGTGTCTCTCCAATAAGATAAATAGCATGCTGGGTGAACAAATTACAGGTGGGCAATTGACAAATAAAGATTCAATACATATCATGATAATCACTATGAGATTTAATCAGGGCATTACGACAAATAACATAGACCGCCATCCATGCATCTATGCCTAAATAGTCCACCTTCAGGTTAGCATCCGCACCCCTTCCAGTATTAAGTTGCAAACAACAGACAATTGCATTAAGTATGGTGCGTAATGTAATCAACACAAATATCCTTAGACAAAGCATTGATGCTTTATCCCTAGTAGCAAGCACATCCACAACCTTAGAACTTTTGTCACTGTCCCGATTCAATGGAGGCATGAACCCACTATCGAGCATAAATACTCCCTCCTGGAGTTACAAGTATCAACTTGGCCAGAGCCTCTACTAGCAACGGAGAGCATGCAAGAACATAAACAACACATATATGATAGATTGATAATCAACTTGACATAGTATTCTATATTCATCGGATCCCACCAAACACAACATGTAGCATTACAAATAGATGATCTTGATCATGTTAGGCAGCTCACAAGATCTAAACATGATAGCACAAGAGGAGAAGACAACCATCTAGCTACTGCTATGGACCCATAGTCCAAGGATGAACTACTCACGCATCAATGGAGGCGGGCATGGTGATGTAGAGCCCTCTGGTGATGATTCCCCTCTCCGGTAGGGTGCCGGAGGCGATCTCCTGAATACCCCGAGATGGGATTGGCGGCGGCGTCTCTGGAAGTATTTTCGTATCGTGGCTCTCGGTAATAGGGTTTTCGCGACGGAGAGTATAAGTAGGCGGAAGGGCAGCGTTGGAGGGCACGGGGCCCCACACCATAGGCCGGCGCGCGGGCCCATGCAGGCCGCGCCGCCCTATGGTGTCGGCCCCTCGTGGCCCCACTTCGTATGCTCTTCGGTCTTCTGGAAGTGGAAAAATAAGACCCTGGGCGTTGATTTCGTCCAATTCCGAGAATATTTCCTTTGTAGGATTTCTGAAACCAAAAAAGCAGAAAACAACAACTGGCTCTTCGGCATCTTGTTAATAGGTTAGTGCCGGAAAATGTATAATAATGATGTAAATGTTGGAGATATGCCCAAGAGGCAATAATAAAGTGGTTATTATAATATCTTTGTGTTTATGATAAATGTTTATATACCATGCTATAATTGTATTAACCGAAACATTGATACATGTGTGTTATGTAAACAACAAGGAGTCCCTAGTAAGCCTCTTGTATAACTAGCTTGTTGATTAATAGATGATCATGGTTTCGTGATCATGAACATTGGATGTTATTAATAACAAGGTTATGTCATTAATTGAATGATATAATGGACACACACCCAAATGAGCGTAGCATAAGATCAAGTCATTAAGTTCATTTGCTATAAGCTTTCAATACATAGTTGTCTTAATCCTTCGACCATGAGATCATGTAAATCACTTACACCGAAAGGGTACTTTGATTACATCAAACGTCATTGCGTAAATGGGTGACAATAAAGGTGGGATTAAGTATTTGGAAAGTGTGAGTTGAGGCATATGGATCAACAGTGGGATTTGTCCATCCCGATGACGGATAGATATACTCTGGGCCCTCTCGGTGGAATGTCATCTGATTAGCTTGCAAGCATATGAATAGTTCATAAGAGATCACATACCACGGTACGAGTAAAGAGTACTTGTCGGTAACGAGGTTGAACAAGGTATGGAGATACCGATGATCAAACCTCGGACAAGTAAAATATCGCGAGACAAAGGGAATTGGCATCGTATGTAAATGGTTCAATCGATCACTAAGTCATCTTTGAATATGTGGGAGCCATTATGGATCTCCATATCCCGCTATTGGTTATTGCTCGGAGAGGAGTTTCGACCATGTCTGCATAGTTCGCGAACCGTAGGGTGACGCGCTTAAGGTTCGATGTCGCATAAGTAGATTTGAATATGGTATGGAGACGAAGTTTGTTCGGAGTCTCGGATGTGATCCATGATCACGAGGAGGTCCGGAATAGTCCGGAGAATAAGATTCATATAAGGGAAGTTGATTTCTGGGTTTCGGAAATGTTCGGGATTTTCCGGTGTTGACTGGAAGGTTCTAGAAGGTTCCGGAAGGGTCCACCATGGGGCCCACGACCTAGGAGGCCCACCGTGGGCCGAGGGGATGCTCCCTGGCCTAATGGGCCAGGGGCACTTGGCCCCCAAGGCCCAGGCCGGCCAACCCCCTAGGGTTTCCCTGGGGGGGATCAACTTGGGGGAGGGGAAAGCCCCTCTCCCCCCTTGGCCGCCCCCCCAACCCTAGATGGGAAGGGGGCCACCTTGGCCGGCCCCCCCTATATAAAGAGGGGAGGGGGTGGCCGGCCACACCATCCCCCCATTGCCTCCTCCTCTGGCCGCCTCTCCCTCCACCATACGCTGCTCCGGCTTAGGCGAAGCCCTGCAGCTTTCTTCCTCCACCACCACCACCACGCCGTCGTGCTGCTGGACGTTGGAGGAGATCTACCACACCTCCGCTGCCCGCTGGAACGGGAGAGGAAGGAGCTTCATCGACACCGTACGCGCGACCGAGTACGGAAGTGCTGCCGGATTGCAGCACCGGGGACGATCGTCTACACCAACAACGAGATTAATCTCGTAGGCTTTGGAATCTTCGAGGGTTAGTCTCATCTCCATCTCGTTGCTTAGATCTAGTAGATTGGATCTTGGGTGTTCCATAGATTAGATCTGTTGGTTTTATTCGCTTTGCGGTAGGAAATTTTTGTTTTCTATGCAACGAACCCCATCAGTGGTATCAGAGCCACGTCTATGCATAGATCTGTTGCACGAGTAGAACACAATGGTTTGTGGGCGGTGATGCTTTTGTTGCTTTAGTTTGTGTACTTTGCTTCTTGCGGGATGGTGGGATGAAGCGGCCCGGGCTAACTTTACATGACCGCGTCTCATGAGACTTGCTCCACGCTTGACATGCAACTTGTATTGCATAAGTGGCTTTGCGGGTGTCTGTCTCTCCCACCATAGTGAAGATTGTAATTTGCACTTCTATTGTCAACACTAGTATCACCGTTGTGGTTCATGTTCGTAGGTAGATTGGATCTTACTCGAAAACCCTAAACCACGTAAAAGATGCAAACCAAATTAGAGGCGTCTAACTTGTTTTTGTAGGGTTTGGTGATGTGATATGGCCATAATGTGATGATGATTATATTTGATGTATGAGATGTTCATTGTTGTATTGTGGCAACCGGCAGGAGCCTAATGGTTGTCTTTAATTTTTGTTAAAGACCTGCGTGTCTATTCATCATGTAATAGCTTTATTTCAAGTAGTTGTTATAGTAGCTATAAGTGATGGACAACCATGAAGCGGCGCCACTGACCTTGACGCCATGCTGGTGATGATGGAGATCATGTCCGTGCTTTGGAGATGGAGATCAAAAGCACAAGAAGAAAGGCCATATCATATCACACATTATGAATTGCATGTGATGTTAATCCTTTTATGCATCTTATTTTGCTTAGATCGCGACGGTAGCATTATAAGATGATCCCTCTCACTAAATATCAAGATAATAAAGTGTTCATCCTTAGTATGCACCGTTGCTAAGACTTGTCGTTTCGAAGCATCTCGTGATGATCGGGTGTGATAGACTCTACATGTGCATACAACGGGTGCAAGCCAGATTTGCACACGCGGATACTAAGGTTGCCTTGACGAGCCTAGCATGTACAGACATGGTCTCGGAACACGGGATACCGAAAGGTAGAGCATGAGTCATATGAATGATATGATGAACACTTTGAGTGTTCGCCTTTGAAGCTACATCTTTTCTCGTGAAGATCGGACTTGGTGTAGTGGATTTGGTTCGTGTAATCACTAAGACAATGCGAGGGATGTTGTTTTGAGTGGGAGTTCACCTAGTTAATTTAAGAATTAAAATTGAACTCTATTTATCATAAACTTAGTCTAAACTCTTTGCAAATATGTTGTAGATCATGGCGCCCCCTCCATCAATTTTAATCAGTTCCTAGAGAAAGAAAAGCTTAAGGGCAATGGTAGCAACTTCACTGACTGGTTCCGTCATGTGAGGATTTTCCTCACTGGCGTAAGCATGCAATATGTGCTCGAAGCACCGCTAGGTCCCCCACCACCTCCTGCAGTATCCGAGGACATAAAGAATGTTTATGAGACTCGGGTAACTCGGTACTCCGAAGTTCAGTGTGCCATCCTGTGCAGTTTAGAGGCAGAGCTCCAAAAGCGTTTTGAGCACCACGACCCTTGTGATATGATGCGTGAGCTCAAACTTATCTTTGAAACTCATGCGGCCGTGGAGAGCTATGAGGCCTCGAAACAGTTCTTTAACTGCATGATGGAAGAGGGCAGCTCCGTTAGTGAGCACATGTTCGCAATGTCCGGACATGCGAAGAAGCTCAGTGACTTGGGGATTGTGATCCCTAACCAGCTGGGTATTCATCGTGTCCTCCAATCACTGCCACCAAGTTACAAGAACTTCATGATGAACTACAACATGCAGAACATGAACAAAGAGTTACCTGAACTCTTCTCCATGCTGAAGTCTGCTGAAGTAGAAATAAAGAAGGAGAACCAAGTGTTGATGGTCAACAAGACCACCAGTTTCAAGAAGCAGGGCAAGCCTAACAAGGGCAACTTCAAGAAGGGCGGCAAGAAAGTTGCAGCGCCTCCTGAGAAGCCTAAGGCTGGTCCTAAGCCTGAGACTGTGTGCTACTACTGCCAGGGGAAGGGGCACTGGAAGCGGAATTGCACCAAATACTTGGCCGATCTGAAGAGCGGCCACGTCAAGAAGAAAGGTATATTTGATATACATGTTATAGATGTCTATCTTACTGGTTCTCGTAGTAGTGCCTGGGTATTTGATACTGGTTCGGTTGCTCACATTTGTAACTCGAAACAGGAACTGCGGAATAAACGAAGCCTGGCAAGGGACGAGGTGACGATGCGTTGGAAATGGATCCAAGGTCGATGTGATCGCCGTCGGCACGCTCCCTCTACATCTACCTTCGGGATTAGTTTTAAACCTTAATAATTGTTATTTGGTACCTGCGTTGAGCATGAACATTATATCTGGATCTTGTTTGATGCAAGACGGTTATTCGTTTAAGTCTGAGAATAATGGTTGTTCGATTTATATGAGTAATGTCTTTTATGGCCATGCACCTGAGATGAATGGTTTATTCTTGTTAAATCTCGATAGTAGTGATACACATGTTCATAACATTGATGCTAAGCGAATTAAATTGAATGATAATTCTACTTATATGTGGCACTGTCGTCTTGGTCATATTGGAGTGAAGCGCATGAAGAAACTCCATTCCGATGGACTTCTTGAGTCACTTGACTTTGAGTCACTTGACAGATGCGAAGCATGTCTAATGGGAAAAATGACTAAGACTCCATTTTCTGGCACAATGGAGCGAGCTACAGACTTATTGGAAATCATACATACCGATGTGTGCGGACCAATGAGTGTAGCATCGCGCGGTGGTTATCGTTATGTTCTAACCTTCACGGATGATCTGAGTAGATATGGGTATATTTACTTTATGAAACACAAGTCCGAGACTTTTGAGAAGTTCAAGGAATTCCAAAGTGAAGTAGAAAATCAACGTAACAAGAAGATTAAGTTTCTGCGTTCTGATCGCGGAGGCGAATATCTGAGTTATGAGTTTGGCATGCATTTAAAGAAATGCGGAATACTTTCACAATTGACACCGCCGGGAACACCACAGCGCAATGGTGTGTCCGAACGTCGTAATCGAACTCTCTTAGATATGGTTCGTTCTATGATGTCTCTTACCGATTTGCCATTATCGTTTTGGGGTTATGCTTTAGAGACAGCCGCATTCACTTTAAATAGGGCACCATCTAAATCCGTTGAAACGACACCGTATGAATTATGGTTTGGAAGAAACCTAAGCTGTCGTTCCTTAAAGTTTGGGGTTGCGATGCTTATGTAAAGAAGTTACAACCTGACAAGCTAGAACCCAAAGCGGAGAAATGCGTCTTCATAGGATACCCTAAAGAAACAATTGGGTATACTTTCTATCACAGATCCGAAGGCAAAATCTTTGTTGCCAAGAACGGATCCTTTCTTGAGAAGGAGTTTCTCACTAAAGAAGTGACTGGAAGAAAAGTAGAACTCGACGAGGTTGATGAACCTTCTCTCATAGATCAGAGTAGCGCAGTGCCGGAAGAAGTTCCTGTGCAGCCTGCACCGATAGGAGAGGAAGCAAATGATGATGATCATGAAACTTCGAACGAGGAAGCTACTGAACCTCGCAGATCGACGAGGGAACGTACCACTCCTGATTGGTATGATCCCTGTCTAAATGTCATGATTGTGGACGACAATGATGAGGACCCTGCGACGTATGAAGAAGCGATGATGAGCCCAGATTCCAACAAATGGCAAGAAGCCATGAAATCCGAAATGGGATCCATGTATGATAACAAAGTATGGACTTTGGTAGACTTACCTGATAGCCGCAAGGCTGTCGAGAATAAATGGATCTTCAAGAGAAAAACAGATGCTGATGGTAATATTACTGTCTATAAAGCTCGACTTGTCGCAAAGGGTTTCCGACAAATTCAAGGAGTTGACTACGATGAGACTTTCTCACCTGTAGCGAAGCTAAAGTCTGTGAGGATTTTGTTAGCAATAGCTGCATTTTTCGATTATGAGATTTGGCAGATGGATGTCAAAACGGCGTTCCTTAATGGAGACATTGAGGAAGAGTTGTATATGGTACAACCCAAAGGTTTTGTCGATCCTAAAAATGCTGACAAGGTATGCAAACTTCAGCGTTCCATTTATGGACTGAAGCAAGCATCCCGGAGTTGGAACCTACGCTTTGATAGAGTGATCAAAGACTTTGGTTTTATACGGACTCATGGTGAGGCCTGTATTTACAAGAAAGTGAGTGGGAGCTCTGTAGCGTTCCTGATATTATATGTAGATGACATATTATTGATTGGGAATGATATAGAACTTTTAAGCAGCATTAAAGGTTATTTGAATAAGTCTTTTTCAATGAAAGACCTTGGTGAAGCAGCATACATTTTAGGCATCAAGATTTATAGAGATAGATCAAGACGCCTAATAGGCCTTTCACAGAGTACATACCTGGACAAGATTCTAAAGAAGTTTAGAATGGATGAAAGCAAGAAAGGGTTCTTGCCTATGTTGCCAGGTAAGGTCTTGAGTAAGACTCAAGGTCCGGCTACGGCAGATGAAAGAGAGAGGATGAGCAAGATCCCCTATGCTTCGGCAGTAGGCTCTATCATGTACGCCATGCTGTGTACTAGACCGGATATCGCACATGCTGTTAGTTTGACCAGCAGATATCAAAGTGATCCAGGGATGGAACACTGGACAGCGGTCAAGAATATCCTGAAGTACTTGAAAAGGACTAAGGATATGTTTCTTTGTTATGGCGGTGACCAAGAGCTCGTTGTAACCAGTTACACCGATGCAAGTTGGAACACCGACCCTGATGACTCTAAGTCTCAGTCTGGGTACGTGTTTATATTGAATGGTGCGGCAGTAAGCTGGAGCAGTTCCAAGCAGTGCACGGTGGCGAAATCTTCAACATAATCTGAATATATAGCGGCTTCAGAGGCTTCATCGGAAGCGGTATGGATGAAGAGGTTCATTGTTGAGCTTGGTGTGGTTCCTAGTGCATTGGACCCGCTAGTCATTTATTGTGACAACACGGGTGCCATCGCCAATGCAAAGGAACCAAGGTCACACAAGAAGCTGAAGCATATCAAGCTGCGTTTTCATTCGATTCACGAGTACATCGAAGATGGTGAAGTAGAGATTTGCAAAGTACACACGGATCTGAATGTTGCAGATCCGTTGACTAAAGCTCTCCCAAGGGCAAAGCATGACCAACACCAGAATGCCATGGGTGTTAGGTACCTTACAATGTAATCTAGATTATTGACTCTAGTGCAAGTGGGAGACTGTTGGAGATATGCCCAAGAGGCAATAATAAAGTGGTTATTATAATATCTTTGTGTTTATGATAAATGTTTATATACCATGCTATAATTGTATTAACCGAAACATTGATACATGTGTGTTATGTAAACAACAAGGAGTCCCTAGTAAGCCTCTTGTATAACTAGCTTGTTGATTAATAGATGATCATGGTTTCGTGATCATGAACATTGGATGTTATTAATAACAAGGTTATGTCATTAATTGAATGATATAATGGACACACACCCAAATGAGCGTAGCATAAGATCAAGTCATTAAGTTCATTTGCTATAAGCTTTCAATACATAGTTGTCTTAATCCTTCGACCATGAGATCATGTAAATCACTTACACCGAAAGGGTACTTTGATTACATCAAACGTCATTGCGTAAATGGGTGACAATAAAGGTGGGATTAAGTATTTGGAAAGTGTGAGTTGAGGCATATGGATCAACAGTGGGATTTGTCCATCCCGATGACGGATAGATATACTCTGGGCCCTCTCGGTGGAATGTCATCTGATTAGCTTGCAAGCATATGAATAGTTCATAAGAGATCACATACCACGGTACGAGTAAAGAGTACTTGTCGGTAACGAGGTTGAACAAGGTATGGAGATACCGATGATCAAACCTCGGACAAGTAAAATATCGCGAGACAAAGGGAATTGGCATCGTATGTAAATGGTTCAATCGATCACTAAGTCATCATTGAATATGTGGGAGCCATTATGGATCTCCAGATCCCGCTATTGGTTTTGCTCGGAGGGGTCTCGACCATGTCTGCATAGTTCGCGAACCGTAGGGTGACGCGCTTAAGGTTCGATGTCGCATAAGTAGATTTGAATATGGTATGGAGACGAAGTTTGTTCGGAGTCTCGGATGTGATCCAGGATGTCACGAGGAGGTCCGGAATAGTCCGGAGAATAAGATTCATATAAGGGAAGTTGATTTCTGGGTTTCGGAAATGTTCGGGATGTTCCGGTGTTGACTGGAAGGTTCTAGAAGGTTCCGGAAGGGTCCACCATGGGGCCCACGACATGGGAGGCCCACCGTGGGCCGAGGGGATGCTCCCTGGCCTAATGGGCAGGGGCACTTGGCAGGCAGTTGTTGGAGATATGCCCAAGAGGCAATAATAAAGTGGTTATTATAATATCTTTGTGTTTATGATAAATGTTTATATACCATGCTATAATTGTATTAACCGAAACATTGATACATGTGTGTTATGTAAACAACAAGGAGTCCCTAGTAAGCCTCTTGTATAACTAGCTTGTTGATTAATAGATGATCATGGTTTCGTGATCATGAACATTGGATGTTATTAATAACAAGGTTATGTCATTAGTTGAATGATATAATGGACACACACCCAAATGAGCGTAGCATAAGATCAAGTCATTAAGTTCATTTGCTATAAGCTTTCAATACATAGTTGTCTTAATCCTTCGACCATGAGATCATGTAAATCACTTACACCGAAAGGGTACTTTGATTACATCAAACGTCATTGCGTAAATGGGTGACAATAAAGGTGGGATTAAGTATTTGGAAAGTGTGAGTTGAGGCATATGGATCAACAGTGGGATTTGTCCATCCTGATGACGGATAGATATACTCTGGGCCCTCTCGGTGGAATGTCATCTGATTAGCTTGCAAGCATATGAATAGTTCATAAGAGATCACATACCACGGTACGAGTAAAGAGTACTTGTCGGTAACGAGGTTGAACAAGGTATGGAGATACCGATGATCAAACCTCGGACAAGTAAAATATCGCGAGACAAAGGGAATTGGCATCGTATGTAAATGGTTCAATCGATCACTAAGTCATCGTTGAATATGTGGGAGCCATTATGGATCTCCAGATCCCGCTATTGGTTATTGCTCGGAGAGGAGTCTCGACCATGTCTGCATAGTTCGCGAACCGTAGGGTGACGCGCTTAAGGTTCGATGTCGCATAAGTAGATTTGAGTATGGTATGGAGACGAAGTTTGTTCGGAGTCTCGGATGTGATCCAGGATGTCACGAGGAGGTCCGGAAGAGTCCGGAGAATAAGATTCATATAAGGGAAGTTGATTTCTGGGTTTTCGGAAATGTTCGGGATTGTTCCGGTGTTGACTGGAAGGTTCTAGAAGGTTCCGGAAGGGTCCACCATGGGGCCCACGACCCGGGAGGCCCACCGTGGGCCGAGGGGATGCTCCCTGGCCTAATGGGCCAGGGGCACTTGGCCCCCAAGGCCCAGGCCGGCCAACCCCTAGGGTTTCCCTGGGGGGGATCAACTTGGGGGAGGGGAAAGCCCCTCTCCCCCCTTGGCCGCCGCCCCCCCCTAGATGGGAAAGGGGGCCACCCTGGCCGGCCAGCCCCCTATATAAAGAGGGGAGGGGGTGGCCGGCCAACCCATCCCTCCATTGCCTCCTCCTCTGGCCGCCTCTCCCTCCACCATACGCTGCCGGGCTTAGGCGAAGCCCTGCAGTTTTCTTCCTCCACCACCACCACCACGCCGTCGTGCTGCTGGACGTTGGAGGAGATCTACCACACCTCCGCTGCCCGCTGGAACGGGAGAGGAAGGAGCTTCATCGACACCGTACGCGCGACCGAGTACGGAAGTGCTGCCGGATTGCAGCACCGGGGACGATCGTCTACACCAACAACGAGATTAATCTCGTAGGCTTTGGAATCTTCGAGGGTTAGTCTCATCTCCACCTCGTTGCTTAGATCTAGTAGATTGGATCTTGGGTGTTCCATAGATTAGATCTGTTGGTTTTATTCGCTTTGCGGTAGGAAATTTTTGTTTTCTATGCAACGAACCCCATCAGTGGTATCAGAGCCACGTCTATGCATAGATCTGTTGCACGAGTAGAACACAATGGTTTGTGGGCGGTGATGCTTTTGTTGCTTTAGTTTGTGTACTTTGCTTCTTGCGGGATGGTGGGATGAAGCGGCCCGGGCTAACTTTACATGACCGCGTCTCATGAGACTTGCTCCACGCTTGACATGCAACTTGTATTGCATAAGTGGCTTTGCGGGTGTCTGTCTCTCCCACCATAGTGAAGATTGTAATTTGCACTTCTATTGTCAACACTAGTATCACCGTTGTGGTTCATGTTCGTAGGTAGATTGGATCTTACTCGAAAACCCTAAACCACGTAAAAGATGCAAACCAAATTAGAGGCGTCTAACTTGTTTTTGCAGGGTTTGGTGATGTGATATGGCCATTATGTGATGATGATTATATTCGATGTATGAGATGTTCATTGATGTATTATGGCAACCGGCAGGAGCCTAATGGTTGTCTTTAATTTTTGTTAAAGACCTGCGTGTCTATTCATCATGTAATAGCTTTATTCCAAGTAGTTGTTATAGTAGCTATAAGTGATGGACAACCATGAAGCGGCGCCACTGACCTTGACGCCATGCTGGTGATGATGGAGATCATGTCCGTGCTTTGGAGATGGAGATCAAAAGCACAAGAAGAAAGGCCATATCATATCACACATTATGAATTGCATGTGATGTTAATCCTTTTATGCATCTTATTTTGCTTAGATCGCGACGGTAGCATTATAAGATGATCCCTCTCACTAAATATCAAGATAATAAAGTGTTCATCCTTAGTATGCACCGTTGCTAAGACTTGTCGTTTCGAAGCATCTCGTGATGATCGGGTGTGATAGACTCTACATGTGCATACAACGGGTGCAAGCCAGATTTGCACACGCGGATACTAAGGTTGCCTTGACGAGCCTAGCATGTACAGACATGGTCTCGGAACACGGGATACCGAAAGGTAGAGCATGAGTCATATGAATGATATGATGAACACTTTGAGTGTTCGCCTTTGAAGCTACATCTTTTCTCGTGAAGATCGGACTTGGTGTAGTGGATTTGGTTCGTGTAATCACTAAGACAATGCGAGGGATGTTGTTTTGAGTGGGAGTTCACCTAGTTAATTTAAGAATTAAAATTGAACTCATTTTATCATAAACTTAGTCTAAACTCTTTGCAAATATGTTGTAGATCATGGCGCCCCCTCCATCAATTTTAACCAGTTCCTAGAGAAAGAAAAGCTTAAGGGCAATGGTAGCAACTTCACTGACTGGTCCCGTCATGTGAGGATTTTCCTCACTGGCGTGAGCATGCAATATGTGCTCGAAGCACCGCTAGGTTCCCCACCACCTCCTGCAGTGTCCGAGGACATAAAGAATGTTTATGAGACTCGGGTAACTCGGTACTCCGAAATTCAGTGTGCCATCTTGTGCAGTTTAGAGGCAGAGCTCCAAAAGCGTTTTGAGCACCACGACCCATGTGAGATGATGCGTGAGCTCAAACTTATCTTTGAGACTCATGCAGCCGTGGAGAGCTATGAGGCCTCGAAACAGTTCTTTAACTGCATGATGGAAGAGGGCAGCTCCGTTAGTGAGCACATGTTCGCCATGTCCGGACATGCGAAGAAGCTCAGTGACTTGGGGATTGTGATTCCTAACAAGCTGGGTATTCATCGTGTCCTCCAATCACTGCCACCAAGTTACAAGAACTTCGTGATGAACTACAACATGCAGAACATGAACAAAGAGTTACCTGAACTCTTCTCCATGCTGAAGTCTGCTGAAGTAGAAATTAAGAAGGAGAACCAAGTGTTGATGGTCAACAAGACCACCAGTTTCAAGAAGCAGGGCAAGCCTAACAAGGGCAACTTCAAGAAGGGCGGCAAGAAAGTTGCAGCGCCTCCTGAGAAGCCTAAGGCTGGTCCTAAGCCTGAGACTGTGTGCTACTACTGCCAGGGGAAGGGGCACTGGAAGCGGAACTGCACCAAATACTTGGCCGATCTGAAGAGCGGCCATGCCAAGAAGAAAGGTATATTTGATATACATGTTATAGATGTCTATCTTACTGGTTCTCGTAGTAGTGCCTGGGTATTTGATACTGGTTCGGTTGCTCACATTTGTAACTCGAAACAGGAACTGCGGAATAAACGAAGCCTGGCAAGGGACGAGGTGACGATGCGCGTTGGAAATGGATCCAAGGTCGATGTGATCGCCGTCGGCACGCTCCCTCTACATCTACCTTCGGGATTAGTTTTAAACCTTAATAATTGTTATTTGGTACCTGCGTTGAGCATGAACATTATATCTGGATCTTGTTTGATGCAAGACGGTTATTCGTTTAAGTCTGAGAATAATGGTTGTTCGATTTATATGAGTAATGTCTTTTATGGCCATGCACCTGAGATGAATGGTTTATTCTTGTTAAATCTCGATAGTAGTGATACACATGTTCATAACATTGATGCTAAGCGAATTAAATTGAATGATAATTCTACTTATATGTGGCACTGTCGTCTTGGTCATATTGGAGTGAAGCGCATGAAGAAACTCCATTCCGATGGACTTCTTGAGTCACTTGACTTTGAGTCACTTGACAGATGCGAAGCATGTCTAATGGGAAAAATGACTAAGACTCCATTTTCTGGCACAATGGAGCGAGCTACAGACTTATTGGAAATCATACATACCGATGTGTGCGGACCAATGAGTGTAGCATCGCGCGGTGGTTATCGTTATGTTCTAACCTTCACGGATGATCTGAGTAGATATGGGTATATTTACTTTATGAAACACAAGTCCGAGACTTTTGAGAAGTTCAAGGAATTCCAAAGTGAAGTAGAAAATCAACGTAACAAGAAGATTAAGTTTCTGCGTTCTGATCGCGGAGGCGAATATCTGAGTTATGAGTTTGGCATGCATTTAAAGAAATGCGGAATACTTTCACAATTGACACCGCCGGGAACACCACAGAATGGTGTGTCCGAACGTCGTAATCGAACTCTCTTAGATATGGTTCGTTCTATGATGTCTCTTACCGATTTGCCATTATCGTTTTGGGGCTATGCTTTAGAGACAGCCGCATTCACTTTAAATAGGGCACCATCTAAATCCGTTGAAACGACACCGTATGAATTATGGTTTGGAAAGAAACCTAAGCTGTCGTTCCTTAAAGTTTGGGGTTGCGATGCTTATGTAAAGAAGTTACAACCTGACAAGCTAGAACCCAAAGCGGAGAAATGCGTCTTCATAGGATACCCTAAAGAAACAATTGGGTATACTTTCTATCACAGATCCGAAGGCAAAATCTTTGTTGCCAAGAACGGATCCTTTCTTGAGAAGGAGTTTCTCACTAAAGAAGTGACTGGAAGAAAAGTAGAACTCGACGAGGTTGATGAACCTTCTCTCATAGATCAGAGTAGCGCAGTGCCGGAAGAAGTTCCTGTGCAGCCTACACCGATAGGAGAGGAAGCAAATGATGATGATCATGAAACTTCGAACGAGGAAGCTACTGAACCTCGCAGATCGACGAGGGAACGTACCACTCCTGATTGGTATGATCCCTGTCTAAATGTCATGATTGTGGACAACAATGATGAGGACCCTGCGACGTATGAAGAAGCGATGATGAGCCCAGATTCCAACAAATGGCAAGATGCCATGAAATCCGAAATGGGATCCATGTATGATAACAAAGTATGGACTTTGGTAGACTTACCTGATAGCCGCAAGGCTGTCGAGAATAAATGGATCTTCAAAAGAAAAACAGATGCTGATGGTAATTACTGTCTATAAAGCTCGACTTGTCGCAAAGGGTTTCCGACAAATTCAAGGAGTTGACTACGATGAGACTTTCTCACCTGTAGCGAAGCTAAAATCTGTGAGGATTTTGTTAGCAATAGCTGCATTTTTCGATTATGAGATTTGGCAGATGGATGTCAAAACGGCGTTCCTTAATGGTGACATTGAGGAAGAGTTGTATATGGTACAACCCAAAGGTTTTGTCGATCCTAAAAATGCTGACAAGGTATGCAAACTTCTTCCATTTATGGACTGAAGCAAGCATCCCGGAGTTGGAACCTACGCTTTGATAGAGTGATCAAAGATTTTGGTTTTATACGGACTCATGGTGAGGCCTGTATTTACAAGAAAGTGAGTGGGAGCTCTGTAGCGTTCCTGATATTATATGTAGATGACATATTATTGATTGGGAATGATATAGAACTTTTAAGCAGCATTAAAGGTTATTTGAATAAGTCTTTTTCAATGAAAGACCTTGGTGAAGCAGCATACATTTTAGGCATCAAGATTTATAGAGATAGATCAAGACCAAACCTGGCCAACGGGCCGGCCCACGGCACGGCACGACCCGATAAGGAGTTACCGTGCCTGGCACGGCACGGCCCACTAGGGCACGCTAAGATAACGGGCCGTGCCATGCCGGCGTGGGCTTGATACAGCCCGGTCACGGCCCCTTTGCTTATCGTGCCGGCCCGCGGCACGTTAGCACTGTTGGGCCGTTTGGCACGTTGTGTCTGTTTTGGCCCAAACTGCTTCAGAAAATTTGAAAAAATTACATAAAAATGTGAAAAATGTGTCTAATTGTTGTATGGGATTTAAAAGGAGCTTTATTAATGGATGCCACATCAAAACCTTCCATCCCAGAAGGGGAAAAGAGTACAAATTTGTGGCTGTGTGAAATGAGAGGGGTGAGCTGCTCTTTTTATAGCAAAAATTTGCCCAAATTCGGACCAAAATAGGCTTCCCAACGGCCAGAAAATCAAAAAAACGCCCCAAACGGTTATATTCCGGCCCGAATCTGGTCTCTCCCGCCTAACGGGCCGCGTGCCGTGCCGTGCTTAACGGGCCGCGTGCCGTCCCTGGCCCGGCCCACCACTTACCGTGCCGTGCCGGCACTGGCCTGGGTGGCGGCCGAGCACGGCCCTAGACGGGTCACGGGCCGGGCACGGCCCGTTAAGCCACGTGCCGGGCCGGCCCGTGTCGGGCCGAAGCACGCGTTAACCGTGCCGGCACACTAAAGGCACGGCCCGTTGGCCAGGTTTGATCAAGACGCCTAATAGGCCTTTCACAAAGTACATATCTGGACAAGATTCTAAAGAAGTTTAGAATGGATGAAAGCAAGAAAGGGTTCTTGCCTATGTTGCCAGGTAAGGTCTTGAGTAAGACTCAAGGTCCGGCTACGGCAGATGAAAGAGAAAGGATGAGCAAGATCCCCTATGCTTCGGCAGTAGGCTCTATCATGTACGCCATGCTGTGTACTAGACCGGATATCGCACATGCTGTTAGTTTGACCAGCAGATATCAAAGTGATCCAGGGATGGAACACTGGACATCGGTCAAGAATATCCTGAAGTACTTGAAAAGGACTAAGGATATGTTTCTTTGTTATGGCGGTGACCAAGAGCTTGTTGTAACCAGTTACACCGATGCAAGTTGGAACACCGATCCTGATGACTCTAAGTCTCAGTCTGGGTACGTGTTTATATTGAATGGTGCGGCAGTAAGCTGGAGCAGTTCCAAGCAATGCACGGTGGCGAAATCTTCAACAGAATCTGAATATATAGCGGCTTCAGAGGCTTCATCGGAAGCGGTATGGATGAAGAGGTTCATTGTTGAGCTTGGTGTGGTTCCTAGTGCATTGGACCCGCTAGTCATTTATTGTGACAACACGGGTGCCATCGCCAATGCAAAGGAACCAAGGTCACACAAGAAGCTGAAGCATATCAAGCTGCGTTTTCATTCGATTCGCGAGTACATCGAAGATGGTGAAGTAGAGATTTGCAAAGTACACACGGATCTGAATGTTGCAGATCCGTTGACTAAAGCTCTCCCAAGGGCAAAGCATGACCAACACCAGAATGCCATGGGTGTTAGGTACCTTACAATGTAATCTAGATTATTGACTCTAGTGCAAGTGGGAGACTGTTGGAGATATGCCCAAGAGGCAATAATAAAGTGGTTATTATAATATCTTTGTGTTTATGATAAATGTTTATATACCATGCTATAATTGTATTAACCGAAACATTGATACATGTGTGTTATGTAAACAACAAGGAGTCCCTAGTAAGCCTCTTGTATAACTAGCTTGTTGATTAATAGATGATCATGGTTTCGTGATCATGAACATTGGATGTTATTAATAACAAGGTTATGTCATTAGTTGAATGATATAATGGACACACACCCAAATGAGCGTAGCATAAGATCAAGTCATTAAGTTCATTTGCTATAAGCTTTCAATACATAGTTGTCTTAATCCTTCGACCATGAGATCATGTAAATCACTTACACCGAAAGGGTACTTTGATTACATCAAACGTCATTGCGTAAATGGGTGACAATAAAGGTGGGATTAAGTATTTGGAAAGTGTGAGTTGAGGCATATGGATCAACAGTGGGATTTGTCCATCCTGATGACGGATAGATATACTCTGGGCCCTCTCGGTGGAATGTCATCTGATTAGCTTGCAAGCATATGAATAGTTCATAAGAGATCACATACCACGGTACGAGTAAAGAGTACTTGTCGGTAACGAGGTTGAACAAGGTATGGAGATACCGATGATCAAACCTCGGACAAGTAAAATATCGCGAGACAAAGGGAATTGGCATCGTATGTAAATGGTTCAATCGATCACTAAGTCATCGTTGAATATGTGGGAGCCATTATGGATCTCCAGATCCCGCTATTGGTTATTGCTCGGAGAGGAGTCTCGACCATGTCTGCATAGTTCGCGAACCGTAGGGTGACGCGCTTAAGGTTCGATGTCGCATAAGTAGATTTGAGTATGGTATGGAGACGAAGTTTGTTCGGAGTCTCGGATGTGATCCAGGATGTCACGAGGAGGTCCGGAAGAGTCCGGAGAATAAGATTCATATAAGGGAAGTTGATTTCTGGGTTTTCGGAAATGTTCGGGATTGTTCCGGTGTTGACTGGAAGGTTCTAGAAGGTTCCGGAAGGGTCCACCATGGGGCCCACGACCCGGGAGGCCCACCGTGGGCCGAGGGGATGCTCCCTGGCCTAATGGGCCAGGGGCACTTGGCCCCCAAGGCCCAGGCCGGCCAACCCCCTAGGGTTTCCCTGGGGGGGATCAACTTGGGGGAGGGGAAAGCCCCTCTCCCCCCTTGGCCGCCGCCCCCCCTAACCCTAGATGGGAAAGGGGGCCACCCTGGCCGGCCAGCCCCCTATATAAAGAGGGGAGGGGGTGGCCGGCCAACCCATCCCCCCATTGCCTCCTCCTCTGGCCGCCTCTCCCTCCACCATACGCTCCGGGCTTAGGCGAAGCCCTGCAGTTTTCTTCCTCCACCACCACCACCACGCCGTCGTGCTGCTGGACGTTGGAGGAGATCTACCACACCTCCGCTGCCCGCTGGAACGGGAGAGGAAGGAGCTTCATCGACACCGTACGCGCGACCGAGTACGGAAGTGCTGCCGGATTGCAGCACCGGGGACGATCGTCTACACCAACAACGAGATTAATCTCGTAGGCTTTGGAATCTTCGAGGGTTAGTCTCATCTCCACCTCGTTGCTTAGATCTAGTAGATTGGATCTTGGGTGTTCCATAGATTAGATCTGTTGGTTTTATTCGCTTTGCGGTAGGAAAATTTTTGTTTTCTATGCAACGAACCCCATCAGCCAGCCCCTAGGGTTTCAGGGATCAACTTGGGGGAGGGGAAAGCCCCTCTCCCCCCTTGGCCGCCGCCCAACCCTAGATGGGAAGGGGGGCCACCTTGGCCGGCCAGCCCCCTATATAAAGAGGGGAGGGGGCCACACCATCCCCCCATTGCCTCCTCCTCTGGCCGCCTCTCCCTCCACCATACGGGCTTAGCGAAGCCCTGCAGCTTTTCTTCCACCACCACCACCACGCCGCCGTGCTGCTGGACGTTGGAGGAGATCTATCACACCTCCGCTGCCCGCTGGAACGGGAGAGGAAGGAGCTTCATCGACACCGTACACACGACCGAGTACGGAAGTGCTGCCGGATTGCAGCACCGGGGACGATCGTCTACACCAACAACGAGATTAATCTCGTAGGCTTTGGAATCTTCGAGGGTTAGTCTCATCTCCATCTCGTTGCTTAGATCTAGTAGATTGGATCTTGAGTGTTCCATAGATTAGATCTGTTGGTTTTATTCTTGCGGTAGGAAAATTTTTGTTTTCTATGCAACGAACCCCTTCAGTAAAGTATGTATAAAACATGTGAGTATTATCATAAAAGTAGCATGGAACATAAGAAATTATAGATACGTTGGAGACGTATCAGCTACGCACTCCCTTGGATTTTTTTTACTAAGACAATATTTAACAACTCAAAACATGAAAGCTTAAAAAATTTAATAAATTTTTTCTGTTTTGGGTGGCCTCTTTGTCTTCTGACCTTGCTAACTTAGAGGCTTCTTGTTTGCCAACCAAGGTAATCTAGAAGGCAAGAGGTTTTTAGTAGAATCAAGGGAGAGAAAGGCGCTGGGTTTTCTTTGCTGGCTCGCTCAATGCTACGACGCTCTCGCTCTGTTTGTAGTTGGGCTAAGTGTTGAATGTTGATGGGTGTTGAGGACATCTCCAGCGGCGCGACGCATTTTAGTGTCCGTGCGCGTCCGTTTTTATCACTTACCGACTCGAGGACGAGCATCCGTTAGCTTGGGGATGTTGATACGTCGCAAACGTATCTATAATTTTTGATTGTTTCATGCTAATATTATGCCTTTGGCACTTGTTTTTATATTAAGTTTATGATTTATTTGGACTAACCTATTAATAGTTGCAAAAGTGCACAATGTTCTTGTTTTACACTTTGATGTGTAGGAATTATCAAGAATATAAGAGGAAACCTTGTTGGAGTCGAATTGGAACTTTGCTGAAATCTGTCCCAGAACTGTTTTCGGAGATTGTCTGTTTGACCCTCGAAGATGACCTCCAACGGAGTTGGGCCTGAAGAGGAAGTTGTAGATAATTTTCTGCTGAACGTTCTAGAGTTAAAATTCGGCCCAATCGGAGTCCGTATGCGGCCTAGGGACCCGTTTTACTGAAGCCCTAGATGGGATGACGGAAATCCGAGAGTCTATATAAAGGAGGAAACCCTAACTCGTGGAGGACACCTCCACCCACGAATTTCCAGCCACCAAAGCCACGTTTTTGCCTCCCCCATGGATCCCATCTCCATGGGGGAGGGCTCCCAAGAAGCCATGAAGGAGGGAGGCTAAGGGGCGGCGCTCCCCAAGCTTGCCGTCGGCGGGGAAAGGAGTTCCCCGCGCCGCCGGCGCCGCCCTGCCCCTCTCCAACGTCTTCACCGCCATCTCCATCACCATCTCCTCCTTGTATTCAGTGGTTCATCCTCCCACAAACCTCTGTACCGTCCTATGTAACATGGTGTTTGATGCTATAATATTTATCCTATGATCTATGTCATGTTTATGTAGTATATTTGTCTTTTGATTGCTTTGTTGAATGTCTATGGTTCATTAGAGTTGTATGTTGATATGGTACTGTCCTTTGGTGTCCATTATACTTGTGCGCGCATGGATCAACACCATAGGGTTAGTAGTATGTGCAAAGGAAGGGGGTAGTCCTGCCGGAGTGACAGAAACCTGAGGGCTCAAACCGGTTAGTTGCATGTATGGGAGTAAGAGGACCATAAACTTAAGGCTATGGTTGGGGAAACCTTAATGTATTGTTAGTATTTACGGATGTTTGCTAACAATCCAATCATATAGTACTTGTAATCCCAAGTAGTGGAGCGCTTGTATATTTAGCCTCTCCCACATTGAAAACTACATCAAAGACAATGAACTAAATGTCTTCACTAATTGATCTTGGACAAAGCCACCACTATTACCACCGCCTTTCCACACTCATGGTACTGTTAGTTTAGTTTGTTTTATTGCTGCAGCACTAACATTTATTCCGTGTATTTTATTGTTCTGCAAAGTCACCTCTCATACCCGTTATCGCTCTAGTTTTATTTCCTAGATATTGCAAACGCTTAGTGTGCGTAGAGTTGTATCAGTGGTTGATAGAACTTGAGAGAATGTTTATCCTACCTTTAGCTCCTCGTTGGGTTCGACACTCTTACTTATCGAAAAGGCTACAAACGATCCCCTATACTTGTGGGATATCATGGCACGACGCATTTTTTTGGCTGAAACATTTTTTTAAATCATGAAACATAATTTACATACTTAAAACATGAAAAAAAACCTAAACGCCTACTGCTGATCATCATCGTTCTGCTGCTCCTCGTCGCTGTCGAGCACGATGAGCTCCGGTATCACCCACGACCAGTAGCCAGCCGGGGGAGGGTACGCCGGGCGTGCCGCCGGTGCTGGAGGTGGAGGAGGTTGCGGCTGTGGCGGCGGTGGAGGCGCCCAGGGCTGCGGCAGTGGCGGCGGTTGAGGTGCCCAGGGATGCGGCTGTGGCGGCGGTGGAGGAGGCGCCCAGGGCTGCGGTTGTGGCGGCGGTTGAGGCGCCCAGGGATAAGGCGGTGGAGGAGTGGACGCCGAGGCCAGAAGCGCCTGTCGAAGGGCTTCATCCGCCGACAGGCCCGGCGGCATGACGACGGTGGCGTAGAGGGGCAGCGGCGGCTGCACAGGTGATACACGCGAAGCACACGTCCGTTGGGAACCCCAAGTGGAAGGTATGATACGTATAGAAGCAAGTTTCCCTCAGTATGAAACCAAGGTTATCGAACCAGTAGGAGCCAAGAAGCATGTGAAGGTTGTTGGTGGAGGAGTGTAGTGCGGCGCAACACCAGTGAAACCGGCGCCAACGTGGAACCTGCACAACACAATCAAGATACTTTGCCCCAACGTAACAGAGGTTGTCAATCTCACCGGCTTGCTGAAACAAAGGATTAAGCGTATCGAGTGGAAGATGGTGTTTGTTTGCAAAGAACAGTAAAGAACAATGATTGCAGTAGATTGTATTCAGATGTAAAAGAATGGACCGGGGTCCACAGTTCACTAGTGGTGTCTCCAATAAGATAACTAACATGCTGGGTGAACAAATTACAGGTGGGCAATTGACAAATAAAGATTCAATACATATCAATGATGCTTACTATGAGATTTAATCAAGGCATTACGACAAAGTACATAGACCGCTATCCAACATGCATCTATGCCTAAATAATCCACCTTCGGGTTAGCATCCGCACCCCCTCCAGTATTAAGTTGTAAACAACAGATAATTGCATTAAGTATGGTGCGTAATGTAATCAACACAAATATCCTTAGACAAAGCATCGATGTTTTATCCCTAGTAGCAACAGCACATCCACAACCTTAGAACTTTCTGTCACTGTCCCAGATTAAATGGAGGCATGAACCCACTATCGAGCATAAATACTCCCTCTTGGAGTTACAAGTATCAACTTGGCCAGAGCCTCTACTAGCAACGGAGAGCATGCAAGAACATAAACAACACATATATGATAGATTGATAATCAACTTGACATAATATTCTAGATTCATCGGATCCCACCAAACACAACATGTAGCATTACAAATAGATGATCTTGATCATGTTAGGCAGCTCACAAGATCTAAACAATGATAGCACAAGCGGAGAAGACAACCATCTAGCTACGCTATGGACCCATAGTCCAAGGATGAACTACTCACGCATCAATCCGGAGGTGGGCATGATGATGTAGAGCCCTCCGGTGATGATTCCCTCTCCGGGTGCCGGAGGCGATCTCCTGAATCCCCCGAGATGGGATTGGCGGCGGCGTCTTTGAAGGTTTTCCGCACCGTGGCTCTCGACGAGGGTTTCGCAGGGCTTTAAGTAGGCGGAAGGGCGGAGTCGGAGGGGTCACGGGGCCCCACACGCTAGGGCCGCGCGGGCCCTCAGCCGCGCCTCCCTAGTGTGGCGGCGCCCGTGGCCCCACTTCGTTTCCCCTCGGTCTTCCGGAAGCTTCGTGGAAAATAGGACCCTAGGCGTTGATTTCGTCCAATTCCGAGAATATTTCCTTTGTAGGATTTCTGAAACCAAAAACAGCAGAAAACAACTGCGCTTCGGCATCTTGTTAATAAGTTAGTGCCGGAAAATGTATAATAATGATGTAAAGTATGTATAAAACATTCAATTATTGTCATAAAAGTAGCATGGAACATAAGAAATTATAGATACGTTTGAGACATATCAAGCATCCCCAAGCTTAGTTCCTACTCGCCCTCGAGTAGGTAAACGATAACACAAATAATTTCTGAAGTGACATGCTACCAACATAACCTTGATCAACATTATTGTAAAGCATATGAGATGGATGGAGTGATCTGAAGCAAAAGATTGCTAACAAAAGATGATGACTAAACAAATGAATCATATAGCAAAACTTTTCATGAATAGTACTTTCAAGACAAGCATCAACAAGACTTGCATAAGAGCTAACTCATAAGCAATAAATTCAAAGTAGAATGCATTGAAGCAACACAAAGGATGATTAAGTTTCAGCAATTGCTTTCAACTTGTAACATGTATATCTCATGGATATTTGTCAACATAGAGTAGTATAACAAGTGCAATAGGTAAACATGTAAGAATCAATGCACAAAGTTAACACAAGTTTTTGCTTCTAAGATAGAAAGAAGTAGGTAGACTGACTCAACATAAAGTAAAAGAATGGCCCTTCGCAGAGGAAGCATGGATTACTATTTTTGTGCTAGAGCTTTTATTTTGAAAACATAGAAACAATTTTGTCAACGGTAGTAATAATTCATATGTGCTATGCATAATACTTCCTACAAGTTGCAAGTCTCATGCATAGAGTACCAATAGTGCTCGCACCTTGTCCTAATTAGCTTGGATTAACACGGATTATCATTGCATGGCATATGTTTCAACCAAGTGTCACAAAGGGGTACCTCTATGCCGCCTGTACAAAGGTCTAAGGAGAAAGCACGCATTGGATTTCTCGCTTTTGATTATTCTCAACTTAGACATCCATACCAGGACAACATAGACAACAGATAATGGACTCCTCTTTTAATGCTTAAGCATTCAACAATAATATTCTCATAAGAGATTGAGGTTGTATGTCCAAACTGAAACTTCCACCATGATACATGGCTTTAGTTAGCGGCCCAATGTTCTTCTCTAACAATATGCATACTCAAACCATTTAATCATGAAAATCACACATATTTCAGACAAGACGAACATGCGTAGCATCTCACATGATATCCAACAAAGGTAAAAAGTTGATGGCGTCCCCAGAAATATGGTTACCGCTCAACAAGCAACTTATAAGAACTAAGACACATAACTACATATTCATCACCACAATAGTTTTTAAGCTATTTGTCCCATGAGCTATATATTGCAAAGATAAAGGAATGAAATTTTAAAGGTAGCACTCAAGTAATTTACTTTGGAATGGCAGAAAAATACCACATAGTTGGTAGATATGGTGGACACAAATGGCATGGGTTTTGGCTCAAGGTGTTTGGATGCACGAGAAGCATTTCCTCTCAGTACAAGGTTTGGGCTAGCAAGGTTATTTGAAGCAAACACAAGTATGAACAGGTACAACAAAACTTACACAAGAACATATTGCAAGCATTATAAGAATCTACACTGTCTTCCTTGTTGTTCAAACACTTTAGCAGAAAATATCTAGACTTAGAGAGACCAATCATGCAAACCAAATTTAACAAGCTCTACAGTAGTTCTTCATTAATAGATTAAACTACATGATGCAAGAGCTTAAACATGATCTATGAGAGCTCAAAACAATTGCCAAATTTCAAGTTATTCCAAACCATATGAAGCATTTTCTGATTCCAACCAAATAGCAATCAACGAAGCAATTTCAGCCTTCGCCATGAACATTAAAGCACAATTAAGAACACAAGTGTTCCATATGAAAAAGCGGAGCGTAATATCTCCAATATAAGGGTGATGGGATCCAATTTTATTCAAACCAAAACAAAAATAAAAGCAAACAGACGCTCCAAGTAAAGAACATAAGATGTGATGGAATAAAAATATAGTTTCACTAGAAGTGACCTGATAAGTTGTCGATGAAGAAGGGGATGCCTTGGGCATCCCCAAGCTTAGATGCTCTTCTTAAAATATGCAGGGATGAACCACCGGGCATCCCCAAGCTTAGACCTTTCACTCTTCTTGATCATAATATATCATCCTCTTCTCTTGACCCTTGAAAACTTCCTCCACACCAAACTTCAAGCAAACTCATTAGAGGGTTAGTGCATAATCAAAAATTCATACATTCAGAGGTGACATAATCATTCTTAACACTTCTGGACATTGCACAAAACTTCTGAAAGTTAATGGAACAAAGAAACTCATTCAACATAGCAAAAGCGGCAATGCGAAATAAAAGGCAGAATATGTCAAAATAGAACAGTCCGTAAAGACGAATTTTGCAGGGGAACTTAACTTGCTCAAACGGAAAAACTCAAAACTAATGAAAGTTGCGTACATATCTGAGGATCACGCACGTAAATTGGCAGATTTTTTTATTTTTTTACAGAGAGTTCTGCGCAAATTCGTGACATACAACAATTCTGTTTCTGCGCAGCAATCCAAATCTAGCATCAACTTTACCATAGAGACTTTACTTGGCACAAAAACATGATAAGGATAGGTTTCTACAGTAGTAAACAACTTCCAAGACTCAACAATACAGTAAATAAAATGAAACATGGGTTATCTCCCAAGAAGTGATTTTCTTTAACGCCTTTCAGGTAGGCGAAAGTGCAAATCAAGTAACATCAAGAGATGAAGCATCAACATCATAATTTGTTCTAATAATAGAATCAAAAGGCAACTTCATTCTCTTTCTAGGGAAGTGTTCCATACCTTTCTTGAGAGGAAATTGATACTTAATATTTCCTTCTTTCATATCAATAACAGCACCAACAGTTCGAAGAAAGGGTCTTCCCAACACAATAGGACAAGATGCATTGCATTCAATATCCAAGACAACAAAATCAATGGGGACAAGGTTATTGTTAACCATAATGCGAACATTATCAATCCTCCCAAAAGGTTTCTTTTTAACATTATCAGCAAGATTAACATCTAAATAACAATTTTTCAATGGTGGCAAGTCAAGCATATCATAAATTTTCTTAGGCATAAGCACCAAGATCACATAAAGCATTACATTCAAAATCATTGAATTTCATCTTAATGATGGGCTCCCAACCATCTTCCAACTTCCTAGGAATAGAAGCTTCAAGTTTTAATTTCTCTTCCCTAGCTTTAATGAGAGCATTTGTAATATGTTTTGTAAAGGCTAAATTTATAGCACTAGCATTAGGACTTTTAGCAAGTTTTTGTAAGAACTTTATAACTTCAGTAATATGACAATCATCAAAATCTAAACCATTATGTTCTACAGCAATGGAATCATTGTCACCAATATTTTGAAAAATTTCAGCAGTTTTATCACAAGCAGTTTCAGCAGTTTCAGACAATTTTGCACGCTTTGCACTAGGAGTAGAAACATTGCCAACACCAATTATTTTACCATTGATAGTAGGAGGTGTAGCAACATGTGTAGAATCAATATTACTAGTGGTGGTAATAATCCAAACTTTAGCTACATTATTCTCTTTAGCAAGTTTTTCTTTTTCTTCTCTATCCCACCTAGCATGCAATTCAACCAACATTCTAATATTATCATTAATTTGAATTTGGATGGCATTTGTTTTAGCAAACCTAGCATCTTTAACTTCCTCAGGCATAACTTTCAGTTTTAAAAGATCAACATCAAGAGCAAGACTATCAACCTTAGAAGCAAGAACATCAATTTTACCAAGCTTTTCTTCAACAGTTTTATTAAAAGCAGTTTGTGTACTAATAAATTCTTTAAGCATGACTTCAAGACCAGAGGGTACACTTTTATTATTGTTGTAAGAATTACCATAACCACTACCATTATTAGAAGGATATGGCCTATAGTTGTTGTTACCATAATTATTCCTATAAGCATTGTTGTTGAAATTATTACTCTTAATGAAATTCACATCAACATTTTCTTCTTGAGCAACCAATGAAGATAAAGGAACATTATTAGGATCAATATGAGATCTACCATTTGCAAGCATAGAGATAATAGCATCAATCTTATCACCCAAAGAAGAGGTTTCTTCAACAGAATTTACCTTCTTACCTTGGGAGTTCTTTCAGTGTGCCATTCAGAGTAATTGATCATCATATCATCAAGAAGTTTTGTTGCGGCGCCCAAGGTGATGGACATAAAAGTACCTCCAGCAGCTGAATCCAATAAATTCCTCGAGGAAAAATTCAATCATGCATAAAAGGTTTGGATGATCATCCAAGTAGTCAGTCCATGGGTAGGGCAATTCTTTACCAAAGATTTCATTCTCTCCCATGCTTGAGCAACATGTTCATTATCAAATTGCTTAAAATTCATAATGCTACTTCTCAAAGATATAATCTTAGCAGGAGGATAATATTTACCAATAAAAGCATCTTTACATTTAGTCCATGAATCAATACTATTCTTAGGCAAAGAAAGCAACCAATCTTTAGCTCTTCCTCTTAATGAGAAAGGAAACAATTTCAGTTTTATAATATCACCATCTATATCCTTATACTTTTGCATTTCACAAAGTTCAACAAAATTATTAAGATGGGGAGCAACATCATCAGTACTAACACCAGAAAATTGCTCTCTCATAACAAGATTCAATAAAGCAGGTTTAATTTCATAGAATTCTGCTGTAGTAGCAGGTGGAGCAATAGGAGTACTTATAAAATCATTATTATTTGTGCTAGTGAAATCACACAACTTAGTATTTTCAGGAGTACCCATTGTAGCAGTAATAAAAGTAAACTAAGCAAGTAGAATAAAGACAAGTAACTAATTTTTTTGTGTTTTTGATATAGAGCTAGTAAATAAAACAGAAAGTAAAGCAACTAATTTTTTGTGTTTTTAGATATAAGGCAAACAAGATAGTAAATAAAATAAAGTAAAGCAAGACAAAAACAAAGTAAAGAAATTGGATGTGGAGACTCCCTGCGCCGTGTCTTGATTCCCCGCAACGGCGCGAAATTTAGCTTGATACGCGTGGGCACACGTCCGTTGGGAACCCCAAGTGGAAGGTATGATGCGTATAGAAGCAAGTTTCCTCAGTATGAAACCAAAGTTATCGAACCAGAGAGGAGCCAAGAAGCACGTGAAGGTTGTTGGTGGAGGAGTGTAGTGCGGCGCAACACCGGGAAACCGGCGCCAACGTGGAACCTGCACAACACAATCAAGATGTTTTGCCCCAACGTAACAAGAGGTTGTCAATCTCACCGGCTTGCTGAAAACAAAGGATTAAGCGTATCGAGTGGAAGATGATGTTTGTTTGCAAAGAACAGAAAGAATAATGATTGCAGTAGATTGTATTCAGATGTAAAAGAATGGACCGGGTCCACAGTCACTAGTGGTGTCTCTCCAATAAGATAACTAACATGTGGGTGAACAAATTACAGGTGGGCAATTGACAAATAAAGATTCAATACATATCAATGATGATTACTATGAGATTTAATCAGGCATTACGACAAAGTACATAGACCGCTATCCAGCATGCATCTATGCCTAAATAATCCACCTTCGGGTTAGCATCCGCACCCCCTCCAGTATTAAGTTGTAAACAACAGATAATTGCATTAAGTATGGTGCGTAATGTAATCAACACAAATATCCTTAGACAAAGCATCGATGTTTTATCCCTAGTAGCAACAACACATCCACAACCTTAGAACTTTCCGTCACTGTCCCAGATTAAATGGAGGCATGAACCCACTATCGAGCATAAATACTCCCTCTTGGAGTTACAAGTATCAACTTGGCCAGAGCCTTTACTAGCAACGGAGAGCATGCAAGAACATAAACAACACATATATGATAGATTGATAATCAACTTGACATAATATTCTAGATTCATCGGATCCCACCAAACACAACATGTAGCATTACAAATAGATGATCTTGATCATGTTAGGCAGCTCACAAGATCTAAACAATGATAGCACAAGCGGAGAAGACAACCATCTAGCTACTCTATGGACCCATAGTCCAAGGATGAACTACTCACGCATCAATTCGGAGGCGGCATGATGATGTAGAGCCCTTCGGTGATGATTCCCTCTCCGGCAGGGTGCCGGAGGCGATCTCCTGAATCCCCCGAGATGGGATTGGCGGCGCGGCGTCTTCGGGAAGGTTTTCCGTATCGTGGCTCTCGGTACAGAGGGTTTCGCGACGAAGGCTTTAAGTAGGCGGAAGGGCGGAGTCGGAGGGGTCACGGGGGCCCCACACGCTAGGGCCGCGCGGGCCCCTCGGCCACGCCGCCCTAGTGGCGGCGCCCGTGGCCCCACTTCCTTTCCCCTCGGTCTTCTGGAAGCTTCGGAAAATAGGACTCGGGCGTTGATTTCGTCCAATTCTGAGAATATTTCCTTTGTAGGATTTCAAACCAAAAACAGAAACAGCAATCGGAGCTTCGGCATCTTGTTAATAGGTTAGTGCCGGAAAATGTATAATAATGATGTAAAGTATGTATAAAACATTCAAGTATTGTCATAAAAGTAGCATGGAACATAAGAAATTATAGATACGTTTGAGACGTATCAACGCGTCATACTCGAAGACGAGGACGCCGAGCTTCGCCATCTCGTCGTCCGTCATGTCCTCCGGAAAGTCGAAGTTGCGGCCCTCCGCCATGGCCTGCTACGTCGCTATCGTCCTTCACCTCCTCGCTATGGTACGCGAGCGCCTCGATGTAATCGTCGTCCTTGTCGTAGGCGTCGTAGGCTTCGTCGTCGTCGTTGTGCTGCGTCTGCTGAAACGCGTCGGCGCCTGCTGACGACGAGCCGGCGGTGCAGGGCCGAAGGGATAATCCCTGTCGCCCATGAAGCCCGCCCTTCTTCTCCTATCTGTCTCCGTGGACAGGTACGTACGCCAACTCTCCGAGTCGATGGCGTATGCCGGATCGGCGCGGAGGTCCGCCGACAGGTACCGCCTCCTTCGCCGGATCTCCGCGGTCCAATCAGGCTCGCACGCAAGTACTGGAGGGATGGGCACCCGGCGGCAGCTGAGCCGCCAGCCGTCAGACAGTTGCACGCCGGACCAGGCGTCATCGCACGACAACCATTTGCCGTGCATGAGCCTCCCCACCGTGATGGGAAGCGGCACCTTCTTGCTGCCGCTGCCGGAGGCCTCGAAGTCGTTCTTCTTCCCCATGGCGCAGCGGCGGTTGTGGTGCGAGTGGAGCTATGGGCGAAGGAGCAACGCGGCCGGTTGACTTTTAAGGGCGGTCGCGCGCGGGATACGATGCCATTGAAGGCGGCGCAGAAGTCCAGCCGCCGCCCGCCAGTGCGCGCAGAACAGGCAGCCGCACCATTGATGGCGAAGGCTGCGACGCAGACGCGGAAGCGCTGACCACCGAAGCGGTGCCCTCGATGCATCGCGCTGGCGGGCCGGTGGAGACGCGAGCAGACACTTTGCGCGTCCGCTGAGACGCAAACCTACCGCATATTTGGGCCAGGTTTGCGTCTCCGCGGACGGCCCAGTCACTTTGCGTCGCGCCGCTAGAGAGGGTGACAGACGCATTTTCGGTCAAAACGGACGCAAACGGTCGCTCAGCGTCCGTTTACGTCACACACCGCTGGAGATGCCGTGAGTTGCAAAGTTGGGCCATGTGCCGCTGAGTGTTTGGAGGTCAGATTGGTTGGCTTTGATCGGAGGAGTACCGCTCGTGAGGAGCAGACATATCATGCTCATGAGCTAAAAATTAGCCGAATACACAAAGCACATCATACATATGCTATATACATGAAATATTTTCACAAAAATAATGGGTATTCATCTGAATACCCATGAATTGAGCTGGGCCCGGCCGTCGAAACAGGACGTCAAATGGGGATCACCTAGTTTTGGCTAGTTTTTAATTTATTAGGTCTGGCCACCTTTTGGACCTAGGCTTTGAAGTCCCAATCACTACAGGAATGGTGACGTACGCCGACGGCCAAATGTCGGGGCCGTCGGCGTATGGCCCGGCACGGCTAGCCTGCACGTCTGACACTCGGCGTATCGTTGCCGTCGGTGTAGCGAGATATATTTGTCCCTAGGCGTAGACAGGGCTACGCCGACGGCCACCCTCGGCGTAGGTTATTTTTCAAATTTGTCAAATTTTGCAAAAATCATAACTAATTCATACGATGTCAGAAAAATGCGTATAAGGTATCAAAATATTCAGAAAAACATTCTCTATCCGTTTATATCAAAATAATGCATATTTGAATCATGTACAGTACCATGTTAACATAGTAACAATTCAAACACTTTCTTATATGTCCGCGGGTTCCCGTTTTGGCCAGATGGCAATTTAAACGAAGTCAGAAAATTCCGCAGTGCCGCATGGCATCATTTTATGGGTCTTAGTAACCACTCCAAAAGACCGAATTGGGATACATCAGTTATTTTGGAAAACCTTTCACAAACAGGGCTATCAAGTCCGGAATTCTATGGCTTTTAGGGAAATGAGTAGGAAACGGGCCGTGACACCGCATAGTTTGTCGGAACGAGGCCATATTTGGCACGTGCGTGGTCCCTGGGATGGGAAGCAAGGTCCCGGAAGCAGATTTCCAATCCGACCCATGGGTGATGGTTTTTTCATTTTCGGGGTGCCAAAATGTTTTTTTTTGTGAAGCAGCTACATGGGGCGTATTTTTGTATTGCGCGAGACCTCCGCGTAGTAGTAGGACACCGCCTCCTCACCATATATCACATGCCATATGTGCGTGCTAACTATCTGGGAATCTCTGCGGCTTCCTGCGGTGTCCCGCCGAATCCGCTGGAAACTGACCGAATTTGAACTAGGGGTACACTTTCCGTCACTCAATAAATTCCGAGAAAAATGTTTTTAGGTCTACGACACATCACTTGATGTGCTAATTTTTTTCAGTTTAGCGCGATGGTGAACGGGTGCACCAGCGCACCCGGTACGGCCATACCGCATCTCCTTGGGGGCCCGTTTTGGCCAAATGGTAATTTGAACGAAGTCAGAAAATCCCTTGGAGCCGCATGGCATCATTTTATGTGTCCTAGTAAGCACTCCAAAATTCAGAATTAGGATACGGCAATTATTTTGGAAAACCCTTCACAAATAGGGCTATCAGGTCCTAAGTTCTATGGCTTTTAGGGAAAATGAGTAGGAAACGGGCCGTGACACCGCATAGTTTGTCGGAACGAGGCCATATTTGGTACGTGCGTGGTCCCTGGGATGGGAAGCAAGTCCCCGTGAGCGTATTTCCAATCCGACCCATGGACGATGGTTTTTTCATTTTCGGGGTGCCAAAACGGTTTTTTTTTGTGAAGCAGCTACATTGGACGCATTTTAGTATTGCACGAGACCTCCGCATAGTGGTAGGACACCGGCTTCGCACCACGTATCACATGCCATATGCGCTTAGCTATCTGAGAATCCATGCGCTTCCTGCGGTGTGCCGCCGAATCCGCTGGAAAGTGACCGGATTTGAACTAGGGCTACACTTTCTGTCGCTCAATAAATTCCGCGAAAATGTTTTTATGTCTACGACACATAACTTTATGTGCTAAATTTTTTCCGTTTAGCGCGATGGTGAACGGGTGCACCAGCGCACCCGGTACGGCCATACCGCATCTCCTTGGGGACCCGTTTTGGCCAAATGGCAATTTAAACGAAGTCAGAAAATCCCTTGGAGCCGCATGGCATCATTTTATGTTTCCTAGTAACCACTCCAAAAGTCGGAATTAGGATACGGAAATTATTTTGGAAAACCCTTCACAAACAAAGCTATCACGTCCGGAGTTCTATGGCTTTTAGGGAAAATGAGTAGGAAACGGCCCGTGACACCGCATAGTTTATCGGAACGAGGCCATATTTGGCACGCGTGTGGTACCTGGGATGGGAAGCAAGGCCCCGGGAGCGAATTTCCAATCCGACCCATGGGCGATGGTTTTTTTATTTTGGGGGTGCCAAAACGGGTTTTTTTTGTGAAGTAACTACATGGGGCGCATTTTAGTATTGCGTGAGACCTCCACGTAGTGGTAGGACACCGCCTTCGCACCACATATCACATGCCATATGTGCGCGTTAGCTATCTGGGAATCCATGCGGCTTCCTGCGGTGTCCCACTGAATCCGCTGGAAAGTGACCGGATTTGTACTAGGGCTACACTTTTCATCGCTCAATAAATTCCGGGGAAAATGTTTTTAGGTCTATGACACATCACTTTATGTGCAAAATTTTTCTGTTTAGCGCGATGGTAAACGGGTGCACCAGCACGCCCGGTACGGCCATACCGCATCTTCGTGGGGCCCGTTTTGGCCAAATGGCAATTTAAACAAAGTCCGAAAATCCCGCGGAGCCGCATGACGTCATTTTATGTGTCCTAGTAACCACTTCAAAAGTCGGAATTAGGATACGGCAATTATTTTGAAAAACCCGTCACAAACAGGGCTATCACGTCCGGAGTTCTATGGCTTTTATGGCAAATGAGTAGGAAACGGTCCGTGACAACGCATAGTTTGTTAGAACGAGGCCATATTTGGCACGTGCGTGGTCCCTAGGATGGGAAGCAAGGCCCCGGGAGCGGATTTCCAATCCGACCCATGAGCGATGGTTTTTTTCATTTTTGGGTGCCAAAACGGGTTTTTTTTTTGTGTGAAGCAGCTACATGGGGCGCATTTTAGTATTGCGCGAGACCTGCGCGTAGTGGTAGGACACTGCCTCCGCACCACATATCACATGTCATATGTATGCACTAGCTATCTGGGAATCCCTACGGTTTCCTGCGGTGTCCCGCCGAATCCGCTGGAAACTGACCGGATTTGAACGAGGGGTACACTTTCCATCGCTCAATAGATTCCGCAAAAAATGTTTTTAGGTCTATGACACATCACTTTATGTGCTAATTTTTGTCCGTTTAACGTGTTGGCGAACGGTGCACCAGCGCGCCCGATACGGCCATTTCGCATCTCCAGGGGGCCATTTTGGTCGATGGCAAATTGGGCGTCATATTTGGATTCCTCTAATTTTTAGGTTCAAATGATGATATGGATGTTATATTTAGACTCCTCTCATTTTTCGGATCGATTTAGACATATTATTTGTGGAATTTCGATTTTTTGATTTAAAGATATTAATTATTCCATATTAAATAAAAATACCAAAAAATAAAATCATTTTATTGTTATTTGAATTCAATATTATTATTACTTATATATTCATCGTTTTCTACTTAAGTAATTGTTTGGGATTCAAAAATAAAGAGGTGTGCATCACGGTTTAAGGGTTAATAGGGTTGCTATTATTATCAGCATGAGGTGTCAATTCTTTAATGGAAGCTCATCCGAATGGAACCAAAAGTTAAGCGTGCTGAGGCTGGAGTAGTGTGAGGATGGGTGACCGACTGGGAAGTTTAACCATGATTGTAATTTGACCTAAGATTAAGTGTACTTAGAGTTAAAAGTGTATTGGGTGAAAGATAAACAAGTAAAAAAATATGGGTGTAAGAATTAAAATTTTAAATTTTAATATGATTGTAATTTGACCTAAGATTAAGTGTAGGTAGAGTTAAAAGTGTATTGGGTGAAAGATAAACAAGTAAAAAAAGAAAAAAAATGGTGTAAAAGAAATTAAAAATTTTAAAAGTCTATGCCAAGGATTTTGCCGTCGGCATATAAAAAAATATTTTTTTTCGAAACATTTTTTTGATTTTTTTTGAAAAAAGGAAATTTGAGTTTTTTAAAAGTCTATGCCGAGGGTTTTGCCGTCGGCGTAGCGTGCTACGCCGAGGGCTGGGCTATGCCGACGGATAGTGGCTTTGCCGAGGGAGTTAGACGCCGAGGAGCTATGCCGAGGGCGCCTACGCCGACGGCCAAAGCAGGCTACGCCGAGGGTTCTTGGCCCTCGGCATATCGCCGCATTCCTGTAGTGATCGCATATCAAAGGCAAAACTAACAGATTTCACAGCCTGACAGAAAAGAGATATCACACCCATATTTAACTGGTCCAAGCGCAATTCAAAGACAATGTGTACATGTAAGGTAGTGAATCCAGCAGTATCAAATAGACGTCCCGTTCATGCAAGGGGGGCCATATCCTGTCGCATCAATGTGTTTCCTGTACAAACAAAAAAAACATTATGTAGGTTATCATGTAAAACTTCTTTATATGATCAATAAAATGGAGAAAATATGCTATGCTCATCAGCTATCTGGCAGGAAAGTGTTTGATGCTCTTCACACAAGACATGAGCTGCAAGTCTGGTTCTGAGCAAATTATGGATAAGATACATCATGTAAGTAAATGCTTCCAACACAAGTTAATTAGGACTTCCAAATAAAATTAAGAACTACATTTGTAAGCTGCAAGAACACAAAGATATAATACTGAATAATGATCTTACATCACTATTTTACAAACTTCAATTTTTGAAGAGCATGAAAAGTCAAGCAGTTGCGATGGAATGAGGTGTTGATCATTGTATTGCGAAATTTGAATTTCTATCAGGTGACATCATAAATGGTGAAATTGTAAAAAGCAATATTAAATATAACAATAATATGCCCGCATGCAAAGATTTAGAACAGTACCTGCTGCCAGTCAAAAAACTTCTCCATTTCACTGAAATCACAGTCCAGAATCCCGTCAGTCACTACGCCACTTCCATTTCCATTACTGCTCTCCAAGTTCAAAAGTTCATTGAGGTCTTGAGGCTGCGATGCACTGTTCTGACCAGCAGTACCATATCCATGCATTCCTCGGGTCTTACCTGTTGATGCCATGGTCTGCATGAGCTCGTTGTCATCCTCCAGGTAGCTTCTCAGCAGTTCTTCACCATCATCCACTGGCCAAGGCAACATCGATATCCCACCAGTGCTGCTGTCGTACCTGAGTCGAGATACCCGTGGAAATGCCTGTTGTCCTATAGGGTTAGGAATATCCATGGTACTAATCACGCCACTTGGAGATAAAGTATTGGTGGGCATTGCCTTCTGTACTGGTTGTGCGAGGTTGGATGGTAGTGATGCACTAACCATGTTTCCATTTGCTGCAAGAATACCATCATGACCATTACCATTACCATTACCATTATCTTCAGGAATAGTCTGATGTACTTGTTGTGCTAGGTTCGACGGCAGTGATGCACTGACCATGCTTCCACTTACAAAAACACCTGCACGATCATTACCGTTATGACAACCATTAGCATTAGTTGTCATTTAAATTATCATTACAATTATGATAATTATAACCATTGCCATATTAGCCACTGCAATTACCATTAGCATTGCCATGGAAATTGCCATTGTTGTAGAGAAGTCCAGCATGACTAGCTCTGTAGCTCTCCTTTCCAAGAATGTCACAACCAGCTGGTGATGCACCATTACTTAGTGGGCTTGTTTGGTAAATATTTGTAGTTCCATGTGGTCTCATATAAAATCCCGAACTTCCAGGTGTTGAATAGTTCTTCGAAATATTAGAATGAGATGAGCTAGCCTTGAGCTTGGCTGATAGATGCTTAGTTATGCAGTCCCTAATGTATTGCTGAATTTCAATATGTGGAAAGACATCAAAAGGTAGAAAACATCAAAATGTATGTTTGGATAGGTAAGTGTCATATATTTTTTTGAACATCAGGTAAGTGTCATATATGATGATGGCATGATCATATAAATACAACACAAAACTTAGTTACAGATAGAAGCTAGAAACATCAACTAGCTAGTCAAAATCATACCTTCAAACGGCTTAGGACTTGCTCTATAGTTACTTGTACACCTTGAGCCTCCAAAAGATCTTGTATCCCTCTTGGACAATAACCTGCATTATAAATACACAGTTATGCCAAATAGGCAGAGAAGAAAGATAGATTAAATCAATATCCATCCAAACGTATGATTTTTTAATTCATGCCTAACATGATTAATTCGTCCTCAATTACATGCCCCTTGGCTACACATGCAAGATTATTATAAGAAGAAAACTTCCAAGTTATCAGAAGTGAGCAAATAAAACATGCAAGCGCAATGGGTACTACCTTAAAAAAACGCCTACAATTTTTTTTTGGACAATCCGTGATAGAAAATACTCAATCGTTGACAGCTATCTCACTCAAAGGATGCATGCAAAATTTCTCTGCCATAGTAATCCACGCACTGAATATCTACTACACAGATGCATGCATGACTTTGCTCCCATTAGTTCCCTTAGAAATTAGAGAACTAGTAGCATGAGTGGCTCCTGGAGATCTATAAACTGCCACACGATCTCTAGTCCCCCAAGCCTTGGTTCAGTGTGTTAGGTCCGCCGCCTCTCACTAGCAAATTGTCTAGGCCACGCTGAAGACAACGTTTTGAATTTTTTTTACACAAATCTACTTGTTTTAATGTAGTCTTGATGTGGGAACGTGTCAATTGAGGTGATACTAGTTCATTCCAATTTTTCCCATATATCAATAGACGATGGATCTTACAGATTTATTAATTTTTGTTGAGTAGGCGATGAACAACTAGTGTAATAGGTACCACCCAAATTTGTTACCCCCTTCGGTCTAAATTACTTGCCGCAGAATTTGGTTGAGTAGGAGATGAACAGCTAGCGCATAATATGTACCACCTAATTTTTTTACTCCCTCCGATCTAAATTATTTGTCACAGATTTCCGCGACAAAGTAATTTGGGAGGGGGTAGAAAAATACATTTCACCACTCGGGGTTCTGCATGGAAAGTGTGTGTGTGGAGGGGGGGGGGGGTGCAAATATTGGAGGGTTTACTCTCGTGTCAGTGAAGAAACACGGAGAAGTAGAACAGTTACATCCACCCAAAGGATGTCATTGTCACCTAGGCAGGAAAGAGTTTATAGAAGGTTTTGTGATCTACCAAAGTAGTGTAGCCATGATAACCCTCAGATTTGCAAACCATCACAAAATCTCATGTGTTATATTTAATGATTTGACATGATTGAATGGTACATCTGGTATCCCATGCGTGATCTATTGGTCCCTGCCTACTGGTGGAGCTTCAAAGAAAATACGGACGAGGGGGGGATTTCTTCTTCTAAGTTGTTCAAAAAAGTATTCCTTCAAAGCTTCGTATAAAGATGGGGAGCGGCGGCTCCTAGCTTGCACTACGCTACGCCACTAGACCCGCCCAACAAAATGTTTTGAATGTGGAAACATAGAGGCAATGAGATAGAGGGAAGTTTTCCTTTATTTCGGTAAATGGTGCATCTTCAATAGGTTATATTTTGGATGAGAATGTGTTGCAATACCGGTGCCTCATGGTACCACTAGTACATGGTATGGTAGATTATTGCTTGTTAACCACTAAATGCTCTTCATCAAAAACTCGGACGATAGAGATGATAGGCTGGGGTCACATGGCAATGAAGATGTAGCAAAAGAGATTTAGCTACCCCCTCTTGCACCGAGAGTTTTTCAACACTTATAGAAGTTGTGAAGTGGCATAGACATCTGAATATGAGTATCTTTCCAAGATCTATGAACCATCGCACAATCACTCGTGCTTGACCTTTCTTTAATGTACTAGAGGCGCCATATATCCCTCATTTTTTGCTTGGTACCTTACATATTAAAGCCGAAATGAGTTGAATATTACCATATTGTGTGCTTTGATGTGATCGATATGTTGGAACATGGGGGGCAACAAGATTGAGTGAAAAGCTCATACCCGTTCTTTCTCTATCCCAAATTGTGATAGGTCTTCAATAGTTACGTTCTTTTGGTTAGAATGTATGGATTACTAGTAAAGGTAAAATATACAAGGTAAAAATTTAGGCATTCACCGCTCAATGCTACCATGGAAATGGGGAAGGACAAATTTCAGAGGTTCGATGGCCTTATTAATGAAGAAGATATGATAAGTAAAGGTGTTATCCTAGTTCACCCAAATGGTGGCACTGCCACTATTGAAAATGTTCAGGAATATATCATAGAATATTTAATAAGTTTCTAAAGATGTAAAGTCGTGGTAACCAAATATCTTCTTGATAATTGTCACACTTCATTGTAAGGATGCTTTCTATCTCGTATTAAAGTCTTTTGTGCCAAAAACAATGGGGTTCAATATTTTTATGTGAAGCTACCTGTGTATTTAGATGTGTTTTGACCATGGGAAGACATGGGAAGTGATATAGGTCGACTTCATGTTGAAACTTCTAATACATAAAATCAGCAGTATTTTAGGGGGGGGGTCGATCTAATGTTGCTTTCATCTATCATGCTCGAGCCTCCGTGTTAATCCAATGCTTCTTTTAGTTTTATATGAAGCTCCTTCTATGATTAAATGAGGTTTGAATGTGTGATCATAGGGGAGATGTAATAGATGTGCAAAGATCGTATCAATTGCTCCCTTGCTTCAGCCAACGAAGTCATAACCATAATTGACCTAGTCAAATGTGCAGTCATTAGTGCTTTTGGAATCTACTAGGAGAAGTTTCTCGAGATATGAGAAACACCAAGAAAAAAAACCCATTTACTTTTGGCTTTGCTTCAACATACTTTTAACTAATCGTTGGAGTCCTTATGAAGGCAATATTGTAAATCCTTTTGTAGATACTTGTGCATTTTGATCCAAACATATGAACATATGGGTAACAAGAGTAAGGGGCAAAGTGATACCAAATTCTACCTCTACTCTAATTAATGGTGGATTTTAAAGAGCATCTATTTTAGGTTAGATGTTACTGTAGGAACGACTCTTAGAGAAGTGTGGATTTTTTCTCAATGAATTCCATGGTGAAGTAAAAGAACAGAGAATGGGGCTCGATGCACATGGTACTTTAGAAAGTAAGAGAAGTTGGTTAGCTGCCCTAGCCTGGGTATTTGGTATGATTGTGATTTCCTACCTAGGCTAGGAATTCTTTATGGTTTTACAATTTCCAAACTAGTGTAACCATCATAACATTGTTGTTGTCTCAAGAATAGTAAGAAATTGTCCGACCCCCGTGCTCCAAACCTTTCTTTGACATATTATTATTTCCCACCGCTTTTCATGCCTGAGCCTTCAGTGCCTTGTTGGTGCCAACCCAATGATTCTTTTTTAGGTGAAGACACTAAATGTGTTTAGACATGGATTAAAAGGGAGAGTGACATTGAGGGGAATTTTACATTCTAGTTCTTGGATCTTTAGGAGGCACATATTAGATGTGTGAAAATAATGGATAGTTCGTGACGATGCCACTCAAATAAGGTAAATGTGGCGTGCTCACCGCTTGATGCTCGCCATGGAAAAGTCAGAGGACAAAGATTGTCTCCCATGAAAGTAATAAAAGGTACAAAAAGTGAGGCTTCTTCCCTAGTTCACCCTTAAAATGCAAGCTCCATTGTCGAACTAGGTGAGGAAGAGGTTGTTATAGCTTTTATATGTTGTTGCACTTGTGTAGCCAACACATGATTGGTTTTCATGATTCGTGAACCAAAATAGACTCTTCCAGGCTAGATCTAGGCTTTTGCTTCAAAACCATATCCATGCAACCTCTCACACTCGAATTTCCCATGTCTCTATAAGAATCAAAGATGTTGAGCCTTTTGGAAACTTCAAGTGTGTGTATATAGTTGGTATGAAGTGGAAAAATACTAGGTATGGCATTGTGAACTAGTTTCGCATACTGATTTTACCTCTTTTCCAATAAAGGATAGATCTGGAAGATCAGTAGTGGAGCTAGCTCACTCGCCAAGCTTGAGCATGGTCTATTTGTGGCAACATTGGTGTTTTCCCTACAAATCATCATTGATAACCCATATGTTGACAATAATTCTTAATGGAGACTCTCTAATTGAGTTTACGCAGGTCGTACAATTGTTGGGAGTTGGCTCTACCCTTATTGAAGAGGTATCTTTTTAGGTGATAAAGTACCAGACTACTGGTACCTATGACATCACCCAAAAACGATAGGAAAACTATTGATCCATACTAATTACTAAGAAAAGGATCACCATTCAACCAAATATTAGATATTTGAACTTTGGATCTCGGGTTGCTTCGAAGAATTCCCTTTCGTTTCTCCATCTATGCATGCCTCCAACCACTATGTTTGCACCATGACAAGTATAGTATCATGTGGGATGCAAGAAGAGATGAATCTTGTAGAGTCCCTATTTGAGATATTCTTTCTAGGTGAAAGGCTCTTTATTCGAGCTTTATAAATCAAGCCCATATGGATCAGAGTGCAGTGTTTGAAACCGCTAGGCAAGCCAACATGAAAACAGTACATAAGGACACAGTTCCACTGATGAAAATAAAACAAAGCCGGGGGGGGGGCAGTATAAGTAACCCCTGCGAGATTATTGATTTGACTTTCCATCCCTGGCTCTAAAGCGACCACTTGTACTTTTTGATTAGCAATGAGGAGGGATATGCTCTCCCCATCCTTCCTTCAGCCCAACGGTCTCCAGAGCTACAAACATAAAATGTTTTAATAGAAATCATCAGTAGATTGTCGAATAAAATATTCACAGAGAGATTTATTTTGGATGTTTCATAGGACCCAGAGGAGATCCATGAAACCTATCCGCAAAAGGCAGCTAAACTTGCTTGAGTTACTCTGAAGAACAACAAAGAACTCAAGGAAGGAGATGGTTCCTATATGCAACCTAGGACCACCGGTGGCATTGAATGGACATGGCCACACACTCTCAACAAGGAGCCGACACATGAGCTCTCCAAGTATGGATTGTCGGCTCCTTTCATGGTGGTCCATTAGCGCTGGTGGTTACGCTATCCCGTGGCTCCCCACCACCCACGATCTGGCGCTACACATCTAGGAGCGGCGCGACCAGCTCTCAGAGGAGGACCTGCGCAACACAAGTTTTGGGGCCTAATACGACATCTGGCCGCTGATATTCGAATACAAGCATAGCCGCAGGTCGAGGCCTTCGACTGACCGGTGCACCCCACCCAGCACAACAAGATGTGTGCCACGCCTGGTGGATGGCCCGTGACTTCGAAGAAGTCATGGCGTACTATCGTCGGAGGCTCAATCACATCAACACTCACGCCACCCACCGTGCTGGCCTCTTCATCCTCACAGTGCCACCCCACCGCGATGGATTCGGTGCTGTCATCCAACCGACGTTTTCTAGCCGCGCCCATGATTTCTTTCTGTTTTCCCAAGGTGGAACAGGCACCGCCACCTCTTCCATCCCCTCCGCTCCGACCGAAGAAGGATCCCAAATTGGATCCCAAGCCATGACACCGCCACCGCTGCCTCGCGGGACAAGGTGGAGGCCAAGCTAGAGCTGGATAAGCCGGGGCCATGGAGGGTGAAGTCTCCCTCCCTTTGATCCTACGTCGTCCCACCGACGGCGAATGGGAAGGCCTCGCCGTCGCCATCCAAAGATTTGTGGTCGCTGACCTACCACTATCACCAGAGAAAGCCGACCGATGGTCCGCCGATGGTATGGGAAGCATCGTCGTCGATGACGACGACAAAGACAGCTGTGAAGACTGCAGCCAGTAGATTAGGATTTAGTTTTATGACTTTTTATTTCCTTTTCTAAATTACATTCAAATATGTATATTATCCTAAACTTGAATGAAATCTTCCTTTTTATATTTCAGTTACAATTATTTTAAATTTCCGGGGCCGTAATGATTTCATGTCAAAATCACAACCGGCCACATGGTGGGATTGCGAGATGGACTCATGGCGTGGCGGTACACACCACGGTTACACACATGTTTTCGTGGTGTCATGTCTGGCATGCCACAAATTGTTGCAGTTATGGTGGTGCGTCTGTGTAATGCCACCTGTGAAAGAACATCTCTCCACCATTACGGTTTTGTGTGTTTGATGACAACATGTGTGATATTCTAGTGTGTTCAAATGATGCAGATTGTATCAATATTGAAAAGAAAGAAAAGAAGAAAAGGGAAGAAACAGGACTTAAGGGAACAGAAAATTTCCAGAATTTCAGCCACCAGATATGGGGGATATTCCTTTTTTTACTTAGGCCGATATTCCGGCCTGTTTTTTCAGCAACTGCTCGATTTCTTGGGGGATATAAATATCCCCCTTCTTCCCCAAGCTGAGGTTGCTCGATTGCTCAAGAACATCACCTCTAGTTGAGCCACTACATTCACTTGATATCCTCCGTCAACCACCCAAAGCTCTTGATCTTTGGAGAATCGAAGGAGAAGACCCCGATCTACATCTTCACCAATGCGATTTGCATTTGCCCCTCATTTGCTTGAGGGCACATTTGCTAGTGTTTTATTTGGAAACCCTAGTTGTTGTTTACTTGATTTGATATGTTGTTGTTGTTGTTGTTGTTGTTGTTGTTGTTGTTGTTGTTGTTGTTGTTGTTGTTGTTGTTGTTGTTGTTGTTGTTGTTGTTGTTGTTGTTGTTGTTGTTGTTGTTGTTGTTGTTGTTGTTGTTGTTGTTGTTGTTGTTGTTGTTGTTGTTGTTGTTGTTGTTGTTGTTGTTGTTGTTGTTGTTGTTGTTGTTGTTGTTGTTGTTGTTGTTGTTGTTGTTGTTGTTGTTGTTGTTGTTGTTGTTGTTGTTGTTGTTGTTGTTGTTGTTGTTGTTGTTGTTGTTGTTGTTGTTGTTGTTGTTGTTGTTGTTGTTGTTGTTGTTGTTGTTGTTGTTGTTGTTGTTGTTGTTGTTGTTGTTGTTGTTGTTGTTGTTGTTGTTGTTGTTGTTGTTGTTGTTGTTGTTGTTGTTGTTGTTGTTGTTGTTGTTGTTGTTGTTGTTGTTGTTGTTGTTGTTGTTGTTGTTGTTGTTGTTGTTGTTGTTGTTGTTGTTGTTGTTGTTGTTGTTGTTGTTGTTGTTGTTGTTGTTGTTGTTGTTGTTGTTGTTGTTGTTGTTGTTGTTGTTGTTGTTGTTGTTGTTGTTGTTGTTGTTGTTGTTGTTGTTGTTGTTGTTGTTGTTGTTGTTGTTGTTGTTGTTGTTGTTGTTGTTGTTGTTGTTGTTGTTGTTGTTGTTGTTGTTGTTGTTGTTGTTGTTGTTGTTGTTGTTGTTGTTGTTGTTGTTGTTGTTGTTGTTGTTGTTGTTGTTGTTGTTGTTGTTGTTGTTGTTGTTGTTGTTGTTGTTGTTGTTGTTGTTGTTGTTGTTGTTGTTGTTGTTGTTGTTGTTGTTGTTGTTGTTGTTGTTGTTGTTGTTGTTGTTGTTGTTGTTGTTGTTGTTGTTGTTGTTGTTGTTGTTGTTGTTGTTGTTGTTGTTGTTGTTGTTGTTGTTGTTGTTGTTGTTGTTGTTGTTGTTGTTGTTGTTGTTGTTGTTGTTGTTGTTGTTGTTGTTGTTGTTGTTGTTGTTGTTGTTGTTGTTGTTGTTGTTGTTGTTGTTGTTGTTGTTGTTGTTGTTGTTGTTGTTGTTGTTGTTGTTGTTGTTGTTGTTGTTGTTGTTGTTGTTGTTGTTGTTGTTGTTGTGTTGTTACAGATTTGGGAGCCTCCAATTTGGTTGTGGATGTGTGCCCCAAGAATCTTGTAAAGGACCGGTGTCCGCCTCGAAAATCCCTTAGTGGACAAGTGAGCTAGACCTTTGTGGCGTTTCTCAGCGAAGAATAGGGTGAGGCCCTTATGCCTTCGTGGCAACCACACCCCTCCAATGTAGACGTACTTCCCATCAAAAGAAAGGAACTACGAGAATCATCTCTTGTGTCTCCGCGTGCTCCCCTCTCGGTTACCTCTCTCCTTTATTGGATTGTTATATCTTGCTTAGTTGTGTATCTTGTCATCTAGGTAAATTCACATAGTTGCATATCTAGAGAATTTACCTTTGTGTCAAGCCTTAATTGAAAAAGAACTAAAAATTGGATAGCACCTATTCACCCTCCCCCCTCTAGGTGCGGCATACGATCCTTTCAACAAGTAATAACTAAAAGTGACACCAACTAGGTAGTGTGTCCAAATACCGCCACTAACGGTGATTTTGCCATGCCACTACAAGGCTATTATGTACTAGTTCAAACCCAACAAAGGTCGACACGGACCCACCCTTCCACAAACAGCTAGGCACAAGAATTCTTCCCCCTCCCCTTAGATCCAGGGCGGCGGAGTGACAAAGCACACAACCACATTGATGAGACACATCCCAAGTTATGCTAGATGGCCAACGAGGGAGGCACCGAAGGAGAAAATCCTGGGAGAAATCACGCTTTAAAACGGGACGACCGCCAGACCGTAGTGTTGGATCCTTGGGCATGACAAGCAATGCTGATGATACGACAAAAATGAATCAAGGCTCTAGAGATCATTGTCTCCCCTAGAGCCGACGGCCAAAATCAGGATCTCCTTCCACGTGATGCAAAACCCTTCGTTTAACATCTTGAGAAGATGAGATGTCACAAATGACGATGGTGGCATTGACAAACTCCTCCAGTGTTAGGGGGAGTTGATGCGAACCACCCAACCAGCGCAATCATCCTCCCTGCTGCCTCCTAGAGCACACCCCGCTGCCAAGAAATGGGGAAGAAGGGTCATCACCCTCTGCCGTCCCCGCTGCGTATGTGGTTGCATCCACTCCCTCCCCGTCCTCCCCTTGAGAGCTCCTAAGACCTCCCATGCACCAGAGAATCATGCCTCGCGATGGGGGAAGGGGGGACCACCACTCGTAGGAACCACCAGTTGCACCGTGTTCGACCGGAGATCCAGCCCGCGCCGTGTCGCTCATGGAGTCGAGAGAGCTGCCTAGTATAATGGTCATTTTTAGTGTTGCTCTAGTTGGCCTTTGGTAGCACTAATGAGAACTGAAGTGGTTCATGTTACTAATGAACCATTGATGATCTAATGAAAGACACAAATATATATGATACCATGCTACCAAGTACCAACCACTGTCAGCAATTAGAGATACCTTTTTTTGTGAGAAAGATCAGGTGATATTAAACCAGGGTCCTTACAAAACAGTCCAGGACAAATAGAAAAATACAAACCAGTCCCGAAGGACCTCGATGACGCCGGCGCCGAAGAATACGTGTCGTTGGCGCACCGCCGTCACTCCTCCACTGCAGCCTTGGATCGGAAGGAGTCCCATGGCGGACGGGAAGTCGACGAACCTTAGGTCTAGGGAGCCTCCACCCTGCATCGCCGTCGTCGCCATCGCCCTGATTCGCATCACCCTCACCTTGAGCAGCTTCAAACTTCCGGACCCGCCGCTCCACGGAATCGCACGGGAAGGAAGCGCACAACAGCTCCACCGACCTGCGAACGCAGGGAAGGAGGCAGATCCGCGGCAGCGCTCCGCAGAGCACCACCACCGAAGAGGAAACCCGCCACCTCAAAACGCCGCGCTGACTGCTCCGCCATCTCCACAGCGCCGCCGGTAGGCCGCATACTCGAACCTAGACTAAACACACGACGAGATCCGGGATTTCCCCACCCTCCCGCCACCGGAGCTGCTGGCGGAGGGAGGGAAAACCAGCAATTCGTCGCCGGAGAGCTGGATCGACCGGGCTGGTTCACAAAGCCACGTCTCCTCTACTGTAGCGGGGGAGAGCAGGATCCAAGGTTTGTAGCCATTGGAGATACCTTATTGGAGCTCTAAACTAAGAACCCAGGATAGACTCTACAGAGGTAACAAACGACCACATAATGACCATCCAAACAGGATTGAAAGGCCGAGACCTGAACACTCGATACATTGTATTCTAGTCTGAAATAAACAAGCATGCAGGTTCAAAGTTCTGTCCTCACATCCAAACAGGATCGAACGGCCGAGATCTGAACACTCGGTACCTTTTCATCTAGGATAACACTACAGACGCATGCATATACGTTACTGCTAAACGTCTAAAACCCTGTAAGCTAGCACCCAGAAATTGACAAAAGGCATGCATGCGATGCAGTTAATACAAAGATGGATGGATGATGGTGCTGTTAATTACCTTCCGTTCCCCTGAGCTGTTCGACCGCCTTGACGAACGCCGCGTGCAGCTCTGCCTCTGACCACGAGTTGAGCCTGTTCTTCTTGGCAGTCCTGCCGTCGGAGCCTCCCTCGCCGGAGTCGTCCAGTCCTCTCTTTTTTGCCACCGTCTCATCCTGACGGACGACGACGACGTTGCTGCCTCGAGCGTCGGCGCCGGAGGCCGCGTTGAGCCTCCGCCGGGCGACGACGTGCTGCCAGACGTCGCGCACCTCCTTGTCGCGCAGGGGCTTGGTCAGGAAGGCGCACGCGCCTTCAAGCATCCCCCTCATCTTCGTCTCCGCGGGCTCGACGCCGGAGAACACTGCATACACACACGCACGCAGGCAGATCTATTTATCAGTACACGTACAAACAAGCTAGCTAGCCTAAAACCATGGATGGATACGCAGATCACGCAGGACTTACGGATGACCGGGTAACGCTGCGCTGCGTGCTTGAGGAACTCGAAGCCGTCGATCCCTGGCCCCTGCGTGCGCACCACGGTCATCACGAGGTCGAATCCCTCCAGGTTCTCCTGCAACGCCCTCAGCCCTTCTTCCGGCGACGCCTTGGCCGTCACTGCGCGCACACACACACAGACGTACATATGCATGGGAGGGGAAAGAAACTGCAGAGAGGAGAAGGTTAGAAGGTGGCCGGACCGGACGCCCCGTGCATACCTTGGTAGCCGTGGCGCTGGAGCATCTCCGTGAGGGCGGTGAGGCAGGCGGGGTCTTCCTCCACGGCGAGGACCCTCATCGTCCCACCGGGGTAAGCCTGCACGGGAAAAACGGCCATGCCGGCGCCGGAAGCGAAAGCTGCGTTCTCCATCTCCGCGCGCGGCTGCTGCTCTCTGGGTCACGACTCGCACGCCCACCCGGTGCCTCGTGCTCTGGTACTAGTAACAGTCGAGGGCGCTTCCAAAGATAGCCCGGCCACGCGCCCGCGGTATATAAATGGGAGAGACCTCGTGAGACATGTGAGCTAGCTAGGAGGTGGGGCTGGAGCGTCAGTGACGCGGGCGCCGGTTTTCAGCTTCTTGGAGATAGATGCTGACCACTTTAGAGATGGATCGATCACTTCCATCCAAGGAGATAGATGCTGACCACTTTAGAGATGGATCGATCACTTCCATCCAAAAGTAAAGTACTGCAATAAATATAAATTTGTATTTTACCACACTGAGTTATTATTGGCCCAATGCTAACTTATTGCAGCCGGCCTTAAACTTTGGAACCGTTTAATTACAAACTTTCCAATTGCAATACACCCCTCTACACATATACCAGGCTATTTACCTACCACCCACAACAAATTTGCATTCTAAAAATAAAATGTTGCCATGACCTACATGGTACAACAATATGCATAGCCTTAATCTATTAATAATCGTCAACGGTAGTATAAACAATTCAAAAGTAATAAAATTTATAAATAGATTTTCCGGATACTAAGCAAATGACTACAAACACTAGCACGAGACGAAGACGCGATGCCGCCCTCGTCCCTCCATCATCGAAGTCATCCAAAGTTTATCACAGTAGAGTTTGTTGTACTTGCTAAGACCCTAAGGGACCAGAGCAGCAACCATCCATAATGATGACAATCGTAGATCGGAAAGACCTTCCACTCTGTTTGTTTTCAACTTTCTGGAGATAGATACTGACCAATTTAGGGATGGATCCCTCGCTCTCATCCAAAAGTAAGGGACAACAATAAAGACAATTTGTATTTTACCACACTGCTAACTTATTATGGTCGGCTTTAAACTTTGGAACCGGTTAATTACAAACTTGGCAATACACCTCTACACATATACCGAGCTATTTACCTACCACGCACAACAGATTTGCATTGTAAAAATAAAGTGTTTCCTTTCCCTACATGGTACAACAATATACATACCGTCGATCTACTAATAATTATTAATGGTAGTATAAACAATTCAAAAGTAATAAAATTTATAAATAGGTTTTCCGGCCACTCTACAAACACTAGCACGAGACAAAGGTGTGATGCCGCCCTCGTCCCTCCATCACTAGAGGCAACGTTTATCGTAGTAGAATTTATTGTACTTGCTAAGACCTTAAAAGACCAGAGCAGCAACCATCCCTAATGATGACAGCCGTAGATCGGAAAAGACCTTCCATGCACTCTGTTTGTTTTCAACTTTCTGATGATAGATGCTGACAACTTTAGGGATAGATCCATCACTTTCATCCAAAAGCAAGGGGGTGCAATGAAGACAAATTTGTATTTTATCACACTGAGTTATTATTGGCCTAGTGCTAACTTATTAAAGCCAGCCTTAAACTTTGGAACCGGTTAATTACAAAATTTTGCAATAGACCCATCTACACATACACCGGGCTATTTACCTACCACCCACATCAGATTTTCATTATACAAATAAAAACTCTCGCATTTGTCGACTACACGGTAATAATATATTTGTCTTTTGAAAATTCCGTCGATCTATTAATAATCATCAACAACAATATAAACCTTTTGGAGATCACATCACTGACCATTAGAGATGGATCTATCAGTCTCCTACTCTCGTGCAAAAGTAAGGGAGTGCAATGAAGAGAAATTTATATTTCTCTACACTGAGTTATTGGCCGAATGGTAACTTACAGCCTTAAACTTTGGAACCTGTTAATTACAAAAATTGCAATACACCTCTACACATAGACTCGGCTATTTATTTACCAAGCACAACATATTTGCATTCTAAAGATAAAATGATGCCTTACCCTACATGATAGTGTAACAATATATACATATATAGACCACACCGTAATAATCGTCATCGCCAATACAAACTTATGTTTTTTTTTTGCGAAAAAATTGTGTTTTACTACACTGAGTTATTAGCCATATGTTAATTTATTACAGCCTTAAACTTTGGAACCTGTTAATTACAAAGTTTGCAATACACCCCTCTACACATATACCATTCTATTTACCTACCACACACAGCGGATTTGCATTTTAAAAATAAAATTGTTGCCTCCCCCTACATGATACAGCAATATACATACATATAATTGTCAACTACACAGTAACAACACGCTCATCGTGGCACATACCACTGAACAATCTGACGGAGACTGCCAGTGCTTGGTGGTTCTTCAGGAAACGGTCACATCCAATCAACATAGTCAGAGGATGATTTTGTGTCTCTTTTGGGCCTCCTGTACCTATTGTTCTCGAATGTTGCTTTTGATGTGAGCGAATACAGAACTTCTGCTTCAGAGAGGTCGTGCGGCGTCATCAACACGCTGTAAGCATACACCCATATATGGGAAAGAGGGAAAGGAATTAGTGTAATTAACTAGCACTAAAGCACAAATAAAAGAACTCCACACATATTTCATCCGACAAATATTTGTTGTGGGTAGGAGATACATCCAAATTATACTCATGTATCAAGAATAGCAAGCTCCTTTCTTTCTGACAGAAGTGTGATAAACTGAATATAACATGTTTCACTGCGCTCTGTTTTCACTTACCAACTGACAAGAATTATAGATAAAATGGAATATGGAATTAGAAGAAAGTCATGAAAGAGTAGAAGCCGTAACTAGGTAGATATAAAAGCCCTTGGTAATCCATAAAACTATCTCAGTTCACAGAGGGTAATATTTACCTAGAAAGTACATTCTCCAAGATAGCACGTTGGCACGGTGTCACATAGTATATGCAGTTTCTCGGACACTGACCGACAGCAAGTTGGACAAGGTAATTGTCACCATGACCTGAAAATGAAAGGTTACACCATTGGGGAAAAGGATCGGCAGCTTTACAAAATTTGCGAGCACACAGATATACTGTGCAGGTTTCTCATTAGACGGACCAAATAGGATGTTCAATCTACCTTGAGATTTTGCACGAGCTGTACCAATGTCATCTGAATATGCAAATGCATGAGGTGCCCTTTTAACACAAGAATATGGGCATCCTGCAGATGATATCACGGATCATCAGATAACATTGCCAAAACATATTAAGTTGGACACGCGGTTTGTATTGTACTCCATGAAACATGTATGTTATAACTCTAAAAAAAAGGAAACCAACCAAACTCCCCTTCTTCAACAAATAAACGCAATATCATACCTAATAGCTAACATGTACAGATTCTGAAGAATTGTTCAAATCGAAAGCACATGCTGTACTAGCAGAACGATTAGCATGATATCAATCATGTAAAGTTAAGACTAATAATAGGAGAATAAATGTGATTCAGTAAATATTTAGTTTCTCCCTGCCAATGGAAACACTTAGTATTTAATTAGCACCTGATTTCATCCTTCAAGCCAACTGCAGTATAGAACAAATTTGGGTAAAGACTGAGAAACAATATGGATGCGACAAGTACCGGTGCCAATGCATAGAAGTTCATTGACAAATATGTCGTAAGCTTCACACTCAGGTTCATCAAATGGGTCAATATTGTTCCTGCACAGCATTGCAATACATACATCAGTTGGATTTTCTAACTTGGGCATAACTGAATAAACCAATGTTTCATACTGCAAAGTTGGTTTCCTTGTTGACCGAGGAGAAGAGAAGAGAAGGTCAACACGTGGAAAGAAGAATAGCACACGTATGAATGATCGTATACGCGGCAGACATAGGGGTGGGCATAAATTGCAAAATCCAGGACTCGAACTCGAGACACTGGGCTCTGATACCATGTCAAGCTTCATGCACTAGCCAACGCAACCAAAATTCCGAACTGATGAAAAGGGCTAGGCAATCCACTTATACATATCAACAGGATTAAGAGATGAGCTGCCAGCTAAGTCCACAAAACACAGCCAGATCATATTGAGTTGATTTAGTGAGCGATGTACCTTAAACCTCATCAACATATACTAACCCACACATTTTTTACATTGTAGTAATGGACACAGCAGTTTTCCAGAACATACAATAAACGTGCATAGTATATAATGTAGGAGCATTGATGGGGACATACCTAGTGCAAACCATGACTTGGGTAATCAGCCTTTCATTCTGCACCATCTACAAAGCACCTAACCTAAGTGGTCTCCCTTTCCTTTTCTCAAAAACAATTCTCAGGCCACCCTATTACAAGTGTATCATTATCCTACTCTGCTTTTGACCAAGCATCATTTTACATATACATGTTTCAAAATTTCACTACATAGATAGTTTTCATATATAATATTCCCAGGATCCATCGCTGGGCTTTTATTCACTGTGCAGTAAACAAACTCAAGATTGCCAAGACAAACTGATATGACTTGCAGCACTGAGGTTCATATGGAAGGAATCAAAATGTTACATGCTTATCTACAATAGTACCATACATAAAAAGGCTATTCCAATCAGCATTGAATTATATGTTAAAGAGCACATTGCAGCTTGGACTAAGCATTGTATCGCCAGTTACAGTTGCACCATGTATGTTGAAATCATGACTTAACACAGTGGGCAAGTATAATTTTTCACTTTCGACCAGATGAGATTGGTTCAGATGAATACTGGCTACTCTAGTTAGCCGGCCTCACATGTCAAATGCCACTAAGGTCAACAGGCGTGATCAGGCAACAATAATCTGTACATTGGTTTACGGAATTCTTTGACGGCGGTGACACAAGCCTATTGGATGGGATAACGCCGGCATCACCTGCTTACTGTCCCTCACAAATCCAATTGGGAGTAGTTCTCAGCTTGCGCTTACCGACCCCCACAAATCCTTACTGAACAAGCCAGTTTTCCACTTAGGGTAAATGATGTAAGCATGATTTGAATATACATGGTGCAAACTGCAATTGGTGACACAATAACTGGTTCAAACAGTAATTCACTCTATGCGAAGTACAAGCTGATGGAAGTATTCGCTACCTTTCGACCATCATTCCTTGGTTACCGGATAATATCTGTGTCAAATGAAGCAGCGTAACTAATAGCGGTTTGTAAAGAGCAATAATTACCAAAAAGGATAATGCAGTTATTTGCTAGCAACATGATTTAACATGACTTTGATTTTAGATGCAGAAGGTTTAAAATAATGGAACGAAAAGAGCTGAATACATGCACCTCTCCATATATAAACATGTATAGGAACATTTGAACTGCAAGAATACAAACTAAGGATTACAAACAAACAGTGTATGCCACGAAATTCAGAAGTAGCATTTTCAGGGAGCCTTAAGACCACATTAGCGCTGTTGGTTCTGATGGTTCAATCTGATTATTACTACAAATGTTATTGTTATGGCAGCACTCAAAGTAACTTCTACGAAATGCAGGCATCTTATGAGCAGCTGAGCACAGTTACCTCATAGGCCTCAAGTACTCGTCTCATTACTAAATCTGCATTCTCTGTGTCCTTGCAAACATCAGGATGGAATTCCTTTACCTGTAACAAGAACTCACAGTCTAAACTCACTGGAGAATAAAGCTTGGGTGATGGAGCACGACATATAAAGTGATGTGTTGACTGGGGTTTTTCCAAATATACAATGCCTAGAGTTGAGTTCAACAGTACATTGTCTGTATAAAACGACTAGCACGAACAGAATATATGTGAATTGGCACTGCGAAAAAACAATATACCAAATATTCAGTTTTAGGATATAAGAAAACTTTTTTTTGCAGAGACGGTGACTTGTTGATGTTGTGGCTTGCAAACACCATAGAGGCACCATTAAAATGAGTGTTCAAAGCGGCTCAACTGAGCAAGCGAAGCTGTAACATAATTGCAGTTCGTGGGAGCGATGCACTACCCGGGCGCGGAAGGCGGCCTTGAGCTGCGCGGCGGAGCAGGCGGCCGAGGCGTCGAGGCCGAGGATCTGGAAGGGCGTGGCGAGCGGATCCAGTATCCTCCCCGCATCCCCCTCGCTGCCGCCGTGCGCCGAGATGGGGAGCGTGAGGCGGGCCGCGCCAGCGCCGCGCCGAGGGGACACCAACGGCACGCTCCGGCCGAAGGGGGACGCGCGGCTCCGCGGCGGGAACGAGGGTAGGGAAGCCACCGGAGCTGCCATCACGCCATTACTTTCTCTTCTCTTTTCTCCTGGTGTTCGCGCCTCGCGATGCTGTGTGGAGGTGGTCGTTCCGGCGCCGTGCGCGAGCCGAACGTTCTCCGCTCCCGTGTTTTTCTTGGAACCTTTCACCAGCGACCCTGATTTTCAAAAAATCTCAAATGGTATCTTAGAGTTTCAGAAAATTTTAAAATAAACCATGCAGGTACATATTATCCGGATACATACTCGTGCACTGCTAAAATATCATCATTGTACATATCCTAACATAAACGGCACTGACGGAGCTACTCAGAGGCCTAACCGGGTCATGGCCCGCCCATGATTTGTGCACAAATATCTATATCTAAGCATAATACATGGCCCAGTTCATTGGTGTATATATAGCATACCAAAGTATCTAAGGAGCAAGCAGGCTGGCAACATCGCAATGAGCACCCACAGTTCCTAGATAGTTAGAAGAAAGCCTTTGACTGCTCGTTGGATTTTCTCCAATTAAATCATTGTCGTTCCTAGGTACCTAGGTAGCTAGTTAGTTGATTCTAAAAAAAGCTAGCCTAGGTAGTCAATTTAGGAGATCATTTATATTGGCTGAAACGACCTTTTTTCTTCTTTCAAATTCTGAGTTAGGAACGATGCGAAATTCGATATTTTCCAGAATTTTACCTTTCATTTACCAAAAAACACATTTAAACTGCTAAAAAGTTTCAAACAAACATTTGTGTGTGCAGCTCCATATTCTATGTGCTCACATAAAGTTTCGTGAAAAAGATAGTATTTTGTCTGTGTAAAAACACATAAAAATGTCTCATGAATGCCTTATTTTAGCACCGAAATTATCTTTTCTACAGAGCCCACAGAAAGTTGATTTGTTGTGAAATGACTTCATGTGAGCCTAGAATGCAGAGACGTATGCCCTGATATTTTTCCGGATTTTTTGGCATTTCAAAATGTGTTGAAAACACAGAGCATATGTGTAAGAGGTAGAACTCGCCGCGTCCGATATTTCCCTTCTATTTTCTCAAAAAATTGCTTGTCAATCAAACAATTATATGCTATATATCCTTTAGTTCGCCCGCCCAGCGATTTCTTTGAAGCTCCGCCACTGATAAACGGCCACACGATCTCTAGTCCCTTAAGCCTTCGTTCAGCGTGTTGAGGCCCGCTGCCTCTCACTACCGAATTGTCTGGGCCATAGTGAAGACAATGTTTTGAATTTTTTACATGAATCTACTTATGTGTTTTAATGTATTTTTGATGTGGGAATGTGTCGCGATTGAGGTGATACTAGTTCATTCCAATTTTGCCCCTATCTCAATAGGCGATGGATCTTAAAGAGCTATTTATTTTGGTTGAGTAGGCGATGAACAATTAGTGTAATAGGTACCACCTAAATTTGTTACTCCCTTTGGTCTAAGTTACTTGTTGCGGAATTTGGTTGATTAGGCGATGAACACCTAGCATAATATGCACCACCTAAATTGGTTACTCCCTCCGATCTAAATTACATCTTCCCCTTGGTGGAGCTTGAGAGAACGGGGAGGGGGATTGAAAATAGAACATCTTCTCCGTATCTCTAGGCATGCCTAATAAACAGTGAGAGAGGGAGTAACATAAGTGTACTAATAAAAAATATTATATTTATTAAGTTGTAGACTCATCTTGCCTTGAAATGTGTGATGTGATGGTAACATAGCTAGTTACCAATATCCTCTCTTTTCTCAATTAATGACATGTCATGTCATCAAAATGCTTAGTTGACATTGCATGTTGTTGATATTACTACCTATGTTACTCCCCACTATGAGTAGTCTTGGACGTTTAGGAGTAACGTATGCATGCGTCTCTAGTGTTACTTGTCCTAGTAGATGAAAAGGTACCGAGTGTTCATTTCAGCACTTTGAACCTGCGTGTTTGTTTATTTCAGAGTAGAATGTACCGAGTGTTCAGGTCTCGGCCATTCGATCTTGTTCGGGTGATCGTTATGTGGCCGTTTGTTACCTCTACAGAGAGTCTATCTTGGGTTCAGTGAGTTTAGAGCTCGAAAGGTATCTCCAATGGCTGACACTAGTTGGTACTTGGTAGCGTAGTTTTGTATATTTGCTTGTCTTCTATTGGATCATCGATCAATGGTTCATTTCGAAAAAAAACTAGAGCAATATTACAAATGGCCATTGGACCAGGCATCTCTCTAGACTCTATGAGCGACACGACCGCGGGCTGGATCTCCGCTCGAAGATGGTGCAACCAATGGTTCCTAAGTGTGGTGGTCCCCCTTCCCCCACCGCGAAGCGTGATTCCCCGGTGCGAGGGAGGTTTTAGGAGCTCTTTGGGGAGGACGAGCATGGAGTGGATGCAAGCATGGATGCAGCGGGGCCGACAGAGGGTGATGACCCTTCTTCCCCATTTCTTGGCAGCGGACTGCGCTTTAGGAGGCAACAAGGAGGAGGGTTGCACTGGTTGGGTGGTTCCCATCAATTCCTCCCGACAGTGGAGGCATTTGTCGTGTCCACGATCGTCATCTGTGATATATCATCTTCTCTGAATGTTAAACGAAGGGTTTTGCATCGGGTGGAAGGAGATTCTAATTTCGGTCGTCAGCTCTAGGGGAGACAATGGTCTCTAGAGCCTTGATTCATTTATGCTAGCACATCAGGTGGTCTCATCGGCATCGCTTGTCATGCCTAACGAACCAACACTATTGTCTGGTGGTCATCCCGTTTTAAAACGTGACTTTCCACCAGCATTTGCTCCTTCGGTGCCTCCCTCGCTGGCCATCTAGCATAACTTGGCATGTGTCTCGCCAACATGGTTGTGTGCTATGTCACTCCGCTGCCCCTGGATCTAAGGGCAGGGGAGAATTCTGGTGCCTAGGTTGTGGAAGGGTTAGTCCATGTTGACCTTGGTTGGGTTTGCACTAGTACAGAATAGCCCTGTAATGGCATGGAAAAATCGCCGTTAGTGGCGGTATTTGGCTACACCACCAACTTGGTGCCACTTTTAGTTACTACTGGTGGCATTGCACGGGCATAAAACAATAACCACAACAGTTTGTGGCGTGTCAAACAGGACGCCACGAAACCATGTGTGTACCCGTGGCATGTAAAGCGCCATGCCATGAGTCGATTTCACAATCCCACCATGCGGCCGGTTGTGATTTTGGCATTCAATACATTACAACACAGTAAATTTAAAATAATTGTAACCAAAATATAAAAAGTAGGATTTCATTAAAATTGAGGATAATTTACATATTTGAAGTAATTTAAAAAAAATAAAAGTCATAAAACTAAATGCTAATATACTGGTCAAAGTCTTCACCGATGTCTTTGTTCTCACGCCCTGATGATGCATAAAAGAAAAAAAACAAGAAAATATATTTAGGATTATTTTTTCGGGGCCATTACAATTGTCATCGTCATCGACGATGATGCTGCCCCTACCATCAGCGGCACCGGTCAGCTTTTCTCCGATGACAGTTGAAAGATCGAGATGTCGCCTAGAGGGGGGGGAGGGTGAATAGGCAATTAAAAACTCTTACGGATTTGTCTTGTATAAATGCGGAATTAAACTATCGTTTAGTTTACAAGCACAAACCCTAAATATGCTAGGCTCAACTAAGTGTAACAATATCAACTAGAGCTAAGCAAGATAGGCACAAGATATATGTAGCACAAGTGATAGCAAGATATATGTACTTCAAGCACGATGGCTATCACAAGGTAAGAGAGCTCGGGTATAGAAATAACCGAGGCACGCGGAGACGAGGATGTATTCCCGTGTTCCCTTGCTTTGCAACAAGGTACGTCACGTTTGGAGGAGTGGAGGAGAGCTCAACACTATGCAATGATGCAAAGCAAGAACACTAGAGGTGTTCAAGTCCTTCACTCTCAAATCCCACCCAAACAACAAATGCTAGGATGAGATTGGAGAGGAAGAACAATGGGGAAAGTCAACAAAAGACTCCAAGATCTAGATCCAAAGGGTTCCCCTCACTTAGAGGAGAAATTGATTGGTGGGGATTGTAGATCATGGGGGGAATCAAGAGAGAGAGCAAGTTCTTCAAAGGCAACAATGGAGGAGAGAGAATGGAAGAACTAACTCAGCCCAAGGTGGAAGAAGGGCTATTTATAGCCCAAGAGAAAATATAACCGTTGGGGAAAAGTTGGGCTGAGTCAACCATCGAGGAGGCCGGTCAACCGGGCTCGAGGCCGGTCGTCCGGTCCAGGGTCTGCGACGCCACAGACCGACCAGCCGGTCCAAACCGGTCAGTCGGACTCGACCGGGTCACTTAGCTGCCCAGAGCTCCTCCGTTGGCGGCGGTTGGCGATCGGCCGACCGGACGCACGCCGCGCTGTCTCAGAGGCCGGCTGACCGGCGGCAGACGGAACGTCGGCGCATGGGCATGTCCAACCGGTCCCGACCGGGTGAGGTGAAAACATGTTTTACTAAAACTGTGATAACTTTTGTGTCCGGACCCGATTGACATGAAACCAATTTTGTTGGAAAGATAACGACGAATAGAACCCCAACAAAAACGGTGAAGACGGTGAAGACGGTGGAAATATGGAGACGGTGAAGACGGTGAAGACGGTGGAAATATGGAGACTCCTCACAGGATATTTTTAGATGTTTTTAGAGAGGGAGTCTCCCACCGTCAAGAAACGGTGAAGACGTCCAAACTCGAAAACGCAATAGAAGATGCATGCGGATTCCGTTGATGAACTTGGGCTTGTTGTAAAGCTAGCAACAAGCTCAAGAACTTCTCACAGAGAAACACCAAGAAGCAATAGGGATATGCAAAGTATGCAAAGGATTGAGCTTCTTAAGACGATGCGATCAAGTTACCCGACCGAAAGCCCCTCTTGATAGTGCGGCTATCTATCCTATAATCCGATCTCCCAACAACCACCTTGAGACCGGTAAAAGGAAACCTAGCAAGGCCATACCTTTGCCTTGCGCATCCCGCTTGATCTTGATGATAGCTCTTCAAGCTCCACACAAGCCGGAATGCCTCAACTTGATCATCGTTGCCTCGTGAAGACTCACAAATGCTCCCCCATACACCATGATGGGAAAGCTCCATTGATGCACATTTTCACATGTCCATCATCGCCACATGGACGGCAAGCTTCAAGTATGTGATCCACTTGAGATTCTCATCTTGAACTTGCACGACTCAACCTTGTATCTTCTCATACTCTATCGTACTATCTTGAGGTGTATAAAGAATTCTTCATCATATAGGATAGAGCATGGCTAATATTGAGTTCCACATAAGAACTCCATCTTCATTTCTTCTTCTTGATCATATCACATATAGATATATATCTATCTTCAAATCGATGATCTTGATGCCAATACACAAGGTATATCTTTATCTTCATGGCATCTATACTTGAATCCAACACATGGAGTACAAGTTGTACCTATGGAATATTCCTTCATATAAACTCAATGAAAACATTAGTCCATAGGGGTTGTCATTAATTACCAAAACCACACATAGGGGCAATATACCCTTACAACAGTGGTAGAAAAACGGCCACATATCTTTGGATGACGGTGGTGTGGCCTGCCCATTCACCGTTGATGGGACGATGTAGGGTCAAAGGGAGGAAGTACTTCACCCTCCATGGTTGGGGCTCCACCTTGGCATGCAAGGCAATGGCGACGACGTCGTGGCTTGGGATCCAATTTGTGCTCCTTCTTCGATCGGCGCAGAGGGGATGGCAGAGGCGGTGGTGCCTATTCCACCTTCGACACCCAGAAAGAAATCTTAGGTGCGTCTATGGCGCTGCATGACAACGCTGACTGTCACGGTGGGGTGGCGTGATGAGGATGAAGACACCGGCGCGGTGGGTGGCGTGGGTGTTGATGTGGTCGCGCGTGGCGGAGGCGGCAAGATCATCGCACGACAGTAGGCCATGACTTCTTCGAAGTCACAGGCCATCCACCAGGCATGGCACACGCCTTGTTGTGTTGGGTGGGGCGAAATGGTCCGTCGAAGGCCTTGAACTACGCCTTCCACTTGTCTTCGAACATTAGCGGCCAGATGTCGGATCTGGCCCTGAAATTTTGGTTGCAAAGGTCCACCTCTGAGAGCTGGTCACGCCGCTCCTGGATGAGTAGCGCCAGATCATGGCCGGTGAGGATCCGCGGGTGGGCGTACCCGCCGGCGCTAATGGATCACCATGAAAGGAGATGGCAGTCTATACTTGGCAAGCTCCTGTGTCGACTCCTTGTGGAGAGTGCGTGGTCATTGCCATTCGATGTCACCGATGGTTTCTCTTGCGAAGGGGGTTTCCAGTGGTGGGGGTGGGGATGATGGAAGTGCGGAGGGACCTCAAAGTGTGGCATTATATACAGCACACAACATTAACGCTGGCACGGGAAGCCATGCCGTTGCCGCGGTTGGCATTCACATTGTCACGTCCCGTCATGGCCAGGGGAGTGGTACCGGCGCCAGTGTTTGAATAAGGGTGAAATTTCCTCTCCTTTGCTATTAGCCACAACCAACCGCAATGAGGCTGACAAGGCGCGATCAATTTCTTTAATTTAACAAAAAAGTATTGTGGTTTGTCGAGCTGCTCTCCTGCAGGCGCCAGGCTTTTTGAACGGTTGTTATGTGATTGATACGCGTAGATGCACACGTCCGTTGGGAACCCCAAGTGGAAGGTATGATGCGTATAGAAGCAAGTTTCCCTCAGTATGAAACCAAGGTTTAATCGAACCAGTAGGAGCCAAGAAGCACGTTGAAGGTTGATGGTGGCGAAATGTGATGCGGCGCAACAACAGGATTCCGGCGCCAACGTGGAACCTGCACAACACAACCAAAGTACTTTGCCCCAACGAAACAGTGAGGTTGTCAATCTCACCGGCTTGCTGTAACAAAGATTAACCGTATTGTGTGGAAGATGATTGTTTGCAAGAAAACAGTAAAACAAGTATTGCAGTAGATTGTATGTGATGTAAAGAATAGGACCGGGGTCCACAGTTCACTAGAGGTGTCTCTCCCATAAGATATAAGCATGTTGGGTGAACAAATTACAGTCTGGCAATTGACAAATAGAGAAGGGCATAACAATGCATATACATGATATGATAAATATAGTGAGATTTAATCCGGCATTACGACAAAGTACATAGACCGCCATCCAACCGCATCTATGCCTAAAAAGTCCACCTTCAGGTTATCATCCGAACCCCATTCAGTATTAAGTTGCAAAGCAACAGACAATTGCATTAAGTATGGTGCGTAATGTAATCAACAACTACATCCTTAGACATAGCATCAATGTTTTATCCCTAGTGGCAACAGCACAACACAACCTTAGAACCTACTGTCACGATCCCAGTGTCAATGAAGGCATGAACCCACTATCGAGCATAAATACCCCTCTTGGAGTTAAGAGCAAAAACTTGGCCAGAGCCTCTACTAATAACGGAGAGCATGCAAGATCATAAACAACACGTAAACAATAGATTGATAATCACCATAACATAGTATTCTCTATCCATCGGATCCCGACAAACACAACATATAGTATTACGATAGATGATCTTGATCATGTTAGGCAGCTCACAAGATCCAACAATGAAGCACAATTAGGAGAAGACGACCATCTAGCTACTGCTATGGACCCATAGTCCATGGGTGAACTACTCACTCATCACTCCGAGGCGATCATGGCGATGAAGAGTCCTCCGGGAGATGAATCCCCTCTCCGGCAGGGTGCCGGAGGCGATCTCCGAATCCCCCGAGATGGGACCCGCGGCGGCGGCGTCTCGGGAAGGTTTTCCGTATCGTGGCTCTCACTGGGGTTTTGCGACGGAGGCTAAAGCAGGCGAAAGGTCGGGGCTCACGAGGGGCCCAGATGACAGGCCGCGCGGTCAGGGCAGCCGCGCCGCCGTGGTCCGGCCACCTCGTGGCCCCACTTCGTTATCTCTTCGGTCTTCTGAAAGCTCCGTGCAAAAATAGGACCCCGGGCGGTGATTTCGTCCAATTCCGAGAATATTTCCTTACTAGGATTTCTGAAACCAAAACAGCAGAAAGCACAACTGGCTCTTCGGCATCTTGTTAATAGGTTAGTTCCAGAAAATGCATAAATATGACATATAATGTGCATAAAACATGTAGGTATCATCAATAAAGTAGCATGGAACATAAGAAATTATCAATACGTTGGAGACGTATCAGCATCCCTGCTTAGTTCTGCTCGTCCCGAGCAGGTAAAACGATAACAAAGATAATTTCTAAAGTGACATGCCATCATAATCTTGATCATACTATTTGTAAACATATGTAATGAATGCAGCGATCAAAACAATGGTAATGACATGAGTAAACAACTGAATCATAAAGCAAAGACTTTTCATGAATAGTACTTCAAGACAAGCATCAATAAGTCTTGCATAAGAGTTAACTCATAAAGCAATAAATCAAAGTAAAGGTGTTGAAGCAACACAAAGGAAGATTAAGTTTCAGCGGTTGCTTTCAACTTATAACATGTATATCTCATGGATAGTGTCAACATAAAGTAATATAACAAGTGCAATATGCAAGTATGTAGGAATCAATGCACAGTTCACACAAGTGTTTGCTTCTTAAGGTGGAGGGAGATAGGTAAACTGACTCAACAATAAAAGTAAAAGAATGGTCCTTCAAAGAGGAAAGCATCGATTGCTGTATTTGTGCTAGAGCTTTTATTTTGAAAACATGAAACAATTTTGTCAACGGTAGTAATAAAGCATATGAGTTATGTAAATTATATCTTACAAGTTACAAGCCTCATGCATAGTATACTAATAGTGCCCGCACCTCGTCCTACTTAGCTTGGACTACCGGATCTTTGCATGCCATGTTTCAACCAAGTGTCACAAAGGTACCTCCATGCCGCCTGTACAAAGGTCTAAGGAGAAAGCTCGCATTTTGGATTTCTCGCTTTTGATTATTCTCAACTTAGACATCCATACCGGGACAACATGGACAACAGATAATGGACTCCTCTTAAATGCATAAGCATGTAGCAACAATTATTATTCTCATATGAGATTGAGGATATATGTCCAAACTGAAACTTCAACCATGATTCATGGCTTTAGTTAGCGGCCCAATGTTCTTCTCTAACAATTTGCATGCTCCAATCATTAAGGTGATAGATCCTTCAGACAAGACGGACATGCATAGCAACTCACATGATATTCAACAATAGTTGATGGCGTTCCCCAAGCATGGTTATCGCACAACAAGCAACTTAATAAAAGATAAAGTGCATAAGTACATATTCAATACTACGATAGTTTTTAAGGCTATTTTGTCCCATGAGCTATATATTGCAAAGGTGAATGATGGAATTTTAAAGGTAGCACTCAAGCAATTTACTTTGGAATGGCGGAGAAATACCATGTAGTAGGTAGATATGGTGGACACAAATGGCATAGTAGTTGGCTCAAGGATTTTGGATGCATGAGAAGTATTCCCTCTCGATACAAGGTTTAGGCTAGCAAGGTTATTTGAAGCAAACTCAAGGATGAACCGGTGCAGCAAAACTCACATAAAAGACATATTGTAAACATTATAAGACTTTACACCGTCTTCCTTGTTGTTCAAAACTCAATACTAGATATTATCTAGACCTTAGAGAGACCAAATATGCAAATCAGATTTTAGCAAGCTCTATGTATTTCTTCATTAATGGGTGCAAAGCATATGATGCAAGAGCTTAAACATGAGCACAACAATTGCCAAGTATCACATTATCCAAGACATTTTAGAATTACTACATGTAGCATTTTCCAATTCCAACCATATAACAATTTAACGAAGAAGAAACTTCGCCTTGAACATTATGAGTAAAGCCTAAGGACATATTTGTCCATATGCAACAGCGGAGTGTGTCTCTCTCCCACAAAGTGAATGCTAGGATCCATTTTATTCAAACAAAACAAAAACAAAAACAAACCGACGCTCCAAGCAAAGAACACAAGATGTGACTGAATAAAAATATAGTTTCAGGGGAGGAACCCGATGATGTTGTTGATGAAGAAGGGGATGCCTTGGGCATCCCCAAGCTTAGACGCTTGAGTCTTCTTAAAATATGCAGGGATGAACCACGGGGCATCCCCAAGCTTAGAGCTTTCACTCTCTTGATCATAGTATATCATTCTCCTCTCTTGACCCTTGAAAACTTCCTTCACACCAAACTTCAAGCAAACTCATTAGAGGGTTAGTGCACAATTAATAATTCACCCATTCAGAGGTGACACAAACATTCTTTTCACTTCTGGACATTGCATAAAGCTACTGGACATTAATGGATCAAAGAAATTCATCCAACATAGCAAAAGAGGCAATGCGAAATAAAAGGCAGAATCTGTCAAAAACAGAACAGTCCGTAAAGACGAATTTTAAGATGGCACCAGACTTGCTCAAATGGAAAAACTCAAAACTAATGAAAGTTGCGTACATATCTGAGGATCACGCTCGTAAATTGGCAGATTTTTTCGAATTTTCTACAGAGACTTGTGCCCAGATTCGTGACAGACAGCAATGCTGTTTCTGCGCAGCGATCCCAAATATAACATCAACTTTAACATAGAAACTTTACTTGGCACAAAAACATGATAAGGAGAGGTTGCTACAGTAGTAAACAACTTCCAAGATTCAAATATAAAACAAATTACTGTAGTAAAAACATGGGTTGTCTCCCATAAGCGCTTTTCTTTAACGCCTTTCAGCTAGGCGCGGAAAATGCAAATCAAGTAACATCGAGAGATGAAGCATAAACATTATTATTCTTCATGCAAACACAATTTGTTGCAGAGGGTACTTTAGGTTCTCCATTATCTAAATTTTCTATGGTGGTGCTAGGAGTTTTAGTAATTTTAGGCCTATAATAATTCTTTTGTTTAGGCACTTTAGAGGCATACATGAATTTTTGCTCTTTACCCACATAAGCTTTCTCATTATACTTGAGAGAAGAAAAGGTTGAACCCAAGGTTCCCATAGCTTTTTCAAGTTCATCAATCCTATTGGTTTGATTATCATGAACAACACAAGTTCCTAGGACACTAATTCTTTCATCAATTCCTCCTAGGGATTTATCAAGTTCATCAGTTTTATCCAGTAGCATTTCCAATTTAGTTTCAATACTTGGAAAATTTTTCTCTATGGTTTCTAATTTTTTCATAACATCCTCAAGAGAGATTTCAATTTTAACTTCATTAACAGGTGGTATTCCGACAAGACTCTCAATGATGCAACTAGCTTGTAAAGCGGGAGTACCTAGGAAATTACCTCCCGAAAGAGTATCAAGAACATACCTATTCCAACTAGATAAACCAACATAAAAGTTCTTAAGAAGGATAGTGGTGGAGTGTTTCTTAATGCACCTATGATGAGCATTACTAATTCTGTACCAAACATCTTTAAAACTTTCTCCACCTTGTTGCTTAAAAGAACGAACTTCAACTTCAGGATTACTCATTTTAATAGCAATAAAGTAAACTAGGCAAATAAAGTAAAGACAAGTAACTAATTTTTTTGTGTTTTCGATATAGAGAGCAAGACGGTAAATAAAGTAAAACTAGCAACTAATTTTTTGTGTGTTTTTTTAGGTGCAGCAAACAAAGTAGTAAATAAAATAAAGCAAGACAAAAACAAAGTAAAGAGATTGAGAAGTGGAGACTCCCCTTGCAGCGTGTCTTGATCTCCCCGGCAACGGCGCCAAATTTAGCTTGATACGCGTAGATGCACACGTCCGTTGGGAACCCCAAGTGGAAGGTATGATGCATATAGAAGCAAGTTTCCCTCAGTATGAAACCAAGGTTTAATCGAACCAGTAGGAGCCAAGAAGCACGTTGAAGGTTGATGGTGGCGAAATGTGATGTGGCGCAACAACAGGATTCCGGCGCCAACGTGGAACCGCACAACACAACCAAAGTACTTTGCCCCAACGAAACAGTGAGGTTGTCAATCTCACCGGCTTGCTGTAACAAAGGATTAACCGTATTGTGTGGAAGATGATTGTTTGCAAGAAAACAAGTATTGCAAGAGATTGTATGCGATGTAAAGAATAGGACCGGGGTCCACAGTTCACTAGAGGTGTCTCTCCCATAAGATATAAGCATGTTGGGTGAACAAATTACAGTCGGGCAATTGACAAATAGAGAAGGGCATAACAATGCATATACATGATATGATAAATATAGTGAGATTTAATCCGGCATTACGACAAAGTACATAGACCGCCATCCAACCGCATCTATGCCTAAAAAGTCCACCTTCAGGTTATCATCCGAACCCCATTCAGTATTAAGTTGCAAAGCAACAGACAATTGCATTAAGTATGGTGCGTAATGTAATCAACAACTACATCCTTAGACATAGCATCAATGTTTTATCCCTAGTGGCAACATCACAACACAACCTTAGAACCTACTGTCACGATCCCAGTGTCAATGAAGGCATGAACCCACTATCGAGCATAAATACCCCCTCTTGGAGTTAAGAGCAAAAACTTGGCCAGAGCCTCTACTAATAACGGAGAGCATGCAAGATCATAAACAACACATAAAAAATAGATTGATAATCACCATAACATAGTATTCTCTATCCATCGGATCCCGACAAACACAACATATAGTATTACAGATAGATGATCTTGATCATGTTAGGCAGCTCACAAGATCCAACAATGAAGCACAATTAGGAGAAGACGACCATCTAGCTACTGCTATGGACCCATAGTCCAGGGGTGAACTACTCACTCATCACTCCGGAGGCGATCATGGCGATGAAGAGTCCTCCGGAGATGAATCCCCTCTCCGGCAGGTGCCGGAGGCGATCTCCCGAATCCCCCGAGATGGGATTGGCGGCGGCGTCTCTGGAAGGTTTTCCGTATCGTGGCTCTCGGTCCGGGGTTTGCGACGGAGGCCATAAGTAGGCGAAAGGGTAGGTCGGGGGCTCACGAGGGGCCAGACGGAGGGCCGCGCGGCCGGCCAGCCGCGCCGCCGTGGTCCGGCACCTCGTCGCCCCACTTCGTTATCTCTTCGGTCTTCTGGAAGATCCGTGCAAAAATAGGACCCTGGGCGGTGATTTCGTCCAATTCCGAGAATATTTCCTTACTAGGATTTCTGAAACCAAAAACAGCAGAAAACAGCAACTGGCTCTTCGGCATCTTGTTAATAGGTTAGTTCCAGAAAATGCATAAATATGACATATAATGTGCATAAAACATGTAGGTATCATCAATAAAGTAGCATGGAACATAAGAAATTATCGATACGTTGGAGACGTAGCAGTGATGCATCAAATAAACTGTGGCATGGGCAGCTCCGCAACCGCCACCATCGTTGTCAGAAACGATGACGTGGTAACACCCAGCCACCAACTTACGTGTAGCGGTCACGTTGCGTAAGCGCAATGCATGCACTAATGCGCGGTTGGCCACGGGCGCCACCCCCACTTAATCGTGGCGTTGCGACCATCGCGAAAAGCCACGAACCTACGTGAAATGGTGGCATTGTAATTTTGCAACTTCAAGATTATTTACAGTGATGTTAAAACATGGGGCTGCGCCACAAACTATATGACCCCACTAAGCATGTCCCTACCAGTGCATGCTTCTAACAAAAGGTAGTTGGACCTAATAGGTCAAACCTGAACATTGTTGAAAAATCTATACCGGGACCCTGATGTCTACGTTCCCCCTCCTTTCCTGTAGACAGTGTTGGGCCTCCAAGTGCAGAGGTTTGTAGAACAGCAGCAAGTTTTCCCTTAAGTGGATCACCCAAGGTTTATCGAACTCGGGAGGAAGAGGTCAAAGATATCCCTCTCATGCAACCCCAACCACAAAGCAAGAAGTCTCTTGTGTCCCCAACACACCTAATAGGTGCACTAGTTCGGCGAAGAGATAGTGAAATACAGGTATGAATATATATGAGCAGCAACGGTGCCAGAAAATAGCTTGCTGCGTGTAGTTGATGGTGGTAGTATTGCAGCAGAGTAGTAAAACAAAACAAGCAGAGTAACTGCAGTATTTAGGAACAAGGCCTAGGGATTAGACTTTCACTAGTGGACACTCTCAACATTGATCACATAACAAATAGATAAATGCATACTCTACACTTTTGTTGGATGATGAACACATTGCGTAGGATTACACGAACCCTCAATGCCGAGTTAACAAGCTCCACAATAATGCTCATGTTTAAGTAACCTTAAGTGTAAGATAGATCAAAACGACTAAACCAAGTACTAGCATAGCATGCACACTGTCACCTTCATGCATATGTAGGAGGAATAGATCACATCAATATTATCATAGCAATAGTTAACTTCGCAATCTACAAGAGATCATGATCATAGCATAAACCAAGTACTAACACGGTGCACGCACTGTCACCTTTGCACACATGCAGGAGGAATAAAACTACTTTAATAACACATCACTAGAGTAGCACATAGATAGTAGTGATACAAAACTCATATGAATCTCAATCATGTAAAGCAGCTCATGAGATCATTGTATTGAAGTACATAGAAGAGAGATTAACCACATAGCTACCGGTACAGCCCCGAGCCTCGATGGAGAACTACTCCCTCCTCATGGGAGCAGCAGCGGTGATGAAGATGGCGGTGGAGATGGCAGCGTGTCGATGGAGAAGCCTTCCGGGGCACTTCCCCGTCCCAGGTGCCGAACAGACTCCTGTCCCCGCATCTTGGCTTCGCGATGACGGCGGCTCGGAACTTTTCTCGTATCGTGGCTTTCTCCGTAAGGGTTTTCGACGGGGGCTTTATATAGGCGAAGAGGCGCGGTCGAAGGTCGAAGAGGCGGCCAGGGGGTAAGGCGGCGCGGGCCAACCCTAGGCCGCGCCGGCCACCTCCCCGGTGGGCCCGTGGCCCCCTCCGTCCTTCCCGGTGTTCTGAAGCTTCGTGGAAAAATAGGAACCCGGGCGTTGATTTCGTCCAATTCCGAGAATATTTCGTTACTAGGATTTCAAAACCAAAACAGCAAACAGAACTGCACTTCGGCATCTTGTTAATAGGTTAGTTCCAGTAAAACGCATAAATACGACATATAATGTGCATAAAACATGTAGGTATCATCAATAAAGTGGCATGGAACATAAGAAATTATCGATACGTTGGAGACGTATCAGCATCCCCAAGCTTAGTTCTGCTCGTCCCGAGCAGGTAAAACGATAACAAAGATAATTTCTTAAGTGACATGCCATCATAACCTTGATCATACTATTGTAAGCATATGAGATGAATGCAGCGATCAAAACAATGGTAATGACATGAGTAAACAACTGAATCATAAAGCAAAGACTTTTCATGAATAGTACTTCAAGACAAGCATCAATAAGTCTTGCATAAAAGTTAACTCATAAAGCAATAATTCAAAGTAGAGGTATTGAAGCAACATAATGGAAGATTAAGTTTCAGCGGTTGCTTTCAACTTATAACATGTATATCTCATGGATATTTGTCAACATAGAGTAATATAACAAGTGCAATATGCAAGTATGTAGGAATCAATGCACAGTTCACACAAGTGTTTGCTTCTTAAGGTGGAGAGAAATAGGTGAACTGACTCAACATAAAAAGTAAAAGAATGGCCCTTCGCAGAGGGAAGCATTGATTGCTATATTTGTGCTAGAGCTTTGATTTTGAAAACATAAAGAGAGTATAAAAGTAAAGTTTTGAGAGGTGTTTGTTGTTGTCAACGAATGGTAGTGGGCACTCTAACTACCTCATCAACCAGACTTTCAAGAGCGGCTCCCATGAAGGACGTTATCTCTACCAGCAAGGTAGATCATCCCTCTTCTCTTTTGTTTACACATGTACTTTAGTTTAGTTTTTCTTTATTTATGGATGACACTCCTCCCAACCTTTTGCTTACACAAGCCATGGCTAACCGAATCCTCGGGTGCCTTCCAACATTCACATACCATGGAGGAGTGTCTATTTGCAAAATTAAGTTGCTTACTGATGAATCAGAGCAAAACATGTGAAGAGAATTATTAATGCAAGTTAATTAATTGAGGCTGGGAACCCCATTGCCAGCCTCTTTGCAAAATTATTGGATAAGCGGATGTGCCACTAGTCCATTGTGAAAGTCTGTCAAAAGTAAATGACAAGATCGAAAGATAAAACACCACATACTTCCTCATGAGCTATAAAACATTGACACAAATCAGAGGTAATAACTTTTGAATTGTTTAAAGGTAGCACTCAAGCAATTTACTTTGGAATGGCGGAGAAATACCATGTAGTAGGTAGGTATGGTGGACACAAATGGCATGAATATTGGCTCAAGTATTTGGATGCATGAGAAGTATTCCCTCTCGATACAAGGTTTAGGCTAGCAAGGTTATTTGAAACAAACACAAGGATGAACCGGTGCAGCAAAACTCACATAAAAGACATATTGTAAACATTATAAGACTCTACACCGTCTTCCTTGTTGTTCAAAACTCAATACTAGAAATTATCTAGACCTTAGAGAGACCAATTATGCAAACCAAATTTTAACATGCTCTATGTATTTCTTCACTAATAGGTGCAAAGTATATGATGCAAGAGCTTAAACATGAGCACAAGAATTGCCAAGTATCACATTATCCAAGACATTTTACCAATTACTACATGTAGCATTTTCCAATTCCAACCATATAACAATTTAACGAAGAGGAAACTTCGCCATGAATATTATGAGCTAAGAACACATGTGTTCATACGAACCAGCGGAGCGTGTCTCTCTCCCACACAAGGATGAACTTATTCAGAGAACTAGGATAACAAACCAAAAACAAAAATAAAAGCACACAGACGCTCCAAGTAAAATACATAGGATGTGACCGAATAAAAATATAGTTTCACTAGAAGAAACCTGATACTTTGTCGATGAAGAAGGGGATGCCTTGGGCATCCCCAAGCTTAGATGCTTGAGTCTTCTTAAAATATGCAGGGATGAACCACCGGGGCATCCCCAAGCTTAGAGCTTTCACTCCTCTTGATCTTAGTATATCATTCTCCTCTCTTGACCCTTGAAAACTTCCTTCACACCAAACTTCAAGCAAACTCATTAGAGGGTTAGTGCATCATTAATAATTCACACATTCAGAGGTGACACAATCATTCTTAACACTTCTGGACATTGCACAAAACTTCTGAAAGTTAATGGAACAAAGAAACTCATTCAACTTAACAAAAGCGGCAATGCGAAATAAAAGGCAGAATCTGTCAAAAACAGAACAGTCCGTAAAGACGAATTTTAAAATGGCACCAGACTTGCTCAAATGGAAAACTCAAAACTAATGAAAGTTGCGTACATATCTGAGGATCACGCTCGTAAATTGGCAGATTTTTTCGAATTTTCTACAGAGAATTGTGCCCAGATTCGTGACAGACAGCAATGCTGTTTCTGCGCAGCGATCCCAAATATAACATCAACTTTGACATAGAAACTTTACTTGGCACAAAAACATGATAAGGAGAGGTTGCTACAGTAGTAAACAACTTCCAAGACACAAATATAAAACAAAGTACTGTAGCAAAATAACACATGGGTTATCTCCCAAGAAGTTCTTTCTTTATAGCCGTTAAGATGGGCTCAGCAGTTTTAATAATGCACTCGTAAGAAATAAGAGTTGAAGCAAAAGAGAGCATCAAAAGGCAAATTCAAAACACATTTAAGTCTAACATGCTTCCTATGCATAGGAATCTTATACACAAATGAATTCATGAAGAGCAAAGTGGCAAGCATAAGAGGATAAAACATGAGTAACTTAAAGATTCTCAACATAAAGAGGGGAAACTTAATATTATTAGGATGCATATAACCATATTTCCCTCTCTCATAATAACTTTCAGTAGCATCATTGATGAAATCCACAATATACCCGTCACTTAAAACATTCTTATCATGGTTCATATGCATAGAAGTATCATTAATTTTGGCATAAGAAGAGTTATTCTCATTAATAGTAATTGGAGCAAGATTATTATCAAGAATTTGAACATGGTAAACAAGTTGCATATTAAAAGAATTGTTTTTGGCAAGCCCATCATAACTATGACAAGTTTCATAAGGATAATTGTAACATGTGTCATATACATCTCTATAGCAATTATCTAAACCTGAATATGTAATATCATCATTTTCACTAAAAGTAGATGTCTCAAATATAGGATCTTCAAGCACAACATCCCCAAGCTTAGGGCTTTCAATATCATCGTTTAAGGGGACATGAATAATGCTATCATCATTACTTTCATAATCAGTACCAAAGAGATTTCCAATATCAAAGGTAGTGTGCTCATTCAAATCATGATCGCTAATGTATGTAAAGGGCATAGGAAGATCATCGTATTCAGATTCATTATCACAATAATCATTAGGAGCAACATACTTACGGTTACCTAGCGTTATCTCATTCACGCGGGGATACGCCGTTACCTCTTTCTTTTTATTCTCCTTCTTCTTCTTCTTCTTCTTCTTCTTCTTCTTCTTCTTCTTCTTCTTCTTCTTCTTCCTTCTCCTCTTTCCTTAGGAGGAAGAGGCTTGAAGGGTGGCTTGTCCGCATAACCTGATTTACTTTTAGAAACAATAGAAGAAACTTGGGAGGATCCCTCCTTTTCATTAATTAGTTGAAAACACACAGCGGTCCTATCATATTTTGGCAAGGTGTCGTCTTCTAAAATATTTTGTATGTAAGTATTTGTATGGCTATTATTAATGCAATAAGAAAGACAACCATGCAGGACATCATCAATATCAAGATCGTTAATATTTAACAAAGAAATTTTTCTTGATAACTCTTCACACTTCAAAAATAAGGTAAGTTCATCATGCTGATTAGGAGTAATTTCATCATCACAATACAAATTTGCAGCACTCATGGGGTTTGAATTATCATTGGAGGAACATTGAAAATTAAAATGACCAACTCTATGGCAAAGTTCACAAATAAAAGGATAGAGGGCACACACTTTTTCTCCAAGATCATCTAGAGCTCTAGACCACGTTCTAGTTTTTTCATTTCTGTGATGGATACAATATTCATCTTCTATTTGATTAATTCCACAAGGTCTATGTATTCCACAAAAATTAACATGCTTATAGGAAATAACATTCTTAGGAGTTTGAGCATGCTTATTGCAATCATTAACAACAATGTCATTCTTCATGCAAGCCTCTTTAAAAGGTTCATGATACTTATCAAAATTCTTTTTAGGCAGTTCTAAATGAGAAGCAAAGGCTTTATAAAGATTTGCAGCAACTTGAGAGTCAAGACCATAAGTAGCACTCATATTTCGAAATTTATCGTATTCATAAAAGTTTCAATGCATTCATAATCATAGTTTATACCTGACTCTTTACCTTTGTCGTTCTCCCAATCTTCAGAGTTCTCCTTAATCCGATCAAGAAGGTCCCTTTTAAACTCTTCTTTATTGCTCGTGAATGATCCAGAACAAGTAGTATCCAGCAAGGTCTTATCTTGAAAAGAAAGTCTTGCATAGAAATTATCAATGATGATATTACCTGGAAGCTCATGATTGGGGCATTTGAGCATTAAAGTCTTCAATCTCTCCCATGCTTGGGCAATACTCTCTCCATCATGAGGCCAAAAATTATATATATGGTTTCGATCTTTGTGAATTTCACTTGGAGGATAGAACTTGGAATAAAATAGAGGCACAATATCCTTCCAATCAAGAGAGTGCCCGTCCTTCAGCAGTTTATACCAATGCGCCGCTTTACCAGACAGCGACATATCAAATAATTTCTTTCTAACTTCATCCATTGAAATACCTGCACACTTGAATAACCCGCATAATTCATGCAAAAACAATGATCACCAGGATGGACAGTTCCATCCCCTTCATAGCGGTTATCCATAACACGTTCAATAATTTTCATAGGTATTTTATACGGAATACTTTCAGCAGGTGGATTTAAAATATCAGAAGCATCATTAAAGTTATCGCATATGGGAGATAAAGCATTATCAGAACAAAATATTTCTTCCAAAGCGGAGGAGCTAAAAAGATTATTTTTATGTAAACCAGCTTCCCCAAGCTTAGACTTCTTCATAGCATTAGCAGTAATTGCATTCATACTAATAACATTGCTACTATCATGTAAATAAGGTTCTATAGATTTTTTAATTTTTGTATCAAACCATCCATGTCTTAAATCAGGAAATAGAATAAGAAGCTCACTAATTTTTTTGTTGTTTTCCATTATGCCTAACTAGTGAAAAATAAAAACAAGAAACAAAAAGATGTAATTGCAGAGTCTAAAGGAAATAGCTTCGAGTACTTACAATGGCGCCGGAAAATAGCTTAGTAGCCGAGGTCCGGAGTGTGAGTACCTTTTACCTTTCCTCCCCGGCAACGGCGCCAAAAATATGCTTGATGTCTACGTTCCCCCTCCTTTCCTGTAGACAGTGTTGGGCCTCCAAGTGCAGAGGTTTGTAGAACAGCAGCAAGTTTTCCTTAAGTGGATCACCCAAGGTTTATCGAACTCGGGGAGGAAGAGGTCAAAGATATCCCTCTCATGCAACCCTGCAACCACAAAGCAAGAAGTCTCTTGTGTCCCCAACACACCTAATAGGTGCACTAGTTCGGCGAAGAGATAGTGAAATACAGTGGTATGAATATATATGAGCAGTAGCAACGGTGCCAGAAAATAGCTTGCTGGCGTGTAGTTGATGGTGGTAGTATTGCAGCAGTAGTAACGCAGAAAACAAGTAAACAAGCAGTAGTAGCAGTATTTAGGAACAAGGCCTAGGGATTAGACTTTCACTAGTGGACACTCTCAACATTGATCACATAACAGAATAGATAAATGCATACTCTACACTTTTGTTGGATGATGAACACATTGCGTAGGATTACACGAACCCTCAATGCCGGAGTTAACAAGCTCCACAATAATGCTCATGTTTAAGTAACCTTAAGTGTAAGATAGATCAAAACGACTAAACCAAGTACTAGCATAGCATGCACACTGTCACCTTCATGCATATGTAGGAGGAATAGATCACATCAATATTATCATAGCAATAGTTAACTTCGCAATCTACAAGAGATCATGATCATAGCATAAACCAAGTACTAACACGGTGCACGCACTGTCACCTTTGCACACATGCAGGAGGAATAAAACTACTTTAATAACACATCACTAGAGTAGCACATAGATAGTAGTGATACAAAACTCATATGAATCTCAATCATGTAAAGCAGCTCATGAGATCATTGTATTGAAGTACATAGAAGAGAGATTAACCACATAGCTACCGGTACAGCCCCGAGCCTCGATGGAGAACTACTCCCTCCTCATGGGAGCAGCAACGGTGATGAAGATGGCGGTGGAGATGGCAGCGGTGTCGATGGAGAAGCCTTCCGGGCACTTCCCCGCTCCCAGGTGCCGGAACAGAGACTCCTGTCCCCCAGATCTTGGCTTGACGGCGGCTCTGGAACTTTTCTCGTATCGTGGCTTTCTCCGTAAGGGTTTTCGATGCAGGGGCTTTATATAGGCGAAGAGGCGGCGTCGAAGGTCGAAGAGGCGGTAGGGTGGCGCGGGCCAACCCTAGGCCGCGCCGGCCACCTCCCGTGGGCCTGGCCCCCTCCTCGGGTCCTTCCCGGGGAAGCTTCGTGGAAAAATAGGAACCTGGGCGTTGATTTCGTCCAATTCCGAGAATATTTCGTTACTAGGATTTCTGAAACCAAAAACAGCAGAAAACAGAACTGGCACTTCGGCATCTTGTTAATAGGTTAGTTCCAGAAAACGCATAAATACGACATATAATGTGCATAAAACATGTAGGTATCATCAATAAAGTGGCATGGAACATAAGAAATTATCGATACGTTGGAGACGTATCAGACCCTCATGGGAGATAGTCCTCATTGCACCGGTCCCTCGGCTGGTTTGTTGAAAATTTCAAAAAGGATGCAGTCCTTTGGATTCGACGAGACTTGGTATTATTGACATTGGTGGTCATGTCTACCTACATAAATCATCCATGTCCAGTCATGCCAGTATTAGTTAGTGGTGGGGCATGGGGCGGTCACCACAAATCTAATTTTTCTAGTTGCCACTCGTGAGACTGGGAAATGGAGGCACAAATCCAGTTATCTATTCTAGTGTTGTGAGGAGGAGGAGCGTTGTAAGTGCTCGTGAGACCATCACAAATAAGAAGAGGACCATCGCCATGAGGTGGACCTCTTCATTGTCTCTCTCATGAAGGGAGAATAACACTCTTGGTGTGAGGAGGGGCCATAGGAAGGGTTCCCCTCCTTCCAACCACCATGTGTCATTGAATCTGCATGTTTATCATCTACCACCTCCTACGCTGTCTAGATACAACGGTGGACGTGGCGAGGGAAGGAAAAAAGGAGTAGCTTAGAAGGAGGGAATTCTTTGTATGGAACCATAGGGGGTATTCGCTCTTCTACCACTATTCATCATGACGGTTAGAGGTGATTTTGAGATCTTTCAATCCAAGGCCGTCTTTATCATGAGGGTTGAAGCAGAGTTAGGTGGGACGCTCATGTCGGTACATGGGGAGACCAACCTCAGCCTTACCGAGCCTCCTCCGCTAATGGGGAATAATGGAAACACAACTTTACAAAGGAGGGGTGGAACATGCATGTAAAAACCACCATCTCAGCAAGTTGCTTCCCTCCCGAGGGTGGCATCTGAGGCAAGGAAGCAAAGCATGCATGAACATCACCTTTACTCCAATGATACACTGTGGACCTCAACTTTCATCATTTCCCCCTCCTTATCCACCTTCAACCCTACCAAGAGTAGATGTCCCCAGTGTGTCACACAAGGGCTCGAGCTTCATCTCTCCCCCGCTCAATATATGCGGCTCCAATTGTGTGGAGGATGGGACTTCAATTTTCTGCCTCACGGATAAATCTCTCTTTGTCTCTCTATAAATGGACCGGGTGAGAAGGGAGGACATGATAGTGGGGAAGGCTCTAAATGTGAGGAGAAATCTTCCTAGAAACTAGAAACACATGCCTCATAGCAATGGTTCCAACGTATGAGTGGAGTAATCATCCATAAATCTACTTTCTCTATCCAAGTTCTCACTCGTTCAAGTTATCATCAGAGCCTTATCAAAGTCATTGGGAAAGGCTCAACCCCTTATGGCAATGAAACATGATGATGGTGATCTTGCAGTGCATGGTGGTGGGCCTGAATATATTCACTTACGATGAAGCCTTCCTTGACCACCTTATGACAATTAGGAATGTTAGAGGTATTCCAATCTCATTCTAAGGACCAAGTGACATGCTTTCTAGAGAGTAGTAAATGCAATGGAAAATCAAAAGTGTCAACGTCAGCAACCCGTAGAAGCAACATGATCAAACACACCCCTTTGTGATGTAGCAGGAGATGGAATCCCACCATTAGGAAAAACTTGGCACGCAAGTTCTCTTCTCTGGTGCTTGATAATCCCCTTGTTTTCAGTTTCTTGAAGTGGCTACTGATTTCCATGTTGTTTCCATACAAATATGACTCTCCATTACGAATATCTTAGCCTTTAGGGATCAAGAACGAGTGCAATCACTCCATAGACTCGTGCCCAAAATCTTAGTCTCGCTTGTCTCTTTTAGAGGATGTGTTAGAGTGATGTCTACGGGTGCTTCTATTCTTGTAGACAGTGTTGGGCCTCCAAGAGCAGAGGTTTGTAGAACAGCAGCAAGTTTCCCTTAAGTGGATTACCCAAGGTTTATCGAACTCAGGAGGAAGAGGTCAAAGATATCCCTCTCATGCAACCATGCAACAACAAAGCAAGAAGTCTCTTGTGTCCCCAACACACCTAATAGGTGCACTAGTTCGGCGAAGAGATAGTGAAATACAAGTGGTATGAATGAATATGAGCAGTAGTACGGCGCCAGAAAATAGCTTGCTGGCGTGCGGTTGATGGTAGTAATATTGTAGGAAGTAAACAAGCGTAGTAACGCAGCAGTAGTAACGCAGTAAAACAGTAAACAAGCAGCGATAGCAGTATTTAGGAACAAGGCCTAGGGAATAGACTTTCACTAGTGGACACTCTCAACATTGATCACATAACAGAATAGATAAATGCATACTCTACACTCTCTTGTTGGATGATGAACACATTGCGTAGGATTACACGAACCCTCAATGCCGGAGTTAACAAGCTCCACAATTAAATGTTCATATTTAAATAACCTTAGAGTGTAAGATAGATCAATATGACTAAACCAAGTACTAACGTAGCATGCACACTGTCACCTTCATGCTTATGTAGGAGGAATAATACACATCAATACTATCATAGCAATATTTAACTTCGCAATCTACAAGAGATCATGATCATAGCATAAACCAAGTACTAACACGGATGCACACACTGTCACCATTACATCGTGCAGGAGGAATAAAACTACTTTAATAACATTGCTAGAGTAGCACATAGATAAATTGTGATACAAAACACATTGCAATCATAAAGAGATATAAATAAGCACTTCACTATGCCATTCATAACAGTGAATAAGTATTCTGTGAAATATAGCCTAAGAGACCCACACGGTGCACACACTGTCACCTTTACACACGTGGGACAAGGAGTCTCCGGAGATCACATAAGTAAAACTCACTTGACTAGCATAATGACCTCTAGATTACAAGCATCATCATATGAATCTCAATCATGTAAGGCAGCTCATGAGATTATTGTATTGAAGTACATAGGAGAGAGATGAACCACATAGCTACCGGTACAGCCCCGAGCCTCGATGGAGAACTACTCCCTCTTCATGGGAGCAGCAGCGGTGATGAAGATGGCGGTGGAAATGGCAGCGGTGTCGATGGAGAAGCCTTCCGGGGCACTTCCCGCGCAGGTGCCGGAACAGAGACTCCTGTCCCCGATCTTGGCTTCGCGATGGCGGCGGCTCAAGGTTTCTCCGTGGCTTATTCCGTAAGGGTTTTTGATGCGGGGCTTTATATAGGCGAAAGGGCAGCGTCGTAAGGTCGAAGGGGCGACGACACCATAGGCGGCGCGCCAGGCTCAGGCCGCCACCCTATCATCTGGGCCCACAGGGCCCTCCTCCGGGCTCTGGGATGCTTCCGGGCAAAATAGGAACCTGGGCGTTGATTTCGTCCAATTCCGAGAATATTTCGTTACTAGGATTTCTGAAACCAAAACAGCAGAAACAGAACTGCACTTCGGCATCTTGTTAATAGGTTAGTTCCAAAAAATGCACAAATATGACATAAAGTGTGCATAAAACATGTAGGTATCATCAATAAAGTAGCATGGAACATAAGAAATTATACGTTGGAGACGTATCGCATCCCTTAGTTCTGCTCGTCCCGAGCAGGTAAAACGATAACAAAGATAATTTCTTAAGTGACATGCCATCATAACCTTGATCATACTATTGTAAGCATATGTAATGAATGCAGCGATCAAAACAATGGTAATGACATGAGTAAACAAGTGAATCATAAAGCAAAGACTTTTCATGAATAGTATTTCAAGACAAGCATCAATAAGTCTTGCATAAGAGTTAACTCATAAAGCAATAAATCAAAGTAAAGGTGTTGAAGCAACACAAAGGAAGATTAAGTTTCAGCGGTTGCTTTCAACTTATAACATGTATATCTAATGGATATTGTCAATGTAAAGTAATATAACAAGTGCAATATGCGAGTATGTAAGAATCAATGCATAGTTCACACAAGTGTTTGCTTCTTGAGATGGAGAGAAATAGGTGAACTGACTCAACAATAAAAGTAAAAGAAAGGTCCTTCAAAGAGGAAAACATCGATTGCTATATTTGTGCTAGAGCTTTTATTTTGAAAACATCAAGAGAGTATAAAAGTAAAGTTTTGAGAGGTGTTTGTTGTTGTCAACGAATAGTAGCGGGTACTCTAACTCCCTTGCCAGACAAACCTTCAAAGAGCGGCTCCCATTTTATTTTTATTTTTGGGTGGCACTCCTTCCAACCTTTCTTTCACAAACCATGGCTAACCGAATCCTCGGGTGCCTGCCAACAATCTCATACCATGAAGGAGTGCCTTTTTATTTTAGTTTTATTATGATGACACTCCTCCCCACCTTTGCTTTCTCAAGCCATGGCTAACCGAATCCTTCGGTGCCGTCCAACAATCACATACCATGGAGGAGTGTCTATTTTTGTTAATTAATTTGGGACTGGGAATCCCATTGCCAGCTCTTTTTGCAAAATTATTGGATAAGCGGATGAAGCCACTAGTCCATTGGTGAAAGTTGCCCAACAAGATTGAAAGATAAACACCACATACTTCCTCATGAGCTATAAAACATTGACACAAATCAGAGGTGATAAATTTTGAATGGTTTAAAGGTAGCACTCAAGCAATTTACTTTGGAATGGCGGAGAAATACCATGTAGTGGGTAGGTATGGTGGACACAAATGGCATAGTGGTTGGCTCAAGGATTTGGATGCATGAGAAGTATTCCTCTCGATACAAGGTTTAGGCTAGCAAGGTTATTTGAAACAAACACAAGTATGAAGCGGTGCAGCAAAACTCACATAAAAGACATATTGTAAACATTATAAGACTCTACACCGTCTTCCTTGTTGTTCAAAACTCAATACTAGAAATTATCTAGACCTTAGAGAGACCAAATATGCAAATCAAATTTTAGCAAGCTCTATGTATTTCTTCATTAATGGGTGCAAAGTATATGATGCAAGAGCTTAAACATGAGCACAACAATTGCCAAGTATCACATTATCCAAGACATTTTAGAATTACTACATGTAGCATTTTCGAATTCCAACCATATAACAATTTAACGAAGAAGAAACTTCGCCATGAATATTATGAGCTAAGAACACATGTGTTCATACGAACCAGCGGAGCGTGTCTCTCTCCCACACAAGGATGAACTTATTCAGAGAACTAAGATAACAAAACAAAAATAAAAGCACACAGACGCTCCAAGTAAAGTACATAAGATGTGACCGAATAAAAATATAGTTTCAAGAGAAGGAACCTGATACTTTGTCGATGAAGAAGGGGATGCCTTGGGCATCCCCAAGCTTAGATGCTTGAGTCTTCTTGAAATATGCAGGGGTGAACCACGGGGCATCCCCAAGCTTAGAGCTTTCACTCCTCTTGATCATAGTATATCATACTCCTCTCTTGACCCTTGAAAACTTCCTTCACACCAAACTTCAAGCAAACTCATTAGAGGGTTAGTGCACAATTAATAATTCACACATTCAGAGGTGACACAAACATTCTTTACACTTCTGGACATTGCACAAAACTTCTGAAAGTTAATGGAACAAAGAAACTCATTCAACTTAACAAAAGCGCAATGCGAAATAAAAGGCAGAATCTGTCAAAAACAGAACAGTCCGTAAAGACGAATTTTAAAATGGCACCAGACTTGCTCAAATGGAAAACTCAAAACTAATGAAAGTTGCGTACATATCTGAGGATCACGCTCGTAAATTGGCAGATTTTTTCGAATTTTCACAGAGACTTGTGCCAAAATTCGTGACAGACAGCAATGCTGTTTCTGCGCAGCGATCCCAAATATAACATCAACTTTAACATAGAAACTTTACTTGGAACAAAAACATGATAAGGAGAGGTTGCTACAGTAGTAAACAACTTCCAAGACTCAAATATAAAACAAAGTACTGTAGTAAAAACACATGGGTTATCTCCCAAAAAGTTCTTTCTTTATAGCCATTAAGATGGGCTCAGCAGTTTTAATGATGCACTCGCAAGAATTAGAAGTTGAAGCAAAAGAGAGCATCAAGAGGCAAATTCAAAACACATTTAAGTCTAACATGTTTCCTATGCATAGGAATCTTGTAAATAAACAAGTTCATGAAGAGCAAAGTAACAAGCATAGGAAGATAAAACAAGTGTAGCTTCAAAAATTTCAGCACATAGAGAGGTGTTTTAGTAACATGAAAATTTTTACAACCATATTTTCCTCTCTCATAATAACTTTCAGTAGCAACATGAGCAAACTCAATATAACTATCACATAAAGCATTCTTATCATGAGTCTCATGCATAAAATAATTACTACTCCCAACATAAGCATAGTCATTCTTATTAATTGTAGTGTGAGCAAATTCAACAAAGTAGCTATCAAATATAGGAGGTATATTGTAATCATAATCAAATTTATCCTCCATAACAGGTGGTAACAAAAGACTACTATCATTATAATCATCATAAATGGGAGGCAAAGTATCATCAAAGTAAATTTTCTCCTCAATGCTTGGGGGACTAAAAATATCATGCTCATCAAAGCCAGCTTCCCCAAGCTTAGAATTTTCCATAGCATTAGCAACAATAGTGTTCAAAGCATTCATATTAATATGTTCCATGGGTTTTTTAATTTTCGCATCAAACCATCCATGTCTTAAATCAGGAAATAGAATAAAAAGGTCATTGTTGTCCATTATGCCTAACTAGTGTAAACAAGAAACCAAATGTCGGAATTGCAGAGTCTAAAGGAAATAACTTCGAGCACACACACACAATAGCGCCAGAAAAGTACTGTTACCTGGAACCAAAGTATGAGTGCCTTTTACCTTTCCTCCCCGGCAACGGCGCCAGAAAAGTACTTGATGTCTACGGTGCTTCTATTCTTGTAGACAGTGTTGGGCCTCCAAGAGCAGAGGTTTGTAGAACAAGCAAGTTTCCTTAAGTGGATTACCCAAGGTTTATCGAACTCGGGAGGAAGAGGTCAAAGATATCCCTCTCATGCAACCCTGCAACCACAAAGCAAGAAGTCTCTTGTGTCCCCAACACACCTAATAGGTGCACTAGTTCGGCGAAGAGATAGTGAAATACAAGTGGTATGAATGAATATGAGCAGTAGTACGGCGCTGAAATAGCTTACTGTGCTTGATGGTAGTAATATTGTAGGAAGTAAACAAGCGTAGTAACGCAGCGTAGTAACGCAAAAAACAGTAAACAAGCAGCGATAGCGTATTTAGGAACAAGGCCTAGGGAATAGACTTTCACTAGTGGACACTCTCAACATTGATCACATAACGAATATATATAATGCATACTCTACACTCTCTTGTTGGATGATGAACACATTGCGTAGGATTACACGAACCCTCAATGCCGGAGTTAACAAGCTCCACAATTAAATGTTCATATTTAAATAACCTTAGAGTGTAAGATAGATCAATACGACTAAACCAAGTACTAACGTAGCATGCACACTGTCACCTTCATGCTTATGTAGGAGGAATAATACACATCAATACTATCATAGCAATAGTTAACTTCGCAATCTACAAGAGATCATGATCATAGCATAAACCAAGTACTAACACGGATGCACACACTGTCACCATTACATCGTGCAGGAGGAATAAAACTACTTTAATAACATTGCTAGAGTAGCACATAGATAAATTGTGATACAAAACACATTGCAATCATAAAGAGATATAAATAAGCACTTCACTATGCCATTCATAACAGTGAATAAGTACTTCGTGAAATATAGCCTAAGAGACCCACACGGTGCACACACTGTCACCTTTACACACGTGGGACAAGGAGTCTCCGGAGATCACATAAGTAAAACTCACTTGACTAGCATAATGACCTCTAGATTACAAGCATCATCATATGAATCTCAATCATGTAAGGCAGCTCATGAGATTATTGTATTGAAGTACATAGGAGAGATGAACCACATAGCTACCGGTACAGCCCCGAGCCTCGATGGAGAACTACTCCCTCTTCATGGGAGCAGCAGCGTGATGAAGATGGCGGTGGAAATGGCAGCGGTGTCGATGGAGAAGCCTTCCGGGCACTTCCCCATCCGGGGTGCCGGAACAGAGACTCGTCCCCATCTTGGTCGATGGCGGCGGCTCGGAAGGTTTCTCGTACCGTGGCTTATTCCGTAAGGGTTTTCGATGCAGGGCTTTATATAGGCGAAAGGGCAGTCGAAGGTCGAAGGGACGACACCATAGGCGGGCGCGCTGGGGTGGCCGCGCCACCCTATCATCCGGGCCCACAGGCCCTCCTCGGCGGCTCTCGGTGTTCGATGCTTCCGGGCAAAATAGGAACCGGGCGTTGATTTCCCAATTCCGAGAATATTTCTTTACTAGGATTTCTGAAACCAAAAACAGCAGAACAGAACTGGCACTTCGCATCTTGTTAATAGGTTAGTTCCAGAAAATGCACAAATATGACATAAAGTGTGCATAAAACATGTAGGTATCATCAATAAAGTAGCATGGAACATAAGAAATTATCGATACGTTGGAGACGTATCATAGAGCTAGTAGAATCTTTTGATCCTTTCAGAGAATCAAGGAAGCGATCTACTAACAACCTACATGGCATGAAGTTGCACGGGGTGACCACGGCAATGCCCACACATGATGGACTTGAGTTTAAGGAAAGCGGCATGATGGTGGTATTTGTTGTGTACAAACTCAAGGCACATGGGACAACATGGGTTTTACCCAACTCTAGGACTCTAGAGGAGATACCCTACGTGCTTCTTGTGGTTTGTATTGATGATAAGATTACAAAGTCACCAAGATTGGCTATGGACTAGCTAGGCTAGGGTTTGTGTTGCGTGATGTGGTGTTCTGGGATTGCTTGTCCTTGCTCGGAGGCCCCTCCTGGCCTTTATATAGGATACCAGGTCTCCGGTGCCGCGTTATTCGAGTAGTACGCCAACTAGTTTCTTTCTTGTATGAACTTTCCTTAGAATCTAAGCCTTGCTTCTGGGCTTCTGGAATTTATATGAATGATGTGCATCATGGGATTTGTGGGCCTCCAGTTGTATGGAACCATGTATGGTAATAATAGGCACCCGATAAGGTATGACCACATCATGAAGTGTCCTAGTCTTGGGGTGATCAAGAGACACAAAAGGGGAACGACTCGACCCCTTGTTTCCCATAAATTTCTCATATGCACTATTCGTAAGTTTCAAATTTTGGGCAGAGGTACCAATTGGTTAAGTTATATTGACATTATCATCCTACACGAAATAATGAAACCCTACTTTGTTGATTGTAAGTTTCAATCTCTGGTGGTAATCCGATTTTTTTTTGGAGTTGGATCGCTTTGTCAAGGTAATCTAGTGGGATCCATGTTGGTGCAAATGAGGAACCTTTGGCGTGGGGGAGTTGCTGCATGGAATTTTTTGGAAACCTAGTAATCCACCGTACTCTATTGTCCCCCTGACCATTCATGATCAGTGGAATCCTTGCATCACTCCATGCCAAGGTCTCCTCCCCCATCTAGTGGTTGTCGTGTATAGAGATTTCAACCTCATCAAGGGATCTCAAGATAATAGCAACACTAATATGAACCATGGCTTGATAGTCATGTTTCAAAGTTAGGTTTTTGACTTATGCTTGAAGGAAGCGTAGAGGTGCAAGCGTTATAATAAACAACTTAACCTTACTCTTTTATTTCTGAATAGAGTTTTGGTGTTTAGCATGTCAGAGTCCAAGTTTCTGTTGCGCCCATTTCAAGCTGGGCTTAGACTTGACTTTGACCATTGTTTCCTGATCTTGGACTATGGTAATGGGCACCCAAGAGAATCCATGTGTTCTACTTCTAGAAGAAATGGATTGAGTTCCTAGCCTTATGGGACTTTATCTCCTCTAGTTGGGTGTCTTGACTTCAGAATCTACCTCATTTCCCAGACTCTATGATCAAATGTGTGTGTGTAACCTACAATGATATTTTAGAGGTTGGGGTACTAATTTAGTTATGATTTTAAGGATAACAAATGGAATTTTTTCAGCCAAAACTAAGATTCATGATGATAAAGTTGACTTCATTAGACTAACAATTTCTAAACGGAGAAATATATATGATTTCGAAGATGATAATGGTGTTCACTCTCTAATGTGAGAGGATATATTGGCAACAATGTGTACGGAAATAATGGGTTGTCAAAGGGGATGCCAACACGACTTGCTTTCATGTGGTGGCCAATGGGAGAAGGTGACGGTGCCCTGTTCTGTCCCTTGGGTATGTGAATTCACTACATTCAACCACACCAAAATTGAATGACATGTGTACTTACTCCTTCTACAAAGCACTCTTAGGTGTTTGTGATAGAGTAGGGGTCTGGTCGCGCATGGGTCCCTTTGGTAGAGTGACCTTAGAGAGTAATTACTTTATGCACATCCCCTTTTAATGGTAATCAAGTGCAAAAACACATGTAATTGAAGTTGGTCTTTTCCCAATGTGTAGAAAGAGAGAAGAGAAAACAATTTTTTCTTCCATTCTTTCTCATTTATTCTGGGCATCCATCAAGGGGCTCCTCGGTTGTATATGAGAAACCGTATCCTTCCTTGAGTTTTTTGTTGCTTCTCAGATCATCTCAAGCAAGTTTTGATGTCTTTTGTGGATAGGTTTCATGGATCTCGTCTCGCCCACTCTCTGTGAATATTTTATTCAACAATCTACTAATGATTTCCATAAAACCATTTTTTGTTTGTAGCTCTGGAGACCGTCGAGCAGAAGAAAGGATGGGGAGAGCATATCCCTCCTCATTGCTAATTAAAATGTACAAGTGGTCGCTCTCAGAGCAAGGGCCAAGGGCTGGAAAGTCAAATCAATAATCTCGTAGGGGTTACTTATATTGGTTCCCCTAGCTTTGTTTTATTTTCATCCATGGAATTGTGTCCTTCTGTATTGTTTTGATGTTGGCTTTCCTAGCGGTTTAAAACCTTATACTGCACTATGGTTCATGTGGGCTTGATTTATAAAGCACGAATAACAAGCCTTTTCCTATAGTGTTTGGGTGATGTCATGAGGTAGCAGTATTCTGGTACTTACCTCTTCAATAAGAGTACAACCAACTCCTAGCAATTGTAGGAAGCTGCCTAAACTCAATCAGAGAGTCTCCATTAAGAATTATTATCAACATAAGGGTTATCAATGATGATTTGTTGGAAAAACACCGACGTTGCCGCAAACAGAGCATGCTCAAGCTTGGCGAGTTAGCTAACTCCACCGCAGCTCTTCAAGATCTAACCTTTATTGGAAAAGAGGTCAAATCAATATGAAAAATAGTCCACAATGACATACCTAATATGTTTCCACTTCAGACCAACTATAGAGTACGGTTTGAGAGAACGGGGAGGGGGATTGAAATGCAACATACGAGTATTTGGGGTGAGGGGGCAATTTTTCTTCTTCTAAGTTGTTGCAAAACAATATTCCTTCAGAGATTTGTAGAAAGATGGGGAGCGGCGCCCTCTGGCTTGCACTAAGCTACGCCACTGGTCCCGTCCAACAAAATGGTTTGAATGTGGAAACATAGAGGCAATGAGATAGAGGGCAGTTTTTCTCTATTTCGGTAAAGCGTGCATCTTGAATAGGCATATATTTTGGTGTGCTGCAATACCGGTGCATCACGGTACCACTAGTACATGGTAGATTATTGCTTGTTAACCACTAAATGCTCTCCATGAAAAACATGGAGGACGGAGATGATAGGCTTCGCTCACATGGAAATGAAGAGGTAGCAAAAGAGATTTAGCTACCCCATCTTGACCTGAGATCAACACTTTTAGAAGTTGTGAAAGTGGCGTAGAAATCTGAATATGAGTATCTTTCCAAGATCTGTGAACCATCGCACAGTTACTCGTGCTTGACCTTTCTTTAATGTACTACAAGGCGCCATATATGGCTCATTTATTTCTTGGTCCCATACATATTAAAGATGAAATGATTTGAATATTACCTTATTGTGTGCTTTGATGCGATCGGTATATGTTGGAACAAGGGGGCAACAAGATTGAGTGAAAAGCTCGTACCCATTCTTTCTCTATCCCAAATTATGATAGGTCTTCAACAATTACATTATTTTGGTTAGAATATATGGACTACTAGTAACGGTAAAATATATAAGGCAGAAATTTAGGCATTCACCGCTCAATGCTACCATGGAAATGGTGAAGGACAAATTTTCAAGGTTTAATGGCCTTGTCAATGAAGAATGTCAGATAAGTAAAGGTGTTATCCTAGCTCACCCAAATTGTGGCACTGCCACTATTGAACATGCAGAGGAATATATCATAGAAGTTTTAGTAAATTTCTAAAGGTGTAAAGTCGTGGTAACAAAATATCTTCTTGATAATTGTCACGGTTCAACGTAAGGATGCTTTCTACCTCAGATGAAAGCCTTTTGTGCGAAAAACAATGGGATTCGATTGTTTATGTGAAGCTACTTCTGTCTTTAGACGTGGCTTGACCATGGGAAGACATGGGAAGTGATATAGATGAACTTCATGTTGAAACTTCTAATACATACAATCACCAGTATTTTAGGGGGGAATCGATCTAATGTCGCTTTCATCTATCATGCTCGAGCCTCCCTGCTAAATCCAATGCTTCTTTTACTTTTTATATGAAGCTCCTTTTATTACTAAATGATGTTCGAACGTGTGAACATAAGGGAGATGTGATAGATGTGCAAAGATCATAACAATTGCTCCCTTGGCTTACGCAACGAAATCATGACCATTATTGACCTAGCCAAATATGCAGTCATCGGTGCTTTAGAATCGATCTACTAATAAGCTTATGTAGCATTACAAATGGGAGAAGTTTCTCGAGATATGGTAACTGTTGGGGGGATGACCCCCGGTATGCCAAAGGCATGCCAAACCGGATGGTCTTATCCATCAAGATACCGGTTTAATATTTGCACCGGAACTCGAAGATAGGAATTTGGCTGAGTAAGCTATCCCCAAGAGGGGTATACCGGAACCGGAAGGAAAGATACCGGAGCACCGGAAGGAAGAGCATGTCGGCTGGCTGGTCAAAGATTCCGTCAGAGCTAAAAGACAAGGATGAGCTAAGCAAAGTAGCTTTAAACGAAGGCCTGAAGACAAAGAAGAGGATGACGGCCAAAGAAGCCGGAGGACGTCAGCCTCCCTGTTTAAAGAAGACCCCGGCGTCATCTATGATTAAAGTAGCTTTATAAAGTATCTTTGTAAAGTAGTTTGTCTAGTCAAAGATCCTATTAGGGTTTCTTGTCCTGTAAGCCAGCCTCTTTCATACGCGCGGAGCAATAGAGAAGATAGAGAGAGAACCTTGTAAGCTTGAACCTGTAACCTGTGGAGATCAATGAAAATGGTGATCTAGAGCGAGTTCTTCCTTGTGTCTTTCTTCTTCAACCTCTGGCCTTTGCCAAGTTCTTGAGGAAACCATCCGGAAGTTCGTCTCATCTAGTCACAAACCCTCCCCCGAATCCTCTAGCGTCCATTCGGCCCCAAGATAAGCCATCCTATGGCATCTGTTTGTTCCCCACGACGACAGTAACCACCATGAAAACAAAGCCAAATTACTTTTGACTTTGCTTCAACATACTTCCAACTAATCGTTGGAGTCCTTATGAAGGAAATATTGTAAATGTTTTTGAAGATACATGTGCATTTTGATTTGCTACAAGCATATGAAAATAGGGGCAACAAGAGTAAGGGCGAAGTAATACCAAATTCTACCTCCACTCTAATTACATGTGGATCTTAAAGAACATCTGTTTTAGGTTAGATGTTACTTGATGAATGACTGTTAGAGAAGTGTGTATTTTTTCCTCAAGGAATTCCATGGTGAATTAAGAGAACGGAGAATGTGGCTTGATGCACATTCTACTTCAGAAAGTAAGAGCAGTTGGTTAGCTACCCTAGCCTGGGTGTTGGGTATGATTGTGATTGCCAACCTAGGCTAGCTAGGAACTTGTTTATGCTTTTACAATTTGAAAAACTAGTGTAATCACCATAACATTGTTGTCGTCTCAAGAATAGTAAGAAATTTCCTGATCCCCATGCTCCAAACCTTTCGTTGACACATTATTGTTTCCCACCACTTTTCATGCCCGATCCTTTGGTACCATGTTGGTGCCAACCCAATGATTCCTTTTAGGTGAATACACTCAATGTGGGTTAAAAGGGAGAGCGACATTGAGGAGAATTTTACATTCTAGTTCTTGGATCTTTAGGAGGTACATATTAGATGTCAGAAGATATTGGATGGTTCGTGATGGTGCCACCTAAGTAAGGTAAAATGGTGTGTGCTCACTGTTTGATGCTCGCCATGGAAAAGTAAGATGATGGATATTATCACCCATGAAAATAATAAAAGGTACAAGAACTGATGCTTCTTCCCTAGTTCACCCTTAAAATGCAAGATCAATTGTCAAACTAGATATGGAAGAGGTCATTATAGCTTTTATATCATGTTGCACTTGTGTAGCCAAAACATCAGTGGTTTTCATGATCCGTGAACCAGCACAGACTCTTCCACGGCAGATCTAGGCTTTTCCTTCAACACCGATCCATGCAACCTCTCACACTGGAATTTCCCATGCCTCTATAAAAATCAAAGATGTTCAGCCTTTTGGGAAGTTCAAGTGTTTGTCTATAGTTGGTCTGAAGTGGAAACATATTAGGTATGTCATTGTGGACTATTTTTCATACTGATTTGACCTCTTTTCCAATAAAGGATAGATCTTGAAGAGTAGCGGTGGAGTTAGCTAACTCGCCAAGCTTGAGCATGCTCTATTTGCGGCAACGTCGATGTTTTCCCAACAAATCATCATTGATAACCCTTATGTTGATAATAATTCTTAATGGAGACTCTCTGGTTGAGTTTAGGCAGATTCCTACAATTTCTAGGAGTTGGTTGTACTTTTATTGAAGAGGTACGTACCAGAATACTGCTACCTCATGACATCACCCAAACACGATAGGAAAAGGCTTGTTATTCGAGCTTTATAAATCAAGCCCACATGGACCAGAGTGCAGTATAAGGTTTTAAACCGCTAGGAAAGCCAACATCAAAATAGTATAGAAGAACACAATTCCACGGATGAAAATAAAACAAAGCTAGGGGAACCAATATAAGTAACCTCTGCGAGATTATTGATTCGACTTTCCAGCCCTTGGCCCTTGCTCTGAGAGCGAGCACTTGTACATTTTAATTAGCAATGAGGAGGGATATGCTCTCCCCATCCTTCCTTCTGCTCGACGGTCTCCCGAGCTACAAGCAAAAAATGGTTTTATGGAAATCATCAGTAGATTGTTGAATAATATATTCACAGAGAGTGGCCGAGACGAGATCCATGAAACCTATCCACAAAAGGCAGCGAAACTTGCTTGAGATGATCTGAGAAGCAACAAAAAAACTCAAGGAAGGATACAGGTTCCCATATGCAACCGAGGAGCCCCATGATGGATGCCCAGAATAAATGAGAAAGAATGGAAGAAAAAAATTGTTTTCTCTTCTCTCTTTCAAAACACTGGGAAAAGACCAACTTCAATTACATGTGTTTTTGCACTTGATTACCATTAAAAGGGGATGTGCATAAAGTAATTACCCTCTGAGGTCACTCTACCAAAGGGGCCCATGCACGACCAGGTCCCTCCTCTATCAAAAACACCTAAGAGTGCTTTGTAGAAGGAGTAAGTACACATGTCATTCAATTTTGTTGTGGTTGAATGTAGTGATTTCACATACCCAAGGGACATAATAGGGCACGTCACCTTCTCCCATTGGCCACCACATGAAAGCAAGCCATGTTGGCATCCCCTTTGACAACCCATTATTTACGTACACATTGTTGCCAATATATCCTCTCACATTAGAGAGTGAAAACCATTATCATCTTCGAAATCATATAGATTTCTCCGTTTAGAAATTAGTAGTCTAGTCAAGTCAACTTTATCATCATGAATCTTAGTTTTGTCTGAAAATGTCATTTGTTATCCTTAAAATCATAACTAAATTAGTTCCCCAACCTCTAAGATATCACTGTAGGTTACACGCACTTGTTTGATCATAGAGTCTGGGATATGAGGTAGATTCTGCAGTCAAGACACCCATCTAGAGGAGATAAAGTCCCATAAGGCTAGGAACTCAATCCATTGCTTCTAGAAGTAGAACACATGGATTCTCTTGGGTGCCCATTACCATAGTCCAAGATCAGGAAACAATGGTCCAAGTCAAGTCTAAGCCCAACTTGAAATGGGCGCAACCGGAACTTGGACTCTGACATGCTAAACACCAAAACTCTATTCAGAAATGAAAGAGCAAGGTTAATTTGTTTATTATAACACTCGCACCTCTACGCTTCCTTCAAGCATAAGTCAAAAACCTAACTTTGAAACATGACTATCAAGCCATGGTTGACATTAGTGTTGCTATTATCTTGAGATCCCTTGATGATGTTTAAATCTCTATACACGACAACCACTAGATGGGGGAGGAGACCTTGGCATGGAGTGATGCAAGGATTCCACTGATCATGAATGGTTAGGAGGACAATAGAGTACGATTCGGTCACCACATAGAAGAAGTTTCAAGGCTGCTGATGGATTACCAGGTTTCCAAAAAAAAACCATGCAGCAACTCCCCCATGCCAAAGGTTCCTCATTTTCACCAACATGGATCCCACCAGATTACCTTGACACAGCGATCCAACTCCAAAAAAAAATCGGATTACCACCAGGGACGATTGAAACTTACAAGCAACAAAGTAGGGTTTCATTGTTTCGTGTAGGATGATAATGTCAATATAACTTGGTGAATTGGTACCTCTAGCCAAAATTTGAAACTCTTACGAATATTCCATATGAGAAATTTATGGGAAACGAGGGGTCGAGTCCTTCCCCTTTTTGTCTCTTGATCACCCCAAGATTAGGACACTTCATGATGTGGCCATACCTTATCGGGTACTTATTATTACCATACATGGTTCCGTACAACTGTAGGCCCACAAAGCCCATGACAGGAAACGCCATTCATATGAATTCCAGAAGCCCAGAAGCAAGGCTTAGATGCTAAGAAAAGTTCATACAAGGAAGAAACTAGTTGATGTATGCCTCGAATAACGTGGCACCGGAGACCTGGCCTCCTATATAAAGGCCAGGATGGGCCTCCGAGCAAGGACAAGCAATCCCAGAACACCACATCACGCAAAACAAACCCTAGCCTAGCTAGTCCATAGAAAATCTCGGTGACTTTGTAATCTCATCATCAATACAAACCACAAGAAGTACGTAGGGTTTCTCCGCTATCTAGAGGACTAAAGTTGGGTAAAACCCTCGTTGTCCCATGTGCCTTGTGTTTGTACACAACCGAAACCACCATCATGTTGCTTTCCTTAAACTCAAGTCCATCATGTGTGGGCATTGCCGTGGTCACCCCGTGCAACTTCATGCCATGCAGGTTGTTAGTAGATCGCTTCCTTGATTCTCTGAAAGGATCAAAAGATTCTACTAGCTCTAACACATCCTCTAAAAGAGACAAGCGAGACTAAGCTTTTGGGCACGAGTCTATGCGGTGATTGCACTCGTTCTTGATCCTTAAAGGCTAAGATATTCGTAATGGAGAGTCACTTTTGTATGGAAAACAACATGGAAATCAGTATCTACTTCAAGAAATTGAAAACAAGGGGATATCAAGCACCAGAGAAGAGAACTTGTGTGCCAAGTTTTTCCTAATGGTGGGCATCCATCTCCTGCTACATCACAGAGGGGTTGTGTTTGATCATGTTGCTTCTATAGGTTGCTAACGTCGACACTTTTGATTTTCCATTGCATTTACTACTCTCTAGAAAGCATGCCACTTGGTCCTTAGAGTGAGATTGGAATACCTCTAAGATTCCTAATTGTCATAAGGTGGTCAAGGAAGGCTTCATCGTAAGTGAATATATCCAGGCCCAGCACCATGCGCTGCAAGATCACCATCATCATGGTTCATTGCCATAAGGGGTTGAGCCTTTCCCTATGACTTTGATAAGGCTCTGATGATAACTTGAACGAGTGAGAACTTGGATAGAGAAAGTATATTTATGGATGATTACTCCACTCATACGCTGGAACCATTGCTATGAGGCATGTGTTTCTAGTTTCTAGGAAGATTTCTCCTCACATTAATTTAGAGCCTTCCCCACTATCATATCCTCCCTTCTCACCCGGTCCAATTATAGAGAGACAAAGAGAGATTTACTCGTGAGGCAAAAATTGAAGTCCCATCCTCCAGAAAATTGGAGCTGCATATATTGAGCGGGGGAAAGATGAAGCTCGAGCCCTTGTGTGACACACTGGGGACGTCTACTCTTGGTAGGGTTGAAGGTGGATAAGGAGGGGGCAATGGTGAAAGTCGAGGTCCACAGTGGATCATTGGAGGAAAGGTGATGTTCATGCATGCTTCGCTTGCTTGCCACAGATACCACCCTCGGGAGGGAAGCAGCTTGCTGAGATAGTGATTTTTCCAGGCATGTTCCACCCCGCCTTTGTAAAGTTGTGTTGCCATCATTCCCTATTAGCGGAGGAGGCCTGGTAAGGCTGAGTTTGGTCTCCCCATGTACCGACATCAGCGTCCCACCTAACTCTGCTTCAACCCTCATGATGAAGACAACCTTGGAGTGAAAGATCTCAAAATCACCTCTAACCGCCATGATGAATAGTGGTAGCAGAGCGAATACCCCCTATGGTTCCATGCGAAGAATTCCCTCCTTCTAAGCCGGTCCTATTTTCCTTCCCTCGCCACATCCATCGTTGTATCTAGACAGGGTAGGAGGTGGTAGATGATAAACATGCAGATTCAATGACACATGGTGGTTGGAAGGAGGGGAACCCTTCCTATGGCCCCTCCTCACACCAAGAGTTATTCTCCCTTCATGACAAAGACAATGAAGAGGTCCACCTCATGGTGATGGTCCTCTTCTTATTAGTTATGGTCTCATGAGCACTTACAACGCTCGTCCTCCTCACAACACTAGAATGGATAACTGGATTTGTGCCTCCATTTCCCAGTCTCACGAGTGGCACTAGAAAAATTAGATTTGTGGTGACCGCCCCATGCCCCACCACTAACTAATACTGCGCATGACTGGACATGGATGATTCATGTAGGTAGACATGGTCACCAATGTCAATAATACAAGTCTCCTGTGTCGAATCCAAAGGATTGCATCTTTTTAGAATTTTTCAACAAACCAGTCCATGGAACGGTGCAATGAGGACTATCTCTCCAGGTCTAGATTTTTCAACAATATTCAGGTTTGACCTATTAGGCCCAACTACCTTTTGGGAGAGGCATGCACTAGTAGGGACATGCTTAGCGGGGTCATATAGTTAATGGCGCAGCCCCATGTTTTAACACCACTATAAATAATCTTGGTGTTGCGAAATTACAATGCCACCGTTGCATGTAGGTTCGTGGCTTGTCGCGATGGCCGCAACACCACAATTAAGTGGGGGTGGCGCCCGTGTCCAACCGCACATTAATAGTGGCGTTGAGCTTTCTGCAACGCGACCGTTACACGTAAGTTGGTGGCGTTGGGTGTTACCACACCATCGTTTCTGACAATGATGGTGGCGGTTGCGGAGCTGCCCATGCCACATTTTATTTGATGCATCACATAACTACCGTTCAAAAAGCCTGGCGCCTGCAGGAGAGCAGCTCGGCAAACCACAACACTTTTTGTTAAATTAAAGAAATTGATCGACGCGCCTTGCCAGTGCCTCATTGTGGTTGATCATGGCTAATAGCAAAGGAGAGGAAGTTGCACCCTTATTCGAACACTGGCGCCGGTACAACTCCCCTGGCCATGACGGGACGTGACAATGCGGATGCCAACCGCGACAACAGCATGGCTTCCCATGCCAGCGTTAATGATGTGCGATGTATATAATGTCACACCGTGAGGTCCCTCCGCACTTCCATCATCCCCGCCCCCACCACTGGAAACCCCCTTCGCAAGAGAAACCATCGGTGACATCGAATGGCAATGACCACGCACTCTCCATAAGGAGCCGACACAGGAGCTTGCCAAGAACAGACTGCCATTTCCTTTCATGGTGGTCCATTTGCGCCGGTGGGTACGCCTACCCGCGGATCCTCACCGGCCATGATCTGGTGCTACTCATCCAGGAGCGGCGTGACAAGCTCTCAGAGGCGGACCTTTGCAACCCAAGTTTTTCGGGGCCATGATCCGACATTTGGCCGCTGATGTTCGAAGACAACTGGAAGGCGTAGTTCAAGTCCTTCGGCGGACAAGTGCGCCCCACCCAACAAAACAAGGCGTGTGCCACGCCTGGTGGATGGCCTGTGACTTCGAAGAAGTCATGGCGTACTGCCATGCGAGGATCTTGCCGCCTCCGCCACACGCGACCACATCAACACCCACGCCACCCAAAGCGCCGGCGTCTTCATCCTCGTCACGCCACCCCACCGTGACAGATTCAGCATTGTCATGCAGCGCCATAGACGCGCCCAAGATTTCTTTCCGGGTGTCCAAGGTGGAACATGCACCACCGCCTCTGCCATCCCCTCTGCGTCGATCGAAGAAGGATCACAAATTGGATCAGAAGCCACGACGCTGTCGCCATTGCCTTGCAAGCCAAGGTGGAGCCCCAACCATGGAGGGTGAAGTACTCCCTCCCTTCAACCCTACGTCGTCCCACCGACGGTGAATGGGCAGGCCTCACCACCGCCATCCAAAGATATGTGGCCATTTTCCTACCACTGTCACCGGAGAAAAGCCCACTGGTACCCGCCGATGGTATGGGCAGCATCATCGTCGATGACGATGACAATTGTAACTGCCCCAGAAAAATAACCCTAATAGATTTTCTTGTTCTTTTTATTTTATGCATCATCAGGGGCGTCACAACAAAGACATCAGTGAAGACTTTGACCAATAAATTACTACCTCCGTTTCAAGGAATAAGGCGCACACGTATTCCAAGACGAACTTTGACCATAAAAATTGAGCAACAAAATCTTAATTATATTATATGTATATAGTATCGCTGGATTCGTATTGAAAAGTACTTTTTAATGACACTAATTTCATACAAACAATCTTTTATCTATTTGAAGTAATTCTTGGTCAAACAAAAAGCTCGTAAAACGAGGGCGCCTTATTCCTTGAAACGGAGGTAGTGGGATTTAGTTTTATGACTTTTAATTTATTTTTTAAATTACTTCAAATATGTAAATTATCCTAAATTTGAATGAAATCCTACTTTTATATTTTGGTTACAATTATTTTAAATTTACCGCGTTGTAATGTATTCAATGCCAAAATCACAACAGGACGCATGGTGGCATTGTGAAATCGACTCATGGCATGGCGCTTTACATGCCACGGGTACACACGTGGTTTCGTGGCGTCCTGTTTGACACGTCACAAACTGTTGTGGTTATGGTTTTATGCCCGTGCAACGCCACCGGTAGTAACTAAAAGTGGATCCAACTTGGTTGTGTAGCCAAATGCCGCCGCTAACGGCTATTTTTCCATACCATTACAGGGCTATTCTGTACTAGTGCAAACCCAACCAAGGTCAACACGGACTAACCCTTCCACAACCTAGGCATCAGAATTATCCCCCTACCCTTAGATCCAGGGGCAGTGGAGTGACAGAGCACACAGCCATGTTGGTGAGACACATGCCAAGTTATGCTAGATGGCCAGCGAGGGAGGCACCGAAGGAGCAAATGCTGGTGGAAAGTCACGTTTTAAAACCGGATGACCGCCATACAATAGTGTTGGTTCGTTAGGCATGACAAGCGATGACGACGAGACCACCTGATGTGCTAGCATAAATGAATCAAGGCTCTAGATACCATTGTGTCCCCTAGAGCCGACGGACGAAATTAGGATCTTCTTCCACCCGATGCAAAACCCTTCGTTTCACATTCAGAGAAGATGAGATATCACAGATGACGATGGTGGACATGACAAATGCCTCCGCTGTCGGGAGGAATTAATGGGAACCACCCAACCAGTGCAACCCTCCTCCTTGTTGCCTCCTAAAGCGCAGTCCGCTGCCAAGAAATGGGGAAGAAGGGTCATCACCCTCTGTCGGCCCCACTGCATCCATGGTTACATCCTCCCTGCTCGTCCTCCCCTAAGAGCTCCTAAAACCTCCCCTGCACCGGGGAATCGCGCTTCGCGGTGGGGGAAGGGGGACCACCACGCTTAGGAACCATTGGTTGCACCATCTTCGACCGAAGATCCAGCCCGTGGCCGTGTCGCTCATGGAGTCGAGATAGCTGCCTAGTCTAATGGCCATTTGTAGTATTGCTCTAGTTTTTTTTTTTGAAATGAACCATTGGTCGATGATCCAATAGAAGACACGCGGATATACAAAACTACGCTACCAAGTACCAACTACTGTGAGCCATTGGAGATACCTTTCGAGCTCTAAACTGACCGAACCCAAGATAGACTCTCTACAGAGGTAACAAATGGCCAGATAACGATCACCCGAACAAGATCGAATGGCCAAGACCTGAACACTCGATACATTCTACTGATACATTCTACTGTGAAATAAAGCAAGCACGCAGGTTCAAAGTTCTGAAATGAACACTCGGTACCTTTTCATCTACTAGGGCTAAGGGCATCTCCAACCGAGCGACCCATCCCGCGCCCGCGCGTCCGGATGGGTCCAGCCGGACAAAACCCAGCCCAGCGCGCGGACCCATCCCTAAAACGGATGGCCGCGGCGTCCGGGACGACCCAAACCCGGCCCAAATCTGGGACGAGTTTGCGTGGCCGCGGACGCCGATGGCTGGCCGCTCGCGTCCACCCCTTGTCCGTCCCTGGCCCGCGTGTCATAGACATAAATAGTTTTTCCATTAAAAAGTTGCCATTATATTTTTTTAGCCTACTACTTCTATCCTAATGCATACGGGGTCGGCGGCCTCGTCGGCGACTCCTCGTCGGCTCGCCGTCGGGGCCGTGGATTTCACTCGACACGGGCGGCCTGTACGCGTGAGGATTCCACTCCAGCTTACGAGCTGGGTGGCGCGGCGGCGGCGGAGGCCTTCATCATCCTCCTTTCCATCCGCGCCCCGCTGATACGTCTCCAACGTATCGATAATTTCTTATGTTCCATGCTACTTTATTGATGATACCTACATGTTTTATGCACATTATATGTCATATTTATGCATTTTCTGGAACTAACCTATTAACAAGATGCCGAAGAGCCAGTTGCTGTTTTCTGCTGTTTTTGGTTTCAGAAATCCTAGTAAAGAAATATTCTCGGAATTGGACGAAACTTTCGCCCAGGGTCCTATTTTTGCACGAAGCTTCCAAGACCGAAGACCTAACGAAGTGGGGCCACGAGGTGGCCGAGGAGGCCGCGCGGCCCAGGCCCTGGCCGCGCCGACCTGCCCCTGGGCCCTCGTGTGGCCCCTCGCGTTGACCTTCCGCCTACTTAAAGCTCCCGTCGCGAAACCCCCGTACGAGAGCCACGATACGGAAAACCTTACAGACGCCGCCGCCGCGAATCCCATCTCGGGGGATTCTGGAGATCGCCTCCGCCACCCTGCCGGAGAGGGGATTCATCTCCCGGAGGACTCTTCATCGCCATGATCGCCTCCGGAGTGATGAGTGAGTAGTTCACCCCTGGACCATGGGTCCATAGCAGTAGCTAGATGGTCGTCTTCTCCTTGTTGTGCTTCATTGTTGGATCTTGTGAGCTGCCTAACATGATCAAGATCATCTATCTGTAATACTATATGTTGTGTTTGTCGGGATCCGATGGATAGAGAGTACTATGATTATGGTGATTATCAATCTATTGTTCATGTGTTGTTTATGATCTTGCATGCTCTCCGTTATTAGTAGAGGCTCTGGCCAAGTTTTTACTCTTAACTCCAAGAGGGAGTAATTATGCTCGATAGTGGGTTCATGCCTTCATTGATACCTGGGACAGTGACAAAAGTTCTAAGGTTGTGATGTGCTGTTGCCACTAGGGATAAAACATTGATGCTATGTCTAAGGATGTAGTTATTGATTACATTACGCACAATACTTAATGCAATTGTCTGTTGCTTTGCAACTTAATACTGGAGGGGGTTCGGACGATAACCTGAAGGTGGACTTTTTAGGCATAGATGCAGTTGGATGGCGGTCTATGTACTTTGTCGTAATGCCCAATTAAATCTCACTATATTTACCATGTCATGTATATGCATTGTTATGCCTTTCTCTATTTGTCAATTGCCCGACTGTAATTTGTTCACCCAACATGCTTTTATCTTATGGGAGAGACACCTCTAGTGAACTGTGGACCCCGGTCCTATTCTTTACATAGCATACAATCTACTTGTTTTACTGTTTTCTTTGCAAACATCTTCCACTCGATACGTTTAATCCTTTGTTACAGCAAGCCGGTGAGATTGACAACCTCACTGCTTCGTTGGGGCAAAGTACTTTGGTTGTGTTGTGCAGGTTCCTAGTTGGCGCCGGAATCCCTGGTGTTGCGCCGCATCACATTTCGCGACCATCAACCTTCAACGTGCTTCTTGGCTCCTACTGGTTCGATTAAACCTTGGTTTCTTTCTGAGGGAAAACTTGCTACTGTGCGCATCATACCTTCCTCTTGGGGTTCCCAACGAACGTGTGAGTTACACGCCATCAAGCTCTTTTTCTGGCGCCGTTGCCGGGGAACTGAAGAAAAGCTACATCACGGAAATTGCTAACTCCCACGACAACAGCTCTTTTTCTGGCGCCGTTGCCGGGGAGATCAAGACACGCTGCAAGGGGAGTCTCCACTTCTCAATCTCTTTACTTTGTTTTTGTCTTGCTTTATTTTATTTACTACTTTGTTTGCTGCACTAAATCAAAATACAAAAAAATTAGTTGCTAGTTTTACTTTATTTGCTATCTTGTTTGCTATATCAAAAACACAAAAAAATTAGTTACTCGCATTTACTCTATCTAGTTTGCTTTATTGTCCTGCACTCTATATTTAAAATACAAAAAAAAATTTTAGTTACTTTTATTACCATGTCTAGCTCTGAACCTGTTACTTCTTCACCTGAAGACTTAGTTTTCACTTTCAAGCAAGGGGATGAGGAGAGTTTTAAGGATGCTTGGTCTAGAATTTTTACTTCTTATCGCAAAACTGAACCTCAAATGACTCTAAGTTTGCTCCTTAGTAATTTTTATTTTGGTCTTATGGTTCGCTATAGATATGCTTTGGACACTTTAGTAGGAGGAGATTTCCTTCATTGTAATGGGGATCAAGCTTTTAATGCCATAAAGAAATTGGTTGCATCACATGATTCAGCTAATAACTTTGATTCAGCCCTTATTAGCATTCATAATAGATTGAACAATCTCGAGATAAGTACATCTCGCTTAAATGATAATTATCACTGTGTTCGTAATCGTCTTGAACAAGTCTTAGAGAATCCTAAACCTTCATCATGGGACCCTTCTGTTAAAATTGTCATCGGTGATCGAACTCTTCATGCCTATTGTGATATTATGTATGAATTTTGCCTTATGCCTGAAAACATTTATAAATCTTTGAAACTTTGGGGAGTCGATAAAGGGGGAGAAGAAATAGCTCTTATTGATAACTCTATCATAATTCCTAAGGGAATAGCTGCAGGTGTGCATACAACCATTCGTGGAAGAACAGTATCCATTGATTATCTTATTATTGAAACAGGAAAAATCATATTCGGAAGATCCTTGCTGAAATTATTGGGAGCAGTCATTGATGTGGGAGAAGGCACCCTGAAATTCACCTCTATACCAGGGGGGAATCATATATTTCCTAAACCAAAAGGAAAGAAAAACATTAAGAAAGGTAAAGATGAAGCCCAAGGTAAGGTTGACACACCATCTCTCGATAATACTTGATTTGCACTTTCTGCGCCTAGCTGAAAGGCGTTAAAGAAAAGCGCTTATGGGAGACAACCCATGTTTTTACCTACAGCAATTTTTTGTTTTGTTGAGTCTTGGAAGTTGTTTACTACTGTAGCAACCTCTCCTTATCATGTTTTTGTGCCAAGTAAAGTTTCTATGTCAAAGTTGATGTTATATTTGGGATCGCTGCACAGAAACAGCATTGCTGTCTGTCACGAATCTGGGCATAATTCTCTGTAGAAAATTCGAAAAATCTGCCAATTTACGAGCGTGATCCTCAGATATGTACGCAACTTTCATTAGTTTTGAGTTTTTCCATTTGAGCAAGTCTGGTGCCATTTATAAATTCGTCTTTACGGACTGTTCTGTTTTTGACAGATTCTGCCTTTTATTTCGCATTGCCTCTTTTGCTATGTTGGATTTATTTCTTTGATCCATTAATGTCCAGTAGCATTATGCAATGTCCAGAAGTGAAAAGAATGATTGTGTCACCTCTGAATGTGTGAATTATTAATGATGCACTAACCCTCTAATGAGTTTGCTTGAAGTTTGGTGTGAAGGAAGTTTTCAAGGGTCAAGAGAGGAGAATGATATACTAAGATCAAGAGGAGTGAAAGCTCTAAGCTTGGGGATGCCCCGTGGTTCATCCCTGCATATTTTAAGAAGACTCAAGCGTCTAAGCTTGGGGATGCCCAAGGCATCCCCTTCTTCATCGACAACATCATCGGGTTCCTCCCCTGAAACTATATTTTTATTCATCACATCTGTGTTCTTTACTTGGAGCGTCGGTTTGTTTTCGTTTTTGTTTTTGTTTGAATAAGATGGATCCTAGCATTCACTTTGTGGGAGAGAGACACGCTCCGCTGTTGCATATGGACACATGTGTCCTTAGGCTTTACTCATAATGTTCAAGGCGAAGTTTCTTCTTCGTTAATTTGTTATATGGTTGGAATTGGAAAATGCTACATGTAGTAATTCTAAAAATGTCTTGGATAATGTGATACTTGGAAATTGTTGTGCTCATGTTTAAGCTCTTGCATCATATGCTTTGCACCCATTAAGAAGAAATACATAGAGCTTGCTAAAATTTGATTTGCATATTTGGTTTCTCTAAGGTCTAGATAATATCTAGTATTGAGTTTTGAACAACAAGGAAGACAGTGTAGAGTCTTATAATGTTTACAATATGTCTTTTATGTGAGTCTTGCTGCACTTGTTCATCCTTGAGTTTGCTTCAAATAACCTTGCTAGCCTAAACCTTGTATCGAGAGGGAATACTTCTCATGCATCCAAAATCCTTGAGCCAACCACTATGCCATTTGTGTCCACCATACCTACCTACTACATGGTATTTACCCGCCATTCCAAAGTAAATTGCTTGAGTGCTACCTTTAAAATTCCATCATTCGCCTTTGCAATATATAGCTCATGGGACAAAATAGCCTTAAAAACTATCGTAGTATTGAATATGTACTTATGCACTTTATATTTTATTAAGTTGCTTGTTGTGCGATAACCATGTTCTGGGGAACGCCATCAACTATTGTTGAATATCATGTGAGTTGCTATGCATGTCCGTCTTGTCCGAAGGTCTATCATTTTAGTGGTTGGAGCATGCAAAATTGTTAGAGAAGAACATTGGGCCGCTAACTAAAGCCATGAATCATGGTGGAAGTTTCAGTTTTGGACATATATCCTCAATCTCATATGAGAATAATAACTTTGCTACATGCTTATGCATTTAAGAGGAGTCCATTATCTGTTGTCCATGTTGTCCCGGTATGGATGTCTAAGTTGAGAATAATCAAAAGCGAGAAATCCAAAATGCGAGCATTCTCCTTGGACCTTTGTACAGGCGGCATGGAGGTACCCCTTTGTGACACTTGGTTGAAACATGGCATGCAAAGATCCGGTAGTCCAAGTTAAGTAGGACGAGGTGCGGCACTATTAGTATACTATGCGTGAGGCTTGCAACTTGTAAGATATAATTTTCATAACTCATATGCTTTATTACTACCGTTGTTGTTTCATGTTTTCAAAATAAAAGCTCTAGCACAAATACAGCAATCGATGCTTTCCTCTGAAGGACCATTCTTTTACTTTTATTGTTGAGTCAGTTTACCTATCTCCTTCCACCTTAAGAAGCAAACACTTGTGTGAACTGTGCATTGATTCCTACATACTTGCATATTGCACTTGTTATATTACTTTATGTTGACAATATCCATGAGATATACATGTTACAAGTTGAAAGCAACCGCTGAAACTTAATCTTCTTTGTGTTGCTTCAATACCTTTACTTTGATTTATTGCTTTACGAGTTAACTCTTATGCAAGACTTATTGATGCTTGTCTTGAAGTACTATTCATGAAAAGTCTTTGCTATATGATTCAGTTGTTTACTCATGTCATTACCATTGCTTTGATCGCTGCATTCATTACATATGTTTACAAATAGTATGATCAAGATTATGATGGCATGTCACTTCAGAAATTATCTTTGTTATCGTTTTACCTGCTCGGGACGAGCAGAACTAAGCTTGGGGATGCTGATACGTCTCCAACGTATCGATAATTTCTTATGTTCCATGCTACTTTATTGATGATACCTACATGTTTTATGCACATTATATGTCATATTTATGCATTTTCGGAACTAACCTATTAACAAGATGCCGAAGAGCCAGTTGTCGCTGTTTTTGGTTTCAGAAATCCTAGTAAAGAAATATTCTCGGAATTGACGAAACTTTCGCCCAGGGTCCTATTTTTGCACGAAGCTTCCAGAAGACCGAAGACCTAACGAAGTGGGGCCACGAGGTGGCCAGAGGCTAGGCCGGCGCGGCCCAGGCCCTGGCCGCGCCGACCTGCCCCCTGGGCCCCTCGTGTGGCCCCTCGCGTTGACCTTCCGCCTACTTAAAGCTCCCGTCGCGAAACCCCCAGTACGAGAGCCACGATACGGAAAACCTTACAGACGCGCCGCCGCGAATCCCATCTCGGGGGATTGAGATCGCCTCCGGCACCCCGGAGAGGGGATTCATCTCCGGAGGACTCTTCATCGCCATGATCGCCTCCGGAGTGATGAGTGAGTAGTTCACCCCTGGACCATGGGTCCATAGCAGTAGCTAGATGGTCGTCTTCTCCTTGTTGTGCTTCATTGTTGGATCTTGTGAGCTGCCTAACATGATCAAGATCATCTATCGTAATACTATATGTTGTGTTTGTCGGGATCCGATGGATAGAGAGTACTATGATTATGGTGATTATCAATCTATTGTTCATGTGTTGTTTATGATCTTGCATGCTCTCCGTTATTAGTAGAGGCTCTGGCCAAGTTTTTACTCTTAACTCCAAGAGGGAGTAATTATGCTCGATAGTGGGTTCATGCCTTCATTGATACCTGGGACAGTGACAGAAAGTTCTAAGGTTGTGATGTGCTGTTGCCACTAGGGATAAAACATTGATGCTATGTCTAAGGATGTAGTTATTGATTACATTACGCACAATACTTAATGCAATTGTCTGTTGCTTTGCAACTTAATACTGGAGGGGGTTCGGACGATAACCTGAAGGTGGACTTTTTAGGCATAGATGCAGTTGGATGGCGGTCTATGTACTTTGTCGTAATGCCCAATTAAATCTCACTATATTTACCATGTCATGTATATGCATTGTTATGCCTTTCTCTATTTGTCAATTGCCCGACTGTAATTTGTTCACCCAACATGCTTTTATCTTATGGGAGAGACACCTCTAGTGAACTGTGGACCCCGGTCCTTTCCTTTACATAGCATACAATCTACTTGTTTTACTGTTTTCTTTGCAAACATCTTCCACTCGATACGTTTAATCCTTTGTTACAGCAAGCCGGTGAGATTGACAACCTCACTGTTTCGTTGGGGCAAAGTACTTTGGTTGTGTTGTGCAGGTTCCTAGTTGGCGCCGGAATCCCTGGTGTTGCGCCGCATCACATTTCGCGACCATCAACCTTCAACGTGCTTCTTGGCTCCTACCGGTTCGATTAAACCTTGGTTTCTTTCTGAGGGAAAACTTGCTACTGTGCGCATCATACCTTCCTCTTGGGGTTCCCAACGAACGTGTGAGTTACACGCCATCACTCCGCCTCCTGCAGCGGCACCATCCGCTTCCCGCATAGCTCCAGCTCCTGCAGGGCCGCGCGTTCCACAGCGGTGCGCGCCTCCAGGCGGTCGCGGCCGGCGGCCTGGGCCTCGTGGTTCTCTTGCCGCCGGCGCATGCGCTCTTGCCGGCTGCGCTCCGCCGACGCAGCAGCCTCCCGGGCGCGCCGCTCGGGCGAGGGCATCTGGATGAGGTGAGGGCTGCTCGCATAGCGAGCAGCTCGTTCTTCTGGCCGAGGAGGTCGCCTAATCGGCGGCGGCCGGCCCGGCAGGTGGCCTCGTGCTCCTTCGTCACGCGCGTGAGGTCGGCGAGACGCTCCTCGATGGCGGCGTTGATGTTCGCCAGCGCGAGGTCCTCCTCGTCGACGGGCTCCTCCGCGGCCTCGTACCAGCCGTCCGTGGTCTCGTGCCAGCCGTCCGCGTCCGCCTCCACCATCTCCGCGTCCCCTGCCTTCTTCGCCGCCGCCTCCGCAGCGACGCGGAGCGCCTCGTCGTCGGCGACCCACCGCGAGTCCGCGCGCTCCTCCTCCTCCGTCCGCGGGAACCTAGCCCGGGCGGCGAGGGAGAGCTTGGCCCACGTGGCCTGCAGGGTGCGCGGCATGGCGATGGAGAGGGCGCCGGAGAAGGTGGAGGGGGAGAGGACGGCGGAGCGGGTGTGATGCGGTCTGTGAGACCGCCGCCGTCTTTTATAGCCGGCGGCCTGGCGGGAAACTTGGGCGCGAGCGCGCGCCAATAGCCTTTTGCACGCGCGGGAACCTTGGTGCGCGCAGGAACTTTCCCACGCGTTCCACCGCCCACCATGGCTGTCCCGTCGAGGCCTGCCATGGCGCAGCGCCGCGCAAGAAAGACGAACCACGTGACGTCTTTTTGGGTCGCCGCGTTGGGCGAAGCGTGCAACCCAAACGGACGCGGGGCGCTGTCCGCATGTCCGCGCGGCCACCCAAACGGCCTAAAACGGACAGTCCAGCGCGTCCGTTTGGGTCGCTCGGTTGAAGGTGCCCAAAGTAACACTACAGACGGCATGCATACGTTACTCCTAAACGTCTAAACCCTGTAAGCTAGCACCCACAAATTGTGCAGATAAAACCAAAGCATGCATGCGATGCAGTTAAGACCAAAGCTAGCACCCAGAAATAACCAAGATGATGCTGTTAATTACCTTTCGTTCCCCTGAGCTGTTCGGCCGGCTTGACGAACGCCGCGTGCAGCTGATCTGTCTCTGACGACGAGTTGAGCTTGTTCTTCTTGGCGGTCCTGCCATCGGAGCCCCCCTCGACGGAGGCGTTCAGACCTCTCTTTCTCGCCGGACCATCCTCACGGACGACGTCGCTGCTTGGAGCGTCGGCGACAGCCTTGACGCCGGAGGTGAGCCTCCGCCAGGCGATGACGTGCTGCCAGACGTCGCGCACCTGCTCGTCGCGCAGGGGCTTGGTCAGGAAGGCGCACGCGCCTCCGAGCATCCCCCTCATCTTCGTCTCCGCCGACTCGACACCGGAGAACACTGCATACACGCACACACACGGACGCACGCAGATCTATCTATCAATACACGTACAAACAAGCTAGCTAGCCTAAAACCATGGATAGATATGCAGATCACGCAAGACTTACGGATGACCGGGTAAAGCTGCGCTGCGTGCCTGAGGAGCATGAAGCCGTCGATCCATGGCTCCTGCGTGCGCACGACGGTCATCACGAGGTCGAATCCCTCCGGGTTGTCCTGCAACGCCCTCAGCCCTTCTTCCGGCGACGCCTTGGCCGTCACTGCACACACACAGACGTACATGCACATCATATCGGAGGGGAAAAAAACTGCACAGAGGAGCGATGGGTGGAAGATGCAGAGAGGCGCGTGCGTACCTTGGTAGCCGTGGCGCTGGAGCATCTGCGTGAGGGCGGTGAGGCAGGCGGGGTCTTCCTCCACGGCGAGGACCCTCATCGTCCCACCGAGGTAAGCCTGCACGGGAGAAACGGCCATGGCGGCGCCGGAAGCGAAGGCTGCGTTCTCCATCTCCGCGTGCGTCTGCTGCTCTCTGGGTCACGACTCGCACACCCGGTGTCTCTCCTGCTACTAGTAACAGTCGAGAGCGCTTCCAAAGATGACCCGGCCACGCGCCCGCGGTCCCCTCATGGTATATACCTCGTGAGACATGTGAGTTGGCTACGGGGTGGGGCTGGAGCGTCAGTGACGTCGGGGCCGGGTTTTTTTTTTGACAATCAATACCACATATATTCATAATAATAAATAGTACATGGTAGAGATACACGAGCTGTCTCCAGCGATTACAAAATAAAATCTAAAAGATACTAGCAAATCTTCGAGGTCTTCAAACTCTTTCTTCTTCCAAGACATAATCTTGTACTTTCCTGAAGGCAGCCAAAGATAGATAACAAACCATGGACCTGTAAATACCAACGAAGGTTCTCCCATAATTTTAATTTGAGCCGCAATGCCAAGGCTGCATGCACGCGCGCAACCATTAGAGTAGTCAATCAACATCGGCAAGAGTACCAACACCAGTATGTCAGGGAATAAAAACCGATCTGCCTTGTCGACGTTGATGGAGAGCCGAGAGTGCGAATCACCATTGTCGAGGACGTAGCAACCGGGACAAAAACTGTGAGGATATTCCTCCTCGCGACAACCATGAGAAAAGATCCAAGATCGATCTGGCGAAGCAAGATCTGAACACCCATACCTAGATAATTGTAATCTTTCAACACCACCATTGACGTCGGGAAGGAGATCTCGTCGTCGAACGAAAGGCCGAAGATCACTTATTGCAGACGATGCCATCTCCATTGCGGGGAAACCAACAAGAAAACGGCGACCAAAACCCTAACATAGACTACTGAAAAGACTACTTTTATTGAAAAACTCCACACATAGATCGGGTTCCCCACTCCTCCCGACGCCGGTGAAGCCGGCCAGAGGAGGGGGAACCGATCTATGGAGGAGGCTGAAGTGGAGGCGACTAGAGCTCTTTCTCGGGGCCGGTTTTCAACACTCTCTAGATAGATGTTGACCACTTTAGAGATGGATGGATCACACTCCCATCCAAAAGTAAGGGGTGCAATGAAGACTAATTGTATTTTTGCCACACTGAATTATTATTGGCCGAATGATAACTTATTACAACCAGCTGTAAACTTTGGAACCATTTAATTACAAACTTTGGAATATACATCTCTACACATATACCGGGCTATTTACCTACCACCCACAATATATTTGCATTCTAAAAATAAAATTTTGCCTTGCCCTACATGGTACAATAATATACATATACCATCGGTAGTATGAACAATTTAAAAGTAATAAAATTTATAAATAGGTTTTCCAGCCACTTAGCGAATGACTACAAACACCAACACGGAAAGAAGTCGTGATGCCGTTCTCGTCCCTCCATCACTGAAGCCAAACAAAATTTATCGTAGTAGCGTTTGTTGTACTTGTTAAGACCCTAAAGGACGAGAGCAGCAACCATCCCTAATGATGACAACCATAGATCGGAAAAAAACATTTCACTCTATCTTTTTTAACCTTTCTGGAGATAGATGATGACCACTTTAGGGATGGATCCATCACTCTCAATCACTCTCATCCAAAAGTAAGGAACTGCAATAAAGATAAATTTATATTTTACCACACTGAGTAATTACTGTTCCAATGCTAACTTATTACAACCGGCCTTAAACTTTGGAACCGGTTAATTACAAACTTTGCAATTGCAATACACCCGTCTACACATTTTTCGATAAGCACCCCTCTACACATATACCGGGCTATTTACCTACCACCCACAACAGATTTGCATTCTAAAAATAAAATGTTGCCTTGCCCTACATGGTACAACAATATACATATTGGTTATCTATTAATAATCATCAACGGTAGTATAAATAATTTAAAAGTAATATAATTTATAAATAGGTTTTCCGGCCACTTAGCGACTGCATACAAACACTAGGACGATACGAAGGCGCGATGCCGCCCTCGTCCCTCCATCACTGGAGGCAAAGTTTATCATAGTATAGTTTATTGTACTTGCTAAGACCCTAAAGAACCAGAGCAGCAATAATCTCTAATGATGACAACCGTAGATCGACAAAGACCTTCCAGTATGTTTGTTTTCAACTCTCTGAAGATAGATGCTGACCACTTTAGGGATAGATCCATCACTCTCATCCAAAAGCAAGGGGGTGCAATGAAGACAAATTTGTATTTTACCACACTGAGTTATTATTGGCCCAATGCTAACTTCTTACAGCCGGTCTTAAACTTTGGAAACCGTTTAATTACAAAATTTTGCAATACACCCCTCTACACATATACATGGCTATTTACCTACCACCCACAGTAGATTTGCGTTCTACAAATAAAAACTCTCGCATTTGTCGACTACACAGTAACAATATATTTGTTTTTTATTCCGTTGATCTATTAATAATCATCAACAACAATATATGTCAGTGATGTCGTGGTTTTCAACCTTTTGGAGATCAGATCGCTAACCATTAGAGATGGATCTATCAGTCTCCTACTCTCCTACAAAAGTAAGGGAGTGCAATGAAGAGAAATTTATATTTTACTACACTGAGTTATTGGCCGAATGGTAACTTACGGCCTTAAACTTTGGAACCTGTTAATTACAAATATTGCAATACACCTCTACACATAGACTCGCTATTTATTTACCACGCACAACAGATTTGCATTCTAAAAAAAAAAATGATGCCTTGCCCTACATGATAGTGTAACAATATATACATATAGACCACACCGTAATAATATGTTTTCTTTTTACACAAATTTCACCGATCTATTAATAATCGCCATCGCCAATACAAACTTATGTTTTTTTTGCGAAAAAATTGTGTTCTACTACACTGAGTTATTAGCCATATGTTAACTTATTACAACATGAAACTTTGGAACCTGTTGTTTGCAATACACCCCTCTACACATATACCAGGCTATTTACCTACCACACACAGCGGATTTGCATTTAAAAATAAAATTGTTGCCTCCCCCTACATGGTAGGGCAATATAAGCATGCTCATCGTGGCATATACCACTGAACAATCTGGCGGAGACTGCCAGTGCTTGGTGGTTCTTCAGGAACGGTCACATCCAATCAACATAGTCAGTGGATGATTTTGTTTCTCTTTTGGGCCTCCTGTACCTATTGTTCTCGAACGCTGCTTTTGATGTGAGTGAATACAGAACTTCTGCTTCAGAGAGGTCGTGCGGCGTCATCAACACGCTGTAAGCATACACCCACATAGGGGAAAGAGGGGAAGGGATTAGTGTAATTAAGTGACACTAAAGCACAAATAAAAGAACTCCACACATATTGCATCTGACAAATATTTGTTGTGGCTAGGAGATACATCCAAATTACACTCATGTATCAAGAATAGCAAGCTCCTTTCTTTCCGACGAGAAGAGTGACAAACTGAATATAACATGTTTCACTGGTTCTATGTCATTCTGGAATGATTGGAATGACCTGCAAGACAAGCTAAGACGTCTCTGTTTTCACTTACCAAGTGACAATAATTATAGATAAAATGGAATATGGAATTAGAAGAAACCCACGTAAGTAGGTAGATATAAAACCCCTTGTTAATCCATAAACCTATCTCAGTTCACAGAGGGTAATATTTACCTAGCAAGCACATCCTCCAAGATAGCACGTTGGCAAGGTGTCACGTAGTATATGCAGTTTCTCGGACACTGCCCAACAGCAAGTTGGACAAGGTAATTGTCACCAATACCTGAAAATAGAAGGCTGCATCATTGAGAAAACAAAAAGGACTGGCAGCTTTACGAAATTTGCGAGCATACTGGCAGATATACTGTGCAAGTTTCTCATTAGAAGGACCAAATAGCGATGTTCAGTATACCTTGAGATATTGCACGAGCTGTACCAATGTCATCTGCATATGCAAATGCATGAGGTGCCCTTTTAACACAAGGATATGGGCATCCTGCAGATGATATCGCGGATCATCAAATAACATTGCCAAAACATATCAAGTTGTACACGCGGTTTGTATTGTACTCCATGAAACATGTATGTTATAGCTCTAAAAACAAGGAAACCAACCAAATTCCCCTTCTTCAACAAATAAACGCAATATCAATATATTATACCCTAATGGGTAACATGTACAGATTCTGAAGAATTGTTCAAGTAAAAAACACATGATGTACTAGCAGAACGATTAACATGATATCAATCATTTGAAGTTAAGAGTAATAGGAGAAATAATGTGATTCAGTAAATATTTAGTTTCTCTGTGCCAATAGAAACACTTGTTTTTTAACTAGCACCTAATTTCATCCTTCAAGCCAACTGCAGTATAGAACAAATTTGGGTACATACTGAGGAACAATATAGATGAGACAAGTACCGTGCCAATGCATAGAAGTTCATTGACAAATATTTGTAAGCTTCGCACTCAGGTTCATCAAATGGGTCAATATTGTTCCTGCACAGCACTGCAATACATACATAAGTTGGATTTGCCTACTTGGGCATAACAGAAGAAACCACTGTTTCTTACTAAATTTTTAGTGTGTAGAGAGAATGTAAGGGTCTCAATTCTTTTGGAATTTGGAGCTAGCATTAAGAGATGATCTGCCTGCTAAGTTCACAAAACATAGCCAGATCATATTGAGTTGATTTAGTGATCGATGTACCTTAAACCTCATCAACATATACTAACCCACAGATTTTTTACATTGTACAGTAATGGACGCAGCAATTTTCCAGAACATACAACAAACGTGCGTAGTATAATGTAGGAACATTCATGGGGACATATCTAGTGCAAACCATGACTTGGATAATCAGCCTTTCATTCTGCACCATCTACAAGCACCTAACCTAAGTGGTGTCCCTTTCCTTTTCTCAGAAACAATTCTCAGGAGGCCACCCTATTACAAGTGTATCATTATCCTACTCTGCTTTTGACCAATCATCATTTTACATATACATGTTTCAGAATTTCACTACGTAGATAGTTTTCAAATATAATATTCCCAGGATCCATCGCTGGACTTTTATTCACTGTGCACTAAACAAACTCAAGATTGCCAAGACAAACAGGCGAACAGGAGGAGGCCGGAGGAGGAGGAGGAGGCCGGAGGTGAAGTAGGAGGAGGCCATCGGAGGAGGAGGTCGTCCTAGAGGATCAAGGTCGTCCATGCAGTAGTAGGAGGAGGCAGTCGATGAGGAGAAAAGGTTGAAAGGACACAGATGCCGCCTAGATGGGATGAATAGGCGGTTTAAAACTTTTAAGGATATGACTTAACAAATGCGGAATAAAACTTGTGTTTCATTTGTCAAGCACAAAACTTGATGAGGAATAGGTTTCCCGATCTTTCACGATGCACCTTGTTGATCCATAGGACCGATAGATCTTGAACTCCCTCGACAGATTCAAGGATACTCAAGCACATATGAATACTCTTGACAGACTCAAGAACGCTCACATCTTTATTGGATAACCGGACGAACGTCCTAGACGCCGTCACGCACGCCGATCCCATAGGGACGGTGATAGTATGAACTCAAAGTTCTACATAATTCTGATTTCAATCTAGACTACCCTAACCCTAGCCGCACCACCACATTATATGGGGGAGATGGTGGCCGGCCAGCCCCTATTGGGCTGGGGCGCCCCACTATGGGCCTAACCCTAGTTTGACTCAGACAGGCCCAAGTCAAACAGACACTTAATAACCCTAATTTGGCCCACCACATGACCTGGCTACATTATTCCCTAATAACAATACTACGATATAATAATAATGGTACAACCTTAGACTTAATCCTCGTATCAATGGCTGTCCTAGTGTACCAGGCCTGGATATCCATATCATTCTCCCCTTCTTCAAGAAGCGTTGTCCCCAACGCGTGAGGGTCTGCTAGAAAAAGGGTGACGTCAGATAAGAACATCGCCGATCTTCATCCTCAAGCCTCGCCAGTCTTCCACACCTCATCCTCCCTCTCGACTAGCTTGACTTGACCTTGGCGCCCTTTGGTCTTCGACGCCATCAACCTGATTGAGACACAGGCATCCTCCAAATACAAACTGAAAGTGCACCATGCATATCACCCAAAACACACAGAACAAACTCCTGCACGCCATGAATCCAAATAAGCTGAAAACACCCGAGTATGCACCCTTCTGAAACACCAATGTCTTCCTCCTTGAAGAGCAAACTTTCTTCCCTTCCGCGACCAAACAGCAACAGCAGGCTGCAGGTCTGGACGCCGGTAGTGCCGGGACTGCACGCCGAAGCAACCGGCCGGGGTCCGGTCCCGTCCTGGAAGCCGATACAACCGGTCCGGCCGGTCTGGCCGGCCCATGGACCGGCCCGTCCGATCTGGGGCCCGGTTGGCCGGCCTGGCGCCGGCCCCTGGGTGGCACAGTGTCGGCCCGGTTGGCGCGGTGTTGGGCCCGGTTTGGAGCGGTCCGCCCCGGCCTAGGAGCCGATCCGGTCGGTTGTGGAGCCGGGTGAGCCGGTCAGATGGCCGGTCCGCCGGCCGTGGCGCCGGCCGCCCGACGGATCCGACCGTCTTCTTCGCGATTTTCCCTGCCGTGGCAGAGATTCTGCAGCACTTTTCTTCCTCTCCCTTGCAGCCACCACCTCCGCATGAACGAAGGCCTCTGGAACTTGACTCCGCCGCCCACTTCCTCCTCCTTGATCTTCACCAACAGCATGGCGGCGACGTACCCAATGGTAGCCACAGCAATCGAGCAGAAACAACTGAACAACAAACCAATCTGCACCGTGATCAACCTAGCAATCTGATACTACATGATGAGGAGTAGGTTTTCCGATCTTTCACGATGCACCTTGATGATCCATAGGACCGATAGATCTTGAACTCCCTCGACAGATTCAAGGATACTCAAGCACATATGAATACTCTTGACAGACTCAAGAACGCTCACATCTTTATTGGATAACCGGACGAACGTCCTAGACGCCGTCACGCACGCCGATCCCATAGGGACGGTGATAGTATGAACTCAAAGTTCTACATAATTCTGATTTCAATCTAGACTACCTCTAACCCTAGCTGTTGGGGGGATGACCCCCGGTATGCCAAAGGCATGCCAAACCGGATGGTCTTATCCATCAAGATACCGGTTTAATATTTATACCGGAGTACAAAGATAAGGGTTTGGCTAAGTAAAGCTAGGCCGGTATCCCCAAGAGGGTATACCGGGACCGGATAGAAAGATACCGGGACGCCGGAAGGAAGAGCATGTCGGCAGGACTGGTCAAAGATTCTCTCCAGAGCTAGAGGACAACGATGAGCTAAGCAAAGTGGCTTTAAACGAGGCTGACGATAAAGAGGAGGATGACGATCAAAGAAGCCGGAGGAGCCTCCCTGTTTAAAGAAGACCCCGGCGTCATCTATGATTAAAGTAGCTTTATAAAGTATCTTTGTAAAGTAGTTTGTCTAGTCAAAGATGCCATTAGGGTTTCTTGCCTGTAAGCCACCCTCTCCCCTATATAAGGAGAGGGGGCAGCCACCTTCACGGGTACGGAGAGATAGCGGAACATAGAGAGAGAGAACCTGTAAGCACAAACTTGTAACCTGTGGAGATCAATAGAGAAGATGATCTAGAGCGAGTTCTTCCTTGTGTCTTTCTTCTTCAACCTCTGGCCTTGGCCAAGTTCTTGAGAAACCATCCGGAAGTTCATCCGTCTAGTCACAAACCCTCCCCGAATCCTCTAGCGTCCATTCGGCCCCAACATAAGCCATCCTATGGCATCTGTTTATTCACCACGACGAGTTGGCCCCACCGTGGGGCATGAAGTGGCGCTTGCTGGAGTTCATATTCGAGCGGGCATCCTCGACATCAACGCGAGCGCACGGTGTCCGCGCCGTGCAACGCATCTACAACATGGACTTCATCAACGACAACGCAGGCGCTTCGCCAACGCGGCAAGTTCCCGCAGAACGGCCGCACCATCGAGTTCGGCAGCCTCCGCGTCTACTTCGGCACCGTTCCCGTGCGCCCGCTCTCGCCGGTGCTGGTGGCGCCGGATCCGCCAAGGTGGCTATGTGCTGGCCGTGCCGCCGGCGGCGTGGAGGTCATGATAGTTGGCGCGGTCAACACCGGCAAAGGAGCTGTGGAGGAAGGAGCGAACGTGCGGCATCGACCCGCCGGCAAAACCGCCGTGGAGCGTGACGCAGCGCCGCGGGAGCATCTTCAGCGACCGCAACCCTCTTCAAGCGGCGATGCACACGCTGGCCACGCCATCGCGCAGAACATCGACCCGGCAAAGGCTCAGGAGCTGGAGGCCACGCGCAAGGCGCTGCTTACCGGTGGCGCCGACATCATCCGGGCTCAGCGCGAGCTGAACCTAACCCTACGTGAGTACAACGCAGCCCATGGCTTTGCTTCTGTTAGTGCTCATGCTGCTAGGATACGGAAAACCGGCTTAAAGCTCGCAATCTAGATCAGGATTTGCGCAAGGAAGTTCTTGCCGGCAAGAGTGCGTCTGTATCTGTGAGCATTGTAGAAAAGCCTAAGTACAGAGTCTGATTAAACTATAAAAGCTGCTGCAAGTAGAACTATGTGAATCGCTCTCGGAGATGCTTTAGCAAAACAGCAAGAGCGTGTTAGAGAGCTGCTGGAAACTATCGAGCGGCAAAATGTTGAGCAGCTAGCTAAACTGAACGAGGCAGCAGCCTCAAAATCCGCGCGTTCAACAAACAATGCCGGAAGAAAGTCCCATGGGCAGGCTTCGTCCCCCCATCCGGACAAAAGAAGAGAAAGAGAAAAGAACGCACGGCAGATGACTGTGTATGATCCGGTTCTTGCCGGAAAACAAAAAGCCGGGCAACAAGATGCCGGTAGAAAAAGCCAAGGGGCGAGATCGGGGCTACGCCAAGGGAGGCTACGCCGGAAACAATCATGCCGGTAGATATGAAACCGGGCAAAATTATCAGCTGCAAGGGCAGCGTATGTGGAGAAGAAATGCCACCACCAGGGTACCGGCAGGCAAGAGCCGCTGAACCGGAAAGATATGATGAGTCAGATTCTAAGGTGGAATGAACCAAAGCCCGCCGGAACCCTTTGGGGGAACGGCTGGGGGAAAGATACTTGCCAAGCCAGGATGCGAGGCACAGGGTGGATAGAGTATATCTCTCTGAGATGATTGAATCTGAGGGTCCTCCTGGCCCAAAGTGCTTTGGCCCACGAATCATGAGAGAAGAGCCACCGGTACGCAATTTCCAGTTGCCCCGGGATACAAAAACATATGATGGCACAACTAAGCCGGAAGACTGGTTGGCGGACTATGTCACTGCTGTTTACGTAGCGGGTGGTGGAGTGAACCGGCGTTGGGCGGTGAGAATCATACCGTCCTACGGTAGGACCTGCGCGGATCTGGCTTAATAACTTGCCGGGAAGCATTAACGGATGGTTGGATTTTTGAGGAAGCCTTTGTGAGCAACTTCAGTAGCACTTACAAGAGGCCAAACCGGCCCCAACAGCTCGCTGTGCCAACAGCGTACAGGAGAAACAGACCGGGATTATCTCACCCGGTGGAACTCGATGAGAAACACATGTGAAGGAGTGATTGAAGCACAAGTGATCGCTTGGTTCAGTCAAGGATGCCGGAGGGATCACCACTGTGGCAAAGGCTGCAGAGGAATATGCCAAGCACATTGGCAGAAATGATGCGAGTGGCGGAAAACTATGCGTTGGGAGACCCAATGCAACCGGCAGTACAAGCTGAGCCGGAACAGTCGAACCCGCCTCAACAGCGACAAGAACAATACCGGGACAACCGGAACAACAAAAGAAGGGAAGATTTTCCGGATCGAAGGTACGCTCCGCAGCAAGTTGCTGCTGTGCAAGAAAATTATGATGCCAGCGGCAGCCAGAGACAAAAAACCGGATCGCAGCCATGGGCGGGTCCTAAAAAGCAATGGGTCGAAAAGAAACCCTGGGGCCAGAAAAAGAATTGGCAAGAACCCGTAAAGTACACCATGGAAGCCGCCATGGATCAACCTTGCCGGTGGCACACGCCGAACCCGGATCACCCATCGAACCATCTGACGAAGGATTGTTCTTGGACCAAGTACCTGATACAAAAGGGGGCAGTGAAGGATGCGCAAGCACAAGGGTGCTCCACAATGTTGCCGCCGCCGCAAGATATGCTGCGCCAACAGCAACTACCACCACCGCCACCGCTTGGAGCAAATGCTTTACCGGTACAGCCTCAGCCAAACAGGCAACAATACCGGCAAGTTAACCGGGTGGAGGAGAATCGTGACCAACCACCTCCACCGGCACCTTTGGGCCGGAATGTTTACGAAGACCCACATCTGTGCATGGTTGTCTTTGTCACCGAACCACCCGACAGGCAGAGCGTGCATCGCCGTTCCATGGAAGTAAACGCGGTGATGCCGGCAGTACCCAAATACATGTTATGGTCAGATCAGGAAATCACCTGGTCGTTCAAGGATCACCCCAAAGTCATGCCGAATCCGGGCGGATATGCTCTTGTTGTGGACCCAATCATGAAGGGGCCGGAAACTCGGGTAAAATTCAGCAAGGTGCTGATAGACAACGGCAGCAGCATAAACATCATGTACAAGCATACTATGCGTACACTGGGCATAATAGAGAATATGCTGCAGCCAACTCGTACAACTTTCCACGGGATCGTTCCGGGATTGTCTTGTGCCCCGATAGGAAAAGTTCAGGTGGATGTATCATTTGGAGGACGTGACAATTGTCGTGTTGAAAACATTGAGTTTGAGGTGGTGGACCTGGACAGTCCTTACCATGCATTGCTGGGAAGGCCGGTATTGGCAGCTTTCATGGCATCAACCCATACGGCTTACCAAGATGAAGATGCCGGCACCTCGCGGACCCTTAACCGTGGTGGGAAACTATAAAGTCTCAATGGAAACCGCTTCCGCCGGATCAAACCTGGCAGAATCGCTGGTGATAGCGGAGGAAAAGAAAAGAATGCAAACTGCTGCTGCGCTGGCTCAGTCCTCAAAGTTGAGCTTAGCGGCAATGAGTGGAAACTTGGCCTCACCGGCATTCAAGCCGACAAACGAGACAAAGGATATTGTGCTGGATCCGGCTTACCCAGAGTGCACCGTTCGTATCGGTGCTGGCCTCGATCAAGCATAGGAAAGCGCGCTCGTCGCTTCCTCCGTGAGAATCGGAACATTTTTGCCTGGTCTACTGATGACTTGGTAGGAGTTCGAGAGTTGGCTGAGCACTCTCTAAACTTCGAAAGGATGCCAAGCTTGAGACAACCTTTGCGCCGGTTCGCTGAAGATAGGAGAAAGATCATCGGAGAGGAAGTGACAAAGCTGTTGGTTGCCGGTTTCATTGTGGAGGTCACGCACACAGAGTGGCTGGCTAATCCGGTGATGGTCGAAAGAAAAAAGATGAGAACCCGAGGCACAAGCTCCGAAGGTGTGGCGCATGTGCATCGACTACACCAACCTCAACAAGGCTTGCCCGAGAGATCCTTTCCCTTTGCCCGAATCGATCAAGTGATTGATTCTACTGCTGGGTGTGAGTTGTTGTCTTTTCTGGATGCATATTCCGGTTTCCACCAAATTCCCCTGAAAAAGGAAGATCAAATAAAAACTGCGTTCATTACCCCGCACGGGGCTTATTGCTATGTTACTATGCCTTTTGGTTTGCGCAATGCTGGTGCAACGTACCAGCGCTGTATGCAAAAATGCTTGTTTGATCAAATCGGAAAGAATGTGCAAGTCTATGTGGACGATATCGTGATAAAAACTAAAGTAAAAGATACCTTAATCGATGACATCCGGCAAACATTTGACAACCTAAGATGGTTCCGGATGAAGCTCAACCCGGCAAAATGCTACTTGGTTTCCTTGTATCAAGCCGGGGCATTGAGGTGAATCCGGTAAAAATCCGGGCAATAGAAAGAATGACGATACCGCGAGAACTCAAAGATGTGCAGAAGTTTACCGGAAGCTTAGCATCGCTAAGCCGGTTCATAAGCAGGCTAGGAGAAAAGCCTTGCCGCTTTATGCCTTAATGAAAAAATCCGATACTTTCGTCTGGACCCCTCAGGCAGACGCAGCGTTCAAAGAACTAAAAACAATGCTAGCTACCGCACCAATACTGGCCTCACCTCTAGAAAGGGAGCCCATGTTGCTCTATATAGCGGCAACAAACCGGGTGGTTAGTGTTGTGGTTGTGGTGGAACGAGAAGAGGAAGGAAAAACCGTGCAAAGGCCGGTATACTACCTGAGCGAGGTGCTCTCCTCCTCAAAGCAGAACTACCCGCACTTCCAAAAGATGACTTATGGCGTGTTCATGGCCGCCACGAAGCTCAAGCATTACTTTGAGGAGCACCCCATGAAGGTGGTGAGTGAGGCACCCATCTCCGATATCATGGGCAACAAGGACGCCAGTGGCCGGATTGCAAAATGGGCAATTCAGCTATCACCATATGTACCGGTGTATGAGAGGAGAGATGCCATAAAATCGCAAGCTTTAGCTGATTTCTTGGTCGATTGGGCGGAGATACAATACAAGCCGCCAGAGCACAAGATAGAATACTGGAAGATGCACTTTGACGGATCCAAGCTCAAGGAGGGTCTGGGTGCCGGTGTGGTACTCACCTCACCAAAGGGAGATCATCTCCGGTATGTCCTACAAGTGCATTTCAGGGCATCTAACAATGTCGCTGAGTACGAAGCTCTGATACATGGGCTTAGGGTCGCAAAAGAAATCGGAGCGCTCCGGATCATTTGCTACGGCGATTCAGATCTGGTGGTACAGCAGTGTTCCGGAGATTGGGATGCAAAAGATGCCAACATGGCCTCATACCGGTTTCATGTGCAAAAGATTGCCGAAGGGTGTGAGTTTCACCATGTGCCACGTGCTGAAAATGAAGCCGCGGATGCTTTATCTAAGCTAGGCTCATCGAGGCAGGAAATTCCCCCCGGAATAGCCTTGGCACACTTAAGAGTTCCATCGATCAAACCAAGTCCGGAATCGGAATCAATTTTCGTACCGGAATCACATGTGGTGCCAATGGACATTGACGAAGGAAACCCGGGGACTGTTCCGGCACACTCGGGGATTGCTCCAGCGAACCCGGGGACTCCACCGGTAAGCTCGGGGACTGCGACGACCATACCGGAAGAGGTAACGCTCGTGGACAACATGGATATAGACATGCCGGTGTTTGTGGTTAGGGAAGCACCATCTTGGGTTAAACCTATTAAGGAATTCCTGATCAACGGCACCTTGCCGGTTGATGAAAATGAATCCAGAAGGATACAGAGAAGGTCCAAAGCTTACACCATCATCAATGGCGAGGTATACAAGAGAAGTGTTACCGGTGTCCTCCAAAGATGTGTGGAGCCGGAAGAGGGAAAAGAAATGCTTGAGGAAATTCACCGAGGAGAATGCGGGCACCACGCTTCGTCAAGGGCGCTGGTAGCAAAAGTGTTCCGGCATGGGTTCTATTGGCCAATGGCTTTGGAGAACGCGGAGGATTTGGTAAGAAAATGCAATGGGTGCTAGAGGTACGCCAAGCAAAACCATACCCCAGCATCCGGTTTAAAGACCATACCGCTAACTTGGCCATTCGCTGTCTGGTGCCTGGACATGGTTGGACCATTTAAAACCGCAAGGGGAAACATGACCCACATCTTGGTAATGGTGGATAAATTCACCAAGTGGCTGGAAGTGAAGCCTATCGCAAAGTGTGATGGCCACACAGCGGTGAAGTTCCTAAAAGATGTAATCCTGCGGTATGGATACCCACACAGTATTATAACTGACAATGGCTCAAACTTCGCTCAAGGAGAATTCAAGCGATTCTGTGAAGACAAGAACATCCGGCTGGATTTATGCTCAGTGGCGCATCCACAAGGCAATGGCCAAGTTGAAAGAACAAACGCTTTGGTACTTTCCGGTATCAAACCAAGACTCATTGATGCAATAGAAAAATCACCAGGGTGTTGGATCGATGAGCTACCATCAGTGCTGTGGAGTCTAAGAACAACTCCGAACCGGTCTACCGGATACACGCCATTCTTTATGGTTTATGGGGCAGAAGCGGTCATACCAACCGACATTCTCCATGATTCACCAAGGGTGCAGCTCTATACCGAAGAAGAGGTAAAAGAGGCCCGAGAAACGATGTGGACTTGCTAGAAGAAGCAAGAGAATTAGCTCGGCAAGAATAGCCATTTATCAGCAAAACCTCTATCACAGCCGGAAGGTTAACCCGAGGGTATTCCGAGAAGGAGACCTAGTGCTACGCCTGGTGCAGCGCACTGAAGGCCGGCACAAGCTTTCCCCCCATGGGAAGGACCTTTCATTGTGAGCAAAGCTCTCCACAATGATGCCTATTACCTGATTGATGCACAGAATGGAAGAAAGGAAAGGCGGACAAGTCAGGAGAGGAGACCAAACGCCCATGGAATGTAGCTTTGTTGCGCCCTTTCTACTCTTGAAGTGGTGCTGTAAGAAGTTCCTTTTTGTACCTTATTTGCTATGAATAAAAGATGCGGAACCTCGAATGAATCTCGGGGACTATCATTACTAAAGTTGCATGTAACATGTTTATTTTTTCAGTTTACCGGTTGCTTATTGAACGTTTTTTCTTTCCGGTTTAGTAGTGTGCTAGACCCTACCGGAGTCTTCGACTTTGCTGTTGTCCATAACTTGGCTTCATGGCAAGCAAGATAAAACCGGTAGGGGATAAGCACATGAACTGCGAAGAGGGAGAGCGGGAAAGAACAATCCGGAAAAATCTAACTAACCCCGGTCATACCGGTTTTTTGCAAAAATTTCGAGTTATTTCTAAATTCAAGAAAGTGCTTGCTTGGTAAAAGAACTTTGTGCTCATACGCCAAAAACGCCCAGAGAAGGTAGGCAGAGCCAAGGCAAAAGAACCAAGTGTGCATCAATTGGATGCGGAAACAATTTCGGAATCATTGCAGTGCAAGAAAAAGCAAATCAACAAGCAAATATGCTAAGGCAAACATAAGTTAATTAACCACCGGTATAGCGTACCGGCATAAACTGTTGCACCACAAACCAAAAGGATGAGTTTTAGCTTACATCATAAACCCCGGCATACCGGGGTAGAATTTAACCAAGTTCTGTTATGAAGCAAGCAGGAGCAGGTAAACTTCTTATCACAACAAGCAGGTCACAAGCATTGTTCAGACAAAGTTCAAGCAGAAGGGGCTTCAGGAGGAGCGTCTTCGGCATCAGGACCCTCTGGAGGCGCACACGGCTCCGGCCTCATCGGCGTCTTCACCTTCCTCCTCGTCGCTCGGATAGTCTTTGACGTCTTTAGGAGGAGGGATGAAGGTGCATTTCAGCGTACTCCGCGATGTGGTACGCGCGATCCTGCCGCTTAGCGGTGAGGACCGGGTCCAGATCGGTTTCAGCCCCTTCGCGCACGCCGGTGAGAGCGTCCAGGTCCAGCTCCGGGTACCAGGAGCAGGCAACGCGGAGTGCTGAGTCTGCTCCGGCACGGGCGGCAGAACACTGCCATTCCGGATCCTTCGGCACCCTTTAGGCGGTCGCTGATGAGGGAGAAGGTGTCTGGCACCACTTCTCCAGGCCAGAGAGTCTTGTAGAGCTGACCGGCCACCTCCGGAATGTCAGAGAGATTCCGGTCCACGCAGCGCATGTGGGAGACCCGCGCATTCAGCGCGACCAGGTGGTCATAGGGATCCCAGGGCGCACCCAGAGTCTTGCATGCCTGCATCACCCGGCGCTCTGCAACCTTCTTTAAAGCATGTGTCTGGGAATCCGGAAAGAGCCCTGCAAGACAAAGAAAAGAAAAAAGCTAAGCACATGATACCGGAACAGATAAGCTTCTAAGCAAGAAAAAAGTAAAAACAGAAACTTACGGAGGGCAAGCGCGTCGGTTTGCGTAACCAGAAGGTCGTACTCCTTCTGCTCCGCCTCCAGCCGCACAACCTTATCCTCGGCTGCTTTCCGCGCCTTGGCGGCCTCCTCCGCGGCTGCTTTATGCGCCTTGGCGGCCTTGCCCTCGGCTGTTTTCAGCGCCTGGGCGGCTTCTTCAAGCTCAGCCTGCAACACCACGTTGGCGTTGCCGGCATCCTCCAGCGCCTCGTTCAGCCTGGCCTCGGCAGCGGATTCAGCGGTCTTCAGCGCCTGGGCGTGGTCAAGGCCAAGCTGGATAAGCTGGTCCTTGAGCTCCTTATAGCTGGCCTCCTGGGCGTCCAACTCCTCCCCGTGCTGCCGGATAAGCTTGTCCTTCTCCTCTGAGAACCGGAAAGGAAATGTTAACAAAGTTGTACTAATACAATGCAGAGATAGCAAGTTAACCAAAAAATAAGAAGCTGTAGGCGGCGGCGAGCTGCGTCTTGAGGGCCTCGATAGAAGCTTCCGGGATCACTGTTGAAGCAGAAAATCATAGGTGTTAAGAATTAAGAGAAAGACAAGTTCCGGTAAAAGATGCCGGAGGCGTAGTTTACCTTGGCACTTGCTGTGTGCCTCAGCGAGTTCCGGTGCTCCCAGAGAAGCTCCTCAAGAGGACCTTCCGAGCGTCAGCCGTGCTCTGTTAAAAGAAATGATGTTAGTTAAGAGCAAAGATCTTAACCCGAAACTCGGGGACTGGCTATGCGGTTTCGCGCGTTTTTAGTTAAGTTTCGCGCTAAGAGCAAAGATCTTAACCCGAAACTCGGGGACTGGCTATGCGGTTTCTAGTTAAGTTTCGCGCTAAGAGCAAGATCTTAACCCGAAACTCGGGGCCGGCTTCTAGTTTTAAGTTTCGCGCTAAGAGCTACGCTCTCAACACGAAACTCGGGGACTGGGAGGATAGACAAGATTCAGCAAAAGGAAAAAAGAGAAACCGGCATAAAGTTGAAAGTTCAAGGAAAGATAGTAAAGAGCCGGAAAAAGCAAAACCGAGATAAATTGAAAGATAGGACAGGCTTTGTGAGGCTTACCATCAAGTTGTTCGTGGCGTCGAACCACGCGCTATCCAGCTCTTTGACGGCCCGGCGCAGCCGCATGAAGTGCTCCTCGGAGCTTCGCACGCCAGCGGGGTCAGGCACCGGCAGCCGGTCCTTGCCTAGGCCGCGGGTCGCCTTGGACAAGTCCGCAGCGTTCCACTTCTCCGCGTAGGGCAGCAGATGCCCCAGCTCGCGGCCGTCGCGCTCGAACTTGGTAATCCGGCCAAGCAGGCCGGTGGCCTTTTCGCCAGCTGCGCTAGCGGCGCGGGAGACGTGCAGCGACAAGGGCTGCTGGCCGTCGGAGGAGGCGCCAGGGGCCGTTTCCTTCCCCTTGACAAGCGTCAAGGTCTTGGGCGGCGACGCCGTGAGAGTGGCACCGGCTGGTTCGGCGTGAGGAGTTTCCGGTGGAGGCGTTGGCGTGGTCCTTGGAGAAGGGGGAGCGTCAGGCGTTGGAGCTTGCCGGCACGGAAGCTTCCGGCGCGGCTTTGGAGGAAGACATCTTGGTCTTCTTCTTCTTCTTCTTTTCAAGGACGGGAGGAACCAGAGGTTCCGCCCGCCCGGCAGGTTCTTTTCCGGCGCCGATGTTGCTGGCGCCGGTGACAAAGGATTAATTTGTCGATGCCTACAGATTGTAGACTAGGGTTTCGCTAGAAGTAGAGGGCAAGTAGATCTCGAAGGTTTCAGCCGAAAAGTACTCGACGATTATGAAAACTAGGGTTCTCTTGGTAATAGATTCGATCCTTTCTTCGTCCCTCGACTCCCCCTTAGATAGAGGGTGGAGCCGAGGGTTTCGTCATACACAAGTTACAAAGTTCGGGAGGGTTTCGTACCCAACCCGTAAGATTACAAATCTCTATCTTTCCTAATACAAACTATCTTTCCTTAACACTAAATGGGCTTCCAAGTCTTCTTATTCTTCGAGTCCTGGGCCTTTAGTAAAACCCGGGTACCATCTTTGGCAGGCCCATTGGGGATGCCTATGTCAGTAGCCCCCGAGATTTTTCTTGAATCGAAGAATCAGGGAAAATCTCCAACTTTACTCATTATATAATATTTCGATATGCAAACACTATTTTGTACAGGGATAACGGTAGTTGGGGCTAGTTCATCGACGGATCAGGTACTAGTTAACTGCTCTAGTGGCAATCCGCAAAAACCTACTTCAAGATCACGTCCCTGGACATGATCTCGGAATACTGTAAACTTCGACAGTGCCGCTTAAGGTCTTACCATTCGTCGAGTCCCAGTCATATTTTATCGGGTACCTAACGCGTCCGTTAGGATTTTCTTCGCATCTCTGATACGGAAAAAGTAGCAATCCGCCGTCAGAGACGGTGCCACGCCGCTCAGAACGGATTTGGGGTCTTACCTTCGCAAAGTTTTGCGGCATTCAGAGATTTTACGCGACTTTTAGCGCTCGAGAATATATTGTCGAGTGCTTTTCGGCTGTTGGAATAGCACATTTTATCGAGTCATATTTGATGACTTATTTTGCCTTCCCGATGGGAGTATATGTAGAGTTATCTGTGTAACTCGAAATATATTCATTTCTATTTCTTTATTTTAATCAAGATTCATCGGGTACGCGAACAGCGTTCCCGATGGGAGTAGCCCCCGAGGCTACAGCCAAGAACTTGTGCTTGGGTGTAGGCTCCACAGATTAGTTCTCCGCTATATTTATAATCTTTCTCGATATTTTTGTATCTATCGGTGCGCGACCAGCGCTCCCGATGGGAGTAGCCCCCGAGGCTATGAACAAATGCTTACATTTGATCATAGGCTCTCGCCATTTCTATCTTGTCATACTCGAAATTTTCTGTTTTTCCAAAGTAGCCCCCGAGCATTTGGGCAAAAACTTGTATTTGATCAAAGGCTCTCAAAATCATCTTGCGTTGTCGATAATCTCTCCCAGCTTCATAGTCGAGCTTTTCTTTTACCATGATGACGTCATTGCTGATGATAGCCACGATTTCTGTATTGGAAATATGCGAAAACCGCTCCTCTCACTGCTTTGTGGGTCCAAATTCCCCATCTGATTGACACGTCGTGCAAGTGGGGGACACACGTCCTCCACTTTTTCTGGCGCACGTACTGTGCCCTCTGTCTTTTCTTTTCTCAGTGAAAAGCCATTTTTACCCCTTGTCCACGTGTAATCCATCTACGCCGTAAATTTTTCATCGAATGGCTGCGTCGATTCACCGCACCTCTATTTAATTCCATCATCTTCTTCCTCTGTCACTTTCGCTCACTCCGCCCATCTGCGCCTCTGCCACAAATCCTCCATTGCGCTCATTGCCTTGTGCGCTCCTCCAAGCCTGTGCTGTTCTACTCTCCTCTAGTAGGATTCATCTTCCCCACGACACGCATACTCCAGCGCTCCAACAACCTCCAATGGCCGCCGAAGATCTGGAGTGGGAGAGATCCAAGATCTCCAATCAAGACATGAACCTGCTGAAGAGGTTGGGATTCACCAAAAAGAAGGATGCACTGCGCTTCCCCCGCGAGGAAAGCTACCCCAAGCCTCCGATGGAGTATCGGGTTAGTTTCGTTGACCATCTTATCCGCGGTCTTTCTCCTCCTATCCACGAGTTTCTCCGGGGTCTTCTTTTTGTTTATGGGCTTCAGCTTCATCAGCTGACGCCCAATTCCATCTTGCACGTGTCGATTTTTATCACATTGTGTGAATGCTTTCTCGGAGTCCAACCTAACTGGGCTCTGTGGAAACGCATCTTTTGCCTCCGCCGTAATGGCTCTCACGGCGTCGCCTATAATATCGGCGGCGTCGTCATCTGTGTTCGTTCTGACGTCGATTACTTCGACGTCAAATTTCCTGACTCTGTCCAAGGCTGGCGCAAGAGGTGGCTTATGTGCACGAGGAAAGTTCTGACTCGATGGAGTACAACATCGCCCCTTTTGACGGAAGGCTAAAATTCTTCGCCGCCGCTCCTGGGATGCCGAAGCTTCTGAAGAAGAAAAATTGGCGACAGAGGCGCTGATGACTCGCATCCGTGAACTTCAGACTACCCGAGGCAAGGAGCTTTCGGGTATCCAAATCACAGCTTACTTTCTTAGGATTAGAATGCAGCCTCTGCAGGCTCGAAAAAATCCCCTTTGGATGTATGCTGGTGATGAAGATGTCGAGAGGCTCTCCACGGATCTTTCTGCAAAAGATTTGGAGAAGCTAATCCGAAGAATCTCCAAGCTTAGCAAGAAAGACACCATTCCAACTTCTTGCAAGGTTGCGCCATTTTGTCGCGCCAATCCTCTTCCCGAGGTATTTTGTTTTTCGCCGCTATTGTTCCTTCTTCTCGAATTTTTATGTCGACTATTTTACTTATAGGGAAATATAACTATTTTGTCGATTTTCTTTACTTTCTACAGGGTCACCTTGTTCTGTCTTCTCTTCCTCCCCTTCCCGAAGGTGGGGAAGTCGAAGAACGGGCTGTTGTCACCGACGACAATCAGGGTATCTCCCTGAAAGTGGAGCCGGGGATTCCCACAAATCTGCGGCTTCACTTGAAAAAGAGACTGAGGCCGAAGTTTCTTCGTCGACGCGCTCATCTCTTCCTGCTGCTTCTCCAAAGGGCAAAAGGAAAAGGGATGAAGCCATTGACTCCGGCATCTCCAAAGTTAATACTTCCCGTGCCGAAAAATCTGCACTTGATGCCGAGGAAGAAACTTTGGATCTTTACGGTGCTGCACTCGTCAGCTCGTAAGTTCTTTGAAATTGCTATGTACTGTATTTTCCCTTTGTCGATGTTTTTGAGCTTGCTATTTTATCTTGTCGCTATATTTATAACAGTGACGATGAAGAGGGAGATGCACCTGTTGATGAGACTGCCCGAACGAGCACGTCTCATACTTTGGTTGTTTCAGAAGCTCGTCCTGATGGCGACGAAGCTTCCCCTCCGCCGCAAAACCTTGAACACCCAAGACCATCTCAAAGCCCCCAAGCTCCTTCCCCGAAGAGAGCTAGGGTAGAAACAACCAAGGAACCAACCATATTAACTGGTTGTTCCTCGACTTCTCTGATGGAAGAGGTAAATTGTTCTGTATTGATCCTTGCTTGAAATTTTTGCTTGAAATTTTCTTCTTTTTCTTCTTGATATCAACTTTTGCTTCTTCCTATATTGATCCTTTTTTCATTGTAATCTCTCCAGCCTTTTATGAAAGAGCTCGTCCGCTTTGGTACCCAATTTATCGGGTACCGTGATTACGCCCGCGAACTTGAAGGTACTCACTCGTTCTATCCAGCTTTCTTTGTCGAGTTTTTCCTGTTACTATCGATGCTTATCTGTCTTTATGTTGGCAGAGAAACTGGCAGAAGCCAACAAACGTGCTGACGCCCTCGCTATTGAGTTAGAACATAGCGAGAGTACGCACACAAAAACTGTCGAGGATCTTGAAAAAAGACTCGGCGACGCAAAAAGGGCCTTGGAGGAGAATGTAGCTCAGCATTCTGCTCGAGAAGAGGAGATCCTCAGTCGACTAGAAACTCAAAGTCGACGTTTTGTTAGTAAGTTCTCACACCCTTGGTGTTTTCTCACTTCGTGTTTTGGTCTCCCTCCTTTTTTCTTATCGATAACCTTCTTTGTATTTATGCTTTAAGCAGGGAGGACACATCAAGAATATGAGCTGGAAAATCCGGAAGATGATGAGCTTCTCGATGCGCTTTCTCTCCTCGAAATTCACGGGACGGAAGCTCGTAACGGATTAGATGAAGCTGAAGCTGGCCTGTCGCGGCTCTTCCCCTATTTCTTCCACAAGAAGGAGCAACCTGCGACTTTCATTGATCTTGCCCAGTGCTTCAATGGCAAAGAAGACCTTGGACTCCAACTTCGTCAAGAAGGACTAAAGGTTGGTGTCGAAGGTACCATGGCTTTGATTGCCGAAAGTCAGCAACAAATCGACTGGTCCAAGGTTGGCGACACGGGGAAAATTGAGACGAAGAAGTGGCAGTCGCTAATTAAAGCGGCAAAGCCCAATTCGAAGAAAATCCTCGCCACTCTGGGATATAAACCAGCACCTGCTCCGAGTTCTTCAAAGCCGGAGGTCAAGTGATACGTCTCCGACGTATCGATAATTTCTTATGTTCCATGCTACTTTATTGATGATATCTACATGTTTTATGCACACTTTGTGTCATATTCGTGCATTTTCTGGAACTAACCTATTAACAAGATGCCAGTGCCTCGTTTTCTGCTGTTTTTGGTTTCAGAAATCCTAGTAACGAAATATTCTCGAAATTGGACGAAATCAACGCCCGAGGTTCCTATTTTTCCCGGAAGCTTCCAGATCACCGAAGGGGGCAGAGATGGGCCAGGGGGGCCCCACACCACACAGGCGCGAGCCCAGGCTGGCCGCGCCACCTGGTGGTGAGGGCACCTGGTGCCCCTCCGAGGCTCCCCTTTCGCCTATTTAAAGGTCCTGACCTAAAACCCCGACGAAAAGCCACGGTACGAAACCTTCCAGAGCCGCCATCGCGAAGCCAAGATCGGGGGACAGAGTCTCTGTTCCGGCACCACGGGGAAGTGCCCCGGAAGGCTTCTCCATCGACACCGCTGCCATCTCCACCGCCATCTTCATCACCGTTGCTGCTCCCATGAGGAGGGAGTAGTTCTCCATCGAGGCTCGGGGCTGTACGGTAGCTATGTGGTTAATCTCTCTCCTATGTACCTCAATACAATAATCTCATGAGCTGCTTTACATGATTGAGATTCATATGAGTTTGTATCACAATTTATCTATGTGCTACTCTAGCAATGTTATTAAAGTAGTTTTATTCCTCCTGCACGTGTGTAAAGGTGACAGTGTGTGCACCGTGTTAGTACTTGGTTTATGCTATGATCATGATCTCTTGTAGATTAAGTTAACTATTGCTATGATAATATTGATGTGATCTATTCCTCCTACATATGCATGATGGTGACAGGGTGCATGCTATGTTAGTACTTGGTTTAGTCTTTTGATCTATCTTACACTATAAGGTTACTTAAACATGAGCATTATTGTGGAGCTTGTTAACTCCGGCATTGAGGATTCGTGTAATCCTACGCAATGTGTTCATCATCCAACAAAAGTGTAGAGTATGCATTTATCTATTCTGTTATGTGATCAAAGTTGAGAGTGTCCACTAGTGAAAGTCTAATCCCTAGGCCTTGTTCCTAAATACTGCTATCGCTGCTTGTTTCTTTTTGTGTTACTACTGCATGTTTACTTCCCCAATATTACTACCATCAAGCACGCCAAGCTATTTTCTGGCGCCATACTACTGCTCATATTCATTCATACCACTTGTATTTCACTATCTCTTCGCCGAACTAGTGCACCTATTAGGTGTGTTGGGGACACAAGAGACTTCTTGCTTTGTGGTTGCGGGGTTGCATGAGAGGGATATCTTTGACCTCTTCCTCCTCCGAGTTCGATAAACCTTGGGTAATCCACTTAAGGGAAACTTGCTGTTCTACAAACCTCTGCTCTTGGAGGCCCAACACTGTCTACAAGAAGCAAGCGTAGACATCAAGCACTTTTCTGGCGCCGTTGCCGGGGAGGAAAGGTAAAAGGCACTCATACTCCGGTTCCAGGTAACAGTACTTGTCTGGCGCCATTGTGTGTGTGCTCGAAGCTATTTCCTTTAGACTCTGCAATTGCGACATTTGGTTTCTTGTTTACACTAGTTAGGCATAATGGACAACAATGACCTTTTTATTCTATTTCCTGATTTAAGACATGGATGGTTTGATGCGAAAATTAAAAAACCCATGGAACATATTAATATGAATGCTTTGAACACTATTGTTGTTAATGATATGGAAAATTCTAAGCTTGGGGAAGCTGGTTTTGATGAGCATGATATTTTTAGTCCCCCAAGCATTGAGGAGAAAATTTACTTTGATGATACTTTGCCTCCCATTTATGATGATTATAATGATAGTAGCCTTTTGTTACCACCTGTTATGGAGGATAAATTTGATTATGATTACAATATACCTCCTATATTTGATAGCTACTTTGTTGAATTTGCTCCCACTACAATTAATAAGAATGACTATGCTTATGTTGGGAGTAGTAATTATTTTATGCATGAGACTCATGATAAGAATGCTTTATGTGATAGTTATATTGTTGAGTTTGCTCATGTTGCTACTGAAAGTTATTATGAGAGAGGAAAATATGGTTGTAAAAATTTTCATGTTACTAAAATGCCTCTCTATGTGCTGAAATTTTTGAAGCTACACTTGTTTTATCTTCCTATGCTTGTTACTTTGCTCTTCATGAATTTGTTTATTTACAAGATTCCTATGCATAGGAAGCATGTTAGACTTAAATGTGTTTTGAATTTGCCTCTTGATGATCTCTTTTGCTTCAACCACTATTTCTTGCGAGTGCATCATTAAAACTGCTGAGCCCATCTTAATGGCTATAAAGAAAGAACTTCTTGGGAGATAACCCATGTGTTTATTTTACTACAGCAATTTTTGTTTTGTTGAGTCTTGGAAGTTGTTTACTACTGTAGCAACCTCTCCTTATCATGTTTTTGTGCCAAGTAAAGTTTCTATGTCAAAGTTGATGTTATATTTGGGATCGCTGCGCAGAAACAGCATTGCTGTCTGTCACGAATCTGGGCACAGGCCTCTGTAGAAAATTCGAAAAAATCTGCCAATTTACGAGCGTGATCCTCAGATATGTACGCAACTTTCATTAGTTTTGAGTTTTTCCATTTGAGCAAGTCTGGTGCCAGCTTTAAATTCGTCTTTACGGACTGTTCTGTTTTTGACAGATTCTGCCTTTTATTTCGCATTGCCTCTTTTACTATGTTGGATTTATTTCTTTGATCCATTAATGTCCAGTAGCTTTATGCAATGTCCAGAAGTGAAAAGAATGTTTGTGTCACCTCTGAACATGTGAATTTTTGATTATGCACTAACCCTCTAATGAGTTTGCTTGAAGTTTGGTGTGAAGGAAGTTTTCAAGGGTCAAGAGAGGAGGATGATATACTACGATCAAGAAGAATGAAAAGTCTAAGCTTGAGGATGCCCCGGTGGTTCATCCCTGCATATTTCAAGAAGACCCAAGCATCTAAGCTTGGGGATGCCCAAGGCATCCCCTTCTTCATCGACAAAGTATCAGGTTCCTTCTCTTGAAACTATATTTTTATTCGGTCACATCTTATGTACTTTACATGGAGCGTCTGTATGTTTTTGTTTTTGTTTTTGTTTGAATAAATGATTGTTTGGGAGAGAGACACGCTCCGCTGGTTCGTATGAACACATGTGTTCTTAGCTTTTAATTTTCATGGCGAAGGTTGAAACTGCTTCGTTAATTGTTATATGGTTGGAAACGGGAAATGCTACATGTAGTAATTGGTATAATGTCTTGAATAATGTGATACTTGGCAATTGTTGTGCTCATATAGATCTTTTTTAAGCTCTTGCATCATGTACCTAGTACCCATTAATGAATAATTACATAGAGCTTGTTAAAATTTGGTTTGCATGATTGGTCTCTCTAAGTCTAGATATTTTCTGGTTGAGGTGTTTGAACAACAAGGAGACGATGTAAAGTCTTATAATGCTTACAATATGTTTATATGTGAGTCTTGCTGCACCATTTTATACTTGAGTTTGCTTCAAATAACCTTGCTAGCCTAAACCTTGTATAGAGAGGGAATACTTCTCATGCATCCAAATACTTGAGCCAATATTCATGCCATTTGTGTCCACCATACCTACCTACTACATGGTATTTCCCCGCCATTCCAAAGTAAATTGCTTGAGTGCTACCTTTAAACAAATTCAAAAGTTATTACCTCTTATTTGTGTCAATGTTTTATAGCTCATGATGAAGTATGTGGAGTTTATCTTTCAATCTTGTTGGGCAACTTTCACCAATGGACTAGTGGCTTCATCCGCTTATCCAATAATTTTGCAAAAAGAGCTGGCAATGGGATTCCCAGTCCCAAATTAATTAACAAAAATAGACACTCCTCCATGGTATGTGATTGTTGGACGGCACCCGAAGGATTCGGTTAGCCATGGCTTGAGAAAGCAAAGGTGGGGAGGAGTGTCATCATAATAAAACTAAAATAAAAAGGCACTCCTCCATGGTATGAGATTGTTGGCAGGCACCCGAGGATTCGGTTAGCCATGGTTTGTGAAAGAAAGGTTGGAAGGAATGCCACCCAAAAATAAAATAAAATGGGAGCCGCTCTTTGAAGGTTTGTCTGGCAAGGGGGTTAGAGTACCCGCTACCATTCGTTGACAACAACAAACACCTCTCAAAACTTTACTTTTATGCTCTCTATATGTTTTCAAAATCAAAGCTCTAGCACAAATATAGCAATCGATGCTTTCCTCTTTGAAGGGCCATTCTTTTACTTTATTGTTGAGTCGGTTTACCTATTCTTTCTATCTTAGAAGCAAACACTTGTGTAAATTGTGTGCATTGATTCTTACATGTTTACCTATTGCACTTGTTATATTACTTTGTGTTGACAATTATCCATGAGATATACATGTTAAAGTTGAAAGCAACCGCTGAAACTTATATCTTCCTTTGTGTTGTTTCAAAGCTTTCTACTAAGAATTTATTGCTTATGAGTTAACTCTTATGCAAGACTTATTGATGCTTGTCTTGAAAGTATTATTCATGAAAAGTCTTTGTTATATGATTCATTTGTTTACTCATTATATTCATCATTGCTTCGAATCTCTGCATTCATCTCATGTGCTTTACAATAGTATGATCAAGATTATGATGGCATGTCACTTGAAATTATCTTTGTTATCGTTTTACCTGCTCGGGACGAGCAGAACTAAGCTTGGGGATGCTGATACGTCTCGACGTATCGATAATTTCTTATGTTCCCTGCTACTTTATTGCTGATATCTACATGTTTTATGCACACTATATGTCATATTCGTGCATTTTCGGAACTAACCTATTAACAAGATTCAAGTGCCATCTGTTTCTGCTGTTTTTGGTTTCAGAAATCCTAGTAACGAAATATTCTCGGAATTGACGAAATCAACGCCAGGTTCCTATTTTTCCCGGAAGCTTCCAGATCACCGAAGAGGGGCCAGAGCCAGGGGGCCCCACACCACACCGGGCGCGGGCCCGGCCCGGCCGCGCCACTGGTGGTGAGGGCACCCTGGTGCCCTCCGAGGCTCCCCTTTCGCCTATTTAAAGGTCCGACCTAAAAACCCGACGAAAAGCCACGGTACGCGAAACCTTCCAGAGCCGCCATCGCGAAGCCAAGATCCTGGGGACAGAGTCTCCGTTCCGCACCCCCGGACGGGGAAGTGCCCCAAGGCTTCTCCATCGACACCGCTGCCATCTCCACCGCCATCTTCATCACCGCTGCTGCTCCCATGAGGAGGGAGTAGTTCTCCATCGAGGCTCGGGGCTGTACCGGTAGCTATGTGGTTAATCTCTCTCCTATGTACCTCAATACAATAATCTCATGAGCTGCTTTACATGATTGAGATTCATATGAGTTTGTATCACAATTTATCTATGTGCTACTCTAGCAATGTTATTAAAGTAGTTTTATTCCTCCTGCACGTGTGTAAAGGTGACAGTGTGTGCACCGTGTTAGTACTTGGTTTATGCTATGATCATGATCTCTTGTAGATTGCGAAGTTAACTATTGCTATGATAATATTGATGTGATCTATTCCTCCTACATATGCATGATGGTGACAGTGTGCATGCTATGTTAGTACTTGGTTTAGTCTTTTGATCTATCTTACACTATAAGGTTACTTAAACATGAGCATTATTGGGGAGCTTGTTAACTCCGGCATTGAGGATTCGTGTAATCCTACGCAATGTGTTCATCATCCAACAAAAGTGTAGAGTATGCATTTATCTATTTTGTTATGTGATCAAAGTTGAGAGTGTCCACTAGTGAAAGTCTAATCCCTAGGCCTTGTTCCTAAATACTGCTATCGCTGCTTGTTTACGTTTTACTGCGTTACTACTGCTACCGCATGTTTACTTCCCGCAATATTACTACCATCAACCGCACGCCAGCGAGCTATTTTCTGGCGCCATACTACCGCTCATATTCATTCATACCACTTGTATTTCACTATCTCTTCGCCGAACTAGTGCACCTATTAGGTGTGTTGGGGACACGAGACTTCTTGCTTTGTGGTTGCAGGGTTGCATGAGAGGGATATCTCTCTCCCGAGTTCGATAAACCTTGGGTAATCCACTTAAGGGAAACTTGCTGCTGTTCTACAAACCTCTGCTCTTGGAGGCCCAACACTGTCTACAAGAATAGAAGCACCCGTAGACATCAACCACTTTGCTTTTTTCTTTTCTAGTTTTATCTCCCCCTTTTGGCATTGTCGCCGTAGTGTTCTTGGCGATGATTGCTCCAGTAGTTCTCTAGAGGTCCTTCTTTTGTAATAGACATGTACATATTATGAGAATGAATGGAAATCTATCTTTGCTCGATAATTGATGTCGAAATTTCTGTTTTCAGTTGATTTTTGACAACTATACGACAACTCCTGGTCCTTCCGAGGTTTTTCCTTCGTCTCATTTGAGGAAAACCCCTGTCTCTGTTGAATTTATTGAGAATTCTTCGAGTAAGAGTTCGGCCGAAGATTTGGAAGAACTTCGACAACAACTCCAATCCATGAAGAAACAAACTCTAGCAATGATGGAACAATCTCGGAAAGCGTCTGAACAAGAGAAACTTGCTCTTCAGCAAGCCAAAGAGGCCAAGGATACTGCTGTATTGGAAGCAAAAGGAGCTACTACCCGAGAAAATAGCATGCTCGAGCTAATGTTGGAAGCTAGCACGGATATGTTAGGTATGTTTTCCAACCTCACAATGCCTCCTCTTTATTTTGCTGTGCCTTCTTCCAAGTTTCTTGCCTTGTTGCCTAATAGGCTCAGTTCTTGATGCTGCCGCCGAAGATCAAAGAGTGAACGAGAGAACGAATCTTCTTGTCAATCTTTCCCTTAACCATGACTGTTTGGGCTACCCCTGAACGAACCCAACAGATTGTCAGGTTCCAAGATCGTGCTTGCCAAGTGCGCGAATTTCTCAATTTTTGCACGACAACATTAACCCTTGTTTTCAAGACTTTGTTTCCTCGAAATGAGGTTCCTACAACTCTTCCTGAATTGCTGGAGACATTCAGAGATGCTCCTCGTATTCATAATTTTGTGCGAGCTCAATTGACTGCTGGAGCAAGATTCGCCATGATTATGATAAATATTTGCCATCCAAAATTAGACCTGACGAAGATTGTCATTGATTGCCTGGCGAAAAATTGCGGCGGAAGAATGATATTGACACAATCAATGCGATGGTGACTCATGTGGCCGAGTCGATGATAGATGAGCTTCTTCGGATGGACTCAGAATTCTTCGTCAAGGGAGCTTATGCTGAACATAAAACAACCAGAGGCTTGTCAATAGATAGTATTTTAGGTTTTGACTGATTTGTTCCATATTGCAAAACCTTGTCGAAGAAATTTGTTGTATATTGCAAAGTGCTCTATATTGTTGGAGCCCCCGAGCCTTTTGGCTAGAGTTTGTACTGTTTTTTCCCTTTCGAAGATTTCTCCTTCTGTTGTAATAAGACATCTTGATGGACTGCAAGCCCTCGAGTATCGTAGTATCGGAGTTCTGTATTTTTATTGCAATGTTCTTGGACCAAAGCAATGAGATTTTTGACGTGTATACTATATTTAAAATTACTAGCTTCCGATTTATGTATTTGGCGAGGTATTATTGTACCAAGGCGAAATATTTCGGTAAGTCTATATTGTACGTATTTTGAGACTTGAAGGTGTGGAGCCCCCAAGTGTGTCGACGAATAAGAAATATATCTCCACTATTTTTATTATATTGCAGCAGCCCGCTCATTAAAAACCTTTTCCGGCCCCACTCGGTGCCCCGAAAAAGGAAGAGTGCGTCTGAAAACTCGCGGGCGTTTTAGTACATTGTATGTTTACAAAGTACTAGAAAAACATGCGAGTTTCGCCTCGCCGCCTACACAACGTTGTCGTAGAGCGTGACCAGACGTATTACTTTGTATTATCTCCGGTCAAAAATAATCGTGACCATACGTATTACTTTGTACTACCTCCGGTCGAAATTAATCGACGCGAATGCATGAGCCTGCGTCAATCTAATCCAACTGGAGGGAGTAATAGCCAAACGTAATGGGATTGTGTTTCTAATGTTACTGTCTGGTGGCAGTCCATCCCTTCTCGATCCCGAACTGGTAGTTTTGTTTTCACAACTATCCTTTGTGCAGCTGTAAAGCAAATTTAACTATGTGCCACAGAGGGAAATATCTCAACCGGTTGTCTTGTGCACGCTCGAGAAACATAACCAACGGATAGACTCGAGAGTGGCAACAAAGAAAAAAATTGTGTAATTGCAAAAAGAAAAAAAACAAACAAACAACACATCAAGGCAGGGACACACAAACAGCAGTTAGCTGAGCTAGCCGGGCTTACAGTTTGGAGGATTTTTTTTCTGAACGGAGAAGACCTACACGTTGTTGGGTTTTCAAGCTCCCTAGGGAGGTCAAGTTAATCTTGAAAAAAACTCAATAGCAACACGACATGCAGTAATAAACGGAGGGATACAACTGGGAGAACAGATTTGCCACAAACTTTTCTAGGTATACTGAAACTCATAAAAACAGTGTTGCATTCATTCAGGAAAAAACTTCAAGACCTGAAAGGACATATCTTAAGAAAAGAGTAGCGCAACACAGTGGCATCTGAGTTGCATATTTCCTGCCAAATGAGTAACATATTTCCTAACAAATAAGCCAGAGATTAGCAACTGTGCTGGACATGAGCATAAGATTCAGCCACAAAGAATCAGTGCTTTTTACAAACAAAAACTCGAAAACACCATCTCAACACTGGAGCCTGCACATGCTGCTGTAATTGGTATCATGTACCTATCCATCAGAAGGAAAGCTGAGTAAATCATACTAAACTCAGTGTAATGAAATCAATGAGCTTAGATAAAGTGACAACAAACATATATTCAGCATGGTACTTGGGGAAATGGTATGTAAGCAGAAATGGTGGTAAGGTGGGTCCAATTCACATTTAGAGAAGAGGCTTCGCTTGGAGTAAAAAAGAGTGGTCTGAGAAGCCAGGTAGGCAACCCAGCATACAGTTTAGAGGAATTGTAAACTAATATGTAGTATAATAAGCATCTAAATCCATTCCATGTAAAGAAATAACAATAGGCTAACTGGCTAAGCACACAGGGTAACCAATATTATCTATTTAGAGAAGAAATAAATTATAAATGCTCATATATTTTATAAGTAACTTTGAGTTGTTATCCCTAGAGGTTAGATACCTAGTATCGATATAACACTTGTTCCATGGTAATAGACATGCATCCTTCCTTATACTACTGTGAATCCCTTCCCTGTAAAGAAGCAACATATATTAACTGATGACACAAGGTAATTAAAAGCATCCATCAGGTTAGTCGTAAGAAAAGGAATGGGTGAATAGCTACCCTTGGGAAAGTTAGAAGGGAAATACACTTATAACTCAGAAGCACTTTACTTAGTGTTTTGGGGTTATAATTATGAGCACTTCATGATAATGCAATAAAATTGCAGATAAAAATTAGCGCATACTAAGAATCAATACATATTCTATAGTTAAAAACCATTCCTTATATCATGAAAACAGAAAATGAAACAAGTCATTACTATTTCAGCGAGAGGTACTGTTTTGTTTGACTACAAAACTGCATTATTTCAATATGGCCAATAGGTTCCATCCATATCTGAACACTCATATTGCTCACATGTAGCAGGCAACCAACCCATGATTGCACAATTCACCCAATATGTGTAGATAGTAGGCAAAAGCCACAGCAATGCGTGGATAAACACAAAGCTGAGACGAATGTAAACCCTGGTAGGAATAGTAATAGAAAAAATAATAGGTCAGAGGTTTGTACATCAAATTCAAAGGAACCTTAGGAGTCAGGATGATGTAGGAGATTAGTGAGCAGCAGGCAGCGACACCACTTCCATGAAAAACTTGGACACACATCAGATTCGACACACGAAGGTTAAGTGATTAAAGCCATTAAAATGGCAGAGAATCTGAAAAAAGGGGTGGGGGTATCGTTGTGGTGAAGAAGAGATGATTGACGGCCTGTAGAAATGAAATGGGTCCAGTACAAATAGGAGAAGATTACTGACCTGTCATGGAGAAATAAAGTAGAACAGTAAAGAAGTTCACCTAGAGCGTTTTACTGCCCTGTAAGCAAGACGCTATGAGATTGCTAGATGATGAATAGAGCATAAAAAATTCTTCATTATAGGAAGCACTAAGCAACTGCCACTACTGGTTAACTAATTAAGAATTCTCCGCATATGCAGAGTGCAACTACCAAAGATGTCCATGTAAATCAAGTTACAGGAAAACTTTTCTTCCAAATGTGCCTCACATATTTAATTTTCACACTACATGGGATCGATGGTTTATCCCACCACTGTTCAACTATGCAACTAAATCATATACCTTACACCTAGCAATGTTAGAATATATTGTGAATAAGCAATGTCCTCTAAAGTCTAAACACCAGACCGCTATCCAGAAAACAATTAGGACATCAGCTAGCAGCACTCCATCTCCCAAGCTCCCTCAATCCCTGAATATCTCTCATGTCTCTCAAAGTTAGCAGCAGTGCCTCTCACAGGCTGCAGCAGCATCGTGGCAATGGCAAGGAGCAAGCAGCAAAAGCACGGCGCCCTCTTCTCTCTCCATGTACCTCTCTCTACATAAGTGCCTCGTCTACTGCCAAATCCATGTTTTATACTGAAGCCTAGATATAGAAACAATTATAGTAGCATTGATAGGTACCGACAGTGTTGCGCGGGACATTATGGTAAGAAACCCCATGTTGACCGCCGGCCACCATGGCAGCGAGGGGGGCAGGGAAAAGTCGAGCTCCTTGACTACCTCGAAATCCACCTCGGCGATGGAAGCGATCTCGTCATGGCGCCGCAGGCCCGGTGGTGTGCCGCCATGCTTGATGCCGTTGATGACCTCGATGTGTGCCGGGTCGACGGAGACAGAGTGGGCTGAGATGGTGCGCATGGAGAGCCAAGCCGAAGCCGGCGTTGATGAGGTCGGCAACGCTCTCCTCATTGACGCCGCTGGAGTCTCCTGGCGGAGTGGACGGTGCGCGGCCGGCGGCGGGGTGGACGACGCGCGTCTTCTGGCCGGGGGAACGGCGAGCGGCCGCCGGTGGATTGACGCGGCTGGAGTCGCCCGACGAAGTGGACAGCGCTCGGCTGCAGGCGTGTACGACGCTCGTCTGCTGGCCGGGGGAACGGCGAGCGGCCTTCGGTGGGGGAACCGGCGCGCTTCTGCCGTCGAGGGTGACGACGGGCAACTTCCACCAGGCACCAGGGCTGGGGCGGCGCTCGGCGGCGGAGGAGTTTGGGGGAGATTGCAAAGCAGTTTTTTTTCTGAGAGGAAGTAAGAGCATCTCCAACAGGCGCTGTAAAACGCGCGCGCGGCAAAATACCTGCCGGTTGGCGCAGCCGTCGCATGCTCACAGACGCGGAAAAGGGCGCGCGGTAAATTTTGCCGCGCCCGCGCGTTTGCGCCATCCCACGCGGGAAATTTGCCGCGTGCGCTGCCGCGCGCGCTATAGACGACACGCGCGAACGCGCCAACTGCCTCCCCCACCTCTGAAACTTCCGCGTGTCCCTCCGCCTCTTCCCCACCGCTCTGTCTCCGCGCCACGCGCCACCGCTCTACCTCCGCCGCCTGTCCGCCTCCGCCTCCGGCGACATGCCTCCGCGGCGCCGCTCCGCCTCCGGCTACCGCGGCGTCCGCGCGCGGCCGAGCGGCCGCTTCGACGCCGAGATTCGCTCCGGCGAGGAGCGGATCCGGCTCGGCACCTTCGACACCGCGCATGAGGCGGCGCGAGCCTACGACGCCGTCGCGTGGCGCCTCGGCCGCCCCCGCCGGCAGATGAACTTCGACGACGTCTGGACGCGCGAGCAGGCGGAGATGCTCGCGCCGCCATCGCCGCTCATCACGAACGAGCAGCGGCGCCGCGCCCGCGACCTCGAGCAGCGCCTGCGCGTGGCGGAGCAGGACGAGCGCAACCGCCTTGCGTGGGCGCGCGCGTTCCCGGAGGACGTCGCCGCCACGGCGGCCTTCTACGCGGAGAAGGAGGGGGACAAGGCGGCGCGAGCGGCGATGAAGAAGGCGAGTCGCGAGAAGCGCCGCGCCGAGCCGCGGCGAGGACGCAGGCGAGGAGGAAGGGCGGCAGAAGGCCGCAGGGCCGTCGACCGTCGTCCTTTCGTCCTCCTCCGAGTTCCAGTACACGACGACGTCGACGCCGGTGTCGGACACGACACTGAGCAGCTCCGACTTCGACTGGGAGTCCGACGACGGCGAGGAGTAGTTTATTTATTAGTATTTTCGTTAAAATGTCGTATTGTATCGCGCACTTTTAAAATATATTCGTATTTTCGATCAAATTTCAGTTTGTTTGATGAATTTTCAAAAACAAACGGTCCGATTTAGCAGTTTGTGACGCGCGCGCGCTGCAAAATAGCGCCTCTGGCGGAGGTGCGTTTTTCGCACACCAACGCGCGCTGCAAAATACAGCCTCCGCCGGGGGCAAATTCGCTATAGCGCGCCCAATCGCCGGTATAGCGCGCGAGATTTTACAGCGCCTGTTGGAGATGCTCTAAAGCAGGCTTTGACGCTATCTGTTTTTACCCGGTTCAGTTTGTACCCCCACGATCGACGCTACGCCCAACATGAAGCGGGCCAATATGTGAGAGACCACAGAGATAAAGAGCATGATCCCACGGCTGAAAACGTGCGCGCGGTAGAAGCCTCACAAGGATGGGTACGCAACAGCCTTAACTGTAGTAGATAATACTATATTTCGACATCTAGGCGTAAAAACACCTGAGCTGCGCCACGTTCCAAGGATTTGGCTCGGCAATCCCAGTCTTCTTGTCTTTGATTCTGTATGCTCCTCCTTCGATTATTTCTGTGACGATGTAAGGTCCTAGCCATGGTGACTCGAGTTTTTCATGACTTTTTTGGTTAAGTCGTAAAACCAGGTCACCAACTTGGAATGATCTTGGCCGCAATCGTCGACTGTGGTAGTTTTTTAGGTCCTGTTGATATTTGGCGACTCGTGACAGGACTTCGTCTCGAGCTTCATCAAGTGCATCAACATCGTCTTCCAAAGCTTTTCTCGAGGTTTCTTCATCATATTCTGTAACTCTTGGAGAATCATGCTCTATTTCTATCGGCAGGACTGCTTCGGCTCCGTGGACCAGAAAGAACGTGTCCCGTATTTGGTGTTGTTCGAATACTCCACAACACGCTTGGCAACTCCTCCGGCCAAGTATGCCGAGCTTTTTCCAATGGTCCTAACAGGCGCTTCTTGATACCGTTGCAGATGATGCCATTGGCCTTCTCGACTTGACCGTTGGTCTGTGGATGTGCAACAGACGCAAAACTCAATTTGATGCCCACTTCTGCGCAATATGCCTTGAACTCCTTGGACGTAAAATTGCTGCCGTTGTCTGTGACAATGCTGTGAGGGACTCCAAATCGAAAGACAATGCTTTTTACGAACTTGATCGCCGACGCGCCGTCTGGTGAATTTATCGGCTTTGCTTCTATCCACTTTGTGAATTTGTCGACAGCGACAAGCATATACTCATATCCTCCTGGCGAAGCTTTGTGTAGTTTTCCCACCATGTCGAGACCCCATTGAGCAAAGGGCCAAGACAGTGGGATTGGCATAAGTTCTGCTGCGGGAGAGTGAGGTTTGGCGGCAAACCTTTGGCACGCGTCGCAAGTTCTCACTATTTCGTCCTCGATTGCTGTTAACCAATAAAATCCTGCTCTGAAAACCTTAGCCGCGATAGCTCGGCTGCTCGCGTGGTGCCCACATATTCCTTCGTGTACATCTTTCAGGATGATTCTTCCTTCTTCGGGTGTAACACATCTCTGTAGCACGCCCGAAATGCTTCGTTTGTACAACTCCCCTTTTACCACAGTAAGCTTTTGATCTCCTAATTATTCGCCTTGCTTCAACTGGGTCGTCGGGTATTGTTTTCCTTAGGATGTATGATATATAGGCCTGCATCCATGGAATTTGTACCATCATGACTAGTTCCTGTTCTTCTTCTTCTTCCACTGGGTCTTTGGTGGTACTCGAGGATTTCTCTTTTTTCTCCTTCTTTGTTTTTGCTGGCTTTGTTGATCTCTCGCTTATCTCTTCCCAAAACACGCCTGGAGGGATCGCGAGACATTGTGACCCGATGTTTGCAAGAACATCGGCTTCATCGTTACTCAGCCTGCTGATGTGGTTTACCTCGCATCCGTCAAACAATTTTTCCAGCTCATTGTACACCTCTTTGTATGCTATCATACTTTCGTTGACTGCATCACATTGGTTCATAACTTGTTGTGCCACCAATTGTGAGTCGCCGAAAATTTTCAATCGGGTTGCACCGCAAGCTTTCGCCATCTTCATCCCGTGTATGAGAGCTTCATATTCTCGTTGTTAGACGCGTTTGGGAACGTCATCCGTAAAACGTATTTCAACTTATCGCCTTCAGGTGATACTAATATCACACCTGCTCCAGCACCTTCCAACCATTTGGACCCGTCGAAGTTCATGGTCCAAGTTCTCGATAAATCTGGAGGCCCCGTGTTTTGTAGCTCCATCCATTCTGCAATGAAATCTGGTAGAACCTACGATTTTATTGCCTTTCTTTTTCATACGTGATGTCCCGAGGGGAAAGTTCTATTCCCCAAAGGGAGACACGACCCGTAGCTTCGGGTTGTTCAATATGTTTGACAGAGGAGCTTCATTGACCACTATTATCGGGTGCCGAAAAGTAGTGTCGCAATTTTCTTGCTGTCGTGAATACTCCGTACGCCGATTTCTGATATTGCGGGTACCGCTGTTTTGAAGGCGATAGTACTTCGCTGATGAAATATACTGGCCTCTGAACTCCATGAAGCTTTCCTTCTTCTTCTCTCTCGACTACTAAGGCTGTGCTGACCACCTGAGGTGTGGCTGCAATGTATAAGAGGAGAGGTTCTTTCTCTTTAGGCGCCACCAAGATTGGTGGTGTCGAAATTGTCCGCTTGAGGTTCTCGAAGGCCCTATCTGCTTCCTCGTTCCATTGAAATTTTTCCCCTTGTTTGATCAAGAACGGCAGGTGCCTTTTCTCCTAGCCTGGCGACGAATCTGCTTAAGGCTGCGACTCGCCCCGTTAGCTTTGTATTTCTTTCAACTTTGTTGGCTTTCTCATAGTGACGATGGCCTGGATTTTTCGGGATTAGCTTCAATCCCCTCGCTGATACTAAGAACCCGAGAAGTTCTCCCAGAACTCCAAAAGAGCACTTTGTCGGGTTCAGCTTGAGGGAACTTGTCGAGGTTGTCGAAGGTTTCCTTCAAATCTTCGATCAAAGTCGACCCTTTTTGATGTTATCACGACATCGTCGATGTAGACTTGCATATTTTTTCCAATCTGTGTTGCTAGGCACTTCTGCATCATCCGCTGATATGTTGCTCCCGCGTTTTTCAAACCAAAGGGCATTGTTTTGTAGCAAAACACGCCGTAAGGTGTTATGAACGCTGTCTTGGCTTCATCTTCTTCTTTTAATCTGATCTGGTTATAACCAGAGTATGCGTCCAAAAGGAAAGACGTTCACATCCTGCCGTGGAGTCGATGATTTGATCGATCCTTGGGAGGGGAAAGTGATCCTTAGGACAATGTTTATTGAGACACGTGAAGTCGACGCACATGCGAAGGACTATTGTGTGTTTCTTCGGCACCATCACTGGGTTAGCTACCCATGTGGCTTCTGTAGATATTTCTCGATGAAACCAACATCTTTGAGTCGATCTATTTCTGATAACATGGCTTTGCGGCTGGGTTCCGAAAAACGCCGCAAAGGTTGCTTGATTGGTCTTGCGAGAGGATCCAAATTGAGGTGGTGCTCGGCAAGTTCCCTGGCATGTCAGCTGGACACCATGCGAAGATTTTCCAGTGCTCACGGAGGAACTCGACGAGCGCGCTTTCCTATGCGATATCCATGTTTGTTGCGATGGATGTCGTTTTCTTTGGTCTGTCGGGTGGATCTGTACCTCTTTTGAATCCTTGTTTGTGTTGAAAGTTGGCTCTTTCGAAGACCTCCCTACTTCTGGCAGCACATCATAATCAGTGAACCTTGGCGCCGTATATTCGCTTGCATCCCGAAAGTTTCTGACAGTCGATGAAAATCCTTGTCGCATTTATCGGATAATGAAGCTTCCCTTGATTGTAATGGGTCCCTTGGGTCCGGGCAACCTCCACAATAGATACGTATAATGTGGTACCGCCATAAACCTGGCGTATGCTGGTCGTCCCAACAAAGCGTGATACTGCGACGGGAAATCCACCACTTCGAACTCCAAATTCTCTATCCTGTAGTTTTCTCGGGTTCCAAACTGAACGTCGAGGTTGATCTTGCCCAATGGGTAACTTGGCTTCTCTGGTGTAATCCCATGGAAACGTGTGTCAGTTGGTTTCAAGTTTGCCAGGGATATGTTCATCTTCCTCAATGTATCTGCATACATAAGGTTTAAGTTGCCGCCATCTATGAAAACTCTCGACACGTCAAAACCAGCGATTACTGCGGGTAAGATGAGTGCGATTGTCCTGGTCGAGGAACTTGCTGCGGATGGTCCGCGATTGTGAAGCCAATGTCTTGCCCCGACCAATTTAAGTACTCGACGTTGGTGGAGGCATCTTCTCTGCCATGAACACTTGTCGTGAGATTACCTTCTGCGCCCTGTTGGATGGCCTAGCTTTCTGAATCATCGAGACCGCACCATTGGAGTTAGGATCAACATATGGAGGTGGGTGTGGTGCTGCCGCTATTCTGAGCTGGTGCCGATTTTCGTCCGTGATTGCGGGAGGAGGTGGAAGATGGATCTCGCTCCTTGGCCCCTGGGGGTTTCTGTTCATGGCTTGGGCATTTGCAATTTCTGCGGCTCGCAACATTGCCTGAAAATTTGGCAGTCTTTCTGGAGATGTCCTGACTGCCTTTTTCCGTTGTTGTCGAGATAAAAATGCATTTGACACGGACCGTTCATCATCTCTTCGGGTGACACATAAGGTCTTTGAAACCTTGGTCCACTATTTTTCCTGTTGCCGCGAGAATCGCCTCTATTGTCGCCTTGTTGCTCATTACTCCTTTGATAGTCATCTCGACTATTCCCTCCAGGATTTCCCCGAAAGCCAGCCGATATATGGCCAGGAGCATCGTTGTTGTAGAACTGGCGAGAAAATCGCCTTCTATTTTGATAATTTCGACCACGATCCTCTTCTGGCGACCTGTGTCGCTTGTTGTATATTGCGTCTTCTCCATCTGCCCACTTATTGGCTATCTCCATGAGTGTTGATATGGTCTTAGGGTTAGTTCTCCCTAAGTCCTCGACGAAGTCTCCTCGCCGAATTCCTGCCACGCATCTATTGCTCTCTCGTCGATATATCTTCTGCCGAGTTTTTTATAATGTTCCACCGCCGTATATATTTTCTCATCGACTCGTCATGTTTCTGTCGACAGCCCTCAGCTCTTCCAATGACGCAGGTTTCTTGCAGGTGGATCGGAAATTTCTCACGAAGATATCCTCGAAATTATCCCAGCTGTCGATGGAGCCTGGGGGAGTTTCTTTATCCAAGATCTTGCGGCACCACTCAAGTGAACTTGGATACTTTGCATAGCTGTTGCTCTTTCCTCCTACCAGCTTCACCATCTCGAGGTAATCTACGAGCCAATCCTCGGGATCTTGCAGGCCGTCGAACTTCTTGAAATTCTCGGGTAACTTGAACCCTTTTGGAACTCGAGTCTTTCGAACTCTTCTCGTAAAGCACGGGAGTCCGCACATATCTTCGTCGGCAACTTCTGGTGAATACTGGCGTTCTCTTCTTTCTTGTCGCGCTCTATCCACCCTTACTTGAACTGCTGTGTCTCTTGCCCCACTTGTTCTCGGTGGATCTTGTACTGCTGCAGTGGGTCGTGGACTATTTTTCCTAAGATTTCCTTCGGGAGGCTGATACGTCTCCAACGTATCGATAATTTCTTATGTTCCATGCTACTTTATTGATGATACCTACATGTTTTATGCACATTATATGTCATATTTATGCATTTTCTGAACTAACCTATTAACAAGATGCCGAAGTGCCAGTTGCTGTTTTCTGCTGTTTTTGGTTTCAGAAATCCTAGTAAAGAAATATTCTCGGAATTGGACGAAACTTTCGCCCAGGGTCCTATTTTTGCACGAATCTTCCAGAAGACCGAAGACCTAACGAAGTGGGGCCACGAGGAGGCCAGGGTGGCCGGCGCGGCCCAGGCCCCGGCCGCGCCGACCTATCCCCCGGGCCCCTCGTGTGGCCCCCGCGTTGACCCTCCGCCTACTTAAAGCTTCCGTCGCGAAACCCCCAGTACCGAGAGCCACGATACGGAAAACCTTACAGACACGCCGCCGCGAATCCCATCTCGGGGATTGGAGATCGCCTCGGCACCCTGCGGAGAGGATTCATCTCCCGGAGGACTCTACACCGCCATGGTCGCCTCCGGAGTGATGAGTGAGTAGTTCACCCCTGGACCATGGGTCCATAGCAGTAGCTAGATGGTCGTCTTCTCCTTGTTGTGCTTCATTGTTGGATCTTGTGAGCTGCCTAACATGATCAAGATCATCTATCTGTAATACTATATGTTGTGTTTGTCGGGATCCGATGGATAGAGAGTACTATGATTATGGTGATTATCAATCTATTGTTTATGTGTTGTTTATGATCTTGCATGCTCTCCGTTATTAGTAGAGGCTCTGGCCAAGTTTTTACTCTTAACTCCAAGAGGGAGTATTTATGCTCGATAGTGGGTTCATGCCTTCATTGAATCTGGGATCGTGACAGTAGGTTCTAAGGTTGTGATGTGCTGTTGCCACTAGGGATAAAACATTGATGCTATGTCTAAGGATGTAGTTGTTGATTACATTACGCACCATACTTAATGCAATTGTCTGTTGCTTTGCAACTTAATACTGGAGGGGGTTCGGATGATAACCTGAAGGTGGACTTTTTAGGCATAGATGCGGTTGGATGGCGGTCTATGTACTATGTCGTAATGCCCGGATTAAATCTCACTATATTTACCATGTCATGTATATGCATTGTTATGCCTTTCTCTATTTGTCAATTGCCCGACTGTAATTTGTTCACCCAACATGCTTTATCTTATGGGAGAGACACCTCTAGTGAACTGTGGACCCCGGTCCTATTCTTTACATAGCATACAATCTACTTGTTTTACTTGTTTTCTTTGCAAACATCTTCCACTCGATACGTTTAATCCTTTGTTACAGCAAGCCGGTGAGATTGACAACCTCACTGTTTCGTTGGGGCAAAGTACTTTGGTTGTGTTGTGCAGGTTCCGCGTTGGCGCCGGAATCCCTGGTGTTGCGCCGCATCACATTTCGCGACCATCAACCTTCAACGTGCTTCTTGGCTCCTCCTGGTTCGATTAAACCTTGGTTTCTTTCTGAGGGAAAACTTGCTACGTGCATCATACCTTCCTCTTGGGGTTCCCAACGAACGTGTGAGTTACACGCCATCAAGCTCTTTTTCTGGCGCCGTTGCCGGAGATCAAGACACGCTGCAAGGGAGTCTCCACTTCTCAATCTCTTTACTTTGTTTTTTTCTTGCTTTATTTTATTTACTACTTTGTTTGCTGCACTAAATCAAAACACAAAAAAATTAGTTGCTAGTTTTACTTTATTTACTGTCTTGCTCTCTATCAAAAACACACAAAAAATTAGTTACTTGCATTTAATTTATTTTGTTAGCATGTCTAGCCCTGTACTTGTTTTTATTTTCACTAGTTAAGCTTAATGGAAAACAACCAAAAAATTAGAGATCTTTATGAACTTTATCTTGAATTAGGACATGATGTGTTTGAAGAGAAAATTAAAAAACCCATGGAACTTTGTTTGCAAAATAGTTGTAGCAATGTTATTAGCATGAACTCTTTGAACACCATTATTGCTAAAGCTATGGAAGAATTTAAGCTTGGGGAAGCTGGTTGTGATATTTTTAGTCCCCCAAGCATGGAGGAGAAAATTTACTTTGATGATACTTTACCTCCTATATATGATGTTTGCAATGATGAATATGATATTTTCAGTCCACCTACTATTGAGGAGAAAATTAATTATGATGACAATATGCCTCCTATATATGATGATTATGGTGATGAAAATAATAATGATAGCTACTTTATTGAATTTGCTCCCACTAAAATTAATAGTAATGATTATGCTTATGTGGAGAGTAATGATTTTATGCATGTGGCTCATGACAAGAATGCTTTATGTGATGGTTATATTGTTGAGTTTGTTCATGGTGCTACTGAAAGTTATTATGAGAGAGGGAAACATGGTTATATGCATCTTAATAATATTAAGTTTCCCCTCTTTATGTTGAGAATCTTGAGATTGCGCTTGTGTTGTTTTTCTATGCTTGCCACTTTGTTCTTCATGAATCTATTTGTGTACAAGATTCCTTTTCATAGGAAGTGGGTTAGGCTTAAATGTGTTTTAAATTTGCTTCTTGCTTCAACGCTTATTTCTTGCGAGAGTATCATTAAAATTACTGAGCCCATCTTAATGGCTATAAAGAAAAGCACTTCTTGGGAGATAACCCATGTTTTTACTACAGTACTTTGTTTTATATTTGAGTCTTGGAAGTTGTTTACTACTGTAGCAACCTCTCCTTATCATGTTTTTGTGCCAAGTAAAGTTTCCATGTCAAAGTTGATGTTATATTTGGGATTGCTGCGCAGAAACAGCATTGCTGTCTGTCACGAATCTGGGCACAATTCTCTGTAGAAAATTCGAAAATCTGCCAATTTACGAGCGTGATCCTCAGATATGTACGCAACTTTCATTAGTTTTGAGTTTTTCCATTTGAGCAAGTCTGGTGCCATTTCTAAATTCGTCTTTACGGACTGTTCTGTTTTTGACAGATTCTGCCTTTTATTTCGCATTGCCTCTTTTGCTATGTTGGATTTATTTCTTTGATCCATTAATGTCCAGTAGCATTATGCAATGTCCAGAAGTGAAAATAATGATTGTGTCACCTCTGAATGAGTGAATTATTAATTGTGCACTAACCCTCTAATGAGTTTGCTTGAAGTTTGGTGTGAAGGAAGTTTTCAAGGGTCAAGAGAGGAGAATGATATACTATGATCAAGAGGTGAAAGCTCTAAGCTTGGGGATGCCCCGTGGTTCACCCCTGCATATTTTAAGAAGCATCTAAGCTTGGGATGCCCAAGGCATCCCCTTCTTCATCGACAACATCATCAGGTTCCTCCCCTGAAACTATATTTTTATTCAATCACATCTTGTGTTCTTTACTTGGAGCGTCGGTTTGTTTTCGTTTTTGTTTTTGTTTGAATAAGATGGATCCTAGCATTCACTTTGTGGGAGAGAGACACGCTCCGCTGTTGCATATGGACACATGTGTCCTTAGGCTTTACTCATAATGTTCAAGGCGAAGTTTCTTCTTCGTTAATTTGTTATATGGTTGGAATTGGAAAATGCTACATGTGGTAATTCTAAAATGTCTTGGATAATGTGATACTTGGCAATTGTTGTTCTCATGTTTAAGCTCTTGCATCATATGCTTTGCACCCATTAATGAAGAAATACATAGAGCTTGCTAAAATTTGATTTGCATATTTGGTCTCTCTAAGGTCTAGATAATATCTAGTATTGAGTTTTGAACAACAAGGAAGACGTGTAGAGTCTTATAATGTTTACAATGTGTCTTTTATGTGAGTTTTGCACTTGTTCATCCTTGAGTTTGCTTCAAATAACTTGCTAGCCTAAACCTTGTATCGAGAGGAATACTTCTCATGCATCCAAAATCCTTGAGCCAACTACTATGCCATTTGTGTCCACCATACCTACCTACTACATGGTATTTCTCCGCATCCAAAGTAAATTGCTTGAGTACCTTTAAAATTCCATCATTCACCTTTGCAATATATAGCTCATGGGACAAAATAGCCTTAAAAACTATCGTAGTACTGAATATGTACTTATGCACTTTATATTTTATTAAGTTGCTTGTTGTGCGATAACCATGCTTCTGGGGAACGCCATCAACTATTGTTGAATATCATGTGAGTTGCTATGCATGTCCGTCTTGTCTGAAGGTCTATCATTTTAGTGGTTGGAGCATGCAAAATTGTTAGAGAAGAACATTGGGCCGCTAACTAAAGCCATGAACCATGGTTGAAGTTTCAGTTTTGGACATATATCCTCAATCTCATATGAGAATAATAATTGTTGCTACATGCTTATGCATTTAAGAGGAGTCCATTATCTGTTGTCCATGTTGTCCCGGTATGGATGTCTAAGTTGAGAATAATCAAAAGCGAAAATCCAAATGCGAGCATTCTCCTTAGACCTTTGTACAGGCGGCATGGAGGTACCCCTTTGTGACACTTGGTTGAAACATGGCATGCGAAAACCCGGTAGTCCAAGTTAAGTAGGACGAGGTGCGGGCACTATTAGTATACTATGCGTGAGGCTTGCAACTTGTAAGATATAATTTACATAACTCATATGCTTTATTACTACCGTTGACAAAATTGTTTCATGTTTTCAAAATAAAAGCTCTAGCACAAATACAGCAATCGATGCTTTCCTCTTTGAAGGACCATTCTTTTACTTTTATTGTTGAGTCAGTTTACCTATCTCCCTCCACCTTAAGAAGCAAACACTTGTGTGAACTGTGCATTGATTCCTACATACTTGCATATTGCACTTATTATACTACTTTATGTTGACAATATCCATGAGATATACATGTTATAAGTTGAAAGCAACCGCTGAAACTTAATCTTCCTATGTGTTGCTTCAACACCTTTACTTTGATTTATTGCTTTATGAGTTAACTCTTATGCAAGACTTATTGATGCTTGTCTTGAAGTACTATTCATGAAAAGTCTTTGCTTTATGATTCAGTTGTTTACTCATGTCATTACTTTTGTTTTGATCGCTGCATTCATTACATATGTTTACAAATAGTATGATCAAGATTATGATGGCATGTCACTTCAGAAATTATCTTTGTTATCGTTTTACCTGCTCGGGACGAGCAGAACTAAGCTTGGGGATGCTGATACGTCTCCAACGTATCGATAATTTCTTATGTTCCATGCTACTTTATTGATGATACCTACATGTTTTATGCACATTATATGTCATATTTATGCATTTTCTGAACTAACCTATTAACAAGATGCCGAAGTGCCATTGCTGTTTTCTGCTGTTTTTGGTTTCAGAAATCCTAGTAAAGAAATATTCTCGGAATTGGACGAAACCGCCTGTGGTCCTATTTTTGCACGAAGCTTCCGAAGACCGAAGACTTAACGAAGTGGGGCCACGAGGAGGCCAGGTGGCCGGCGCGGCCCAGGCCCGGCCGCGCCGACCCATCCCCCGGGCCCTCGTGTGGCCCCCGCATTGACCCTCCGCCTACTTAAAGCTTCGTCGCGAAACCCAAGACCGAGAGCCACGATACGGAAAACCTGGAGACGCGCCGTCGCGAATCCCATCTCGGGATTCTGAGATCGCCCCGGCACCCTGCCGGGAGAGGGGATTCATCTCCCGGAGGACTCTACACCGCCATGGTCGCCTCCGGAGTGATGAGTGAGTAGTTCACCGGACCATGGGTCCATAGCAGTAGCTAGATGGTCGTCTTCTCCTTGTTGTGCTTCATTGTTGGATCTTGTGAGCTGCCTAACATGATCAAGATCATCTATCTGTAATACTATATGTTGTGTTTGTCGGGATCCGATGGATAGAGAGTACTATGATTATGGTGATTATCAATCTATTGTTTATGTGTTGTTTATGATCTTGCATGCTCTCCGTTATTAGTAGAGGCTCTGGCCAAGTTTTTACTCTTAACTCCAAGAGGGAGTATTTATGCTCGATAGTGGGTTCATGCCTTCATTGAATCTGGGATCGTGACAGGTTCTAAGGTTGTGATGTGCTGTTGCCACTAGGGATAAAACATTGATGCTATGTCTAAGGATGTAGTTGTTGATTACATTACGCACCATACTTAATGCAATTGTCTGTTGCTTTGCAACTTAATACTGGAGGGGGTTCGGACGATAACCTGAAGGTGGACTTTTTAGGCATAGATGCAGTTGGATGGCGGTCTATGTACTATGTCGTAATGCCCGGATTAAATCTCACTATATTTACCATGTCATGTATATGCATTGTTATGCCTTTCTCTATTTGTCAATTGCCCGACTGTAATTTGTTCACCCAACATGCTTTATCTTATGGGAGAGACACCTCTAGTGAACTGTGGACCCCGGTCCTATTCTTTACATAGCATACAATCTACTTGTTTTACTGTTTTCTTTGCAAACATCTTCCACTCGATACGTTTAATCCTTTGTTACAGCAAGCCGGTGAGATTGACAACCTCACTGTTTGGGGCAAAGTACTTTGGTTGTGTTGTGCAGGTTCCGCGTTGGCGCCGGAATCCCTGGTGTTGCGCCGCATCACATTTCGCGACCATCAACCTTCAACGTGCTTCTTGGCTCCTGGTTCGATTAAACCTTGGTTTCTTTCGAGGGAAAACTTGCTACTGTGCGCATCATACCTTCCTCTTGGGGTTCCCAACGAACGTGTGAGTTACACGCCATCAGAGGCGTGGCTGCAAACGATGTTCCCATAACTCCTACTCCAGCCATTGCCATATTGAACAATGGTTCTCTCGGGTCCCCAGGAGGTGGTCTGGACGCGAGGATGTAAGCTTGTGTTGCCATGTAACCTGCTTCTGGCGTTTTTGGGATGATATTTCCCCTTTCATCGATCGTCATGAAGGACATGTCGAGATTTTGAATTAGGTTTCCTCTCTCTTCTTCGGGTATATTTTGCAGCCGAGATCTCGATCTCCTTCGAGCCTCTCTATGGCTATCCGCCGAAGTTTCTGATTGTCGACTGAGCTCTGCTCGACGCCTGCTGGACGCGGAAGCTGCCTCTTTTCTCCTATTCAAGGATGCTGTCTGTTTTTCCAACTCTCTACTTACTCGAGCAAGTCTATATTGATATGCTTGTAGTTCTTGCACAGTAGCAGTGGTGGTCATTGGTTCTGAACCATCCATGGCTCTTGCAGCCCTATCCCACGCTGCTTGCGGGAGTTGGACTTGTGCTCGAGTTGAAGTCCCAGCATATTTAGTGCCTAAGCCTTTTCTGAGATCAGCGGGATCGATGTAAGGATTTCCCAAATCATCGAAAGCCTCTGACGTTTCTGGTTCTGATCGGCCTGCCTCTTCTATCGCATAGATCTGATGATATTTTGCGTATTGATTTTTGTCGGGATTGGTGACACCATCATATAGAGTGGTGAAGACCTTTCCGATGGCAGCAGATTTGTCGATGAAGTTGAAGCTGTCGACGCTGTCGGATCGCTGCTTATAAAGGAGTCCGCAGACGACTCGAAGGATGTGTTGCTGAAGATCTTGGCGAGCTTTCCGCTTGCCTTGCTGTCGACGAAGCGTGGCGACGAAAACTCCTCGTCACTCGACGAAAAGTTAGAATCGACCGCTGAAAATTCCGACGAGATCGGAACTTCGAGACGGTAGGATCCTTCCTTGTTGACGCCAAATCGGAATTCTCCGAACGTCATGATGATGGGCTCCTCCAGATAGGCACATGCATCCACACGGGAGGGCGGGTGAGGAATAAAATCGACTAGATCAGTTTTCCCTGGTTACCTCGATCCATCGCATTGCTCGCCACCGACGAAGTCGACGATTCTGGACGTGCCATCGAGATCAGCTCCTTGCAACCTCTAATCCCCACAGACGGCGCCAATTGACAAAGGATTAATTTGTCAATGCCTACAGATTGTAGACTAGCTTGATGTCTACTCACGCTTCTTTTCCTGTAGACAGTGTTGGGCCTCCAAGAGCAGAGGTTTGTAGAACAGCAGCAAGTTTTCCCTTAAGTGGATCACCCAAGGTTTATCGAACTCAGGGAGGAAGAGGTCAAAGATATCCCTCTCATGCAACCCTGTAATCACAAAGCAAGAAGTCTCTTGTGTCCCCAACACACCAAATACACTTGTCAGGTGTATAGGTGCACTAGTTCGGCGAAGAGATAGTGAAATACAAGTAATATGGATGTATATGAGTGGTAATAGCAATCTGAATAAAATATGGCAGCGAGTAAACATGCAACAAAACAGTAAACAAACGGAGATTCGATGCTTGGAAGCAAGGCCTAGGGATTAGACTTTCACTAGTGGACACTCTCAACATTGATCACATAACAGAATAGATAAATGCATACTCTACACTCTCTTGTTGGATGATGAACACATTGCGTAGGATTACACGAACCCTCAATGCCGGAGTTAACAAGCTCCACAATTAAATGTTCATATTTAAATAACCTTAGAGTGCAAGAAAGATCGACACGACTAAACCAAGTACTAACATAGCATGCACACTGTCACCTTCACACATGTAGGAGGAATAGATCACATCAATACCATCATAGCAATAGTTAACTTCATAATCTACAAGAGATCATAATCATAGCCTACGCCAAGTACTAACACGAGTGCACACACTGTCACCATTACACCGTGTAGGAGGAATAAAACTACTTTAATAACATCACTAGAGTAGCACATAGAAATTGTGATACAAAACACATTGCAATCATAAAGAGATATAAATAAGCACTTCACTATGCCATTCATAACAGTGAATAAGTATTCTGTGAAATATAGCCTAAGAGACCCACACGGTGCACACACTGTCACCTTTACACACGTGGGACAAGGAGTCTCCGGAGATCACATAAGTAAAACTCACTTGACTAGCACAATGACATCTAGATTACAAGCATCATCATATGAATCTCAATCATGTAAGGCAGCTCATGAGATTATTGTATTGAAGTACATAGGAGAGAGATGAACCACATAGCTACCGGTACAGCCCCGAGCCTCGATGGAGAACTACTCCCTCCTCATGGGAGCAGCAGCGGTGATGAAGATGGCGGTGGAGATGGCAATGGTGTCGATGGAGAAGCCTTCCGGGGCACTTCCCCGCCGGCGGGGTGCCGGAACAGAGACTCCTGTCCCCCATCTTGGCTTCGCGATGGCGGCGGCTCCGGAAGGTTTCGTGGGTTTCGTCCAACGTAATAGGGTTTTCGCGACGGAGGCTTTAAATAGGCGGAAGGGCAGCCTCGGAGGGGGCCTGGGGCCACCACACCATAGGGCGGCGCGGCCCCCCTCTGGCCGCGCCAGGGTGTGGTGTGGGGCCCCCAGGGCTTCCCTCGGCGGCTCTCGGGTGTTCTGGATGGTTCCGGGAAAAATAGGAACCTGGGTCTTGATTTCGTCCGATTCCGAGAATATTTCCTTACTAGGATTTCTGAAACCAAAAACAGCAGAACAGGAACTGGCACTTCGGCATCTTGTTAATAGGTTAGTTCTAGAAAATGCACGAATATGACATAAAGTGTGCATAAAACATGTAGATATCATCAATAATGTAGCATGGAACATAAGAAATTATCGATACGTTGGAGACGTATCAGCATCCCCAAGCTTAGTTCTGCTCGTCCCGAGCAGGTAAAACGATAACAAAGATAATTTCTGAAGTGACATGCCGTCATAAACTTGATCATATTGTAAACATATGTAATGAATGCAGCGATCAAAACAATGGTAATGACATGAGTAAACAAATGAATCATAAAGCAAAGACTTTTCATGAATAGTACTTCAAGACAAGCATCAATAAGTCTTGCATAAGAGTTAACTCATAAAGCAATAAATCAAAGTAAAGGTGTTGAAGCAACACAAAGGAAGATTAAGTTTCAGCGGTTGCTTTCAACTTATAACATGTATATCTCATGGATATTGTCAACATAGAGTAATATAACAAGTGCAATATGCAAGTATGTAGGAATCAATGCACAGTTCACACAAGTGTTTGCTTCTTAAGGTGGAGGGAGATAGGTAAACTGACTCAACAATAAAAGTAAAAGAAAGGTCCTTCAAAGAGGAAAGCATCGATTGATGTATTTGTGCTAGAGCTTTTATTTTGAAAACATGAAACAATTTTGTCAACGGTAGTAATAAAGCATATGAGTTATGTAAATTATATCTTACAAGTTGCAAGCCTCATGCATAGTATACTAATAGTGCCCGCACCTTGTCCTACTTAGCTTGGACTACCGGATCTTCGCAATGCCATGTTTCAACCAAGTGTCACAAAGGGGTACCTCCATGCCGCCTGTACAAAGGTCTAAGGAGAAAGCTCGCATTTTGGATTTCTCGCTTTTGATTATTCTCAACTTAGACATCCATACCGGGACAACATGGACAACAGATAATGGACTCCTCTTTAATGCATAAGCATGTAGCAACAATTATTATTCTCATATGAGATTGAGGATATATGTCCAAAACTGAAACTTCAACCATGATTCATGGCTTTAGTTAGCGGCCCAATGTTCTTCTCTAACAATATGCATGCTCCAACCATTAAGGTGGTAGATCCTTCAGACAAGACGGACATGCATAGCAACTCACATGATATTCAACAAAGAATAGTTGATGGCGTTCCCCAGAAGCATGGTTATCGCACAACAAGCAACTTAATAAAAGATAAAGTGCATAAGTACATATTCAATACTACGATAGTTTTTAAGGCTATTTTGTCCCATGAGCTATATATTGCAAAGGTAAATGATGGAATTTTAAAGGTAGCACTCAAGCAATTTACTTTGGAATGGCGGAGAAATACCATGTAGTAGGTAGGTATGGTGGACACAAATGGCATAGTGGTTGGCTCAAAGATTTTGGATGCATGAGAAGTATTCCCTCTCGATACAAGGCTTAGGCTAGCAAGGTTATTTGAAGCAAACTCAAGGATGAACCGGTGCAGCAAAACTCACATAAAAGACATATTGTAAACATTATAAGACTCTACACCGTCTTCCTTGTTGTTCAAAACTCAATACTAGAATTATCTAGACCTTAGAGAGACCAAATATGCAAACAAATTTTAGCAAGCTCTATGTATTTCTTCATTAATGGGTGCAAAGTATATGATGCAAGAGCTTAAACATGAGCACAACAATTGCCAAGTATCACATTATCCAAGACATTTTAGCAATTACTACATGTAGCATTTTTCCAATTCCAACCATATAACAATTTAACAAAGAGGAAACTTCGCCATGAATATTATGAGCTAAGAACACATGTGTTCATACGAACCAGCGGAGCGTGTCTCTCTCCCACACAAGGATGAACTTATTCAGAGAACTAAGATAACAAAACAAAAATAAAATCACACAGACGCTCCAAGTAAAGTACATAAGATGTGACCGAATAAAAATATAGTTTCAAGAGAAGGAACCTGATACTTTGTCGATGAAGAAGGGGATGCCTTGGGCATCCCCAAGCTTAGACGCTTGAGTCTTCTTAGAATATGCAGGGGTGAACCACGGGGCATCCCCAAGCTTAGAGCTTTCACTCCTCTTGATCATAGTATATCATACTCCTCTCTTGACCCTTGAAAACTTCCTTCACACCAAACTTCAAGCAAACTCATTAGAGGGTTAGTGCATAATCAAAAATTCACATGTTCAGAGGTGACACAATCATTCTTAACACTTCTGGACATTGCACAAAACTTCTGAAAGTTAATGGAACAAAGAAACTCATTCAACTTAACAAAAGCGGCAATGCGAAATAAAAGGCAGAATCTATCAAAAACAGAACAGTCCGTAAAGACGAATTTTAAAATGGCACCAGAATTGCTCAAACGGAAAAACTCAAAACTAATGAAAGTTGCGTACATACATCTGAGGATCACGCTCGTAAATTGGCAGATTTTTTCGAATTTTCTACAGAGACTTGTGCCAGAATTCGTGACAGACAGCAATGCTGTTTCTGTGTAGCGATCCCAAATATAACATCAACTTTAACATAGAAACTTTACTTGGCACAAAGACATGATAAGGAGAGGTTGCTACAGTAGTAAACAACTTCCAAGACTCAACAAAACAAAAATTGCTGTAGTAAAATAAACACATGGGTTATCTCCCAAGAAGTTCTTTCTTTATAGCCATTAAGATGGGCTCAGCAGTTTTAATGATGCACTCGCAAGAAATAGAAGTTGAAGCAAAAGAGAGCATCAAGAGGCAAATTCAAAACACATTTAAGTCTAACATGCTTCCTATGCATAGGAATCTTGTAAATAAACAAGTTCATGAAGAGCAAAGTAACAAGCATAGGAAGATAAAACAAGTGTAGCTTCAAAAATTTCAGCACATAGAGAGGTGTTTTAGTAACATGAAAATTTTTACAACCATATTTTCCTCTCTCATAATAACTTTCAGTAGCAACATGAGCAAACTCAACAATATAACTATCACATAAAGCATTCTTATCATGAGTCTCATGCATAAAATTATTACTCTCCACATAGGCATAATCAATTTTATTAGTTGTAGTGGGAGCAAATTCAACAAAGTAGCTATCATTATTATTCTCATCATCAAATATAGGAGGCAAAGTATCATCAAAGTAAATTTTCTCCTCAATGCTTGGGGGACTAAAAATATCATGCTCATCAAAGCCAGCTTCCCCAAGCTTAGAATTTTCCATAGCATTAGCAACAATAGTGTTCAAAGCATTCATATTAATATGTTCCATGGGTTTTTTAATTTTCGCATCAAACCATCCATGTCTTAAATCAGGAAATAGAATAAAAAGGTCATTGTTGTCCATTATGCCTAACTAGTGTAAACAAGAAACCAAATGTCGCAATTGCAGAGTCTAAAGGAAATAGCTTCGAGTACTTACAACGGCGCCGGAAATAGCTTAGTAGCCGAGATACGGAGTGTGAGTACCTTTTACCTTTCCTCCCCGGCAACGGCGCCAGAAAAGTGCTTGATGTCTACTCACGCTTCTTTTCCTGTAGACAGTGTTGGGCCTCCAAGAGCAGAGGTTTGTAGAACAGCAGCAAGTTTTCCCTTAAGTGGATCACCCAAGGTTTATCGAACTCAGGGAGGAAGAGGTCAAAGATATCCCTCTCATGCAACCCTGCAATCACAAAGCAAGAAGTCTCTTGTGTCCCCAACACACCAAATACACTTGTCAGGTGTATAGGTGCACTAGTTCGGCGAAGAGATAGTGAAATACAAGTAATATGGATGTATATGAGTGGTAATAGCAATCTGAATAAAATATGGCAGCGAGTAAACATGCAACAAAACAGTAAACAAACGGAGATTCGATGCTTGGAAGCAAGGCCTAGGGATTAGACTTTCACTAGTGGACACTCTCAACATTGATCACATAACAGAATAGATAAATGCATACTCTACACTCTCTTGTTGGATGATGAACACATTGCGTAGGATTACACGAACCCTCAATGCCGGAGTTAACAAGCTCCACAATTAAATGTTCATATTTAAATAACCTTAGAGTGCAAGAAAGATCGACACGACTAAACCAAGTACTAGCATAGTATGCACACTGTCACCTTCACACATGTAGGAGGAATAGATCACATCAATACCATCATAGCAATAGTTAACTTCATAATCTACAAGAGATCATAATCATAGCCTACGCCAAGTACTAACACGAGTGCACACACTGTCACCATTACACCGTGTAGGAGGAATAAAACTACTTTAATAACATCACTAGAGTAGCACATAGATAAATTGTGATACAAAACACATTGCAATCATAAAGAGATATAAATAAGCACTTCACTATGCCATTCATAACAGTGAATAAGTATTCTGTGAAATATAGCCTAAGAGACCCACACGGTGCACACACTGTCACCTTTACACACGTGGGACAAGGAGTCTCCGGAGATCACATAAGTAAAACTCACTTGACTAGCACAATGACATCTAGATTACAAGCATCATCATATGAATCTCAATCATGTAAGGCAGCTCATGAGATTATTGTATTGAAGTACATAGGAGAGAGATGAACCACATAGCTACCGGTACAGCCCCGAGCCTCGATGGAGAACTACTCCCTCCTCATGGGAGCAGCAGGTGATGAAGATGGCGGTGGAGATGGCAGCGGTGTCGATGGAGAAGCCTTCCGGGGGCACTTCCCCGTCCGGCAGGGTGCCGAATGAGACTCCTGTCCCCATCTTGGCTTCGTGATGGCGGCGGCTGAAGGTTTCGTGGGTTTCGTCCAACGTAATAGGGTTTTCGCGACGGAGGCTTTAAATAGGCGGAAGGGCAGCCTCGGGGGGCGGGGCCACCACACCATAGGCGGCGCGGCCCCTCTCGGCGTGCCGTGTGGTGTGGGGCCCCAGGCCCTCTGGCGGCTCTCTGTTCTGATGGTTCCGGAAAATAGGAACACGGGTCTTGATTTCGTCGATTCCGAGAATATTTCCTTACTAGGATTTCTGAAACCAAAAACAGCAGGAACCGGCACTTCGGCATCTTGTTAATAGGTTAGTTCCAGAAAATGCACGAATATGACATAAAGTGTGCATAAAACATGTAGATATCATCAATAATGTAGCATGGAACATAAGAAATTATCGATACGTTGGAGACGTATCAGGTTTCGCTAGAAGTAGAGGGCAAGTAGATCTCGAAGGTTTCAGCCGAAAAGTACTCGACGATTATGAAAACTAGGGTTCTCTTGGTAATAGATTCGATCCTTTCTTCCCCTCTCCCTTATATAGAGGGTGGAGCCGAGGGTTTCGTCATACACAAGTTACAAAGTTCGGGAGGGTTTCGTACCCAACCCGTAAGATTACAAATCTCTATCTTTCCTAATACAAACTATCTTTCCTTAACACTAAATGGGCTTCCAAGTCTTCTTATTCTTCGAGTCCTGGGCCTTTAGTAAACCCCGGGTACCATCTTTGGCAGGCCCATTGGGGATGCCAATGTCAGCCGGCATCTTGGGTCTTGGGAGGGGAGGCAAGGTCCTCCTCCGCGCGGTGATCTGGCGGTGTAGGGGCCGCGCACCCCGAACTTGTGGTGCCCCCGGAGGGGAGGCAGAGTGCCGGCACCGGATGGTGCCGGGCTTGAGTGAGGAGGAGGAGGTGAGGCTTGAGAGTGGGGCTGAAAAAGAGAAAAGGAAAAGGTTGGGAAAAGAGCAACCGGAAAGGAACTTGGTGAAAACGAAACAAGCAGAAAAATGGGGCCTTACCCGGAAGCGGTCGGCATCTGCTTGCCCTTGTAGCGCCTCACAGCTGCGACCTTACCCGCGAAAGGTTCGGTCCGGAAGCGCTTGGCTGGAGGAGCTTGGCTCGAGCCGGCATCAGAAGCCGGGGTTTTGTTCTTCTTGCCCTGGGCCATGAGTTTATTCACAAACTCTTGGCCTGCCTCGGCCTGCAGGGGGGCAACGTGCTCGTGGACCTGTGGGGTGATGTTGGCTGAGGGAACATCTACAGAGGAACAATAACAGAATATGAGAGGTATAAAAGAAGAGCTACCTCAAGCAGGGTCAATTCATCAGACGAACCGGATGGTTCCGGTGGAGATCTGCCGAGGCGAGAGGCTGCAGTCCGGCCCATCTTCAGATCTTGCCAGCGGATGACGGGGTCCGGGTCGAATTTGTCCAAACCACGTTTCCGGCAAGGACCTCGCCGGTCAGAGAGAATGCCGGGAAAGCGGTCCTTGGCCTGAAAAGCGAAAGAGAAAAAAGAGTTAGTCACAGTATAAAAGTTACCGGTAAACCGACCCGAGTTGCGTAATTTCTTACTTCTTGGGTCGGAGGGTTAGTAGAACTAAAGGGCCGGAGGCCCCATTCCCAGTCTTCCGGCATGGCAGTCTGGCAGATCTGCCTAGCCTTGCGGACAACATCTTTCTTGCTGAGAGGAAGTCCGGTGATCTTGGTAGGATCACCGGGGCCATACATCTCGCTCATCTTATGGGCGCGGCGCTGAAGAGGAAGCACCCGGCGCGAGATAAAGGTGCGGATAATATCGTCGGAGCAGATGTTGGTGTCCTTCATCCGCTGCTTCATGAAGCGTATAATTCGGTTGGTCTCATTATGAGACTCCTTCGGATTGTAGCCCCAGTTGGTCCTCGTGGGCGGCGCCGGATCAAAAGGAGGCAGATCGATAAGATCTGCGGCGCCGTTGTTCTTCACATAGAAGAAGGTCCCTTGCCATAACCGGCATGACTCGAGACCGGAAAACTTGAAGAAGGGGCTCTGTTGACGAGAGCCAATGATGCAAGACCCGCATTGTACGGGGGGTTTGGGTTTAGGAATTTCCGTGCCCTGAACGGAATTGATCCGAAGAGCAAAGAAACGAGCAAACGTCTCGCGAGTGGGACGAATGCCGATGTAAGCCTCCATGAAGGTGGCATAGCATGAGAGGTAGAAAACGGCGTTGCCGGGAAGATGGTGAGGTTGGAGTTTGTAAAAATCAAGAAAACTCCGGAAAAAAGAAGAGACGGGGAGGCCGAAGCCGCGCTCGAAGTGAGCGAGAAAGACAACGCGTTCACCGGGTTCAAGCACCGGTTCAATCTCGTCGCCAGGAAGCCGGCAGGTTACTCCTTCCGGAATCCTCCTGGACCGGTAAAGCCAGTCGATCTCATACTCACTAACGTTGGAGCCCATCCAGGCCCCACGAGTGATACCGGTAGGGTCTGCACCGGAAGCTTGGCTAGAGCTACCGGCTTCTCGGTCGCTACCAGATTCGATATCCATCTGAACAAGGTCGGCGGTTAATCCGTCGGAGGATTGGCTAGGCCGGCTAGCGGAAGAAGAGGCAGAAGAAGAGGTAGAGGAAGATTCCTCGCTAGACATAAAATCCGATGCAGAGAAACAAGAATCCCATGATATCCCCCCGCTTGAAGATCTACGAAGGAGAGAAAAGCAAAGAAAGAGAAGAAGTAAATACGCTACCAAGTTGAGATCTGAAGAACAAGCAAGAGGGGGGTAAACCTAGATTGGGCCTAACCTGGGGCGGCGGAGTCGCAGAGGAGGAAGTTCGCCGGTGGTTTGGTGAGCTTGCCGTGGGCGAGGAAGTCCGTCGACGGCGAGGTGGAAAAGAGCTTGAGGAAGCGCCAATGTCGCAGCCGCAGAAGCAGCACCGCAGAGGTCCTTCGTGCGGTGAAGTCCGGCGACGTCCGGCGAAGCACTAGCGAAGATTTGCTGGGCGGCGGAGCTCGAGCAGCGAACGGAGTGGCGGAGACGCAAGAGCAAGGAGCACTTGTGCGCGAGGAACTGGAGAATGCAAGAAGAGGAAGGAGAAGGGGCGGTTTTGCCTTATAAAGGAAGAGAGAGAAGTGGGCCAGAAACCGCTGAACCGCAGCGGTTCGGGCCGTGGGCCGCGACGGTTCGCTCCACGGGCCGCCACGTGGTGCGGCGATACACGCGCAACAGCGAAAAGCCACAGGGAGGGACACACGGATCCAGAGAAGTGGTTGGGATCCGCTGTGGAGCAATTAATACGCGCGCGGAAGCCGAAGGGAAGTGACCCCTGACACTGGCGCGTCAGTCACAGTGCGCATGTCACTGACAGGCGCGGGACCCGATATATTCTCGACTTCGCCGAGGAAGTGTTTAATGACTAAGATGCCGGAGGATAAGATACCGGAAAATGCCTTGCAAAGAGAGAAAGCATGAGTCCGGGCAAAGATGCCGGAGCTAAGCTGAGCGCCGGATAAATTAAACCGGTATCCAAGGACATGAGAACCTGGCATGGTCTGTTGGATAGAATCCGCCAGACTATACCAGCTTCGGGGACTAATGTTGGGGGATGACCCCCGGTATGCCAAAGTCATGCCAAACCGGATGGTCTTATCCATCAAGATACCGGTTTAATATTTATACCGGAGTACAAAGATAAGGGTTTGGCTAAGTAAAGCTAGGCCGGTATCCCCAAGAGGGTATACCGGGACCGGATAGAAAAGATACCGGGACGCCGGAAGGAAGAGCATGTCGGCAGGACTGGTCAAAGATTCTCTCCAGAGCTAGAGGACAACGATGAGCTAAGCAAAGTGGCTTTAAACGAAGGCCTGACGATAAAGAGGAGGATGACGATCAAAGAAGCCGGAGGACGTCAGCCTCCCTGTTTAAAGAAGACCCCGTCATCTATGATTAAAGTAGCTTTATAAAGTATCTTTGTAAAGTAGTTTGTCTAGTCAAAGATGCCATTAGGGTTTCTTGCCTTGTAAGCCACCCTCTCCCCTATATAAGGAGAGGGGGCAACACCTTCACGGACGAGAGATAGCGGAACATAGAGAGAGAGAACCTGTAAGCACAAACTTGTAACCTGTGGAGATCAATAGAGAAGATGATCTAGAGCGAGTTCTTCCTTGTGTCTTTCTTCTTCAACCTCTGGCCTTGGCCAAGTTCTTGAGGAAACCATCCGGAAGTTCATCCCGTCTAGTCACAAACCCTCCCCCGAATCCTCTAGCGTCCATTCGGCCCCAACATAAGCCATCCTATGGCATCTGTCTATTCACCACGATGACACTAGCCGCACCACCACATTATATGGGGGAGATGGTGGCCGACCAGCCCCTATTGGGCTGGGGCGCCCCACTATGGGCCTAACCCTAGTTTGACTCAGACAGGCCTAAGTCAAACAGACACTTAATAACCCTAATTTGGCCCACCACATGACCTGGCTACATTATTCCCTAATAACAATACTATGATATAATAATAATGGTACAACCTTAGACTTAATCCTCGTATCAATGGTTGTCCTAGTGTACCAGGCCTGGATATCCATATCAAAACTTATATAACTAGAGTTCATCTATGTGTACCAACAACTTATGTTAAGCAATACAAGCAACTATGTGATAGAAAGATATATAACTCCAAGCACGAAGGCTATCATAAAGTAAAGTGCATAAGTAAAGTGCTCGGGTATAGGAATAACCGAGGTGACGCGGAGACGACGATGTATCCCAAAGTTCACACTCTTGTGAGTGCTACTCTCCATTGGAGCGGTGTGGAGGACAAAGCATTCCAAATGCCACGAAGGCCTCACCGTATTCTCCTCGAGCCTTCCCACTAATAGGGAAGCCCTCGATCCACTATGGAACCTTAAGGGTGGTCATCGAACCCGTACAAAGCTTGGAGCTATCTCCACAACTTAATTGGAGGCTCCCAAAATATCGCCAGAAAGGCCTCTTGCACTTGAGGAATCTCCACAACTTAATTGGAGGCCCCAAGAATATCACAAAGACCACTAAGCCGTCTAGGGTCCAAAGACCCAAGAGGAACAAGCTCCGGGAACAAGCTCCCGAAGTACATATCTCACGAACTTTCACCTCCACGTATCACCGTGGAGAACTCAAATCGATGCACCAAATGCAATGGCAAGAACACCACTAAGATGCTCAAATCCTTCACCCTCAAATTCCACCAAAGCTACAAAAGTTATTGGGGGAATAAGAGAGGAAGAACATGTAGGATAACGTAGCATAGAAAACAAAAATTTTCCTACGGCGAACACGCAATCCAAGCCAAGATGCAATCTAGAAGACGGTAGCAACGAGGGGATTGTCGAGACTCACCCTTGAAGAGATTCCAAAGCCTACAAGAGGAGGCTCTTGTTGCTGCGGTAGACGTTCACTTGCCGCTTGCAAAAGCGCGTAGAAGATCTTGATCACGATCGGTTCCGGCGCCACGAACGGGCAGCACCTCCGTACTCGGTCACACGTTCGGTGTTGATGAAGACGACGTCCACCTCCCCGTTCCAGCGGGCAGCGGAGTAGTAGCTCCTCTTGAATCCGACAGCACGACGGCGTGGTGTCGGTGGCGGTGTAGAAGTCCGGCGGAGCTTCGCTAAGCTATGCGGGCAATATGAAGTGGAGGAGCAAAGCTAGGGTTTGGGAGGGGGTGGCCGGCCACTCTATGGGGGGCGGCCAGCTTGTGGTCTTGGGGTGGCCGGCCCCCTCCCTTGGCCCTCTATATATAGGTGGAAGCCCCAAGTGTTGGACTACAAGTCTTCGAATAAGACCCGAACCCAAAACCTTCCATATGGTGGGAAACCTTCCCTCCCACTAGAGGTGGGAATTCCACCTTCCATAGGGGGGGGCCGGCCCCCTAAGGGGGAGTCCACTTGGGACTCCTCCCCACTAGGGTTGGCCGGCCATGGAGGTGGAGTCCCATGTGGACTCCACCTTCCTTGGTGGTTTCTTCCGGACTTTTCTAGAACCTTCTAGAACCTTCCATAGAACCTTCCGCATCATTTTATTCACATAAAATGACATCCTATATATGAATCTTATTCTCCGGACCATTCCGGAACTCCTCGTGATGTCCGGGATCCCATCCGGGACTCCGAACAAATATTCCAACTTCATTCCATATTCAAGTACTACCATTTCAACATCCAACTTTAAGTGTGTCACCCTACGGTTCGTGAACTATGCGGACATGGTTGAGTACTCACTCCGACCAATAACCAATAGCGGGATCTGGAGATCCATAATGGCTCCCACATATTCAACGATGACTTTAGTGATCGAATGAACCATTCACATACGATACCAATTCCCTTTGTCACGCGATATTTTACTTGTCCGAGGTTTGATCATCGGTATCACACTATACCTTGTTCAACCTCGTCTCCTGACAAGTACTCTTTACTCGTACGTGGTATGTGGTCTCTTATGAACTTATTCATATGCTTGCAAGACATTAGACGACATTCCACCGAGAGGGCCCAGAGTATATCTATCCGTCATCTGGATGGACAAATCCCACTATTGATCCATATGCCTCAACTCATACTTTCCGGATACTTAATCCCACCTTTATAACCACCCATTTACGCAGTGGCGTTTGATGTAATCAAAGTACCTTTCCGGTATAAGTGATTTACATGATCTCATGGTCATAAGGACTAGGTAACTATGTATCGAAAGCTTATAGCAAATAACTTAATGACGTGATCTTATGCTACGCTTAATTGGGTGTGTCCATTACATCATTCATACAATGATATAACCTTGTTATTAATAACATCCAATGTTCATGATTATGAAACTAATCATCTATTAATCAACAAGCTAGTTAAGAGGCTTACTAGGGACTCTTTGTTGTTTACATATCACACATGTATCAATGTTTCAGTTAATACAATTATAGCATGGTATATAAACATTTATCATAAACATAAAGATATATAATAACCACTTTTATTATTGCCTCTTGGGCATATCTCCAACAGAACAAATAAGAGGAACACCAAATTTCTCCAAGATCTAGATCTAGTGGATTTCCCTCACAAAGAGAGGGATTTGACTGGTCAAGATGAGGATCTAGATCTCCTCTCTCTTTTCCCTCAAATAGGTGCAAGGATCATGGAGAGGTTAGAGGGATATAGGAAGCTTCACAAAGTCAACAATGGAGAAGAGAGAGAGCAAGAGAAGCAACATCTCAATGGGGAAGAAGGGGTTATAAATGGCCTTCAAAATGAAATCTAACCGTTGAAAACACACCCAGAAAATAGCCCTTAGCCTGACCTTCCGGGCTTGGCCGAACCACTCTGGTCGGCCGAACTCGTACGGCCAAGGCCGGACCATTCCAAGCACAATTTCATGCCACTCTGGTTGGCCGGACTAAGGCTAGATGGCCCGTGGCCGGACCACTCCGGCTGCCAGCGCACCCCACACCGAAAACGCCGCCATTTTCACATCCGGACTCCGAATTTGATGATCTTGGGCTCGTTAGAATCACAACAAAAAGATGTAAAAGATCATGCAGGGAAACATCATAGTACAACCACGGATAATAAGATCAAATAAGGAAAGGTTTTACATATCTAAAAGAGGCAAACCGGTAACACCTCCAATAGGGAAAAAGCAACAACTCGAGTTAGGAAACTCAGATTTAGGTGAAACCAATTTTGCTGGAAAGAGGATTACAAGAGCTGTACCACAAGGAGATAAAATCTTAATAACATGTGGGATAGATTTTTCCATGAATTTAGAGGTGAAACCTCTCAATACAAAGAACCAGGGAAAACTCCAATATCGAAAAAGCAACAAGTATTTCATGTGGAATCCGTTTTCGATGAACTAGAACTTGTCATGAGAATAAGCACAAGCTCTAAAATACCATATGGATAAGATCCAAATAACAACCAAGAAAGATGATGCAGGGATGAAAAGGTTTGAGCTCTCTCCGAATGATACAGTCGAGTTACTCACTCGAGAGCCCCTTGATAGTGCGGCAACTAACCTATAACCCGGTCTCCCAAGTAAACCACGAGACCGGTAAGAAAGAAACCCTATAAGACCAAACCTTAACCTTGAACATTCCACTTGATCTTGATGATGACGATCTTGACCGCAACAAGATGGAAAGACTTTCTTGATTGTGCTTGCTTGATGAAGTCTTGCAGACTGCTTCCCCACACTCCACTCTTGGAAAGCTCCTTCTTCGGTGCATCTTCACATATCCATGAATACCATATAAATGGAAAGCTTCAAGCCTATGATCTCTCCGAGTTGGATCATCTTGAAATTGCACCTCATTTCTTCTTATTGCAACCTTGAAGTCAACATATGGTTCAAGCATTGCCTATGGACAACTCCTACAAATATAACTCAATGCAAACATAGTCCATCGAGATTGTCATTAATTACCAAAACCACACATGAGGGATCTATGCTCTTTCAAAGGTGGAGGAAGGAGAATATGGGGAGGAGGGGGAGAAGTGAGGAAGGAGAAGAGGCAGAGGGTCGGTTTTCCATATATAGCCTAGGTTACCGATGATACGTTGCAAACGTATCTATAATTTTTAATGCTCCATGCTTGTTTTACACCAATTTCTATATGTTTTGTTTACACTTTGTGGCATTTTTATGCATTTTCTGGAACTAACCTATTAACAAGATGTCACAGTGCCAGTTCGTTTTCTGCTGTTTTTGTATTTCAGAAAAGTTGTACAGGAAATATTCTCGGAATTGGACGAAACGAAAACCGAAGTTCCTATTTTACTGTCACGGAGACGGAGTACAGAGGGGAGACGGAGAAGAGCCAGGAGGTGTCCACACCACCCCTAGGCGCGGCCCAACCCCTGGTCGTGCCTAGGTATGGTGTGGGCCCGTCGAGCATCCACCGATCTCGTCCTTCCGCCTATAAATTCATCTGTTCCGGAAAAACCTAAACACCCGAGCCTCCATCCACAAAAAGTTCCGTAGCCGCCGCCATCGTCGACCCTAGCTCAGGAGGGTTCTGAAGCTCTTCCCGGCATCCTGCCGGAGAGGGAGATCATCACCGGAGGCCTCTTCATCACCATGCATGCCTCCGAAGTTATGCGTGAGTAGATCATCTCTAGACTACGGGTCCATAGCAGTAGCTAGATGTTTGTCTTATTCTCATTATGCTTCATGTTTAGATCTTGTGAGCTGCCTATCATGATCAAGATCATCTTTATGTAATGCTACATGTTGTGTTTGTTGGGATCCAATGAATATTGAATACTATGGTTGAGTTGATTATATATATTTGTTTATATGTTATTTGTGATCTTGCATGCTCTCCGTTGCTAGTAGATGCTTTGGCCAAGTATGTGCTTGTGACTCCAAGAGGGAGTATTTATGCTCGATAGTGGGTTCATGCCTCTATAAATCTTGGAGAGTGACAATAACTTCTAAGGTTGTAGATGTTTTGTTGCTACTAGGGAGAAAACATCAATGCTTTATCCAAGGATAATTCTATTATTTACTTTACACACTTTACTTAATGCAATAATCTGTTGCTTGCAACTTAATACTGAAAGGGGTGCGGATGCTAACCTGAAGGTGGATTATTAGTCATAGATGCAGTTGGATTACGGTCTATGAATCTTGTTGTAATGCCCAAATGAATCTCATAGTAATCATCTTGTCATGTATGGTCTTTATTCTGTCAATTGCCCAGCTGTAATTTGTTTACCCAGCATGTTATTTATCTTTATGGAGAGACACCTCTAGTGAACTGTGGACCCCGGTCCTTTCTTTTACACTGATAAAACCATCTACTGCAAAGCATTGTTCTCTTTATTTCACTGCAAACAAACATCTCTTTCCACACTATACGTCTAATCCTTTGTTTTTAGCAAAAAACCTCACTGTAAGTTGGGGCAAAGTATTTTGGTTGTGTTGTGTGCAGGTTCCACGTTGTTGCTGACGCCGGTAGTGTGCCTTGCCAAAGTCAGCCAGCAACACCTTCAGAAGTGATGTTCTTTCTCCTACTGGTCGATTAAACCTTGGTTTCTTATTGGGGAAAAACTTGTTGTTGTGCCTGATACGTCTCCAACGTATCGATAATTTCTTATGTTCCATGCTACTTTATTGATGATACCTACATGTTTTATGCACATTATATGTCATATTTATGCATTTTCTGGAACTAACCTATTAACGAGATGCCGAAGTGCCAGTTCCTGTTTTCTGCTGTTTTTGGTTTCAGAAATCCTAGTAACGAAATATTCTCGGAATTGGATGAAATCACCGCCCAGGTTCCTATTTTTCCACGAAGCTTCCACCGGGAAGGACCGGAGGGGCCACAGCCCACGGACCATAGGCGGCGCGCGCGGCCGGGGGTGGCCCGCGCCCCTATGGTGTGGCGCCCCTTCGACCCTCTGCGCCGCCTCTTCGCCTATATAAAGCCCCTGCATCGAAACCCCACGGAGAGAGCCACGATACGAGAAAAGTTCCCGAGCCGCCGCCGTCGCGAAGCCAAGATCCGGGGGACAGAGTCTCTGCCCGGCACCCTGCCGGAGCGGGAAGTGCCCGGAAGGCTTCTCCATCAACACCGTTGCCATCTCCACCGCCATCTTCATCACCGCTGCTGCTCCCATGAGGAGGGAGTAGTTCTCCATCGAGGCTCGGGGCTGGCCCGGTAGCTATGTGGTTCATCTCTCTCCTATGTACTTCAATACAATAATCTCATGAGCTGCCTTACATGATTGAGATTCATATGATGATGCTTGTAATCTAGATGTCATTATGCTAGTCAAGTGAGTTTTACTTATGTGATCTCCGGAGACTCCTTGTCCCACGTGTGTAAAGGTGACAGTGTGTGCACCGTGTGGGTCTCTTAGGCTATATTTCACGAAGTACTTATTCACTGTTGAAGAGCGTAGTGAAGTGCTTATTTATATCTCTTGATGATTGCAATGTGTTTGTATCACAATTTATCTATGTGCTACTCTAGCAAAGTTATTAAAGTAGTTTTATTCCTCCTGCATGTGTGCAAAGGTGACAGTGCGTGCACCGTGTTAGTACTTGGTTTATGCTATGATCATGATCTCTTGTAGATTGCGAAGTTAACTATTGCTATGATAATATTGATGTGATCTATTCCTCCTACATATGCATGAAGGTGACAGTGTGCATGCTATGCTAGTACTTGGTTTAGTCTTTTGATCTATCTTACACTTAAGGTTACTTAAACATGAGCATTATTGTGGAGCTTGTTAACTCCGGCATTGAGGGTTCGTGTAATCCTACGCAATGTGTTCATCATCCAACAAAAGTGTAGAGTATGCATTTATCTATTCTGTTATGTGATCAATGTTGAGAGTGTCCACTAGTGAAAGTGTAATCCCTAGGCCTTGTCCCTAAATACCGCTGAGTTACTACTGCTTGTTTACTTTTACTGTGTTACTACTGCTGCAATAATACCACCATCAACTACACGCCAGGCAGCATCTGGCATTGCTACTGTTCATATATATTCATACCACCTGTATTTCACTATCTCTTCGCCGAACTAGTGCACCTATTTGGTGAGTTGGGGACACAAGAGACTTCTTGCTTTGTGGTTGCAGGGTTGCATGAGAGGGATATCTTTGACCTCTTCCTCCCTGAGTTCGATAAACCTTGGGTGATCCACTTAAGGGAAAACTTGATGCTGTTCTACAAACCTCTGCACTTGGAGGCCCAACACTGTCTACAGGAAAGGAGGGGGAACGAGACATCAAGCTATTTTGGCGCCGTTGCCGGGAGGAAAGGTAAAAGGTACTCACACTCCGGATCTCGGCTACTAAGCTATTTCCCGCGCCGTTGTAAGTACTCGAAGCTATTTCCTTTAGACTCCTGCATTGCGACATTTGGTTTCTTGTTTACACTAGTTAGGCATAATGGAAAACAACAAAAATATGAGAGATCTTTATGAACTTTATCTTGAATTAGGACATGATGTGTTTGAAGAGAGAATTAAAAAACCCATGGAACTTTATATGCATGCTAATGGGAATGTTATTAATATGAATGCTTTGAACACTATTGTTGCTAATGCTATGGAAAATTCTAAGCTTGGGGAGGTCGGTTTGATGAGCATGATATTTTTAGTCCCCCGGGCAATGAGGAGGAAATTTACTTTGATGATACTTTGCCTCCCATTTATGATGATTATAATGATAGTAGTCTTTTGTTACCACCTGTTATGGAGGATAAATTTGATTATGATTACAATATACCTCCTATATTTGATAGCTACTTTGTTGAATTTGCTCCCACTATAATTAATAAGAATGACTATGCCTATGTTGGGAGTAGTAATTATTTTATGCATGAGACTCATGATAAGAATGCTTTAAGTGATAGTTATATTGTTGAGTTTGCTCATGATGCTACTGAAAGTTATTATGAGAGAGGAAAATATGGTTGTAGAAATTTTCATGTTACTAAAACACCTCTATGTGCTGAAATTTTTGAAGCTACACTTGTTTTATCTTCCTATGCTTGTTACTTTGCTCTTCATGAACTTGTTTATTTACAAGATTCCTATGCATAGGAAGCATGTTAGACTTAAATGTGTTTTGAATTTGCCTCTTGATGCTCTCTTTTGCTTCAACTTCTATTTCTTGCAAGTGCATCATTAAAACTGCTGAGCCCATCTTAATGGCTATAAAGAAAGAACTTCTTGGGAGATAACCCATGTGTTTTTTTACTACAGTACTTTGTTTTATATTTGTGTCTTGGAAGTTGTTTACTACTGTAGCAACCTCTCCTTATCATGTTTTTGTGCCAAGTAAAGTTTCTATGTCAAAGTTGATGTTATATTTGGGATTGCTGCGCAGAAACAGCATTGCTGTCTGTCACGAATCTGGGCACAATTCTCTGTAGAAAATTCGAAAAAATCTGCCAATTTACGAGCGTGATCCTCAGATATGTACGCAACTTTCATTAGTTTTGAGCTTTTCCATTTGAGCAAGTCTGGTGCCATTTCTAAATTCGTCTTTACGGACTGTTCTGTTTTTGACAGATTCTGCCTTTTATTTCGCATTGCCTCTTTTGCTATGTTGGATTTATTTCTTTGATCCACTAATGTCCAGTAGCATTATGCAATGTCCAGAAGTGAAAAGAATGTTTGTGTCACCTCTGAACATGTGAATTTTTGATTATGCACTAACCCTCTAATGAGTTTGCTTGAAGTTTGGTGTGAAGGAAGTTTTCAAGGGTCAATAGAAGAGGGTGATATAATGTGATCGAGAAGAGTGAAAGCTCTAAGCTTGGGGATGCCCCGGTGGTTCATCCCTGCATATTTCAAGAAGACTCAAGCATCTAAGCTTGGGGATGCCCAAGGCATCCCCTTCTTCATCGACAACTTATCAGGTTTCTTCTAGTGAAACTATATTTTTATTCGGTCACATCTTATATACTTTACTTGAAGCGTCTGTATGCTTTTGTTTTAGTTTTTGTTTGAATAAATGGTTGTTTGGGAGAGAGACACGCTCCGCTGGTTCGTATGAACACATGTGTTCTTAGCTTTTAATTTTCATGGCGAAGGTTGAAACTGCTTCGTTAATTGTTATATGGTTGGAAACGGGAAATGCTACATGTAGTAATTGGTATAATGTCTTGAATAATGTGAAACTTGGCAATTTTTGTGCTCATATAGATTTTGTTTAAGCTCTTGCATCATGTACCTTGTACCCATTAATGAATAATTACATAGAGCTTGTTAAAATTTGGTTTGCATAATTGGTCTCTCTAAGGTCTAGATAATTTCTAGTATTGAGTTTGAACAACAAGGAAGACGGTGTAGAGTCTTATAATGTTTACAATATGTCTTTTATGTGAGTCTTGCTGTACCGTTTATACTTGTGTTTGTTTCAAATAAACCTTGCTAGCCTAAGCCTTGTATCGAGAGGGAATACTTCTCATGCATCCAAAATCCTTGAGCCAACCACTATGCCATTTGTGTCCACCATACCTACCTACTACATGGTATTTCTCCGCCATTCCAAAGTAAATTGCTTGAGTGCTACCTTTAAACAATTCAAAAGTTATCACCTCTGATTTGTGTCAATGTTTTATAGCTCATGAGGAAGTATGTGGTGTTTATCTTTCAATCTTGTTGGGCAACTTTCACCAATGGACTAGTGGCTTCATCCGCTTATCCAATAATTTTGCAAAAAGAGCTGGCAATGGGATTCCCAGTCCCAAATTAATTAACAAAAATAGACACTCCTCCATGGTATGTGATTGTTGGACGGCACCCGAAGGATTCGGTTAGCCATGGCTTGAGAAAGCAAAGGTGGGGAGGAGTGTCATCATAATAAAACTAAAATAAAAAGGCACTCCTTCATGGTATGAGATTGTTGGCAGGCACCCGAGGATTCGGTTAGCCATGGTTTGTGAAAGAAAGGTTGGAAGGAGTGCCACCCAAAAATAAAATAAAATGGGAGCCGCTCTTTGAAGGTTTGTCTGGCAAGGGGTTAGAGTGCCCACTACCATTCGTTGACAACAACAAACACCTCTCAAAACTTTACTTTCATGCTCTCTTGATGTTTTCAAAATAAAAGCTCTAGCACAAATATAGCAATCGATGCTTTCCTCTTTGAAGGACCTTTCTTTTACTTTTATGTTGAGTCAGTTTACCTATCTCTCTCCATCCCAAGAAGCAAACACTTGTGTGAACTGTGCATTGATTCCTACATACTTGCATATTGCACTTGTTATATTACTTTATGTTGACAATATCCATGAGATATACATGTTATAAGTTGAAAGCAACCGCTGAAACTTAATCTTCCTATGTGTTGCTTCAACACCTTTACTTTGATTTATTGCTTTATGAGTTAACTCTTATGCAAGACTTATTGATGCTTGTCTTGAAGTACTATTCATGAAAAGTCATTGCTTTATGATTCAGTTGTTTACTCATGTCATTACCATTGTTTTGATCGCTGCATTCATCTCATATGCTTACAATAGTATGATCAAGGTTATGATGGCATGTCACTTAAGAAATTATCTTTGTTATCGTTTTACCTGCTCGGGACGAGCAGAACTAAGCTTGGGGATGCTGATACGTCTCCAACGTATCGATAATTTCTTATGTTCCATGCTACTTTATTGATGATACCTACATGTTTTATGCACATTATATGTCATATTTATGCATTTTCTGGAACTAACCTATTAACGAGATGCCGAAGTGCCAGTTCCTGTTTTCTGCTGTTTTTGGTTTCAGAAATCCTAGTAACGAAATATTCTCGGAATTGGATGAAATCATCGCCCAGGTTCCTATTTTTCCACGAAGCTTCCAGAACACCCGGGAAGGACCAGAGGGGGCCACAGGCCCACCAGACCATAGGCCGGCGCGGCCTGGGGTGGCCCGCGCCCCCCTATGGTGTGGGCGCCCCTTCGACCCTCCTGCGCCGCCTCTTCGCCTATATAAAGCCCCCGCATCGAAACCCTTACGGAGAGAGCCACGATACGAGAAAAGTTCCAGAGCCGCCGCCGTCGCGAAGCCAAGATCTGGGGACAGAGTCTCTGTTCCGGCACCCGCCGGAGCGGGAAGTGCCCCCGGAAGGCTTCTCCATCAACACCGCTGCCATCTCCACCGCCATCTTCATCACCGCCGCTCCCATGAGGAGGGAGTAGTTCTCCATCGAGGCTCGGGGCTGTACCGGTAGCTATGTGGTTCATCTCTCCTATGTACTTCAATACAATAATCTCATGAGCTGCCTTACATGATTGAGATTCATATGATGATGCTTGTAATCTAGATGTCATTATGCTAGTCAAGTGAGTTTTACTTATGTGATCTCCGGAGACTCCTTGTCCCACGTGTGTAAAGGTGACAGTGTGTGCACCGTGTGGGTCTCTTAGGCTATATTTCACGAAGTACTTATTCACTGTTGAAGAGCGTAGTGAAGTGCTTATTTATATCTCTTGATGATTGCAATGTGTTTGTATCACAATTTATCTATGTGCTACTCTAGCAAAGTTATTAAAGTAGTTTTATTCCTCCTGCATGTGTGCAAAGGTGACAGTGCGTGCACCGTGTTAGTACTTGGTTTATGCTATGATCATGATCTCTTGTAGATTGCGAAGTTAACTATTGCTATGATAATATTGATGTGATCTATTCCTCCTACATATGCATGAAGGTGACAGTGTGCATGCTATGCTAGTACTTGGTTTAGTCTTTTGATCTATCTTACACTTAAGGTTACTTAAACATGAGCATTATTGTGGAGCTTGTTAACTCCGGCATTGAGGGTTCGTGTAATCCTACGCAATGTGTTCATCATCCAACAAAAGTGTAGAGTATGCATTTATCTATTCTGTTATGTGATCAATGTTGAGAGTGTCCACTAGTGAAAGTGTAATCCCTAGGCCTTGTCCCTAAATACTGCTGAGTTACTACTGCTTGTTTACTGTTTTACTGTGCTACTACTGCACTACCACCATCAACTACACGCCAGCAAGCACTTTTCTGGCACCATTGCTACTGCTCATATATATTCATACCACCTGTATTTCACTATCTCTTCGCCGAACTAGTGCACCTATTTGGTGTGTTGGGGACACAAGAGACTTCTTGCTTTGTGGTTGCAGGTTGCATGAGAGGGATATCTTTGACCTCTTCCTCCCTGAGTTCGATAAACCTTGGGTGATCCACTTAAGGGAAAAATTGCTGCTGTTCTACAAACCTCTGCACTTGGAGGCCCAACACTGTCTACAGGAAAGGAGGGGGAACGTAGACATCAGTGCCCATCATACCTTCCTCTTGGGGTTTCCCAACTGTGTGCTCTGCACAACATCAAGCTCTTTTCTGGCGCCGTTGCCGGGGAGAAAGAGGATTGCTGCAAGGGGACTCTCTCATCTCCACTCTCTTTACTTTTTTATTGTTTTGCTTAGTTTATTTTACTTTGTCTTGTTTGCTTCTTTTTATCAAAAACACAAAAACTAGTTCCTTTTATAGTTGTTATTTTTGTTGGTCTGTTTTAGTCTTGCTAGAATGAGTATTCCTGAAGTTGAGGTTCGTTCTTTTAGGCAACAAGGGGGAGAAAGTTTGAAAGATGCTTGGTATAGAATAAGTGATGCTCATCATAGATGTACTAAAAAAATCTACCATGATCCTTCTTAGGAATTTTTATGTTGGTATATCTAGTTGGAATAGGTATGTTCTTGATACTCTTTCATGGGGTAATTTTCTGGGTAATCCCGCTTTGGAAGCCTGCAATTTAATTGAAAGTTTAGTAGGAATACCATCTACTAATGTTGTTAAAACTGAGATAACTTTGGAAGATGTTGTAAAAAGACTCGAGCTCTCTAGAGAAAAGTTTGCCAAATTTCCTTGATAATACTAGCCAAGTTAATGAATCAATAGAAAGTATCAATAAAAGAATCATTGTCTTAGAGGGTAGCAATACCCATGATAATCGAAACCTTAGGATTGGTAAACTAGAGGAGGCTATGGAAATTTAAGTTCAACTTTTTCTTCTCTTGAGTTTAAGGAGAAATCTTTTGTGGGAAAAGAGCAAAAATTCATGTATGTTCCCAAGGTGCCTAAACCAAAACCCCATAATATGTTTAAATTTGATAAATCTTTAGTGCAACTAAGAGTGATTTACATGTTGAATCATCTCCAGGGGTATCTGGAGTTGTGTTTTAGAGGAAGTGATTGATTTTGATGTTTCTTCACTTGAAAATACTTGATTCAAGCTTTTTGCACCTAGCTGAAAGGCGTTAAAGAAAAGCGAGATAACTGATACGTCTCCAACGTATCCATAATTTTTGATGTTCCATGCTTGTTTTATGACAATACCTACATGTTTTGCTCACACTTTATAATGTTTTGATGCGTTTTCCGGAACTAACCTATTAACAAGATGCCACAGGCGCCTCCGTTTTCTGCTGTTTTTGGTTAAAGGCTGTTCGGGCAATATTCTAATTCCACGAAACGAAGACCCAACATCCTATTTTCCCAGAAGACCCCAGAACACCGAAGGAGAACCGGAGAGGGGCCAGGGGGCCACCAGACCATAAGGCGGCGCGGCCCCAGGCCTGGCCGCGCCAGCCTATGGTGAGGGGGCCCCAGGCATCCTCCGACTCCTTCTCTTCGCCTATATAAGCCCTTCCGACCTAAAAACGCGATACCACTTGACGAAACTCCAGAAGACTCCGCCGCCATCGCGAAACTCCAATTCGGGGGACGGAATCTCTCCGGCACGCCGCCGGACGGGGAAGTGCCCCGGAAGCCATCTCCATCGACGCCACCGCCTCCATCATGCTCCGTGAGTAGTTCCCCCATGGACTACGGGTTCTAGTAGCTAGTTGGTATTCTCTCCCCATGTACTTCAATACAACGATATCATGAGCTGCCTTACATGATTGAGATTCATCTGATGTAATCGGTGTTGTGTTTGTTGGGATCCGATGGATTGTTACATTATGATTAGTCTATCTATAAAGTTTGTGAAGTTATTGTTGCTGCAATCTTGTTGTGTTTAATGCTTGTCACTAGGGCCCGAGTGGCATGATCTTAGATTTAAGCTCTATACTTATTGCTTAGATTGTATCTACAAGTTGTTTGCACATGTCTATGTCCGGAACCCGAGGCCCCAAAGTGACAGAAATTGGGACAACCGGAGGGGAAGGCATAGGTATGAGGATCACATGTTTTCACGGAGTGTTAATGCTTTGCTCCAGTGCTCTATTAAAAGGAGTACCTTAATTACCAGTAGTTTCCCTAGAGGCCCGCTGCCACCGGCTGGTAGGACAAAAGATGTTGTACAAGTTTCTCATTGCGAGCACGTATGACTATATATGGAAAACATGCCTACATGATTAATAATCTTGATGTTCTGTCTTAATGCTATTTCAATCCTATCAATTGCCCAACTGTAATTTGTTCACCCAACACTTGTTATTGGAGAATTACCACTAGTGTAGATAGCTGGGAACCCCGGTCCATCTTTCATCATCATATACTCGTTCTACATGTCATTGGAAGTAGTATCAACTATTTTCTGGTGCCATTGCTCTCATATTGCTATTACTGCTGCTGTGTTACTGTTACTACTGCTCTCATATTACTGCTACTTTCACATCACCCCTGTTACTAGTGCTTTTCCAGGTGCAACTGAATTGACAACTCAGTTGTTAAGGCTTATAAGTATTCTTTACCTCCCTTGTGTCGAATCAATAAATTTAGGTTTTCCTTCCCTCGAAGACTGTTGCGATCCCCTATACTTGTGGGTGTTGACGTGGGAGTTGAAAATCTTTGTTGTGTAACTTTTCTTCGTTCGGCAACGGCGCCAGAAAAAGTGCTTGATGCGCGTAGATGTACACGTCCGTTGGAACCCCAAGAGGAAGGTATGATGCGCAACCTCAGAAAGAAACCAAGGTTATCGAACCAGTAGGAGCCAAGAAGCACGTGAAGGTTGTTGGTGGAGGAATGTAGTGCGGCGCAACACCAGTGAAACCGGCGCCAACGTGGAACCTGCACAACACAATCAAAGTACTTTGCCCCAACGTAACAGTGAGGTTGTCAATCTCACCGGCTTGCTGAAAACAAAGGATTAAGCATATCGAGTGGAAGATGGTGTTTGTTTGCAAAGAACAGTAAAAAGCAGTAGAATGTATTCAGATGTAAAAGAATGGACCGGGGTCCACAGTTTACTAGTGGTGTCTCTCCAATAAGATAACTAACATGCTGGGTGAACAAATTACAGGCGAGCAATTGACAAATAAAGATTCAATACATATCAACGATGATTACTATGTGATTTAATCAGGGCATTACGACAAAGTACATAGACCGCTATCCAGCATGCATCTATGCCTAAATAATCCACCTTCAGGTTATCATCCGAACCCCTTCCAGTATTAAGTTGTAAACAACAGATAATTGCATTAAGTATGGCGCGTAATGTAATCAACACAAATAGCCTTAGACAAAGCATCAATGTTTTATCCCTAGTAGCAACAGCACATCCACAACCTTAGAACTTTCTGTCACTGTCCCAGATTTAATGGAGGCATGAACCCACTATCGAGCATAATTACTCCCTCTTGGAGTTACATGTATCAACTTGGCCAGAGCCTCTACTAGCAACGGAGAGCATGCAAGAACATAAACAACACATATATGATAGATTGATAATCAACTTAACATAATATTCTATATTCATCGGATCTCGCCAAACACAACATGTAGCATTACAAATAGATGATCTTGATCATGTTAGGCAGCTCACAAGATCTATAACAATGAAAGCACAAGCGGAGAAGACAACCATCTAGCTACTGCTATGGACCCATAGTCCAAGGATGAACTACTCACGCATCAATCTGGAGGCGGGCATGATGATGTAGAGCCCTCCGGTGATGATTCCCCTCTCCGGCAGGGTGCCGGAGGCGATCTCCTGAATCCCGAGATGGGATTGGCGGCGGCGGCCTCTCGCAATGTTTTTCGTATCGTGGCTCTCGGTACAGGGGGTTTCGCGACGGAGGCTTTGGCGGAAGGGTAGGTCGGGCGACGCGAGGCGACGACACAACAGGTCGCGCGGCCCAGCCCGCCCGCGCCGCCCGGTGTCCGCCGCCTCGTGGCCCCACCTCGTCTCCCTTTCGGTCTTCCGGAAGCTTCGTGCAAAAATAGGACCCCGGGCGTTGATTTCGTCCCAATTCCGAGAATATTTCCTTACTAGGATTTCTGAAACCAAAAACAGCAAAAACAGCGGCACTTCGCATCTTGTTAATAGGTTAGTGCCGGAAAATGTAAAATAATGCTGTAAAGTATGTGTAAAACACTCAAGTATTGTAATAAAAGTAGCATGGAACATAAGAAATTATAGATACGTTTGAGACGTATCAGTGGGTCATCAAGAATATTTTCTAGCGCCGTTGCCGGGGAGGCATAGCTCTACCCATAAGTTCACCTGGGGAGTACACCCTACCCCTTTATCTACTTTTACTTTATTTTGTCTTGCTAGTTTACTTCTGTCTAGTTTTATTTTGCTTAGTTTACTTTTGTCTAGTTTATTTTTGTCTTGTTTTATTTTCCCTATATACCCGAAAATCCATAAAAATTTGAAAAACCTAAAAATTAAAAACTGCTATTATGGGAGAACCCACAACCTATTTGGAGCTTATAGAATTATATAATAATTATAGAGAATCAAGAAAGGGGAAAGTTATGAGTGCTGTGATAGAAAAATTAAATACAATTGCTAAAATCTTGCTTAAACGCCATGATATAAACTGTTGCTCTAAACAGGATACTAAACATCTTAAATTTCAATGTGGCTTTAGTGAGGAAGTTTTAATTAAGAACTATAATTGGAATAGCTATATTCATTTTGGGTTCGAAGAGGTAGAACAATTTGTCTTATTTATGGGAGCCTCTGAGATAGAATCATTCATGGTTAAAAATTATGAAACTTGTGCTGTTTGTAAGGACCTTAAAGATTATGTCTCTTCTATCCTTAATTTTTGCATAGAAAGCTACAGTGATAATCCCTATATCATTGATTATAAAGAGAGACTCATTAATGCACAAGAATGCACTCACAATTTGCAGGAACCAGTGGAAGAAGAAATTGATGAACCTGAAAGCTCATTGGATGAAAAAGAAGAGGAGAGTGACGAACAAAAGGAGGAAGAATGGATTAGCTACCCATGCCAACCTTCTAATGAGAGTAACTCTTTATCTCTTACACTATTTGATTGTCCTCCATGCTTACCGAAGAGGATGAATGTTATGTTCCTGTGGATTCTCTTGAAATATTCCCTTTGAGTAAAAATTGTGAGAATAATTATGCCATTGTTATTCACGATAATCCATGCTATTTTGATAAATCTTATGATAATGCTTTGTTTGTGCCTGATGTCAAAATGCATGGTACTAAAGAGTTTTGCTTGGCAAATGTTTATGATAAATCTCTAGATGATGGTCCTATGTTACTTGATAATATTAATTGTACTACTAATGAAAATGGGATTGGAGAGTTCTTGAATTTATCTATGAGTCCCATATCTTTTGAGATTGATCAATCATCTTGTTATATTATTGACAAAAGTGGGTTTGAAAGTTTTAATCCTATTATTTCTGAGCTTGATAAAAATTATGTGTTTGTGAATCATGAAAAGCATGCTTTATGTGATAGTTATATTGTTGAGTTTATCCATGAAGCTACTGAAAATTATTATGAGAGAGGAAAATATGGTTGTAGAAATTTGCATGGTACTAAAACACCTCTCTATATGCTGAAACTTTTGAAGTTACTCTTGTTTTATCTTCTTATGCTTGTCACTTTGTTCTTCATGAATTTATTTGTGTACAAGATTCCTATGCATAGGAAGTGGGTTAGACTTAAATGTGTTTTGAACTTGCTTTTTGATTCTCTCTTTTGCTTCAACTCTCACCCTTATGTGAGCATCATTAAAATTGCTGAGCCCATCTTAATGGCTATAAAGAAAGCACTTCTTGGGAGATAACCCATGTGTTTATTTTGCTACTGTTTTGTTGTGTCTTGGAAGTTGTTACTACTGTAGCAACCTCTCCTTATCTTTATTTTATTGCATTGTTGTGCCAAGTGAAGTCTCTAATAGAAGGTTGATGCTAGATTTGGATTTCTGCGCAGAAACAGATTTCTGTCTGTCACGAATCTGGGCAGATTTCTCTGTAGGAAACTCAGAAAAATCTGCCAATTTACATGTGTGATCCTCATATATATACGCAACTTTCATTAGTTTTGAGTTTTCTGATTTGAGCAACGGAAGTACCTCGTTAAAATTCGTGTTTACTGGCTGTTCTGTTTTGGCAGATTCTGTCTCTGTTTTTTGCATTGTCTCTTGTGGACTTTAAGTGAGGCTTTCTAGACGTGGAGAGCTGTAGCTAATGTTTTATTGAGTTCTTGCAATGTGTCACTACAGGGCTAAAGTGGATTAAAGTTTTTGAGTACTAACCCCTCTAATGAAGTTTATGAGAAGTTTGGTGTGAAGGAAGTTTTCAAGGATCAAGAGAGGAGGATGATAACAGATCAAAAAGAGTGAAAAGTCTAAGCTTGGGGATGCCCCGTGGTTCATCCCTGCATATTTCAAGAAGACTCAAGCGTCTAAGCTTGGGGATGCCCAAGGCATCCCCTTCTTCATCAACTTATCAGGTTTCTTCTATTGAACTATATTTTTATTCGGTCACATCATATGTGCTTTACTTGGAGCGTCTTTATTTTTGTTTGTGTTTGAATAAATTCGGATCCTAGCAATACTTGTGTGGGAGAGAGACACGCTCCGCTTTTTCATATGAACAATGGTGTTCTTAGCTTTATTTTAATGTTCATGGCGGAGTTGAAAACCGTTGCACTTATTGTTATTTGGTTGGAAACAGAAAATGCTTCATATTTTCTTGGATAATTTGATACTTGGCAATTGTTTTGAGCTCTCAAGTAGATCATGCTCTTGCATCATGTAGTTTAAACCTATTAGTGGAGAACTACCGTAGAGCTTGTTGAAATTGGTTTGCATGATTGGTCTCTCTAAGGTCTAGATATTTTCTGGTAAAAGTGTTTGAGCAACAAGGAAGACAGTGTAGAGTTTTATAATGCTTGCAATTTGTTCTTATGTAAGTTTTGCTGTACCGGTTCATACTTGTGTTTGCTTCAAACAACCTTGCTAGCCCAAAGCCTTGTACTGAGAGGGAATGCTTCTCGTGCATCCAAAACCTTGAGCCAAAACCTATGCCATTTGTGTCCACCATATCTACCTACTATGTGGTATTTCCTGCCATTCCAAGCAAATACTTCATGTGCTACCTTTAAACAATTCAAAATTTACTATCTCTTATTTGTGTCAATGTTTTATAGCTCATGAGGAAGTATGTGGTGTTTTATCTTTCGATCTTGTCATTTACTTCTGACAGACTTTCACAATGGACTAGTGGCTTCATTCGCTTATCCAATAATTTTGCAAAAAGAGCTGGCAACGGGGTTCCTGATGGCGTGTAACTCACACGTTCGTCGGGAACCCCAAGAGGAAGGTATGATGCGCACAGTAGCAAGTTTTCCCTCAGAAAGAAACCAAGGTTTAATCGAACCAGGAGGAGCCAAGAAGCACGTTGAAGGTTGATGGTGGCGAAATGTGATGCGGCGCAACAACAGGGATTCCGGCGCCAACGTGGAATCTGCACAACAAAACCAAAGTACTTTGCCCCAACGAAACAGTGAGGTTGTCAATCTCACCGGCTTGTGTAACAAAGGATTAAGCGTATCGAGTGGAAGATGATTGTTTGCAAGAAAATAGTAAAACACAATTGCAGTAGATTGTATGCTATGTAAAGAATAGGACCGGGGTCCACAGTTCACTAGAGGTGTCTCTCCCATAAGATAAAAGCATGTTGGGTGAACAAATTACAGTCGGGCAATTGACAAATAGAGAAAGGCATAACAATGCATGTACATGATATGATAAATATAGTGAGATTTAATCCGGCATTACGACAAAGTACATAGACCGCCATCCAACCGCATCTATGCCTAAAAAGTCCACCTTCAGTTATCATCCGAACCCCATTCAGTATTAAGTTGCTAAGCAACAGACAATTGCATTAAGTATGGTGCGTAATGTAATCGACAACTACATCCTTAGACATAGAATCAATGTTTTATCCCTAGTGGCAACAGCACATCACAACCTTAGAACTTTCTGTCACTGTCCCATGTGTCAATGAAGGCATGAACCCACTATCGAGCATAAATACTCCCTCTTGGAGTTAAGAGTACAAACTTGGCCAGAGCCTCTACTAATAACGGAGAGCATGCAAGATCATAAACAACACATAAACAATAGATTGATAATCACCATAACATAGTATTCTCTATCCATTGGATCCCGACAAACACAACATATAGTATTACAGATAGATGATCTTGATCATGTTAGGCAGCTCACAAGATCCAACAACGAAGCACAACAAGGAGAAGACGACCATCTAGCTACTGCTATGGACCCATGGTCCAGGGGTGAACTACTCACTCATCACTCCGAGGCGATCATGGCGATGAAGAGTCCTCCGGAGATGAATCCCCTCTCCGCAGGGTGCCGGAGGCGATCTCCGAATCCCGAGATGGGATTCGCGGCGCGGCGTCTCCGGAAGGTTTTCCGTATCGTGGCTCGCATCGGGGTTTTCTCCACGGAGGCTTTGGCAGGCGGAAGGGTAGGTCGTGGGCTGACGAGGCCCACACCATAGGCGGCGCGGGCCCCCCTGGCCACGCGGCCCTATGGTGGCGGCGCTCGTCGCCCCACTTCGTTATCTCTTCGGTCTTCTGGAAGCTCCGTGCAAAATAGGACCCTGGGCGAAGATTTCGTCCAATTCCGAGAATATTTCCTTACTAGGATTTCGAAACCAAAACAAGCAGAAAACAAATGGCTCTTCTGCATCTTGTTAATAGGTTAGTTCCTAAAATGCATAAATATGACATATAATGTGCATAAAACATGTAGGTATCATCAATAAAGTAGCATGGAACATAAGAAATTATCGATACGTTGGAGACGTATCAGCATCCCCAAGCTTAGTCCGAGCAGGTAAAACGATAACAAAGATAATTTCTGAAGTGACATGCCATTATAATCTTGATCATACTATTTGTAAACATATGTAATGAATGCAGCGATCAAAACAAAGGTAATGACATGATTAAACAAGTGAATCATATGACAAAGACTTTTCATGAATAGTACTTCAAGACAAGCATCAATAAGTCTTGCATAAGAGTTAACTCATAAAGCAATAAATCAAAGTAAAGGTGTTGAAGCAACACAAAGGAAGATTAAGTTTCAGCGGTTGCTTTCAACTTATAACATATATATCTCATGGATATTGTCAACATAAAGTAATATAACAAGTGAAATATGCAAGTATGTAGGAATCAATGCACAGTTCACACAAGTGTTTGCTTCTTAAGGTGGAGGAGATAGGTAAACTGACTCAACAATAAAATTAAAAGAATGGTCCTTCAAAGAGGAAAGCATCGATTGCTGTATTTGTGCTAGAGCTTTTATTTTGAAAACATGAAACAATTTTTGTCAACGGTAGTAATAAAGCATATGAGTTATGTAAATTATATCTTACAAGTTGCAAGCCTCATGCATAGTATACTAATAGTGTCCGCACCTCGTCCTACTTAGCTTGGACTACCGGATCTTTGCATGCCATGTTTCAACCAAGTGTCACAAAGGGGTACCTCCATGCCGCCTGTACAAAGGTCTAAGGAGAATGCTCGCATTTTGGATTTCTCGCTTTTGATTATTCTCAACTTAGACATCCATACCGGGACAACATGGACAACAGATAATGGACTCCTCTTTAAATGCATAAGCATGTAGCAACAATTATTATTCTCATATGAGATTGAGGATATATGTCCAAAACTGAAACTTCAACCATGATTCATGGCTTTAGTTAGCGGCCCAATGTTCTTCTCTAACAATTTTGCATGCTCCAACCACTAAGGTGATAGATCCTTCAGACAAGACGGACATGCATAGCAACTCACATGATATTCAACAATAGTTGATGGCGTTCCCCAGCATGGTTATCGCACAACAAGCAACTTAATAAAAGATAAAGTGCATAAGTACATATTCAATACTACGATAATTTTTAAGGCTATTTTGTCCCATGAGCTATATATTGCAAAGGTAAATGATGGAATTTTAAAGGTAGCACTCAAGCAATTTACTTTGGAATGGCGGAGAAATACCATGTAGTAGGTAGGTATGGTGGACACAAATGGCATAGTGGTTGGCTCAAGGATTTTGGATGTATGAGAAGTATTTCCTCTCGATACAAGGTTTAGGCTAGCAAGGTTATTTGAAGCAAACTCAAGGATGAACCGGTGCAGCAAAACTCACATAAAAGACATATTGTAAACATTATAAGACTCTACACCGTCTTCCTTGTTGTTCAAAACTCAATACTAGATATTATCTAGACCTTAGAGAGACCAAATATGCAAATCAAATTTTAGCAAGCTCTATGTATTTCTTCATTAATGGGTGCAAAGCATATGATGCAAGAGCTTAAACATGAGCACAACAATTGCCAAGTATCACATTATCCAAGACATTTTAGAATTACTACATGTAGCATTTTCCAATTCCAACCATATAACAATTTAACGAAGAAGAAACTTCGCCATGAACATTATGAGTAAAGCCTAAGGACATATTTGTCCATATGCAACAGCGGAGCGTGTCTCTCTCCCACAAAGTGAATGCTAGGATCCATTTTATTCAAACAAAAACAAAAACAAAAACAAACCGACGCTCCAAGTAAAGAACACAAGATGTGATTGAATAAAAATATAGTTTCAGGGGAGGAACCTGATGATGTTGTCGATGAAGAAGGGGATGCCTTGGGCATCCCCAAGCTTAGACACTTGAGTCTTCTTAAAATATGCAGGGGTGAACCACGGGGGCATCCCCAAGCTTAGAGCTTTCACTCCTCTTGATCATAGTATATCATTCTCCTCTCTTGACCCTTGAAAACTTCCTTCACACCAAACTTCAAGCAAACTCATTAGAGGGTTAGTGCACAATTAATAATTCACATGTTCAGAGGTGGCACGATCATTCTTTACACTTCTGGACATTGCATAAAGCTACTGGACATTAATGGATCAAAGAAATGAATCCAACATAGCAAAAGAGGCAATGTGAAATAAAAGGCAGAATCTGTCAAAAACAGAACAGTCCGTAAAGACGAATTTAAAGGTGGCACCATACTTGCTCAAATGGAAAAACTCAAAACTAATGAAAGTTGCGTACATATCTGAGGATCACGCTCGTAAATTGGCAGATTTTTTCGAATTTTCTACAGAGAACTGTGCCCAGATTCGTGACAGACAGCAATGCTGTTTCTGCGCAGCGATCCCAAATATAACATCAACTTTGACATAGAAACTTTACTTGGCACAAAAACATGATAAGGAGAGGTTGCTACAGTAGTAAACAACTTCCAAGACTCAAATATAAAACAAAGTACTGTAGTAAAAACATGGGTTGTCTCCCATAAGCGCTTTTCTTTAACGCCTTTCAGCTAGGCGCAGAAAGTGCAAATCAAGTAACATCGAGAGTAGAAGCATCAACATTATTATTTTTCATGCAAACACAACTTGTTGCAGAGGGTACTTTAGGTGCTCCATTATCTAAATTCTCTATGGTGGTGCTAGGGGTTTTAGAAATTTTAGGCCTATAATAATTCTTTTGTTTAGGCACTTTAGAGGCGTACATGAATTTTTGCTCTTTACCCACATAAGCTTTCTCATTATACTTGAGAGAAGAAAAGGTTGAACCCAAGGTTCCCATAGCTTTTTCAAGTTCATCAATCCTATTGGTTTGATTATCATGGATAACACAAGTTCCTAGGACACTAATTCTTTCATCAATTCCTCCTAAGGATTTATCAAGTTCATAAGTTTTGTCAAATAACATTCCCAATTTAGTTTCAACACTTGAAAATTTTTTCTCTATGGTTTCCAATTTTTTCATAACATCTTCAAGAGAGATTTCAATTTTAACTTCATTAACAGGTGGTATTCCAACTAGACTCTCAATGATGCAACTAGCTTCTAAAGCGGGAGTACCTAGGAAATTGCCTCCCGAAAGAGTATCAAGAACATACCTATTCCAACTAGATAAACCAACATAAAAGTTCCTAAGAAGGATAGTGGTGGAGTGTTTCTTAATGCACCTATGATGAGCATTACTAATTCTATACCAAGCATCTTTAAAACTTTCTCCACCTTGTTGCTTAAAAGAACGAACTTCAACTTCAGGATTACTCATTTTAGTAGCAATAAAGTAAACTAGGCAAAGACAAGTAACTAATTTTTTTGTGTTTTAGATATAGAGAGCAAGACAATAAATAAAGTAAAACTAGCAACTAATTTTTTTGTGTTTTGTTTAGGTGCAGCAAACAAAGTAGTAAATAAAATAAAGCAAGACAAAAACAAAGTAAAGAGATTGAGAAGTGGAGACTCCTTGCAGCGTGTCTTGATCTCCCCGGCAACGGCGCCAGAAAAAGAGCTTGATGGCGTGTAACTCACACGTTCGTCGGGAACCCCAAGAGGAAGGTATGATGCGCACAGTAGCAAGTTTTCCCTCAGAAAGAAACCAAGGTTTAATCGAACCAGGAGGAGCCAAGAAGCACGTTGAAGGTTGATGGTGGCGAAATGTGATGCGCGCAACAACAGGGATTCCGGCGCCAACGTGGAATCTGCACAACAAAACAAAGTACTTTGCCCCAACGAAAGAGGTTGTCAATCTCACCGGCTTGCTGTAACAAAGGATTAAGCGTATCGAGTGGAAGATGATTGTTTGCAAGAAAATAGTAAAACACAATTGCAGATTGTATGCTATGTAAAGAATAGGACCGGGGTCCACAGTTCACTAGAGGTGTCTCTCCCATAAGATAAAAGCATGTTGGGTGAACAAATTACAGTGGGCAATTGACAAATAGAGAAAGGCATAACAATGCATGTACATGATATGATAAATATAGTGAGATTTAATCCGGCATTACGACAAAGTACATAGACCGCCATCCAACCGCATCTATGCCTAAAAAGTCCACCTTCAGTTATCATCCGAACCCCATTCGCATTAAGTTGCTAAGCAACATACAATTGCATTAAGTATTGTGTGTAATGTAATCGACAACTACATCCTTAGACATAGAATCAATGTTTTATCCCTAGTGGCAACACACATCACAACCTTAGAACTTTCTGTCACTGTCCCAGTGTCAATGAAGGCATGAACCCACTATCGAGCATAAATACTCCCTCTTGGAGTTAAGAGTACAAACTTGGCCAGCTCTACTAATAACGGAGAGCATGCAAGATCATAAACAACACATAAACAATAGATTGATAATCACCATAACATAGTATTCTCTATCCATCGGATCCCGACAAACACAACATATAGTATTACAGATAGATGATCTTGATCATGTTAGGCAGCTCACAAGATCCAACAATGAAGCACAACAAGGAGAAGATGACCATCTAGCTGCTATGGACCCATGGTCCAGAGGTGAACTACTCACTCATCACTCCGGAGGCGATCATGGCGATGAAGAGTCCTCCGGAGATGAATCCCCTCTCCGAGGGTGCCGGAGGCGATCTCCCGAATCCCGAGATGGGATTCGCGGCGGCGGCGTCTCTGGAATGTTTTCCGTATCGTGGCTCTCGGTACTGGGGTTTTCGCCACGGAGGCTTTAAGTAGGCGGAAGGGTAGGTCAGGGGGGCTGACGAGGGCCCACACCATAGGGCGGCGCGGCCCCCTCGCCGCGCGCCCTATGGTGGCGGCGCCTCGTCGCCCACTTCGTTATCTCTTCGGTCTTCTGGCTCCGTGCAAAAATAGGACCCTGGGCGAAGATTTTGTCCAATTCCGAGAATATTTCCTTACTAGGATTTCTGAAACCAAAAACAGCAGAAAAGAATCGTTCTTCATCTTGTTAATAGGTTAGTTCCGTAAAATGCATAAATATGACATATAATGTGCATAAAACATGTAGGTATCATCAATAAAGTAGCATGGAACATAAGAAATTATCGATACGTTGAGACGTACGGGTCCAGCCCCAATTAATTAACTTTCATTAATAATTCTCTTCACGTGTTTTGCGATCTATCTGTAAGCAACTTAATTTTGCAAATAGACACTCCTCCATAGTATGTGAAATGTTGGAAGGTACCCGAGGATTCGGTTAGCCATGGCTTGTGTAAGCAAAGGTTGGGGGAGTGTCATCCATAATGAAACTAAAATACATGTGTAAACAAAAGAGAAGAGAGATGATCTACCTTGCTGGTAGAGATAACGTCCTTCATGGGAGCCGCTCTTGAAAGTCTGGTTGATAAGGTAGTTAGAGTACCCGCTACCATTCGTTGACAACAACAAACACCTCCCAAAACTTTACTTTTATGCTCTCTATATGATTTGAAAACTTAAAAAGCTCTAGCACATGATTTAATCCCTGCTTCCCTGATACGTCTCAAACGTATCTATAATTTCTTATGTTCCATGCTACTTTTATTACAATACTTGAATGTTTTATACACACTTTACAGCATTATTTACATTTTCCGCACTAACCTATTAACAAGATGCCGAAGTGCCGGTTGTTGTTTTCTGCTGTTTTTGGTTTCATAAATCCTAGTAAGGAAATATTCTCGGAATTGGACGAAATCAACGCCCAGGGTCCTATTTTTACACGAAGCTTCAGAAGACCGAAGGGGGACGAAGTGGGGCCACGAGGCGCCACACACGGGCCGGCGGCCGACTAGGGCCGCGCCGCTCACAGGTGGGCCCTCGTGCCGCCACTTGACCTTCCGAGACGTCCGTCGCGAATCCCATCTCTGGGATTCGGATCGCCTCCACCCGCCGAGAGGGAATCATCACCGGAGGGGCTCTACATCATCATGCCCGCCTCCGGATTGCGTGAGTAGTTCATCCTTGGACTATGGGTCCATAGCAGTAGCTAGATGGTTGTCTTCTCCGTTTGTGCTATCATTGTTATAGATCTTGTGAGCTGCCTAACATGATCAAGATCATCTATTTGTAATGCTACATGTTGTGTTTGGCAAGATCTGATGAATATAGAATATTATGTTAAGTTGATTATCAATCTATCATATATGTGTTGTTTATGTTCTTGCATTCTCTCCGTTGCTAGTAGAGGCTCTGGCCAAGTTGATACTTGTAACTCCAAGAGGGAGTAATTATGCTCGATAGTGGGTTCATGCCTCCATTAAATCTGGGACAGTGACAGAAAGTTCTAAGGTTGTGGATGTGTTGTTGCTACTAGGGATAAAACATTGATGCTTTGTCTAAGGATATTTGTGTTGATTACATTACGCACCATACTTAATGCAATTATCTGTTGTTCGCAACTTAATACTGGAAGGGGTTCGGATGATAACCTGAAGGTGGATTATTTAGGCATAGATGCATGCTGGATAGCGGTCTATGTACTTTGTCGTAATGCCCTGATTAAATCACATAGTAATCATCGTTGATATGTATTGAATCTTTATTTGTCAATTGCTCGCCTGTAATTTGTTCACCCAGCATGTTAGTTATCTTATTGGAGAGACACCACTAGTGAACCGTGGACCCCGGTCCATTCTTTTACATCTGAATACATTCTACTGCTTTTACTGTTCTTTGCAAACAAACACCATCTTCCACTCGATACGTTTAATCCTTTGTTTTCAACAAGCCGGTGAGATTGACAACCTCACTGTTACGTTGGGGCAAAGTACTTTGATTGTGTTTTGCAGGTTCCACGTTGGCGCCGGTTTCAACTGGTGTTGCGCCGCACTACACTCCTCCACCAACAACCTTCACGTGCTTCTTGGCTCCTACTGGTTCGATAACCTTGGTTTCTTTCTGAGGGAAAACTTGCTGCTGTGCGCATCACACCTTCCTCTTGGGGTTCCCAACAGACGTGTACATTTACGCGCATCATTCCCTCTGCAAAGGGCCTTTCTTCTACTTTTATGTTGAGTCAGTTTACCTACTTCCTTCCATCTTAGAAGCAAACACTTGTGTCAACTGTGCATTGATTCTTACATACTTGCTTATTTGCATTCATCATATTACTTTGTGTTGACAATTATCCATGAGATATGCATGTTGAAAGTTGAAAGCAACTGCTGAAACTTATATCTTCCTTTGTGTTGCTTCGATGCCTTTACTTTGAATTTATTGCTTTATGAGTTAACTCTTATGCAAGACTTTTGATGCTTGTCTTGAAAGTACTATTCATGAAAAGTTTTGCTATATGTTATCTATTTGTTAGCAACTATAGATCATTGCCTTGAGTCACTTCATTCATCTCATGTGCTTTGCAATAGTATGATTAAGATTATGTTGGTAGCATGTCACTTCAGAAATTATTCTTTTTATCGTTTACCTACTCGAGGACGAGTAGGAACTAAGCTTGGGGATGCTGATACGTCTGCAACGTATCCATAATTTCTGATGTTCCATGCTTGTTTTATGACAATACCTACATGTTTTGCTCACACTTTATAATATTTTTATGCATTTTCCGGAACTAACCTATTAACAAGATGCCACAAGCCAGTTCCTGTTTTCTTTGTTTTTGGTTCCAGGCTGTTCGGGCAATATTCTCGGAATTCGACGAAACGAAGACCCAACATCCTATTTTTCCCGGAAGAGAACACCGAAGGAGAACGGAGAGGGGCCAGGGGGCCACCAGACCATAAGGCGGCGCGGCCCCAGGCCTGGCCGCGCCAGCCTATGGTGAGGGGGGCCCAGGCATCCTCCGACTCCTTCTCTTCGCCTATATAAGCCCTTCCGACCTAAAAACGCGATACCACTTGACGAAACTCCAGAAAGACTCCAGGGGCGCCGCCGCCATCGCGAAACTCCAATTCGGGGGACAGAATCTCTCTTCCGGCACGCCGCCGGGACGGGGAAGTGCCCTCGGAAGCCATCTCCATCGACGCCACCGCCTCCATCATGCTCCGTGAGTAGTTCCCCCATGGACTACGGGTTCTAGATGTAACTAGTTGGTATTCTCTCCCCCATGTACTTCAATACAATGATCTCATGAGCTGCCTTACATGATTGAGATTCATCTGATGTAATCGGTGTTGTGTTTGTTGGGATCCGATGGATTGTTACATTATGATTAGTCTATCTATAAAGTTTGTGAAGTTATTGTTGCTGCAATCTTGTTGTGTTTAATTCTTGTCACTAGGGCCCGAGTGGCATGATCTTAGATTTAAGCTCTATACTTATTGCTTAGATTGTATCTACAAGTTGTTTGCACATGTCTATGTCCGAACCCGAGGCCCCAAAGTGACAGAAATTGGGACAACCGGAGGGGAAGGCGTAGGTATGAGGATCACATGTTTTCACGGAGTGTTAATGCTTTGCTCCGTGCTCTATTAAAAGGAGTACCTTAATTACCAGTAGTTTCCCTGAGGCCCTGCCACCGGCTGGTAGGACAAAAGGTGTTGTACAAGTTTCTCATTGCGAGCACGTATGACTATATATGGAAAACATGCCTACATGATTAATAATCTTGATGTTCTGTCTTAATGCTATTTCAATCCTATCAATTGCCCAACTGTAATTTGTTCACCCAACACTTGTTATTGGAGACTTACCACTAGTGTAGATAGCTGGGAACCCCGGTCCATCTGTCATCATCATATACTCGTTCTACATGTCATTGGAAGTAGTATCAACTATTTTCTGGTGCCATTGCTCTCATATTGCTATTACTGCTGCTGTGTTATCACATTACGCTCTCATATTACGTTACTTTCACATCACCCCGTTACTAGTGCTTTTCCAGGTGCAGCTGAATTGACAACTCGGTTGTTAAGGCTTATAAGTATTCTTTACCTCCCCTTGTGTCGAATCAATAAATTTGGGTTTTACTTCCCTCGAAGACTGTTGCGATCCCCTATACTTGTGGGTCATCAATAACCCATGTTTTACTTCTGTAATTTTTTATTTTGTTGAGTCTTGGAAGTTGTTACCTCTGTAATAACCTCTTCTTATCCTTTTTATTTTGTTTTTGTGCCAAGGATAGCCTCTAATAGGAAGAAGTTAAGATTTGGGGAAGTTGTTATCCTGAAACAGATTCTATGCTGCCACCAAAAAATTAGTATTCTTAGCCAGGACGTCGGATTGATCTGATAATTTGTGAGCATATTCCCCAGGTTGTTATCTAACGTTCATTAGTTTTGCACTTTTCAATTTGAGCAATGGAGGATTTTCTAAAAAATCGATCTTTACCTGTTGTTCTGTTTTGATAGATTTCGGTCACTATTTGCATTTGCCTCTTAATGTTTTTCTTTTTGAGTTGTTTTTAGAGAAATAGCTTTTAAAATAAGTTTCTACAATATCTAATGTTTTAATGTATGTTTGACTTATGTTATAACTGAGCCAAAGTGGACTTATTATTTTGATTGCACTAATGCTGCTAATGAAAATTGTGTGAATTTTTGTATGAAAGAAGTTTTCAAGTGTAGGGAGAGAAGAATGATGTGATGAGATGAAGGATGGAAAAAAACTCAAGCTTGGGGATTCCCATGTCATCCCAAGAAATATCCAAGAGGTACAAGCGTCAAAGCTTGGGGATGCCCAAGGCATTCATCAACAAAAGTATCAGGTCATCTTTCAAGACACTATATTTTTATTGCTTCATATGATATGTGTTGTTCTTGGAGCATTTTTTTGTTTTTTTTTTGTTTTCATTTGTTTTGTTTGTTGTAGCATATGGTTGGATCCTAGCATACTTGTTTTGGAGAATGACACACTCCGTTTTCATTGCATAGAACACTCTAGTTTTCACTCTTATTGTTCTGCGAGTGTTCTCTTTTGCTAGTACTGCGTTTAGCTCTTGTTTTCCACTCGTATTTTTTCAGATCTTGTTAGTTTTCTTTACTATGTTATGGATTGGCTCTCTGGTTTTTATTGATTATTATCTATGAGAGTTGTTTTAAATAAATTGATTGGTGTTGGAGACGAGTAAAATATTTCATATTTATAGTGATGCAAAATGAAGCTTGTTTAGACTGTGGCTTAGACTTTAACATGTCATGTTAGATGTTATTTTCATTATATGCTTAGTATTTATTGTTGTAGCATGACTTGTCTCAAATAGCTGAGAGTGCTTAATGTGCCATTGAAAGAATCATGTGTTGTTTCCATCATACAAAAGCATAATATTGTGGTATTCTCCTTTGATGCTTTAATTGGGTTGACTTGGCACATGCTTACACCATGTTATGACTACAAACCAGTCACCTCAAGCCTCTATGATCATTTAGTTTTTGACTTGTAATATCACTTTATGCTTTGATTAATAATGTTTTATCGCTATGCATGATTATGACCATTATTGCTATCTTAGTTGGTCTCTCCCAATCTTTTGCTAGCTTTCACCTGTACTGAGTATGAGCTCTACTCGTGCATCCAACTTCCAAAAACCAAAGTTTGTCAATTGTGTCCACCATACATACCTATATGTGGTATTTCACCGCCACTTCAAAGTAAATTGCTTGTGTGCTACCTTTAAACCCTTCAAAAATTATTACTTGTTTTGTGTTCATGTTTTAGCTCATGAGAAAGTGTTGGATGCTTTATTATCTCTTTCATGTTTATTTTGGTTTCTCACCTTACTAGCATGCATAATGTTCTAGTCCCTAATATTGCAAAAAGAGCAGGCAAGCGGGTGCCTAACCCACTAAATATTAAATAAACAAATAATCAAATAAATATCCTAACACTATGGGCTTGAGAAATCATGAACTTAGGTTGTTCAAACAAAGGAGAAGAGGAAATTTATTGTTCTCTCTATGGGAGCCGCTCTTGAAGCCATTAAACATTAAAGGATTATAGATCATTTGATGCCATTCGTTGACATAGACATACGTACCTCTCAAAATACATTTTTAACACCTCTATTTTATTCAAAATAAAAAGCTCTAGCACATGAGTAATCTTGCTTCCCTTTACGCTGGGTCTTTCTTTTACTTTTATGTTGAGTCTTCATCTTCTAACTTTATGCACCAATTAAGAGAGCATAGTTTTCATTCTGAGTATAATGTGCATAGTCCCAAAATTTATTATTGATTGATTCATGATTATGTTATTGCTTGTTCTCAAATTATTTATATCTAGTCACCCTTTGAACTTTAAAGGTGTCCTGTTATTTATGTTTTGTTATTCCATGAAGGACAAGCTGAATACCATTTTGCTATGTTTTCTCTATGCTAAAAAATTACAGTGCACTATTATTCATGATCTTTTGTTTGAGTTACTTCTCGTGTTGTAACATAGTTGCTAAGTTCTATTGTTAGAAATATATCTATCATGCCTATGTTTAGAGTACTTTGATCTCAGCTCACAATACTTTTACAATAACTTGATCAAGATTGTGTTGGCTGCATGTCATCTCAAAAATTATTTTTTGTTATCACTTACCTACTCGAGGAAGAGCAGGAGTTAAGCTTGGAGATGCTGATACGTTGCAAACGTACCTATAATTTTTGATGCTCCATGTTTATTTTACACAAATTTCTATATGTTTTGTTTACACTTCGTGGCATTTTTATGCATTTTCTGAAACTAACTTATTAACAAGATGCCACAGTGCCAGTTTCTATTTTCTGATGTTTTTGTATTTTAGAAAAGTTGTACATGAAATATTCTTGGAATTGGACGAAACGAAAGCCGAAGTTCCTATTTGACTGTCACGAAGACCGAGTCTAGAGGGGAGACGGAGAAGAGCCAGGAGGTGGCCACACCACCCCCTAGGCGCGGCCCAACCCAGGGGCCGCCCCTACGTATGGTGTAGGCCCCTCAGACGCCCACCGACCTCGCCCTTCCGCCTATAAATTCATCGGTTCGGGAAAAACCTAAACACCCGAGTCTCCATCCACGAAAAGTTCCGTAGCCGCCGCCATCGTCGACCCTAGCTTGGGAGGGTTCTGAACCTCTTCCCGGCACCCTGCCGGAGAGGGAGATTGATACGTCTCCAACGTATCCATAATTTCTGATGTTCCATGCTTGTTTCATGACAATACCTACATGTTTTGCTCACACTTTATAATGTTTTTATGCGGAACTAACCTATTAACAAGATGCCACAAGTGCCCCTGTTTCTGTTGTTTTTGGTTCCAAAAAGGCTGTTCGGGCAATATTCTCGAAATTCGATGAAACGAAGACCCAATACCTTATTTTTCCGAAGCATCCAACACCGAAGGAGAGTCGAGAGGGGCCAGAGGGCCACTGCACCATAAGGCGGCGCGGCCCCGTGCCTGGCCGCGCCAGCCATGGTGAGGGGGCCCCAGCACCCTCCCCGTCGCCTCTTCGCCTATAAAACCCTTTCGACCTAAAAACGCGATACCGATTGAAGAAACTCCGCAAGACTCTAGGGCGCCGCGCCATCGCGAAACTCCACCCGGGGGACAGATCTCTGTTCCGGCACCCGCCGGATGGGGAAGTGCCCTCGAAGCCATCTCCATCAACGCCACTGCCTCCATCATGCTCCGTGAGTAGTTCCCCATGGACTACGGGTTCTAGCTGTAGCTAGTTGGTATTTTCTCCCCCATGTACTTCAATACAATGATCTCATGAGCTGCCTTACATGATTGAGATTCATCTGATGTAATCGGTGTTGTGTTTGTTGGGATCCGATGGATTGTTACATTATGATTAGTCTATCTATAAGTTTGTGAAGTTATTGTTGCTGCAATCTTGTTGTGTTTAATGCTTGTCACTAGGGCCCGAGTGGCATGATCTTAGATTTAAGCTCTATAATTATTGCTTAGATTGTATCTACAAGTTGTTTGCACATGTCTATGTCCGGAACCCGAGGCCCCAAAGTGACAGAAATTGGGACAACCGGAGGGGAAGGCGTAGGTATGAGGATCACATGTTTTCACGGAGTGTTAATGCTTTGCTCCGGTGCTCTATTAAAAGGAGTACCTTAATTTCCAGTAGATTCCCTAGAGGCCCGGCTGCCACCGGCTGGTAGGACAAAAGATGTTGTACAAGTTTCTCATTGCGAGCACGTATGACTATATATGGAAAACATGCCTACATGATTAATAATCTTGATGTTCTATCTTAATGCTATTTCAATCCTATCAATTGCCCAACTGTAATTTGTTCACCCAACACTTGTTATTGGAGAGTTACCACTAGTGTAGATAGCTGGGAACCCCGGTCCATCTCTCATCATCATATACTCGTTCTACATGTCATTGGAAGTAGTATCAACTATTTTCTGGTGCCATTGCTCTCATATTGCTATTATGCTGCTGTGTTACTGTTACACTGCTCTCATATTACTGCTACTTTCACATCACCCCTGTTACTAGTGCTTTTCCAGGTGCAGCTGCATTGACAACTCAGTTGTTAAGGCTTATAAGTATTCTTTACCTCCCCTTGTGTCGAATCAATAAATTTGGGTTTTACTTCCCTCGAAGACTCTTGCGATCCCCTATACTTGTGGGTTATCAAGACTACTTTCTGGCGCCGTTGCCGGGGAGGCATAGCTCTACTCATAAGTTCGCCTGGGGAGTACACTCTACCTCTCTCTCTTTTTTTGTTTTATTTTATTTTGTTTTGCTTAGTTTAATTTTGTCTAGTTTATTTGTGCTTAGTTTATTTCTGTCTAGTTTTATTTTGCTTAGTTTACTTTTGTCTAGTTTATTTTTGTCTTGTTTTATTTTCCCTATATACCCGAAAATCCATAAAAATTTGAAAAACCTAAAAATTAAAAACTGCTATTATGGGAGAACCTACAACCTATTTGGAGCTTATAGAATTATATAGGGATTTCTATTTTCGTGCCCTCAGGTCCTTAGTTGTACTCAGTTTTCCCCAGCTCCTTAGTTTTTCCTCAGTTTTCCCCAAGCCCTTGTTTGAAACCCGCGAAGCAGCTCAGACGGCAGGATTCCCGTTTAGTTGACCGTTCTGTCACGTGTGGGGCCGCGTCTTGTGGGGCCGTGTGGGCCCGTCGCGTGGGGCTGGTAGAAAGGGACCGCGTGGGACAGGACGAGAAGCGTTTGGTTGCACGTGAGCAGGAGCTGGGTTCTGTCTCTCTCGGCCCCAAATTGGCATTATTAAGTGCACCTTTTTCCCCTCTTTCTCTCTGTCCTTTTCACCAAATTAGTATAAAATCTAGAGAAGCTTGCATTTCTGACTTTCTTCAATTATTTGTGCCTTTTGGCCCTCGTTGTTTGCCCAATATGGCAGCAAATCTAGTACTCCCTCTGGTCCATATCTATGTAGTTAAATCTAGAAGCAAATCTCCAGGATAATGTACGATAAATTCACAGTCATAGTAAATCAAGAAAACTAAGTACGGCCAACAAAATATAGTAGACTAGGGATAGATAATCCCTAGATAATATGGATAGATAATAGGCTGCATACACAGCAGCCAACATAGTAACAGGTTCTTCACAGCACCATCATACTAACATAACAACAAGGGATCCCTAGCTAACAACAAAGGGATCCCAACAACAAACTAGGAGGCAGCAGCAGCAGCACACGTCCAGGACTCCGCCTACCCCATCTGGCTCTGCCTCCACTTGTTGCTCTTGCTCCCCTTGGGAGCCTTGGGCTTGAGCGGAGGCATGCGCCCGGCGGAGATCTCCACCCGCTGCAAGCTGCGGAGGTGCATGCCGAGCGCCCTGTGCTTGGCGCGGAAGGAGTGGACGTTCACCGTCGTGCCGACTTTGGGGAAGGTGTTGCTGATGTTCTCAGCATGCGTGACGAGGCAGTTGAAGTCCGTGGCGCCGAGTCTCCTGGTGCAGAAGGGGCACCTGTACACCTCCTTGGCGAAGTAGGAGATGTACTGGCCGACCTGCAGCCTCCGCAGGACCTGGCGAGTCTTGACGTCCTCCTCCTCTTCGTCGCTGCCGACGTCGCTGCCAGACATCTGATCCATATCAAACAGAAACTAGTGAATGAGTTGCAACGATGACTAACGTACATGATAACAAAGTTAAGAAAAACAGAGTCAGCCTCAGTTAGAGTGGACATGATTATATATCTACAGGGAAGGTGTTAGCGAACTAAAGCTCATGCACAACAGATTTGTACACAGCAATGGTTCGCTGAACCCTCCCTGTAAAAATTTGTGCCCAACCATTCATCATAGGCAAAGAAACAGATTCTAGATCTGAACTAGATCTAAACTTGAACACATTCGAGATTATTTGCAAAATTAAACGGTTGATATCTTTTGATTAGTGCATAAAATAACTGATTGAGATCCCATGATTACTTGCATAAATTAACCGAACAGCCGAACCCCAAATCTTAAACGAAATCAAGAAGTGATCAAAACAAAATGGAATAAAATCGGCGCAAATATTAGCCCAATACTCATCCATCTACAGATCCATCTACACCAGCAAAAATAGGGTTCAAAAAGGAATGGGGAACAAAAAAGGAAGCAAACCGTAGTTACCTCGTTCCATGGGTCCTCCAGGGAGGTGTCGTAGGGGTTCGGGGGCGGGACGTACGGCGCGGGGTCGTAGGGGTCCCATCCCGCCGGGATCTGACTGCCACCGGCGGCAGCAGCCTCCGATGCACCGGCGACGGCGGCGGCGTCGTCGTCCGTAGAGGGGACGGCGCCGAAGATGGAGGCGTCGCGCTTTGAGCCAACCTCGACGATGGGATTGGCATTCTCCTTGTCCATCTCTCCGGCGGAGGAAGAGGAAGAGGGAGAGGGAGAGGGTTTTTTGCTTTGGAGAAGATGATGGGACGTGAGAGAGTTGGCGATGCGTGAGCGAGTGAGAGTGACAGAGAGAGTGCGAGGAGGCGTCTATAAAGGCGAGGGGTGGTTAATGCGACCCGCGTCCTACGCGTGCACAGGTGCACGTCTGCACGTCTTGGACTTCTGCAACGCGACACGCGTCCACGATTGCACGTCTCGACTTCTCCACCGCGACCCGCGTCTACGCGTCAACAATTGCACGTGTCCTCGAGTCTAACCCTGGAAATTTAGATATACTCAGGTATACCCTCGAGTCTTATACTAGCATTTTTTGTGTGCTCAATTTTCCCCTCGAGTGCTAATACTGGCTAGTGCAATATACTCAGTTTTACCCTCAAGTGGCTGGTCAACAGAGAGTCAACAAATGAGATTAACTAGTTAAATGAGTCATTTAATGTGCAAAAAAATCCTAAAAAGAGTGGCACTTACTCATGGAGTCTTTACCACAAATTGCCACTTCTCAAATCATAGATAAATCATAGATAAATCAAGTTTTACCACAAATTGCCACTTCTCAAATCACCTAGTAGCTATGAAGGTGCATGGTTTTCCACAATAAGCCCTTCCCAAAACAGCTTCCCCCAAATCATACTTTGTCTAAATGAGGCCACAATTCTCACACTGATGTATATTGGTATTGCAAATAGTTTGAGGTAGGCCAAGATGGGTTTCATTGTACAAAACAAGCATTTTCCATTTTTTAAATCTCATATTTGAATCCCTTAGTCTATTTACTACTCAGGTGCCCTTGGTTTCTTGATAGTACTCAGTTTTGCCCTCTCTCTTCACAAATTCTCGCAGACGTGCATCATCGCCCTGATTGGTCTAGCCCATGTCACGCGGATCGTGCCCGCCGACCGTTGATCGTATGATATAGGGAACGGGCAGGATAACCCCTCTCTCTCTCTGTTGGCGTTATTTTTCACGCAAAAAATGATAAACCATCACCGATTTGTTGTTACCATTACTTTTCACGCAAAAATGATAAACCATCACCGATTTGTTGTTGCCATTACTTTTCACGCAAAAAAATGATAAACCATCAACAATTTGTTGTAGCCATTACTTTTCACGCAAAAAAATGATAAACCATCAACAATTTGTTGTAGCCATTACTTTTGACGCAAAAAATGATACAGTAAACCATCACCGATTTGTTGTTGCCATTACTTTTCACGCAAAAAATGATAAACCATCACCGATTTGTTGTTGCCATTACTTTTCACGCAAAAAATGATAAACCATCAACAATTTGTTGTAGCCATTACTTTTCACGCAAAAAATGATAAACCATCAACAATTTGTTGTTGCCATTACTTTTCACGCAAAAAATATGATAAACCATGCATCACCGATTTGTTGTTGCCATTACTTTTCACGCAAAAAAATGATAAACCATCAACAATTTGTTGTAGCCATTACTTTTCACGCAAAAAATGATAAACCATCTATCTTTGTATAGAATGATAAACCTATCACGTATGATTTTTGAGGTCATTTAGAGAAGGCAGAAAAAACCTAATTTGTTACAAAAGCTGGTTTCAGTGAGACCTAACCAAGTTTGGCATACATGATGGCATACCTATAACAACAAGGAATATCTAAAAGGGAAAGTTTCAGAAAATTTGAAATTTAGGGTGAAAATGATGCCATACATGATGCTGTTTTTCGAGGTTTTGACCTGAAAATCAATTGGGTATTATAAAGGGAAATAAAATGTTCGAAAAATGTAAAAACGAAACAATCTATCTATCTATGTATAGAAGATCAGCTGTATGAAATTTGAGGTTATTTAGAGAAGGTAGAAAAAATCACCTTGTTAGAAAAGCTGGTTTCAGCGAGACGAAACGGCATGCGCTTAAGCAAAGTGATTTTTTCGAACATCTCCAAATGACTGATGACCCACAAGTATAGGGGATCGCAACAGTCTTCGAGGGAAGTATTACCCAATTTATTGATTCGACACAAGGGGAGACAAAGAATACTTGTAAGCCTTAACAATGAGTTGTCAATTCAGCTGCACCTGGAAACAGACTTGCTCGCAAGAGTTTATCAGTAGTAACAGTTTTATGGCAGTGGAAATAGTGAAATAATAGCAGCGGTGAAATAAAGACAGCAGTAGTGATTATAGTAAACAGCAGGATTAAAATACTGTAGGCACAGGGACGGATTTAACGGGCGTTGCATGGATGAGAGAAACTCATGTAACAATCAAAGCATGGGCATTTGCAGATAATAATAAAACGGTATCCAAGTACTAATCAATCAATAGGCATGTGTTCCATATTTAGTCGTACGTGCTCGCAATGAGAAACTTGCACAACATCTTGTCCTACCAGCCGGTGGCAGCCGGGCCTCTAGGGAAACTACTGGATATTAAGGTACTCCTTTTAATAGAGTACCGGAGCAAAGCATTAACACTCCGTGAACACATGTGATCCTCACATCACTACCATCCCCTCCGGTTGTCCCGATTTCTGTCACTTCGGGGCCATTGGTTCCGGACAGCGACATGTGTATACAACTTGCAGGTAAGATCATAAACAACGAATATCTTCATGAATCAATAACATGTTCAGATCTGAGATCATGGCACTCGGGCCCTAGTGACAAGCATTAAGCATAACAAGTTGCAACAATATCATAAAAGTGACATCTACGGATACTAGGCACTATGCCCTAACAATCTTATGACTATTACATGACCAATCTCATCCAATCCCTACCATCCCCTTCAGCCTACAGCGGGGGAATTACTCACACATGGATGGGGGAAACATTGCTGGTTGATGGAGAGGCGTTGGCGGTGATGGCGGTGAAGATCTCCTCCAATTCCCCGTCCCGGCGGAGTGCCAAACGGAGACTTCTGGCTCCCGCGACGGAGTTTCGCGATGTGGCGGCTCTCTGGAGGGTTTCTGGCGACTTCTTCTCCCGTGCGTTTTTAGGTCGAACCCGATAAGTAGTCCAAAGGGGGGTCGGAGGCCGGCCGAGGGGGCCACACCATAGGGCCGCGCGGGCCCCCGGGCCGCGCCGCCTTATGGTGTGGGGCCCTCGGGCCTCCACCTCCTTCGCCCTTCTGGCTCCGTCAATATTTTGGTAAAATAGGGCCATCTGAAGAAATTCCGAGGATTTTCCCGAAAGTTGGATTTCTGCACAAAAACGAGACACCAGAGCAGTTCTGCTGAAAACAGCGTTAGTCCGTGTTAGTTGTATCCAAAATACACAAATTAGAGGCAAAACAATAGCAAAAGTGTTCGGGAAAGTAGATACGTTTTGGACGTATCAACTCCCCCAAGCTTAGCTTATTGCTTGTCCTCAAGCAATTCAGTTAACAACTGAGCGATAAAAGAACTTTCACGAACACATTTGCTCATATGATGTATATATTCTCATGCTATGGCTAATACTTAAGCAGTTCATAATGAGATACATGCAAATAAGATCATCCAACAGCTATGTCAATCATGGAGAGGTACCAACAATTAATAATAAGCACCATGAATCATGTATATAAGCAAGATTGCAATGTTCATAAGAGAATATGATAAAGTGGTATCTCGCTTGCCGTATTTGATCGGCAAAACATAAATGCCGAGGCACCTCTTGAGTTCATAGAAAGACTAGAATTAGTGATTGTCAAAGATAAAAGCATCAAAGTTATACCACAATTAATCATATTTTGAGACAAGCATATTATACTAAGAATGACAGTTGTGCTCTCAAGATAGTGCTCAAAGAAAGAATGGAGACACAACATAAAAAGTAAAAGATTGACCCTTCACAGAGGGAAGCAGGGATTAACATGCGCTAGAGCTTTTCATTTGTAAAGCAGGAGTAAAATTATTTTGAGAGGTGTTTGTTGTTGTCAACGAATGGTAATGGGTACACTAACTACCTCATCAACCGGACTCACAAGAGCGGCTCCCATTTATTTATTTTTGGTGGCACTCCTTCCAACCTTTCTTTCACAAACCATGGCTAACCGAATCCTCGGGTGCCTGCCATCAATCACATACCATGAAGGAGTGCCTTTTTATTTAAGTTTTATTATGATGATGACACTCCCCCAACCTTTGCTTACACAAGCCATGGCTAACCGAATCCTTCGGGTGCCGTCCAACAATCACAAACCATGGAGGAGTGTCTATTTAAGTTAATTAATTTGGGACTGGGAATCCCATTGCCAGCTCTTTTTGCAAAATTATTGGATAAGCGGATGTGCCACTAGTCCATATGAGAGTCCGTCAAAAGTAAATGACAAGGTCGAAAGCTAAACACCACATACTTCCTCATGAGCTATGAAACATTAACACAAATTGAGAAGCATTTTGAAGGTTTTAAAGGTAGCGCATGAGAATTTACTTGGAATGGTTTGAAATGCCATGCATAGGTATTTATGGTGGACACTTATGGAACAACTTGGTTTTCAGGTGTTTGGAAGCACGAGCGGCGTCACCGCTCAGTACAAGTGAAGGCTAGCAAAAGACTAGGGAGCGACAAATCAAGAGAGCAGTAACTGTCATAATCATGCTTGCGGCAAAATAAATTAACGGAGGCATAAAAGTGATACAAGAACTCTGAAGCAATATAAATCATCGAGGCTTAATTGACTTTTTGTTCAGTCATATGCATGCGTGAGCATGTGCCAAGTCGATATAAATGAATTATTCAGAGGAGGATACCACAATGCCATACTTACTTATGAATAAAACAATGCAAGCAAACATCCATGACATGCTACTCATATTAATAGATTGGAACTAAACATGAGAGATCATGAGCTACTAGACTTTCTCAAATAACATATACCTCACATGAACCAACTAAGCATGCTCATATGGATGAGTATATGTACAAAAATGAAAGCAAATAGAGTTCATACCAGCCTCTCACCACAATCAGATTGTCGTAGATCGTCATTATTGCCTTTTCACTTGTGTAGCTTGGATAATATGAAATGAAAACCACGCTCCAGCCACCGAAGACCATTGAACTCATGATGAACTTTACAAACCAAAGAAGAACAGCAAATATTTTTGGTGTTTTCGAATTAGAAATAAGAACGAAAGAAAACAAGCAAACAAAGCAAAATCTTTTTGGGTTTTCTCATAGCAAACTAACGATAGCAAATAAAGCAAACTAAGAGCAAGGAACCAAATAAACAAATGGTGAAGAGAAACAACAGAAATATTTTTGGTCTTTTTGTGTTTTAGGAAAGAAACAAAGTGAAAACAAAAGAATGCAAACTAACAGAAACACAGAAAAGCAGGATGACAGAAATCTGCCAAATCCTGACAGCAGTACAGAAATCGAATTTAACAAAAATCTTCCATTGCTCAGACCAAAAAGTGTTCAACTAATGAAAGTTAGATAACAACCTGGGGAACATGCTCAAAAATTGGCAACTCAAAATAACGTTCTGGCTGTGCGTACGAATTTTTTTAGTAACAGCACAGAATCTGTTTTTGGACAGCACTTCCCCAAATATCATCTCCCTCTCATTAGAAAACCACTCTAGAGACTAAACAAGTATGTACAAGTATCCAGCAACCATAATATGCAAAGAATGAGTGATGCCGGTATACCTCCCCCAAGCTTAGGCTTTTGGCCTAAGTGGAGTTCATTCCCACGGTCCCCATGAAGTGGTGTCTTCGTAATATGACGAAGAACGACCCGGTTCCATGTATGTGCTGGAGGAAACGTCGGGGTACGTGACGGTGTAGTCGTAGGAGGGCTCGGCGTTCTCGGAGTCATGTTGCTGGTGGAATTCTTGTATCTTCATATGCTCTTCCACCACCTCCTTTGTTAGCGACCATGATTGCCTGTCAATATTAAACAAACCCTGCTGGGGAAGAGGGATTTCTTTCTCATTCCCATCAGCAAACAACATTTTATAGACAATATTATCTATGGTGGAGTTAGTAGTAACAAAATGATGGCTCTTCATAGCAGCAATATCTAGCTTCCTAGGGGTTAATGGTACATCATTAGAATCAAGAGGAATATCTAGATGTGTTAGAATGCGTGATGCAATAGTTCCTCCAAAAATAGGCCCCCTGCTAGACAAGCGGCGAGCAATAAGAGAACCAAGATGATAAGGTGTCTCTCCAGTAAGTGCAACATTCAAGAAAGCAAGATGGTAGCTAGAAATGTTACTAGTATTTTCTCTACCCAAAATGCTAGTACCAACGTAATATGCGAAATACTTAATAGCGGGGAGTTGAATGTTTCTTATCTTCCCTCGCTGGATGGTGCGGCAATCATCCCCGGTGATCCCTCGGTATAGCTCCAACAAGTCCCGGGGGTTGTCATCAATCCTTCTTGCTGTACCTACAGGGGCAATACCCAATGCAAAACAAAATTCCTCCAATTTCATGGTAACAGGAATATCATAAATCTTGAATGCGACTGTCGGCTCATATTCCGTGTTGTGGAACTTGAAGCTCTCAACGAAAATCTTGGTGAGCCTGTAATATTGTCCCCTCTCGTCTCCCACGTAGGTGGCTAGGCCTGCCCTGTTGACGAGGGTGAAGAAGTCATCCAATAACCCTGCATTGGTTAGAAACTCATAACAAGGGAAGGATGAAGCATTAGGGGCCCCATGGTCCTCCTCGGGCGCGAAGCTAGGCGCGATGACATCCTCATTATAGGATCGCCTAATTTGAGTAGACGCCCTTGAGGGCCTACCGGTGCTGGTTGTTGCTTTCTTGAACAACTCTCCAAACTTGAATTTCTTCATCTTCCCCTTCTGAAATTTTCAACAATCATTATAAAATTTGATTTCAAGGTGTGTAATTGAAGGGAACTACTATAGGAACTTGCTAGAGTGCTAAACATGCATCAAAACTAATTTCTACCACTTAGAACAAGCATGCAAGCTCACTAAACATGTTATCTACAGCAGCAAAATATTCAAGATATACTCAACCAAATGAAATTCTAATTGGACAATCAAAGGAGTCACATACCAAGGAGTAAATGTGCCAAATTTCAGACAGAAATCTGGGCTGAGCAAGGAGATCGAAAAATCGCGAGTTCTTGAGCAGAAACACGAGTGAGAGAAACTTGGTACGAGCTTTTTCGGGAGAGAGAAGGTGCTGGGAGGAAGAGATGGTGTAGTGGGGCAAGGGGTGGCCCACACCACATGGTGGCGCGGCCCCCTTGCTGGCCGCGCCAGCCTATGGTGTGGCACCCCCTGGTGCCCCACAGGTCATCCTCTGGTGCTCCCAGGTGCCTCGTCGAAAAATAGGACCAACGGTGTAATTTTTGTAATTTTTAGAGAACTTCGAAAAATGCACATTTCTGGGTATTAAATTAATGATTACTGCGCAGGAAAATGATTTCTAAAATCTTAAATGACTAAAGCATATTGCAAAACAAAAGTGCTACAGCAAATAAAATAAGTGAAGGGAGAAAGAAAGAAAGAAGTGTTGTTTAGCTCTTTTATGCAATAAAATATACTTGTTAACAAGGTTGATCAAGTCTTGCTATCAAATAAATTTTATATGACATAAGAAGAAATAAACCTCAAATCAATCATGTTACCTTATATTGAATTGATATGGATCCAATCACAAGAGTTTGATATTCTTCTTTAGGCTCATATATAGGACAATCAATGGATCCCACTTTGATAGTTTTCACATTAAAAATTGTATTGACTCCACATACTTTATCAATCCTCTTGGGAAAATAGACAGTGTGTTCCTTATCATCAACATTGAAAGTAACCATGCCTTTATTGCAATCAATAACAGCCCCTGCAGTATTAAGAAAGGGTCTTCCAAGAATAATGGACATATTATCATCTTCAGGCATTTCCAACACAACAAAATCAGTTAATATCAAGCAATGCTGAGTAACTTGAACAGGAACATTTTCACATAAACCAACAGGAATAGCAGTAGATTTATCAGCCATTTGCAAAGATATATCAGTTGGTATCAATTTATCTAAATCAAGTCTCTTATAAAGAGAAAAAGGCATTACACTAACACCTGCTCCCAAATCACATAGAGCAGTTCTAACATAATTATTCTTGATGGAACAAGGAATAGTCGGTATACCTGGGTCGCCCAACTTCTTTGGAATCTTACCATTGAAGGAGTAATTAGCGAGCATAGTAGAAATTTCCTCATTGGGGACTTTCCTTTTGTTAGTAACAATATCTTTCATATACTTTGAATAAGGAGGCAATTTAATAGCATCAGTCAAAGGGATTTGCAAAAATAAAGGTTTCATCCAATCACAAAATTTATTATAATGTTCCTCCTCCTTTGATTTTAGTTTCTTAGCAGGAAAAGGCATTTGCTTTTGAACCCAAGGTTCTCTTTCATTACCATGCTTCTCAGTAATAAAGTCTTCTTTAGTGTACTTTTTATTTTTAGCATGCTTTTCAGGTTCTTTTTCAATTTCTTCTTTATCAGGAGTATCATTCTTATCATTATCTTCCTCATGTTCATTACCACTTTCAGTTTCAGCATCAGAAATAGAAATACTATTAGGATCATTAACAGGTTCAGAGGATTCTACAACATTCTTATGTTTCTTTTTCTTTTTCTTAGATGGAGCACTAGTTTTAATTGGTTGAGAATCTTGTTCAACTCTTTTGGGATGCCCTTCAGGATATAGAGGATCCTGGGTAGAAGCACCACCTCTAGTTGTTACTTCACAAGCATGTTTTTCTTTAGAATTATTTCCCAACAAGTCATTTTGCACTTTAGTAAGTTGATCAATTTGAGTTTGAACCATTTGAAAATGTTTAACAAGTATCTTAACATCATTGGAGGTTCTCTCCACAATACCATGCAATTCACTAATAGCTCGGGAATTTTCCATTAAATGATTCTCTACTCTCATATTAAAGTTTTCTTGCTTAACAATATAATTATCAAATTCATCTAAACATTGAGCAGGAGATTTTGAATACGGAATATCTTCCCTAGTAAAGTGTTGAAGCGAGTGTACCTCAATCATGGATGAAGGGGGAATTGTCTCACATATATCTTCTATAGGAGGTAAATTCTTCACATCTTCAGGTTTAATACCCTTCTCTTTAAGAGACTTCTTGGCTTCCCTCATATCTTCATCATTCAATTTAATCATACCCCTCTTCTTCACTATCGGTGTCGGGGTTGGTTCAGGTGTAGACCAATCATCATGATTCCGGCCTATTTTAGCCAATAATTCTTCAGCGTCGTCTGGAGTTCTTTTCCTGAAAACACAACCAGCACAACTATCCAGGTATGCCCTAGACTCAATAGTTAGTCCACTATAAAATATATCAAGTAAATCATGCTTTTCTAAATCATGGTCAGGCTGAGCTCTAATAAGAGAGCAAAATCTCGCCCAAGCCTCAGGCAATTTCTCTCCATCTTCCTGGTCAAAATTATAAATTCTCTGCAAAGCAGCATGTTGAGCACTAGCAGGAAAGTATTTTCGAAAGAAAACATCACGCAAGTCAGTTGGACTTTTAATAGAACCAGGAGGCAAATTATTATACCAAGTTTTAGCATCATCCTTTAATGAGAATGGAAAAATTTTAGCGACAAAATAAGTACGCATCTTGACATCATCAGAAAACACACCACTAAGAGTAGATAACTCAGTCAGATGTTCAACAGCACTTTCTTTTTCAGTACCACAAAAGGGTGTTTTCTCAACAATAGCTATATGAGATAGATCAAGAGAAAAATCATAATCTTTATCCCTAATGTTTATAGGAGATGTGGCAAATTTAGGATCAGGAGATGGTGTATATCTAACAGCATGTTCTGCAAGCAACTTTTTAATTTTTCTTGCATCAGTAGTAGCCTTGCATTTTTCAATAAAATCATTATCAAGCTCTACATAATCTTCATCAAGATCATCACTAGAATATTCAACAGACTCAGGTGAATTAACAGGTGTAGCAGCATTAGGAGTTTCAGTATTTTCAATTTGTCTAGACTTAGCAATTGTAGCATCTAGAAAAGATCCCAATGAACCACTATCATCAAGCACAGCAGAAACATTATCAATATTATGAGAATTTTCAGATTCAGCAGAAGTACCAGCACGCGAAGCATGTGGCGGTGAAACAAGTTTATCAATCACAGATGGTGAATCAAGAGCAGCAGAGGTACTCAGAGTTGTACCTTTTCTTGTAGTGGATGGTAATATGGCGATCTTAGTATCGCGAGGTTTACCCATGATGGAGAATTTGCAGCGAACAATATCAATCCAAGTGAACTTCCAAATAAAGCTATGCTCCCCAACGGCGCCAGAAAATAGTCTTGATGACCCACAAGTATAGGGGATCGCAACAGTCTTCGAGGGAAGTATTACCCAATTTATTGATTCGACACAAGGGGAGACAAAGAATACTTGTAAGCCTTAACAACGGAGTTGTCAATTCAGCTGCACCTGGAAACAGACTTGCTCGCAAGAGTTTATCAGTAGTAACAGTTTTATGGCAGTGGAAATAGTGAAATAATAGCAGCGGTGAAATAAAGACAGCAGTAGTGATTATAGTAAACAGCAGGATTAAAATATTGTAGGCACAGGGACGGATTTAACGGGCGTTGCATGGATGAGAGAAACTCATGTAACAATCAAAGCATGGGCATTTGCAGATAATAATAAAACGGTATCCAAGTACTAATCAATCAATAGGCATGTGTTCCATATTTAGTCGTACGTGCTCGCAATGAGAAACTTGCACAACATCTTTTGTCCTACCAGCCGGTGGCAGCCGGCCTCTAGGGAAACTACTGGATATTAAGGTACTCCTTTTAATAGAGTACCGGAGCAAAGCATTAACACTCCGTGAACACATGTGATCCTCACATCACTACCATCCCCTCCGGTTGTCCCGATTTCTGTCACTTCGGGGCCATTGGTTCCGGACAGCGACATGTGTATACAACTTGCAGGTAAGATCATAAACAACGAATATCTTCATGAATCAATAACATGTTCAGATCTGAGATCATGGCACTCGGGCCCTAGTGACAAGCATTAAGCATAACAAGTTGCAACAATATCATAAAAGTGACATCTACGGATACTAGGCACTATGCCCTAACAATCTTATGACTATTACATGACCAATCTCATCCAATCCCTACCATCCCCTTCAGCCTACAGCGGGGGAATTACTCACACATGGATGGGGGAAACATTGCTGGTTGATGGAGAGGCGTTGGCGGTGATGGCGGTGAAGATCTCCTCCAATTCCCCGTCCCGGCGGAGTGCCAGAACGGAGACTTCTGGCTCCCGCGATGGAGTTTCGCGATGTGGCGGCTCTCTGGAGGGTTTCTGGCGACTTCGACTTCTCCCCGTGCGTTTTTAGGTCGAACCCGATAAGTAGTCCAAAGGGGTCGGAGGCCGGCCGAGGGGGCCACACCATAGGGCCGCGCGGGCCCCCCCCGCGCCGCCTTATGGTGTGGGGCCCTCGGGCCTCCACCTCCTTCGCCCTTCTCGTCCGTCAATATTTTGGTAAAATAGGGCCATCTGAAGAAATTCCGAGGATTTTCCCGAAAGTTGGATTTCTGCACAAAAACGAGACACCAGAGCAGTTCTGCTGAAAACAGCGTTAGTCCGTGTTAGTTGTATCCAAAATACACAAATTAGAGGCAAAACAATAGCAAAAGTGTTCGGGAAAGTAGATACGTTTTCCAAATGACCCCAAATTTTCCATACATGATGCCATACGTGTAACAACAAGGAACCCTATCTAAAAAGTGTCAAAAAAGTTTGCCCAACCGTATAGCTCTATCAAAAAGAACCTCACCATGGCGCTAGTATAATTTTGGGATAGTTACAAACTTTCGTTACCTAACCTTCAACATGAAACTTGTTTCAAATTCATTTTGGCCTACAAGAAACAAATCCCAACTTGATTCGAGCACCACAGCCTCCAAACGATGCCGATGCCGATATCGGCATGGTCAGAACGGCTATGCTCGCCGCCACTGCTAGGTCAACGTCGGGATGCACCCTCAATCCCGTCCCCTCATTCGATCACTGACACACCAGAGATACCGCCGAGGCCAATGCCGAACGTACATGCTGATGCCAATGCCGAACATGCATGCACGCCGCTGTGGGCACGGCCACGCCGACCCGCTATGCTGGACGCCACAGACCGCCGCGAGGTCTTTCCCTTCGCCACCACACTCTCCTAGCACCCACCTATACACGCCAGAAAGGAGAGACACTAGTTTTCTCTACATTGCTCGCGTTCGTGTCCGACACGGTCAGTCAAAGTTTTGAGGTGGTCGTCGATGTCGTCGACCATTTCTTCTCTTCTTTGCATGGTTAAACGCGTCTAGTTCATATCTATCTAATGCGTCTGGTCTCGCCTCATGCAGTTCTTTGTGGACGTCGATCTCATCTCGGCACCCCGCATGCCACCTCCTCCGTGCCATCGCTGTAGAGCTCCGTTTAAAAATCTAATCCTACCCGTGTATTGCCCCTTGTATCAGCGTCATGGCCCCACTTGTCATTTGATATACCGAAGCCCCACTCGTTCGCGTTTTGGTCAGGGATACAGCGATGCTTACGGTCAAACAAAGATGGATGGTCTGACGTGTCTTTGCAGGCTCTACATGGCCCCACTAGTCAGAAGATAACGGTCAACCGTCGGGCAACCGGCCGTTACATCACGTGTGATGGTTTCAGACAAACGTTTGGGTAAAACTGAGGAAAAACTAAGAAGCTGGGGAAAACTGAGCACAACTAAGGACCCGAGGGCACGAAAATAGAAATCCCAATTATATAATAATTATAGAGAATCAAGAAAGGGAAAAGTTATGAGTGTTGTGATAGAAAAATTAAATACAATTGCTAAAATCTTGCTTAAACGCCATGATATAAACTGTTGCTCTCAACAGGATACTAAACATCTTAAATTTCAATGTTGCTTTAGTAAAGAAGTTTTAATTATGAACTATAATTGGAATAGCTATATTCATTTTGGGTTCGAAGAGGTAGAACAATTTGTCTTATTTATGGGAGCCTCTGAGATAGAATCATTCATGTCTAAAAATTATGAAACTTGTGCTGTTTGTAAGGACCTTAAAGATTATGTCTCTTCTATCCTTAATTTTTGCATAGAAAGCTACAGTGATAATCCTTATATCATTGATTATAAAGAGAGACTCATTAATGCACAAGAATGCACTCACAATTTGCAGGAACCCGTGGAAGAAGAAATTGATGAACCTGAAAGCTCATTGGATGAAAAAGAGGAGGAAATTGATGAACCTGAAAGCTCATTGGATGAAAAAGAAGAGGAGAGTAACGAACAAAAGGAGGAAGAATGGATTAGCTACCCATGCCAACCTTCTAATGAGAGTAACTCTTTATCTCTTACACTATTTGATTGTCCTCCATGCTTACCGAAAGAGGATGAATGTTATGTTCCTGTGGATTCTCTTGAAATATTCCCTATGAGTAAAACTTGTGAGAATAATTATGCTACTGTTATTCATGATAATCCATGCTACTTTGATAAATCTTATGATAATGCTTTGTTTGTGCCTGATGTCGAAATGCATGGTACTAAAGAGTTTTGCTTAGCAAATGTTTATGATAAATCTCTAGATGATGGTCCTATGTTACTTGACAATATTAATTGTACTACTAATGAAAATGGGATTGGAGAGTTCTTGACTTTATCTATGAGTCCCATATCTTTTGAGATTGATCAATCATCTTGTTATATTATTGATAAAAGTGGGTTTGAAAGTTTTAATCCTATTATTTCTGAGCTTGATAAAAATTATGTGTTTGTGAATCATGAAAAGCATGCTTTATGTGATAGTTATGTTGTTGAGTTTATCCATGAAGCTACTGAAAATTATTATAAGAGAGGAAAATATGGTTGTAGAAATTTTCATGGTACTAAAACACCTCTCTATATGCTGAAAATTTTGAAGTTACTCTTGTTTTATCTTCTTATGCTTGTCACTTTGTTCTTCATGAATTTATTTGTATACAAGATTCCTATGCATAGGAAGTGGGTTAGACTTAAATGTGTTTTGAACTTGCTTTTAGATTCTCTCTTTTGCTTCAACTCTCATCCTTATGTGAGCATCATTAAAATTGTTGAACCCATCTTAATGGCTATAAAGAAAGCACTTCTTGGGAGATAACCCATGTGTTATTTTGCTACTGTTTTGTTGTGTCTTGGAAGTTGTTACTACTGTAGCAACCTCTCCTTATCTTTATTTTATTGCAATGTTGTGCCAAGTGAAGTCTCTAATAGAAGGTTGATACTAGATTTGGATTTCTGCGCAGAAACAGATTTCTATCTGTCACGAATATGGTCAGATTTCTCTGTAGGTAACTCAGAAAAATCTGCCAATTTACGTGCGTGATCCTAAGATATGTACGCAACTTTCATTAGTTTTAAGTTTTCTGATTTGAGCAATGGAAGTACCATTTTAAAATTCGTGTTTACTGGTTGTTCTGTTTTGGCAGATTATGTCTCTGTTTTTTTGCATTGTCTCTTGTGGACTTTAAGTGAGGATTTCTAGACGTGGAGAGCTGTAGCTAATGTTTTATTGAGTTCTTGCAATGTGTCACTACAGGGCCAAGGTGGATTAAAGTTTTTTGAGTACTAACCCCTCTAATGAAGTTTATGAGAAGTTTGGTGTGAAAGAAGTTTTCAAGGGTCAAGAGAGGAGGATGATATATGATCAAGAAGAGTGAAAAGTCTAAGCTTGGGGATGCCCCGTGGTTCATCCCTGCATATTTCAAGGAGACTCAAGCTTCTAAGCTTGGGGATGCCCAAGGCATCCCCTTCTTCATCAACTTATCAGTTTCTTCTATTGAAACTATATTTTTATTCGGTCACATCATATGTGCTTTACTTGGAGCGTCTGTGTGTTTTTATTTTTGTTTATGTTTGAATAAATTCGGATCCTAGCAATCCTTGTGTGGGAGAGAGACACGCTCCGCTTTTTCATATGAACACTGGTGTTCTTCGTTTTACTTTTATTGTTCATGGTGGAGTTGAAAACCGCTGCACTTATTGTTATTTGGTTGGAAACAGAAAATGCTTCATATTGTCTTGGATAATTTGATACTTGGCAATTGTTTTGAGCTCTCAAGTAGATCATGCTCTTGCATCATGTAGTTTAAACCTATTAGTGGAGAACTACCGTAGAACTTGTTGAAATTGGTTTGCATGATTGGTCTCTCTAAGGTCTAGATATTTTCTGGTAAAAGTGTTTGAGCAACAAGGAAGACAATGTAGAGTTTTATAATGCTTGCAATTTGTTCTTATGTAAGTTTTGCTGTACCGGTTCATACTTGTGTTTGCTTCAAACAACCTTGCTAGCCAAAGCCTTGTACTGAGAGGGAATGCTTCTCGTGCATCCAAAACCTTGAGCCAAAAACCTATGCCATGTGTGTCCACCATATCTACCTACTATGTGGTATTTCCTGCCATTCCAAGCAAATACTTCATGTGCTACCTTTAAACAATTCAAAATTTACTATCTCTTATTTGTGTCAATGTTTTATAGCTCATGAGGAAGTATGTGGTGTTTTATCTTTCGATCTTGTCATTTACTTTTGACAGACTTTCACAATGGACTAGTGGCTTCATCCGCTTATCCAATAATTTTGCAAAAAGAGCTGGCAATGGGGTTCCCAGCCCCAATTAATTAACTTTCATTAATAATTCTCTTCACGTGTTTTGCCGATTCATCAGTAAGCAACTTAATTTTGCAAATAGACACTCCTCCATGGTATGTGAATGTTGGAAGACACCCGAGGATTCGGTTAGCCATGGCTTGTGTAAGCAAAAGGTTGGGGGGAGTGTCATCTAATAAATAAAACTAAAATACATGTGTAAACAAAAGAGAAGAGGGATGATCTACTTTGCTGGTAGAGATAACGTCCTTCATGGGAGCCGCTCTTGAAAGTCTGGTTGATGAGGTAGTTAGAGTGCCCACTACCATTCGTTGACAACAACAAACACCTCTCAAAATTTTACTTTTATGCTCTCTATATGATTTCAAAACTTGAAAAGCTCTAGCACATGATTTTATCCGTGCTTCCCTCTGCGAAGGGCCATTCTTTTTTTTATGTTGAATCAGTTTACCTACTTCCTTCCATCTTAGAAGCAAACACTTGTGTCAACTGTGCATTGATTCTTACATACTTGCTTATTTGCATTCATCATATTACTTTGTGTTGACAATTATCCGTGAGATATGCATGTTGAAAGTTGAAAGCAACCGCTGAAACTTATATCTTCCTTTGTGTTGCTTCGATGCCTTTACTTTGAATTTATTGCTTTATGAGTTAACTCTTATGCAAGACTTTTGATGCTTGTCTTGAAAGTACTATTCATGAAAAGTTTTGCTATATGTTATCTATTTGTTAGCAACTATAGATCATTGCCTTGAGTCACTTCGTTCATCTCATATGATTTGCAATAGTATGATTAAGATTATGTTGGTAGCATGTCACTTCAGAAATTATTCTTTTTACCGTTTACCTACTCGAGGACGAGTAGGAACTAAGCTTGGGGATGCTGATACGTCTCCAATGTATCCATAATTTCTTATGTTCCATGCTTGTTTTATGACAATACCTACATGTTTTGCTCACACTTTATAATGTTTTTATGCGTTTTCCGGAACTAACCTATTAACAAGATGCCACAGTGTTCCTGTTTTCTGTTGTTTTTGGTTCCAGAAAGGCTGTTCGGGCAATATTCTCGGAATTCGACGAAACGAAGACCCAATACCTTATTTTTCCCGAAGCATCCAGAACCAAGGAGAGTCTGAGAGGGGCCGAGGGCCACTGCACCATAAGGCGCGGCCTGTGCCCGGCCGCGCCGGCCCATGGTGAGGGGGTCCCAGGCACCTCCTACATCGCCTTCGCCTATAAAACCCCTTTCGACCTAAAAACGCGATACCGATTGACAAAACTCCAGAAAGACTGGGGCGCCGCGCCATCGCGAAACTCCAATTCGGGGGACAGACTCTGCTCCGGCACTCGCCGGGACGGGAAGTGCCCTCGAAGCCACCTCCATCAACGCCACCGCCTCCATCATGCTCCGTGAGTAGTTCCCCCATGGACTACGGGTTCTAGCTGTAGCTAGTTGGTATTCTCTCCCCATGTACTTCAATACAATGATCTCATGAGCTGCCTTACATGATTGAGATTCATCTGATGTAATCGGTGTTGTGTTTGTTGGGATCCGATGGATTGTTACATTATGATTAGTCTATCTATAAAGTTTGTGAAGTTATTGTTGCTGCAATCTTGTTGTGTTTAATGCTTGTCACTAGGGCCCGAGTGGCATGATCTTAGATTTAAGCTCTATAATTATTGCTTAGATTGTATCTACAAGTTGTTTGCACATGTCTATGTCCGGAACCCGAGGCCCCAAAGTGACAGAAATTGGGACAACCGGAGGGGAAGGCGTAGGTATGAGGATCACATGTTTTCACGGAGTGTTAATGCTTTGCTCCGTGCTCTATTAAAAGGAGTACCTTAATTTCCAGTAGATTCCCTAGAGGCCTGCCACCGGCTGGTAGGACAAAAGATGTTGTACAAGTTTCTCATTGCGAGCACGTATGACTATATATGGAAAACATGCCTACATGATTAATAATCTTGATGTTCTGTCTTAATGCTATTTCAATCCTATCAATTGCCCAACTGTAATTTGTTCACCCAACACTTGCTATTGGAGAGTTACCACTAGTGTAGATAGCTGGGAACCCCGGTCCATCTCTCATCATCATATACTCGTTCTACATGTCATTGGAAGTAGTATCAACTATTTTCTGGTGCCATTGCTCTCATATTGTTATTACTGCTGCTGTGTTACTGTTACTACCGCTCTCATATTACGCTACTTTCACATCACCCCCGTTACTAGTGCTTTTCCAGGTGCAGAATTGACAACTCAGTTGTTAAGGCTTATAAGTATTCTTTACCTCCCCTTGTGTCGAATCAATAAATTTGGGTTTTACTTCCCTCGAAGATTGTTGCGATCCCCTATACTTGTGGGTTATCAGAGATCATCACCGGAGGCCTCTTCATCGCCATGCCCGCCTCCAAAGTGATGCGTGAGTAGTTCATCTCTGGACTACGGGTCCATAGCAGTAGCTAGATGGTTGTCTTATCCTCATTATTCTTCATGTTTAGATCTTGTGAGCTGTCCATCATGATCAAGATCATCTTTATGTAATGCTACATGTTGTGTTTGCTGGGATCCGATGAATATTGAATACTATGGTTGAGTTTATTATATATATGTTTATATGTTATTTGTGATCTTGCATGCTCTCCGTTGCTAGTAGATGCTTTGGCCAAGTATGTGCTTGTGACTCCAAGAGGGAGTATTTATGCTCGATAGTGGGTTCATGGCTCTAGTAATCTAGGAGAGTGACAATAACTTCTAAGGTTGTAGATGTGTTGTTGCTGCTAGGGAGAAAACATCAATGCTTTATCTAAGGATAATTCTATTGTTTAGTTTACACACTTTACTTAATGCAATAATCTGTTGCTTGCAGCTTAATGCAGAAAGGGGTGCGGATGCTAACCTGAAGGTAGATTATTAGTCATAGATGCAATTGGATTACGGTCTATGAATCTTGTTATAATACCCAAATGAATCTCGTAATCATCTTGTCATGTATGGTCTTTATTCTATCAATTGCCCACCTGTGTAATTTGTTTACCGAGCATGTTATTTATCTTTATGGAGAGACACCTTAAGTGAACTGTGGACCCCGGTCCTTTTTTTTACACTGATAAAACCATCTACTACAAAGCACTGTTCTCTTTATTTCACTGCAAACAAACATCTCTTTTCACACTATACGTCTAATCTTCTGTTTTTAGCAAAACTACTAAGATTGACAACCTCACTGTAAATTGGGGTAAAGTATTTTGGTTGTCTTGTGTGCAGGTTCCACGTTGTTGATGACACCGGTAGTTCGCCCTGCCAAAGTCAGCCAGCAACACCTTCAGAAGTGATTTTATTTCTCTTACTGGTCGATTAAATCTTGGTTTCTTACTTAGGGAAATCTTGCTGTTGTGCTCATCATACCATTCTCTTGGGGTTTCTCAACTGCGTGCTCTGCCCAACATCAACCGCTGGCACACCTAATATGGTGGTGCGTCGGGGGTATTTTTTCATCAAAATCTAAAAGCTGGAAAAACTCATATTTCTGTTTTGAATTTGACAAATCCAAAAAGTTTCTAAATGAACATATGTGGATAAAGTTCTTCATTGGAGGTCGTATGCAACCAGAAATCCCATTTTACAGAAACATGACGTCATTTTGTATAATATATCAAAAATCATGTTTTAAAATTTTGGTTAGAACTAGATGACATAATACATGGGCATCTCGAACGATTTTAATTTTTGAAACTTCTATAATTTTCTTTTATTTTTTCAAAAACTGAAAAGGCGATCCGGGGGGGGTGATAACCCACAAGTATAGGGGATCGCAACAGTCTTCGAGGGAAGTAAAACCAAAATTTATTGATTCGACACAAGGGAGGTAAAGAATACTTATAAGCCTTAACAACCGAGTTGTCAATTCACCGCACGGAAAAGCACTAGTAATGGGGGTGATGTGAAGGCAGTAATATGAGAGCAATAGTAATAGTAACACAGCAGTAGCAGTAATATGAGAGCAATGGCACTTAAAATAGTTGACACTACTTCCAATGACATGTAGAACGAGTATATGATAATGAGAGATGGACCGGGGTTCCCTATCTACACTAGTGGTAACTCTCCAATAACAAGTGTTGGATGAACAAATTACAGTTGGGCAATTGATAGGATTGAAATAGCATTAAGACAGAACATCAAGTCTATTAATCATGTAGGCATGTTTTCCATATATAGTCATACGTGCTCGCAATGAGAAACTTGTACAACATCTTTTGTCCTACCAGCCGGTGGCAGCCGGGCCTCTAGGGAATCTACGGAAATTAAGGTACTCCTTTTAATAGAGCACCGGAGCAAAGCATTAACATTCCGTGAAAACATGTGATCCTCATACCTACGCCTTCCCCTCCGGTTGTCCCAATTTCTGTCACTTTGGGGCCTCGGGTTCCGGACATAGACATGTGCAAACAACTTGTAGATACAATCTAAGCAATAAGTATAGAGCTTAAATCTAAGATCATGCCACTCGGGCCCTAGTGACAAGCATTAAACACAACAAGATTGCAGGAACAATAACTTCACAAACTTATATAGATAGACTAATCATAATGTAACAATCCATCGGATCCCAACAAACACAACACCGATTACATCGATGAATCTCAATCATGTAAGGCAGCTCATGAGATCATTGTATTGAAGTACATGGGGAGAGAATACCAACTAGCTAGAACCCGTAGTCCATGGGGGAACTACTCACGGAGCATGATGGAGGCGGTAGCGTTGATGGAGATGGCTCAGTGGTCCCATGCATGCGTCGATGAGATTCTGTCCCGAATTGAGTTTCGCGATGGCGCCCGGAGTCTTTCTGGAGTTTCGTCAATTTGTATCGCGTTTTTAGGTCGAAAGGGGTCTTATAGGCGAAGAGGCGACGCAGGAGGGCACCTAGGGCCTCCTCACCATAGGCTGGCCTGGCCGCGCCGCCTTATGGTCTGGTGGCCCTCCGGCCCACCTCCGACTCTCCTTCGGTTTCGGGGTCTTCCGGAAAAATAAGATGTTGGGTCTTCGTTTCGTCGAATTCCGAGAATATTGCCCAACAGCCTTTCTGGAACCAAAAACAAGAAAACGGAATCGCACCTGGCATCTTGTTAATAGGTTAGTTCCGGAAAACGCATAAAAACATTATAAAGTGTGAGCAAAACATGTAGGTATTGTCATAAAACAAGCATGGAACATCAGAAATCATGGATACGTTGGAGACGTATCAGGGGGGTGTGGAGCAAAAATGGCAGCAGATCTTGCCGTTGGTGCACTTTGTTGCCATCTTCTCCTGGACCAAATCTGGTCAACCATTACCCCCGGCGCACCAAATTTGTGGTACGTCGGTGGTATTTCGGGATCACCAGCGCCCCTATATATTGGCGCGCCGGCGGTAAATAGCACCGACGCCTTATGAGGTGGCTCCTCGGCAATGCCCACTGATGTCTACGTGTGCTTCTATTCTTGTAGACAGTGTTGGGCCTCCAAGAGTAGAGGTTTGTAGAACAGCAGCAAGTTTCCCTTAAGTGAATCACCCAAGGTTTATCGAACTCAGGAGGAAGAGGTCAAAGATATCCCTCTCAAGCAACCCCGCAATCACGATACAAGAAGTCTCTTGTGTCCCCAACACACCTAATACACTTGTCGATGTATAGGTGCACTAGTTCCGCGAAGAGATAGTAAAACACAGTGGTATAGATGAATATGAGTGGTAATGACAATCTGAAATAAATATGGCAGAGTAAACATGCAGTAGAACAGTAAATAAGCGGTGTTTGTAGTATTGGAAACAAGGCCTAGGGATCATACTTTCACTAGTGGACACTCTCAACATTGATCGCATAATAAATTAATAACTTCTCTCATTTGTGCTACATACACTCTTTTGTTGGATGACAAACACCATTCGTTGTGTAGGGCTACAAGAGCTCCCTCAAGCCGGAGTTAACAAGCGCCACAACATTCGGCATTCATATTTAAGTAACCTTAGAGCATAATAGATCTTTGCAAAATAAACCAAGAACTAACATAGCATACACAATGTCCACATTACGCTATGAAAGGAGGAATAGATCACATCAATACTATCATAATGATAATTAACTCCACAACCTACAAGAGATCATGATCATAGCCTACGACAAGAACCACATGATGCACACACTGGCACCTTTACACCATGCAGGAGGAATAGACTACTTTAATAACATCACATGAGTAGCACATAGACTAGTAGCGATACAAAGCTCATCATATGGATCTCAATTATGCAAACAATTCATGAGATCATTGTATTGAGTACAGAGAGAGATTAACCACATAGCTACCGTACGGCCCTTAGCCTCGAGGGAGAACTACTCCCTCCTCATCATGGGAGCAGCAGCGTTGATGGATATGGCGGTGGTGTCGATGGAGAAGCCTTCCGGGGCACTTCCCCGTCCCGGCGGCGTGCCGGAACAGAGACTCCTGTCCCCCATATCTTGGCTTCGCGATGGCGGCGGCTCTGGAACTTTTCTCGTATCGTGGCTTATGTTTTTTGGGTTTTCGCGACGGAGACTTTATATAGGCGAAGGGGCGATGTCGGTGGAGCCCTGGTGGAGCCAGACCATAGGGGGCGCGCCCACCCCCCTGGCCGCGCCGCCTTGTGGGGGGGGCCCTTGCTCCCCTCTGGCGCCTCTCTGGCTCTCTGGAAGCTTCCGGGAAAAAATAAGATGTTGGGCGTTGATTTCGTCCGATTCCGAGAATATTTCCTTACTAGGATTTCGAAACCAAAAACAGCAGAAAACAGAACCCACCATCTCGTCAATAGGTTAGTTCCGAAAACGCATCAAAACGATATAAAGTGTGAACAAAACATGTAGGTATTGTCATAAAACAAGCATGGAACATCAGAAATTATAGATTCGTTGGAGACGTATCGCATCCCCAAGCTTAGTTCCTACTCGCCCTCGAGTAGGTAAACGATAACAACAAATAATTACCGAAGTGACATGCTACCATCATAATCTTGATCAACATTATTGTAAAGCATATGACATGAATGGAGTGATTCAAATCAATGATCTATAGTTTGCTAACAAATAGATAACATATAGCAAAACTTTTCATGAATAATACTTTCAAGACAAGCATCAAAAGTCTTGCATAAGAGTTAACTCATAAAGCAATAAATTCAAAGTAAAGGCATCGAAGCAACACAAAGGAAGATATAAGTTTCAACAGTTGCTTTCAACTTTCAACATGCATATCTCATGGATAATTGTCAACACCAAGTAATATGATGAATGCAAATAAGCAAGTATGTAAGAATCAATGCACAGTTGACACAAGTGTTTGCTTCTAAGATGGAAGGAAGTAGGTAAACTGACTCAACATAAAGTAAAAGATAGGCCCTTCGCAGAGGGAAGCAGGTATTAAATCATGTGCTAGAGCTTTTCAAGTTTTGAAATCATATAGAGAGCATAAAAGTAAAATTTTGAGAGGTGTTTGTTGTTGTCAACGAATGGTAATGGGTACTCTAACTACCTTATCAACCAGACTTTCAAGAGCGGCTCCCATGAAGGACGTTATCTCTACCAGCAAGGTAGATCATCCCTCTTCTCTTTTGTTTACACATGTACTTTAGTTTTATTTATTAGATGACACTCCTCCAACCTTTGCTTACACAAGCCATGGCTAACCGAATCCTCGGGTGCCTTCCAACATTCACATACCATGGAGGAGTGTCTATTTGCAAATTTAAGTTGCTTACTGATAGATCAGGGCAAAACATGTGAAGAGAATTATTAATGCAAGTTAATTAATTGGGGCTGGGAACCCCATTGCCGCTCTTTTTGCAAAATTATTGGATAAGCGGATGAGCCACTAGTCCATTGTGAAAGTTTGTCAAGTAAATGACAAGATCGAAAGATAAAACACCACATACTTCCTCATGAGCTATAAAACATTAACACAAATAAGAGATAATAGCTTTTGAATTGTTTAAAGGTAGCACATGAAGTATTTACTTGGAATGGCAGGAAATACCACATAGTAGGTAGATATGGTGGACACAAATGGTATAGGTTTTGGCTCAAGGTTTTGGATGCACGAGAAGCATTCCCTCTCAGTACAAGGCTTTGGCTAGCAAGGTTGTTTGAAGCAAACACAAGTATCAGGTACAGCAAAACTTACACAAGAACATATTGCAAGCATTATAAGACTCTGTTGACGTCAGAAACCCACCGGCGGGCAGCGGCTGGTCAACACCGTAGAGCCGGGAACAACTAGGGCTGCGGCTGGCCCCGGTCCCTCGAGCGACGGCCCGCAAAGCCTCCTGTCGCGCGCCGATGCAAATTGCAGGGCGTGCCACCGACCTATACCGGTCGGAAGGTGTGGATGATGCCTCGCTTAGTTTCCGCAGGGCACACACGTACACATTAAATACGAGCCTCGATCGTCAGGTTATCCTGAATCGGCTCATGGAGCCGATCCACCCATGATTCGTCCAAGGTGGCCGAATATATGGTGGTCCTGCTTGATCAAGATAAAGCATATGAGATCCACGACGATTTAGGGTTTTCACCGCATAATCGGATCATCCTACTCACGATTGGGCCTCGCGCTCGCGGTGATCGTAAGCCAAACCTAGACAAGGCCTAAAAACCAACACGAGGTTGATCCTCGGAACGTCCTGCCTAGGGCCAGCAAACTACACCCTACGCGCCGCCGGATCCTCCAACCCTTTGTAAGGCCTAACTATTGCAGATGTTAAACTAATCCTTGATGAATCAAGGAGCAACCGTAATGGATCGATCTACTAAATAATGATCAAGCGGGGTGCCCCCTGCACCCATGATGAGGTACAAGGACGGCTAGATGCGCAAGGGTTGCACTACGACAGCATATGATACTAAGAACAATGCTAACCCTAACACATCTATGATAACTACGTTGCTCGCCATCAAAAGGCTTCAGTACGAGCAACGCATGAACAACGTAGGCAGGCTCGTGCTGCCTAGATCGCAAGATGCGATCTAGGCAGCATGGTGCTCCGGAGAAACCCTCGAGACGAAGGGGTTGGCGATGCGCCGAGATTGGTTTGTGTTGAACGTTGGTTGTTGTTTATTCCATAAACCCTAGATACATATTTATAGTCCAGGACTTTCTAATGTGGACGTGCACCAAACCGTGCACGAGATAAACTCTAACTTCTACGTAGCCTACTATATAAAGATACACGGGCTAACTAGCCCAAACTCTGCGCATAAAGGCCGATTCACCTATTTCCTAATGTACATATATTCAAGTCCATCTTGATCGCGGCCCACCTCTGGCTTGGTCAAATTCTGGTGATAACACATGCCCCCCTGGTTTTGATAATGATAATTGCAAAACCATATGCATTCTTCGAAGGGTCATGTCGTGGCGAACCGTCGCAGTTTTCTTCATGATGATGCCCTGCTTCTCAACTTCTCCGCGTGACCTGGCAGTTTTTTTTCTTTAGGCACCACTTCCTCGGAAACTGCTGTGGCATTGAATTTCCACTATATCCCCTTTTATTTAACCGCTACGAACAGCTCTCCTCTGCATCTCCTTCGCATTAGCACTCCAAAAGCCCTCCTGCGCCACCATGTCTTCTTCCTCCTCTGCTCCATCGGATCCTTCCGCCAGTCCTCCACATCCCGTGAGCCGACGCCGGAGTACAACCCGGCGGAGGTCCACGCGGCCAACATCCGCCGCGCCATTGCGGCCGGGGAGGAGTCGACCATGACTTCTCCATCTGGTCCGAGGATCACCAGTCCTCGACAGACGGAAGAGCGACCTCCGCTTCCTCGCCAACGGGGAATCGGAGGAGGAGAGCGATGACGATCGCTTCTCCTGGGATGACTTCACCTCCTCCGAGGTGAAGGAGGAGGAAGAGGAGGAGGAGGACGACGACGACAGCTCCTCCGACGAGCCGCCGGCCAAGCGGTTCTCGCCCTTGGCCGGCAACCTTGCGACTTCGACGACGAAGACGACGCGACGAAGAAGATGAAGACAACGAGGGCCCGGTCGGCGGCCATTGGAGCGACGACGAGCCCGCCGGGAGCAGCGCCGACAGCAGCGACGACGGCGACGACGAGGGCAGTGATGGCCCGTAGATAGGACCTAGGGAATAGGAGTAGTAGATGGGGCAATGTATCCCCTAGTATTTCCTTTTGAGAGCAATTAGCTCTTTATGTAAGAAATCTCGCCTATTAATGAAGAACTTTTCCCCAATTTGATTTTGCCGATTTCTTCTGAGTTTAGTTGAGCCGATTCCCTCTTCTACTGACCTTGCCGATTCGTCCCCTTTTCCAATGCGTAATGAGCCGATAGCACCGCATCGGTCCTTTGAAATTCGCCCTTCCCTTCTTCAACTGATTTTCTAAATCTGGCAGAAAATGCAGGATCTTCAGGAAAACCTTTGAACTTTTCCAACCAAACCCAATATCCTCTTCAATACTCATGTGAAGAAGGTTGCAATGAAGGATCAGCCGATGGCATCCCAATCACTTTAAACAGAGCAAAACGAGTATCCACCAGCCCTGGCCCCCGAGCCTTACCCGAGCCTGCTGCCCCCGAGCCTTACTCGAGGCGAGAATGTCAGAGAGAATGTGCCAAAGCCGATCCCCTTTCTTCCTCAGACAGCCGATAACCTTCTTCAGCTGAACTAGCCCCAAAGATTGGAAATCCTCGACAAAAAGGTTCAGGGAACCCGGATCGGCTCGAAGCAGTGAAGAAATTTCCATTGTTTTATTCCCTCGAAGCAACAGAAGGCACCACCGCTGGCCTGAATTTGGTGGAGACTCGATAAACATCGCATAATTCCACTAGAGTCGATGGCTGCGCATCGGCTACTTCTCAATTTTAAAGTCGATGCCCTTGCATCGGCTGTAATTTTTTTTTACTGGCCGATTTTCTCCTATCGGCCCCCAGCATTTCATTGCACACATGTACCCCCGCATCTGTTCCTATGTTTAGGTGCCCCCCGAGCCGATTCTGTCAAGAGAATTGATGGTATCGGCTCTTCAGTCCCCTGTTGGGTCAAACGTTGATCCCAGGCAAAATAGATGGTGAGGATAATCTTGGCCGATTGCTGGAATCGGCCTCCACGTTGCTTGCTGAAGGTTTTGTAATGTCCCGATCGCAAGGATCAGCCTCGCCATGTTTGCTTATTGACGTAGTCTTGCTACTCGTCCAGGCCGGTGGATAAAACCAGCCCAATCTCCGACTTTATCACGTTGGTGCGCTTGCTGTTGTCCACCTCGGGTGCATCGTGTAATCGTGGAGCTCTACACTTCGCCGGACGAACGAGCACCATGTTTGTGCCAGCCGATGTTTCATCATCGGCTTTCTTTTGCTTGGGGCGCCACTCTTTTCTTTGCGGCAGTCCCTCCTCATCCAGGGTTCGCTGGACTTTCGCCAGATCAGGCCGTGCCTTCCTTAGCGTATACAAGTACAACCTTTCGGCTTCCTCCAGACCGCGCAATCGCTGAACCCTGCGCTTTTGTGAATGGCTGAGACCATCAGGGCACCACCTTGGACGGTGGTACTGTCTTCTTCGTCTTCCCCTCGTCTTCCGAATCCTCGAGATCTTCCAACCGAGGGGTCTCAGCACGTCTGCTTTGTGGTGGGAGAGGCCCTAAGCGCTCGAACACGGACACGTTGGCTGCCTCCTTCTTCTTACGATTGCATTCTGGGCAATTGCCGATCGTAGGCAATCGGCTCATTCCTGAATCCCAGGAAGAAGGGGCAGTCCCAATGCCTGCCCGTGTCGTCTTGCTCCCGGCGTGGCGCTCCGCCGCTCCTCATCGTGATTGTGCCGACGATGCCTTCTGCGTCTGGCCGACGATCTCTTTCATCATCGTCGCCGTGTCGCCGGCGTTGGTCATACCGACTCACATACTTGTTGAGGAGGTGATCGGAGAGGGGTCGTTGATATCTTATGTTCTTCACTTCTCCCTCTGTGACGTAGCTTGACGGAGCCGATCGCATGGAGCGGCCTCCTCTGTGTCTTTGCTATGAGAGCAGCTGCCCTCATCCCCGTCCTTCTCAGAGTGGTGTCCAAGCTCTACCATGTTGATGTTGGCTGAGAAATCTGGCTGGCACCCTCCGAGGTGGGTAAACTCCACCATGTTGACGGCGGGGAAGGGGTGTGTGTGGCGTACCGGTTAAAAATTAGTCGCCCATTTTCTATCGCCATTTGGATCTGCTGACGCCACCCCTGCAGTCGTTAGTGGTGTGGGTGAACGTGTTATGCCACTTGCGGTATGGCTTTCCGTTCAGCTCTTGCACCGTAGGGACCTTGTGGCCTTCGGGTATCTTTATATGCTTCTCCGCGAGTAAGAGATCGAAAATCTGCTCGGTTTTCGTCACGTCGAAGTCGAACCCTCTTGGAGGCCCCGGTGGCTTCACCCATTTGCAGGTTACTGGGCCTGCGCTCGAGTCCACTCAGCCACTGCGACCTCTTGTTCTCCCGTAGCACCTTCATCTTCGCCCGCGTCAACCATGGTAACCACGCGCTTGAATTTGTCCTGGTAGACATCCGTGGCGCTGTTCATACGCTGACAGCTTCTGCACCATGTGTGCTAATGAAGGGTAGTCCGCCTGGGAGGCCACGTCCTTGATCGATGATGATAGACCCACCACCGCCAATTCGACTGCTTCTTTTTCGCTTACGTGAACCGAATAGCATCGGTTCTACGGTCCTGAAGCGCTGGATGTACTCCGACACCGTTTCCCGCGCTTCTGTCGTTTGTGCCAAATCGGCAATGCCAGCCTCGGAAGCCTCGAGTGATATTGCTCATGGAACCGTTCTTCCAACTGCTTCCAAGTCTGGACTGAGTTCGGTGGCAGCGACGTGTACCAACCGAAAGCCGATCCGTGAGGGATGAGAAGTACCTCACACGAAGCTCGCCCGACGCTGAGATCATGCCCACTGTGCCAAATATCGGCTCACATGCTCAATGGAGCTGGAACCATCTGATCCGCTGAACTTTGTGAAGTCCGGGAGCCGATATTTGGGTGGTAGCGGGATCAATTCGTACTCGTTGGGGTACGGCTTGGTATAGCCGACCGTCTTCCTTTTCGGCATCATGCCGAACCGATCTTTCAGAATCGTACAAATCTGATCCGCGGTGATGGCTGAAGGTGCCGAACCTTGAAGATTCGCCGGGTGGCGTACTTAACCAGCCATGCTTGTTTTTCCGGTTCGAGCCAACTGCAGGAGCTGGGCTCTGGAGTTTTGTAGGGGTGGCGTATTTAGCTAGCCACGTCGCTTCGGTCGCCTCCGACGTTCCTCTGTTGTTCCAGAAGTCCCCGCTGTTGCAACCTGGTTCGAGAGTGCCCAGGTGCTGCAGTCGCACGTATGCGCATGCGTATCCGTGCGGGATCTCCTTGGGCGCGTCATGTAGGAATTGGTAGTCACTGGGGTCACCACCAATCTTGTAGACGACGTAAGCCGATGAGTTCGGCGCTTCGGGCGCTGCCAACGCGAACGGCAGCGGTGGACGGGACTGGAGTGGCAATTCTCCTTGGTGAGTCCCTAGAGCTGGTCCTGACGGAGAGTACTGACGGCTCATGATCTCCTGGATCACGCGCAGAGCGACGCGCTCCAACGTATTCACCAGGCTCTCGGCGGTGCGGCGAATGAGCCACCATGAAGTTGATCTCCCGACGCAGCGACCTGGTGCGTTCTTCTGACGGGGTGGATAGGTCCACTCCATCAAGCGCGCCTTGTGAGAACCCCTTCCATCTGATGCCATGGGAGCGGGTCTGTGGAAAGAGCCGATGAGGTCGGCTTCGAGGAGGACCTTGACCTCGTCATACTTCTTCTTGAGCTCGCCATTGAGATCCTCGTAAGTGACCGGAGTTTCTTCCGCCATCTCCGATGTAGATGGCGATGTGGCTGATGTTGAGGATCGTCCCACCGGGCGTGCCAGAATGTGTTGACGTCAAAAACCCACCGGCGGGCAGCGACTGGTCAGCACCGTAGAGCCGGGAACAAGTAGGGCTGCGCTGGCGTCCCTCGAGCGACGGCCCGCAAAGCCTCCCGGTCGCGCGCCGATGCAAATTGCAAGGGCGTGCCACCTGACCTATACCTGGTCGAAGGTGTGGATGATGCCTCGCTTAGTTTCCTGCAGGGCACACACGTACACATTAAATACGAGCCTCGATCGGCTCTCAGGTTATCCCGTGAATCGGCTCATGGAGCCGATCCACCCATGATTCGTCCAAGGTGGCCGAATATATGGTGGTCCTGCTTGATCAAGATAAAGCATATGAGATCCACGACGATTTAGGGTTTTCACCGCATAATCGGATCATCCTACTCACGATTGGGCCTCGCGCTCGCGCACGGTGATCGTAAGCCAAACCTAGACAAGGCCTAAAAACCAACACGAGGTTGATCCTCGGAACGTCGTCTAGGGCCAGCAAACTACACCCTACGCGCCGCTGGATCCTCCAACCCTTTGTAAGGCCTAACTATTGCAGATGTTAAACTAATCCTTGATGAATCAAGGAGCAACCGTAACGGATCAGATCTACTAAATAATGATCAAGCGTGCCGCCCCTGCACCCATGATGAGGTACAAGGACGGCTAGATGCGCAAAGGTTGCACTACGACAGATATGATACTAAGAACAATGCTAACCCTAACACATCTATGATAACTACGTTGCTCGCCATCAAAAAGGCTTCAGTACGAGCAACGCATGAACAACGTAGGCAGGCTCGTGCCGCCTAGATCGCAAGATGCAATCTAGGCAGCATGGTGCTTACCGGAGAAACCCTCGAGACGAAGGGGTTGGCGATGCGCCGAGATTGGTTTGTGTTGAACGTTGGTTGTTGTTTATTCCATAAACCCTAGATACATATTTATAGTCCAGCGGACTTTCTAATGTGGACGTGCACCAAACCGTGCACGAGATAAACTCTAACTTCTACGTAGCCTACTATATAAAGATACACTAACTAGCCCAAACTCTGCGCATAAAGGCCGATTCACCTATTTCCTAATGTACATATCTTCAAGTCCATCTTGATCGCGGCCCACCTCTGGCTTGGTCAAATTCTGGTGATAACAGACTCTACACTGTCTTCCTTGTTGTTCAAACACTTTACCAGAAAATATCTAGACTTAGAGAGACCAATCATGCAAACCAAATTTTTAACAAGCTCTACGGTAGTTCTCCATTAATAGATTAAACTACATGATGCAAGAGGTTAAACATGATCTAATGAGAGCTCAAGACAATTGCCAAGTATCAAGTTATTCCAAACCATATGAAGCATTTTCTGATTCCAACCAAATAGCAATAAGTGAGGCGATCAACTTTCGCCCTTGAACATTAAAAGCAAAAAATGAAGAACACTAGTGTTCATATGAAAAAGTGGAGCATGTCTCTCTCCCACAAATGAGCATGAATTTATTCAGAGAATGAAAATAAGAAAAACGAAAATAAAAGCACACATACGCTCCAATTAAAGTACATAAGATGTGACGGAATAAAAATATAGTTTTACTAGAAGTGACCTGATAAGTTGTCGATGAAGAAGGGGGTGCCTTGGGCATTCCCAAGCTTAGATGCTTGAGTCTTCTTAAAATATGCAGGATGAACCACCGGGCATCCCCAAGCTTAGACCTTTCACTCTTCTTGATCATAGTATATCATCCTCTTCTCTTGACCCTTGAAAACTTCCTCCACACCAAACTTCAAGCAAACTCATTAGAGGGTTAGTGCATAATCAAAAATTCACATATTCAGAGGTGACACAATCATTCTTAACACGTATGGACATTGCACAAAGCTTCTGAAAGTTAATGGAACAAAGAAACTCATTCAACATAGCAAAAGCGGCAATGCGAAATAAAAGGCAGAATCTGTCAAAATAGAACAGTCCGTAAAGACAAATTTTGCAGGGGCACTTAACTTGCTCAAACGGAAAACTCAAAACTAATGAAAGTTGCGTACATATCTGAGGATCACGCACGTAAATTTGCAGATTTTTCTGAGTTACCTACAGAGTTCTGCGAATTCGTGACAGACAAAAATTGTTTTGCAGTAATCCAAATCTAGCATCAACTTTACCATAGAGACTTTACTTGGCACAAAAACATGATAAGGAGAGGTTGCTACAGTAGTAACAACTTCCAAGACTCAACAAAACAGTAGCAAAATAAACACATGGGTTATCTCCCAAGAAGTTCTTTCTTTATAGCCATTAAGATGGGCTCAACAATTTTAATGATACTCTCGCAAGAAATAAGAGTTGAAGCAAAAGAGAGCATCAAGGAGCAAATTCAAAACACATTTAAGCCTAACCCACTTCCTATGAAAAGGAATCTTGTACACAAATAAATTCATGAAGAACAAAGTGGCAAGCATAGAAAAGCAACACAAGCGCAATTTCAAGATTCTCAACATAAAGAGGGGAAACTTAATATTATTAAGATGCATATAACCATGTTTCCCTCTCTCATAATAACTTTCAGTAGCATCATGAACAAACTCAACAATATAACTATCACATACAACATTCTTGTCATGAGCTACATGCATAAAATTATTACTCTCCACATAAGCATAATCAATTTTATTAGTTGTAGTGGGAGCAAATTCAACAAAGTAGCTATCATTATCATTCTCATCAAGTGTAGGGGGCATAGTATAATCATAATAAAATTTACTCTCCATAGTAGGCGGCACCAAAAGACCACTATCATTATAATCATCATAAATAGGAGGCAAAGAATCATCAAAGAAAATTTTCTCCTCAATGCTTGGGGACTAAAAATATCATGCTCATCAAAACCAGCTTCCCCAAGCTTAGAATTTTCCATATCGTTAGCAACAATGGTGTTCAAAGCGTTCATACTAATATCATTGCTACTAGCATGCAAATAAGATTCCATAGGTTTTTAAATTTTCGCAGCAAACAATCCATGTCTTAACTCAGGAAATAGAATAAGAAGATCACTGTTGCTTTCCATTATGCCTAACTAGTGTAAACAAGAAACCAAAAGATGCAATTGCAGGATCTAAAGGAAATAGCTTCGAGCACTTACAACGGCAACAGAAAATAACTTAGTTACCTGGGACCGGAGTATGAGTGCCTTTTACCTTTCCTCCCCGGCGCCAGTAAATAGCTTGATGTCTACGTGTGCTTCTATTCTTGTAGACAGGTTGGGCCTCCAAGAGCGAGGTTTGTAGAACAAGCAAGTTTCCCTTAAGTGAATCACCCAAGGTTTATCGAAGTCGGGAGGAAGAGGTCAAAGATATCCCTCTCAAACAACCCTGCAATCACGATACAAGAAGTCTCTTGTGTCCCCAACACACCTAATACACTTGTCGATGTATAGGTGCACTAGTTCGGCGAAGAGATAGTAAAACACAGTGGTATAGATGAATATGAGTGGTAATGACAATCTGAAATAAATACGGCAGCGAGTAAACATGCAAGAACAGTAAGTAAGCGGTGTTTGCGTATTGGAAACAAGGCCTAGGGATCATACTTTCACTAGTGGACACTCTCAACATTGATCGCATAATAAATTAATAACTTCTCTCATTTGTGCTACATACATTATTTTGTTGGATGACAAACACCATTCGTTGTGTAGGGCTACAAGAGCTCCCTCAAGCCGGAGTTAACAAGCGCCACAACATTCGGCATTCATATTTAAGTAACCTTAGAGCATAATAGATCTTTGCAAAATAAACCAAGAACTAACATAGCATACACAATGTCCACATTACGCTATGAAAGGGGGAATAGATCACATCAATACTATCATAATGATAATTAAGTCCACAACCTACAAGAGATCATGATCATAGCCTACGACAAGAACCACATGATGCACACACTGGCACCTTTACACCATGCAGGAGGAATAGACTACTTTAATAACATCACATGAGTAGCACATAGACTAGTAGCGATACAAAGCTCATCATATGGATCTCAATTATGCAAACAATTCATGAGATCATTGTATTGGGGTACAGAGAGAGATATTAACCACATAGCTACCGGTACAGCCCCTAGCCTCGAGGGAGAACTACTCCCTCCTCATCATGGGAGCAGCAGCGTTGATGGAGATGGCGGTGGTGTCGATGGAGAAGCCTTCCGGGGCACTTCCCCGTCCCGCGGCGTGCCGGAACAGAGACTCCTGTCCCCGCATCTTGGCTTCGCGATGGCGGCGGCTCGGAACTTTTCTCGTATCGTGGCTTATGTTTTTTGGGTTTTCGCGACGAAGACTTTATATAGGCGAAGGGGCGATGTCGGTGGAGCCCTGGTGAAGCCAGACCATAGGGGGCGCGCCCACCCCCCTAGCCGCGCCGCCTTGTGGAGTGGGGCCCCCCTGGCTCCCCTCTGGCGCCTCTCTGGCTCTCTGGAAGCTTCCAGGAAAAATAAGATCTTGGGCGTTGATTTCGTCCAGAGAATATTTCCTTACTAGGATTTCTGAAACCAAAAACATGGAACTGGCACTTCGCATCTCGTCAATAGGTTAGTTCCGGAAAACGCATCAAAACGATATAAAGTGTGAACAAAACATGTAGGTATTGTCATAAAACAAGCATGGAACATCAGAAATTATAGATATGTTGGAGACGTATCACCCACCACGAGGGGCTTAGGGTTAGTGGAAGCCTGGATGTTAGCACTAAACTTCAGATATCAAACAAGCGGGCAACAAGATTTACCGAGGTTCGGAGCCCTCGTAGAGATAATACCCGCACGTCTTGCCTGTCTGATCTTGATTATGGTTTGGAAACGATTACAATGCGACAGCCGATGGACTGCGTGGATGTGTTCTCACCGAGAGGCAATGTGCCTAGGGTTTGGTGTATGCGTAAATGTTGAGAGAGATATCCAGCAACCCTCTCCTGGCCTTTATATAGGAGGCCAGGTCCCGAGAGTCCTGCCCGAATTCGATTATAATACAAATGTATTCTATCTAATCTTTCCATACTTGAACGTATCCTCGTCTTGTGCTTCAAGAATTCGACACTTTCCATCTAATCACCGCGCAACCGACGTCTTTGACCTCCTAGAGCTGCAGCACTCTAGATGGGCCCCTGTTGGGCCAGACGAGGTAGGGCAATGTCGAGTACCCGAAGGTAATGCCAACATCAGCGCCCCTATATAGTGGTTCGCCAGCGGTAATCCTTGCGGCTATAGGCCTTTTCCTAGTAATGGGAGGTGGTGGTATCGGACTCGACTGCCACGACGACCCTCCAGCTTGGTCAGGAGGTGGTGGTCTCGGACTCATCTGTTGTGTAAGGCACATGCGCATATCTTGTTTGTGCGGCGTGGGTACCTATGGACGGGGAGGGCGTTGTGCTGGTCGGTGGTGCACAACGTCCGAAGCACGGCTACACGTGATAGCCACGTATACACCTCGTAGCTTCTCCTCTAGACACTTCAACCAAGACAGTTGGCGCTGCCGTGGTAGAAGAGGTCTGGCCGATAACGAGCGTGTATACTAAGCGAGGTCATCCTGAACATCGGCTGTTAGCTCGGCAAGCAATTGTATGAGACATATATTACAAATGTATGTTAGGTAAGGGAACCATACCTTGGATAAATAGAAATAAAGTACTTATTGTGTGGTGTCTTGAGCCCACTGTAAACTGAGTCGGGTACATATCCCAAGGTGAAGCAGCGGGCATCTGCTCGGGGTAAGATGGCTGGCTGAGGCAGAGTGGAGTCACATGCATGTACCTCTACAAATAGCTATTGAATTATTCCGGATCAAACGGATGGGCCGTACATTTGTCGTCGGAGTCTCCTACTCTGAAACACAAGTCCCTAGCCTCTGCATCCACTGAAGTGCGGACCTGTCGGCCCCCTTCTCATGAACCTAAATTTGCGTCGGAGGATCAATAAATATGTACAAGTGTGGAAGACAATCAAATAATGTAATGCATTAAATATATGTACTTGTGAATGACCGATGGTAAGGGGATATCTGCTCGCCGAGGATCAACTTCCTGGCGAGAACCGAACTGCCTCATCGCCCTGTGTTGAGACATCTCCTATGGGATAGCTTCATTAAGGCACATATTCACATGTCCATTATCACCAAATGGACGACAAGCTTCAAGCATATGGTCTTCTTGAGATCCTCATCTTGAACTTTCCCTTCTCAACCTTGATGACGATCACCACTTGATGTCATCCTCTCGCGGGCTATATGATATCTTCACATTTGATGCATGCACATGAAAAGATATACCTAAACCACATAGACGGTACAAAGGCACATATATAATTAATGGGTTAGCTCATGAAGCATAATTGGCAAAGATTACCATACCACAAGATCCCATGTGGTACATTCTTTATGCTTCATGTGTTGACCAACTTAAAATCAAACTTAACACTTTGTATTGGTAAACCACTTATCTTCGCATGCTCTATCTCAATATCTAGAGGTACATAAAGAAACCTTCATTTGATTGCATGCTCTAAATCTTACGGTGTGTGTTTGGTAATGGAATGGGGTGGGGTGGAATGTAATGGAACCGTTCCGTTCCTAGGGGCTATTCTTGTGTTTGGTTAGTATGGTCTTACATGTGGGAGGTATGCTCACCATAGCTAAGTAAAGTGGTGCCGAATCCAATTCTAGCCATTCCATTCCACTTTTTAGGTCTCAACCAAACTAGAAAATGGAACCGTTCCATTACAAATTCTCGTCCAAACCAAACACGAGAATGGAACCATTCCATTATAGTGGAATGGAGCCATTCCATTACATTGCACCCCATTTCATTACCAAACACACCCTTAGTCATCCATAGTTGAACCCATGAAACCATCGTGACGCTGACATAGAGCCATATATTAAATTATTCTCTTGGAATCAAACTCTCAAGATCTTGATCATATTATATTCTTCTCTTCAAATCGATGATCTTGATCATATCATATTCTTCTCTTCAAATCGATGATTTTGATGCCAATAGTCATGATATATCTTTTCTTCATGGCATCCACACTTGAATCCAATGCATGGACTACAAGAATGACCTATGAAATATTCCTTCATACAAACTCAAACAAAATATTAGTCCATATAGATTGTCATTAAATATCGAAATCACACATAGGGGAAATGTACTCTCACAATAGTACCTCTGATCCACAATAGGTGTCGTTGATTTAGTGCAAAGACGACAATCATTATGAATCAGAGGAAGTATAACGTTTTAGCGGTTTTTCCTCGCCTACAGGCTGCAACAAGTGGGCTAGCATAAGATGCAAAACATGTACGCTGTCTTCAACAAATGTGAGGTATTCCCTTGGTTAAGGGGCGAGAGAACTTTTTAAAATTGTTAGGATCATAAGGCCTCTCCCCCAATGAATATATTTTCTTGGTTTCCATTCTCCCAAAAATATGGAACTATTGACGCATGTAGTAATTAGTGAGGAGGAGTTATGAACTTTGTTGGTCCTAGTAAATTGACCATCTAACCTTATAATCTCAAAGGGAGTAGATTTCTATGACTATTTCTGTCGGGGGGATGGCCCCCGGTAGGCCAAGACTATGACAAATATGTCACAAGATGTTATTTGTATACCGGATTAAAGATTAATCCGGATGCTCAAAGTTGAGTTAGAATGGAGCTAAGTTGAAACAAACCGGTATACCAGGAGGGGTATACCGGAGTACGAGAAACATAAGAGATTGAGGCAAAAGATGCCGGAGCTCAAAGGTAAAGATACCGGATAAAGATACCGGAAAAGGTGATACCGACATAAACTAAACCGGGTTAAAGAATAAACCAGATTATGAAGGCTTAGTTTAATAGTGTTGGATGAAACAATTCGGTATACCAGGAGGGGTATGCCGGAGTAAAGGCAACCGGTGATATCTAAGCCGGAGATATGCCCAAGAGGAGAAATTGAGATACAAAGGGTAAGAAGCCGGATAAAGATACCGGAGAACCGGTATAAGATACCGGAGAACCGGCATAAGATACTGGAGATTCGACATAGGCTCAACTGTAGCATGTCGGTATTCCAGTCAAAGATTCCTTCAAGGACCAAAGGACAAGATGAGCGAAGCACTTCAGCTTTAAACGAAGCCCTGACGCTAAAGGAGTTGATGACAAAAAAGATACTAGAGGAGGTCATCAGCTCTTGATTAAAGACAATGCCGGTGTCATCTGGGGCCAAAGTAGCTTTATAAAGTAGCTTAGCTCATCAAAGATGTCATTAGGGTTTCTTCTCTTGTAAGCCACCCTCTCCCTATATAAGGAGAGGGGCACCCCCTGCGCGGGAGAGAGACATTCGCTGGACGATTCACGTTCTCTAGAGGGACAACATTAGGATAGAGGGGCTCACCTTGTAGTCCACCATCTTCAACCTCTGGCCATTTTGGCCAAATTCATCAATACAAGATCTTGAATTCATCGCTCTTTCTCCCTTAACCTTCTCCTCACCCGGATCCCCAAGCGTACATCCGGCCCCAACTTAAGCCATCCCATGGCATGTGTTGTTTCACCACCACGACAATTTCATGAACATCTTCTCATTCCCATATGATTATCTATGTATTCCTAGATTCATCATTATTTTTCCAATAGAAGTTCGTCTGCCCGGAATAGGAAGATGGAGATTTGTTTAAATTTAGATGTCTCTAACTAAATGGTGTCTAGATATGTCATAGATGTATCTATACACTAAATAATTTTTATATATTCAAATTTAGTTAAATCTATCATATCATTTTCGATCCTTTTCGGAATGGAGTGAGTACTAAACTTAAAATGAGACCTAAACAATGTGCACTACTCCTTCAGTACCGATTTATTAGCATATTATGTATTTTTAAGAAAAACTTTAACTACTATCCTCCGTCCCAAATTAGTTGTCTCAAGTTTGTTAAAATATGGATGCATCAAGACACTAAAACATGTCTAGATACATCCATATTTAAAAAAATTTAGGACAACTAATTTGGGACGGAGGGAGTATTATTTTATTAATAATAATATAAGATATATGCAACAAAAATTATACCGCAGAATTAAAATTTAAAATAAATTTTCAATGATATAATTTTTGTGTATATTTTATTAACCAAATTAATGGTTAAAGTCTTTTTTCGAAGTGCATAGTAGACCGCTTTTGAGAAAATTTTGTGCCTCATATGCCAAGCGAGTCTGCAACGTCCCACGTCGGACTTCCCCGAACGCCCCCGTCCCAGCAGATTGCGCCATTGCCTCCGCGCGACGACACGGGGGCGGCCGTCGGCGACTCAGTTCGCCGGCAACCACCGCGATGCCCTCCTCCGCCGTCGTGCTCTCGCTCCCGCCCCGGTGCGCGCTCCCCACCCCGCCCCTTCGCTTCGCCCCCAACCATCCGTCCCTTCGCGCCCACCACTGCCACCTCCTACTCACCCGCACGGCCAGCCGCCCGCTCCCCCCGCCTCGCCGCCGCCTCCTTCTCGCCCCAAGGGCCTCTCCCTCCGCCGCCGAGCCGGCGCGTGACGGCGGCAGCAAGGTGCCCGGGTACCGGAACAGGTTCCTGGACCTGGCGCGGCTGGGGGCGGTGGCGGAGGGCGCGGCGGAGGCCTTCTTCCGCAGCGAGATCCGCCGCCGGCTGGCCGTCACCGCCCTGCTCATCGTGCTCAGCCGCGTCGGCTACTTCGTCCCGCTCCCGGGCTTCGACCGCCGCCTCATCCCCGACTCCTATCTCAGCTTCGCCCCGCTCCCCGCAGGTTCGTTCGTTCCTCCTCCAGATTACTCGCTCCTGCGTGCTACACCGCTAGCTGTGATGCTCATGCCCGGAAGCGTGCAGGCACTGCGGCAACCTACTTACAGATTGTAATAATCCGCAACACGCCTTGTTCATCTATGCAGATGACCTCGTTGATTTCGCCTCTGAACTGAAGCTGTCGTTCTTCCAGCTGGGAATCAGCCACCAGATATCAGCATCTATTGTCATGCAGGTTCGGTGTTCTTAATCATTTGTCCTGCCACGTACTTCTGTTTTCCAATGGCAATACTTGAGTCTTATTTGAGTACGTATCATGCTCGTGCCACTTGCCACAGCAGAAATCCCATCATTGTCCCATTATTTTCTGATTTCTCAGTGATTCTCACTGTTGAAGTTACACCGTTGCTTGAGTCTTACATGTATACCTGACCGTTTTGGTCAAAGCTGATTTGGTTGGCCTGTTCAAGACTTAGAACCTGGCTTATTTTTTGTTTCATTAGGTTCAGATCCTGTTAACCCCAGTCATGCATAATTTGTTGCATATGTTATGCAGCGGCAAAATAGTCTATCATCAGAACCAAAATGACCACAACGGAAGGATTTATGCAACTGACCTCAACATAACATAGAACTAACCAAATCCGCACTTGGAATTCCAGGCATAATATAGGTTCAGGTTTTTGTGTTTATTAGGCTCCGTTTCTCCATACAAAACTTAACTTCAAGTTTTTTGGCCTTTATTAAGCACCATCACAGCTGCACATAAGGCCCCGTTTGGATAGCAGGTTTGCCCTCTGAAACGGGTGGAAATTACCGTTGGGTGTAAAAATTAGCGAGCAGCGAGGTATTGTGCTGGTTGAATCCGTTGGATTATGATAACCACCTGGAAATGAAAAAAAAAAACACCTTGAGACCTGCTAATCTCAATCTGATAGACACGTATCAGGGGGAAATGGCTGTCACAGGACAGAGGAAAGAGTCACTGCCGGTACCAGAAGGACGCTACACCACTGATGGAGGGAGGCCATGCCAGGGGTGGAGCGGGCGCCTCGCCTCCACAAATGGCAGGTGACTCTGGTAGTCCGGTGGACTGCCGCCGCCACTGCTCCTTCTTCTGGCTTCTCAATGCCGCCATGTGCTCGTCCTCCCGCTGTCAATCCCCCAACGCAGCCGCTGCCCCCGTCCCATACTCGTCTTGCCCATCGCCGACCCCCACTAAAGCCACTGGCTGCTGCTACCACCTGCTGCTGCCGGCCCGCCGCCGTTAGGAGAGAGGCACTGGCAGCTGCTACCGGCTTTTGCTGCTGGCCAACCGCCGTTAGGAGAGAGTTGCCTGCCGCTGCTGCTGGCCCGTTGATGTGAGGAGGGGCGCCAGCCGCCATGATCTCTCTCTTGCTTCCCAGCATGCTCTTCCTCCCAGCTTCATTGCAGCCTTGCAGGTCCCGAGTCTTCCCCAAAAACCTGCTACCCAAACGGGGCACAAAAAGCAAATTCCAAACCAAAGAAAGGGCCTAGATGATCACCGGTTTTTAGGACTAGTAAAATAACACTGAAATTTGTGAAATTTCACTCAGCTCCCAGACTGGGCCTAAGGTTAGTTCATTTTGGAGAGAGAAGCTGAGTGTGGGCTTTTCGATCAGGGGATAGGATTAAGCTAGGGCCTAGGAGAAGCTGCTGGGAGTGGGGTACATGTGTAAATGAATCAAGAAAACGAAGTCTATTGTCATACAGGTGGGGCCATTTTGATCTTAATTTTGGGCTGTCACGGCCAAAGAGCATATACAGGACCAGGATGCCATGCATGTAAACTCAAGCAACGATGTAATAGCAATAGTAAGAAGTCTGAAAGAAAAAGATAAAATTGAGATTCGGTCGTAGATAGTGGCACAAACAACATGTTTCTTTTCTTGGAGAGACAAAGGAGGGTCCAATGCCTCCTAGACCCTTGTTTTCCGTTTACAGAAAACCAGAATTCTTACAAACATCCAGTTATAGCTTCGTAAGTATGGCCATCAAATATCAAAACTCACTTGAAAGTATACCTGAATACAGTGTCTTTGACTATACTAACTAATTCCGCTCAAGATAATCTTATTCCAAGAATAACAACCTGCTATTTTATTATAATAACAATTGTGTCTATTTTAGGTTCTTTGCCATGTTCTTCCATCACTTGAAAAGATACGCAAGGAAGGATTAGATGGGCATGAGAAGATCAAAAGCTATATGTGTGTTTAGTTGTCCATCTTTAACAGTGAGATTGATTTCTTTTGGCAACTGCGCTCCAGTTTCTGTAAGCCATTTCATCTAGTCTGAGCTCCGTCATCTTGCTGTTCAGATGGTGGCTGTCACTGGGTTTTGCAATTGTGGCTGCTTGTACTGTGTCATGCTATTCGCTGCAGTATTCCATATATGCAGCAAGTTACAGGTAAATTTCCTTTTTGCATATTTGATTTGATAGTTTGACTTCTATCCTGCGCTTATCTGGCAAGCTTGCTGAAGTGCTCCATCATTGGCTACACCATGCCTGTTCTTCTGGTTTTGCACCTTAAGATTAGAACCAACACAACTGTATGCTGTTACCAGACTGCACGTAATGTATCACTTAATTTATGCCAGGCCATGGGCCCATGGCCCATTTTTACAGGGACAGACGTTACTAGTCCTCCTAATTTGAGTGAACTGGAGGGATGCATTATTATTATTATTATTATTATTATTATTATTATTATTATTATTATTATTATTATTACATCTGTTGCTCCATTTATTTTGCTTCCATCTGTCTCAGGGTTAAGCATGTCGTATTAACAAGCTTTCTGCTTGTCCTCGGGGCAATGTCAACGACATGGATCTGTGACACCATATCGGAATCTGGATTTGGTAGTACTCCTATCTCGTGCATATCTTTGTTTTAGCACCATCTGTTGCATGCCTTGACTATTATGTGTATCTGGTGTACTATGGAACACTTTGTCATATATATGCTGTACTTGAAGTCTTGAATGGTTGTTCATAAGAGTATGTTTTAAGTCGCTTAGTTTCATAGTGCTGGTATAGTAGATGTCTACACATCATATCCGTAAGTTGTGACCGTTTGATTATTAATTTTGTCTGAATGATATGTTTTTGTTCGGCATGCTAATTGTACTAAATAAACTGAACCTAGCTGAACAAATGCATACGTTTGGGCTGTATGTATGTTTCATGCGCAACAGCGGCAGTTTAGGTGTGGCAAGCTGGGAGCTGCAGTCAGCATCTTACAAGTCCCTGTGGCTGTTCGGCACAGTACCAATAGTCAAGCAGGCCTGTTAAAAAAAGTCCAGCAGATTAGGTGTGACAAGCTGTGAGTTGCAGTCAGCATGTTATGAGTCCCTGTGGCTGTTCGGCACAGTTCCAATAGTCCAGCAGGTCTGTTAAAAAAAAGTCCAGCACATTGTTGGCAAAAACTATTGCTTATTCTAGGCTGTTATCCTTACGATTAATACTAAATGGGAAATGATGTGTTGATATGCCATCTGTTATCCAGTAGCATGTTCAAATAGATTTTTTTTGGATGAAGTAAGAATAACCAGTTGGTATCAGTTCTCAAATCCCTCTCTCTAATCTACGTCCTCTCTACCCTAGCGGGTGCTGTCTCTTGTAATCGTCGTTCTTCAGCCCGTCACAGTTGGTCTACTTTCTGCAATCCCTAACAATATGTCCAAGGAAAAAATGCATATCCATGTTGTGGAATAGCTTCCTGATTTGGTAATTTAATGTGTATGGTAGCATCTTCCTGACAGAAAAAATTCCCCACTTTGTTTTGTTTTTACTAACTGGTTTGTGTCCTAAGTAATGTGACTACTGGTATTGCTACTCTTGAGAAAAATGAGAGTGATTTGACTTTGGGGCTTTCATTCTGTTCTATTTCATCCCCTATTTCACTAAACTGTGCAATGAGTAGGATTTCATCTTATAAGTAAAATGGAAAGTTAAGTATACATGGTTTCCTTACCTTCGTAATGTAGAATACACATGCAGTCATCCTGCATGGTTTCAAAAGCCTAATATATGCAAAATCATTTTTACGTTGAATGACTTGGTGAGGTAAAACTTTTTACCATGTTTGTTGTTATCCATAGCACTGCATATCTTGTTCTTTGTTAGCACTTCCATGCTTACTGCCTGCTTGTGTATTGTGTTGTCCAGGGCATGGCTCATCTTTGATTATTTGTGTGGGAATATTGACTGGTTACACAAATACACTACACAAAATGCTAACTCAATTTTCAGGTAATCTCTTAACTTTAGCTTGTCAAGTTACTAAGTTTGTTTTTACGTTTTACTTAGCTACCTATAAATCTTAGTAACGGTGATTTGTATATTTCTGAACTGTATTTGTTGTCCTTCTTCCTTCCTTCCTTCCTTCCTTTTTTTACTTTTGCGTGCCTTTTTTTACTTGCTTATTCGCGGGCAATTGTTTGTACTGTTGACGAAAAGTCACGGTTGAATTCTTAAATCTTAGTCTTCCCTGGCAAATCAATCATATTCTGCCAACTTTATTGGAATGAATAAAAGAATACCCTTGTATTTTTTTCGTTATTTTTTTAATAAATTAAGACTTGTAAATTTTATGTGGAAACTTGCACTTATTGTAGGAAATATTGTCTCGTTTGTGATATCTTGGCAATGGCATTACCCTTTTTTAACTATGCTATCAGATCTACTGGAGCTCTATCTCTGTAGCTAAACATAAGATAATTTCATGTATTCTCCGTCCAGCATCATATGGGTTGTGAACAGTTAGTACGGTAGTGCCAATTTGATCTTGATATGTTTTATGTCAATGTATAGAAGCTTGTCAAAACGTATTTTTGTGGGACGGAGGGAGTACTAAGTAACTTCGTTAGATGGATCAAACAGTCTTTGTGTTGTGTACTAAGGTTTAGGGAGGTAGGAGAAGGGCTCTCACCCCTGGGGCAAGATATAAGAGTTTATCCTCAATTCTTGCCTGATACTACATTCTGAGTAGCAAATGTTAGGTCGTATCTATAACTGGCTTAAGGCCCAGCGAAAAGATATAAGTAGGTCGCGCTCCAACGTGGCGTCCAAACCTATTTTAAAACATTGCTGTGTCTTTTTTTTTTTGCTGTGTCAATACTCGCAAAGTGTACTATCAAGTTTCATGCACCAACCAGTAAACCAAAAGTCAAAACTGGTGTAGAAGGTTGGGAAAATCCACATATACTTCAACATGTACGGCGACCTTTGCCATAAGGCTGCCTTACACCCCCTTCTTACTACTTTTCGTGTGATCACGTTACTCGAGATATCCCCTAGTCTTATGTTTTGGTAACAACGGCACCTTAAATTTGCAGAGTTTTATACTGTATGATATGCAGGGAACTGATAGTGTGACAGTTCTACTTTATATTATATTATCTTATTATAACTTGCCTTCTGGAGCAGGAAATGTGTACATGTGTTGGCCCTACATCTTGGGAATAGCTGGAATCTTTATGATGGTTACTATGGGGGCAGTGCTGGTGACTGAAGGGTCTAGGAAGATAAAACTTCAATACTACGGATTTAAATTAGCTTCTGGTGCAAGGTAATAATATAGTTTGATTTTGCATTTTTCTGTTGTGGCATAATGTTGATGTTGTTATTTGCAGGAATGGCTCTATATTCCTTCCTTAATCTTTGTAAAAAACTGTCATTTTAACTCTAAAATGTATCGTCCTTTCTTATGTTCCTTAACATTATATTTCTCTGAGGAAATGTATCGTTATTCTTCTTCCAACCTTGGAAAAATTATCTTGTCACACTAGAACATTACCTGCGCAAAATGGTTGTATCTCTTCAAAAGAGGGTTGCATTACTTAGCATATGGTGATGTGCTCGTGTTGTAGGATGCAGGGCATTAAGCTCATGATACCTTGTATACTGTCACCTTCTATCATCTGTTTGGCTAAGTTACGGGAATTTGTGAGTTGGTGTCTACCGTACCAGGTCCCAGCCAAAGAAATGGTTTGCCAGGGACCAAACTATTTTTTGTTCACTGTAGGTTATTTACAGAAGCCTGAAAGCTACTTCCGTTACGAGTATTTTTTTTCTTGATGAAATATATTATTTAACAACACTCAGAACCACACCTTGCTTCTTTGGAGTACTTTTAGGTTTTTAGCTTCTGAGCATTCTGTGATACTCTTCTACCAACTCTTTAGCTCTACCCTGGTATGTCATGATGAGATGACTGGATGCATTTTAACCCTTCAGAGATTACTTGCTACTTAACATCACCTTTTCATCTAATGCGAAGTTTCCTGATATTAGGTTAATAGGTTTAATTGTTTAGAAGCATTACAGTTTTCTTTCTATTTCACCCTTTGCAGGAACGAAAACTCCCCAGTTACAGAGGTTGAGCCATATATTCCCTTCAATATAAACCCAACAGGGATGCAGCCTTTGCTTACAACCTCATACCTACTTGCTTTTCCAAGTATTATGGCCAGGTAATTCATCGTCTGCGTGTTCGTGTGCCCTTGTGTGTTCACATTTCTGATCATTCTGATGTGGAATTTCTTCAGCATTTTTGGTTCGCCGTTTTGGGAGAACTTGAAGGAAATTTTGAATCCAAGGACTTCAGTTGGTGGTAGTCCTTGGGTTTATTATTTGACCTATGCGTTTTTTGTCTTCGTCTTCAACATTTTTGACATTGTAAGTTTCTTTCATCATCATAACTCCTTTTAAACCAACATTTTAAATATCTGTAAGCAGTTAACGAGTGGCCATCCTACCTTGAAGCGCAACTGCAGAGATGGTCTTTAAAGTTCTAAATATAAGCATCCATGTGGACTATGTATTATAGAAAACATGTAACTAAACAGTTTGTCCTAAGATTGTCATTTTTTTTTTTGTATGGGAACGGTTTTGTCACTACTGGCTTGAACTTTCAAATGATGGAAGGAACTAAGCGACTAACATTATTTGATGAAAACAACAAAATAGAACCTGGTGTAATACTGTAACCTACATATCCACCACAGAAAAAGAAGCAAAGTCACATAAGTGTGAACATAGTGTCTACTGTGTTGTTTATCAATTTGCACCAAGTACAATACTGCATCCTGATACTACTGTATTAATATGGACTTCTAAACCAAAATGTAAAACTATTTATCTGTGTCACCCGCAACAGGGCTCATGTTTCTGTCTATATAGCTTTTTGAGGAAGTCAATGTGCCTTCTCGAGTCAGTCACACATCAAGAATTCTTTTTCGTTTGGTTGCTATATAAAGACCTTTATAATATTTCAAGATATGCTAAAATTTTAGTTTTACCTGCTCTGCATGCTCCGTGAAGGTAGACCTAACCCTCTTCAGAATGTTGCGAGGATTGAATATTAGTGCAATTTTCTCTCATGATGAACATACTATGCCTTCATGATCTTGTCATCATGGTAGTTTAGTACTGTTATAGTTGTATATACTCTAATTACTGAACCAAGTACTACCACATTGTAACGTTTAGGGCATTGAGTTTATATTTTTTCACAAACAGAACATCAACTTATGATCTTCACTCTTATAATTTGATAGTGGGATGTGTGTTCTTAACATTTTTGCAGAACATGATATATTGATATGCTTTTTTTAGATTCTGACTTCTGAGGCGCACTTCTGTTTGTACATGCGCTATCGTAATATACCTTAATCTATAAACTATTGTCTGCAGGCCAACTTACCAAAAGAGATATCTGATTACCTAAATAAGATGAGTGCCAGAGTACCAAAGATAAAGCCTGGAAGAGCAACAGTAGATTATCTTACAAAGATACAAACGTCGACACGTTTTTGGGGTAGGTTCACATGGCGAAACTTTTCGTTGGTTTTACCTCCTGCCCATTTGTCATTCAGTTTATATCTCTCTTGTATTTCAGGAGGTCTACTGCTGAGCTTGCTGGCAACTTCCTCATTATTACTTGACAGATATCTTAGACAAATAAATGAGGGGTTTTCCATAGGGTTCACATCAGTCTTGATTATTGTGAGTGCATCTCAAGTATATTTTTCATTATGATTTGAGATAAAGTATAATTGTGGAATTCCAACTTTATACTAACTTCATCAGCTATTGTGTACTAACATTGATCATTTAGATATAGGTACCTGTCTCTAAATTGTAATGGACTTCCAATTATTACTGAAATCAAAGTTGCTCAAGCGATTTGAGCTTAATTTTGTTTTACAGCCCTAATGTTGGCATACTTGTGTGTCAATTCTATATAACTATATAAATGAAGACCACTGACTGATTTTTCTGTTTGGTTTGGTGCCTTTGAGACTTTTAGAAGAGACATTTTCCTTTTTCCTCTCTCCTTAAGTTCAAAATTACAATATTTAAATGGTCAGAGTTTTTTTTTGGCAAATGAGCCTAATTCTATTCATCAACAGTTCATCAACTTCTCATCCTCTAGCAATTGAAACACATCTGCTGTATCCTAAAGCTTATTTTCTGAAAAGGGATAATTGCTTATATGCTACTGAACAACTAACAGTTTCATCTTTTGCCAAAACAAGAAAACTAACAGTTTCCTCATATGCCACTGAAAGTTCCCCAATTCATTCTGTACCATTCACTTCCAAGATTTCACAGTTTGCCACTGCCATTAGTGTGCTGTTAGTGTGATTCCATTAAGTGGTAATAAATGTCAGTGTTTTCACTTAATTGCCTAGTTGACATGAGGCAACATGAACTGGCCTTGTCTGGTTCCCTGTAAGGCACCCATAGTGTCAGTAGCACTAGCATTGTATAAGCGGCATGTGCGTGCACCATTAACACTGCTAAACCAGGGTAAAATGGTCTCTTTACCTAATTGACAGAAGCTCACTAACACCCAGCTAACAGTGAAAGAAACTAATGAAGAGATTTTGGAAGTGAATCGTATAGAATGATTAGTTTCTCAGTAAATAAGCAACTCCCCAAAAATGTGTGTATATCTGACAGGTGTTAAAGCCATGTAGTCCGTTACAGACCTAACAATGTCATACCTTAAAGCAACGTCTGGTCAAACCTAAGCCTTGCAGATTTCTGTGTTGTTGGGCTTCTGATTATGAACTCTATATTAGATTGTAGCTTTGTACTTTCATTTACATGGGTGTTAGATACTAATTTTGGTCTGTATTATAATGACCATTCAGGTGGGCTCCATTATTGAACTGAGAAGGTCCTATCAAGCATATAATGTGATGCCAGCACTAAGCAAAGTTTTGAAGAGATATGGTGCATAAGGTTATGTAAACATGATGGTGCCATCCAGAAGGTACTCTTCTCTACTTTGTTGCTATTCTTAATCAACATTCGAAGTTAAGCTTAATTTCTAGAAGATGAGCATCCTTCGGAGAAAAATCAGGGCTTAGAGGTTCACAAGTTCTGTCTGTGTTGCAACCTCTTAGTGAAATATTGTTACAAACATCTTGCAGTACCTCACAAGCTGCTGTCGGGTTTTGTTGGAATGAGAGGGAGTTGGTTGTGGAGCATTCTCCAAGGACATGAGTTCGGCTAAAGAACCAATGAGGATATCCAGTTGTTTTGTACAGCAAGAATGTCCAGCCGTTCTTGATACAGTGAGGAGGAAGGAGCTGCGCCATTGTGCCTTTGGGTTTTGTTGCTGATGGCTTTCTGTTTTGTGGACAAAAAAGAAGGATACCAGTTCCATCCTGTTGTATAAATTTCTTGCGGATCATATTGCCAAACAGCTTACTGGAAGTTAGGTTGTAATTGCCTGGAGGTGCTGTCAAATCGAATGACCTGTGAAAGGCGAACATTGATTGTTCCAACATATGAAGCTGACAAAGAATGATTAGCGCTTCAATGTGCCATATGCGATAATTCACCTGTCTACTTTAGTGACAATGAACTTAGTGCTGATGAATTTGACACAGAAAATTCATGTGGAGAATCCTATGATAGATGAATGGGAAAACATTTTATACTATTGCTGCTACTACTACTACTTTAAATGAGGATGCTCATGAACTTACTTTGTACGCTACTACTGTTTGTAAGAATTTTAGCTTTGAGGAAAAAAATACTATTGCTACTGATAATGGTATGCTTCATGATATTGCTATGAATATAACTGTGTTCTTGATGAAATTGCTGAAGTAATACAAGACTAGTCTAAATGTGTAAATATTGATGATGTTGCTATTAAAAATAGAAATGCTACTGATGATGTTCTACCTACTCGTTCTGATAATGATTGTCCTATTCATGGAAGCTCTATTGTATTCTTGAGTTCTCCTAGCCACACGATAAATGAGAGTACTGCTTATTGTTGAGAGTTATGTTCTACTACTGGATTTGTTTGTGATAATGATATTCTTGGTGATAACTATATTGATTTGCACCTATGGCCACCAATAATCATTATGAGAGAGAAACATGGTTATGTAAATATTCATCAAATTTGTCTCCTTGGGTTAGAAACTTCAAGTAAACTATAGAAATACCGCTTCAACTTTGACAAATACCCCATGCTTTCATGATTTTTTTTATAAAAAAAACAGGCATATGCATAGGATGATAGGAAGTTCGATTTTGTGGTTATTTTGTTTTTTTACTTTTTGGTGCTATCTTTAATACTTCTATTTATTGTGGTTGTGATATGCATTTGGGACACCGATGATGATATGAGCAGGCTAGAAGTCGACAGAGGTGGTGTTTAGGCCTATAGGTGCATATAAAAATTAATTGCGGAGGAGCAGGACATTTTTCTAACATTTTTTATTTTGTTTGTATTTTTTTCATAATTTTTTATGCATTTTTCATAATCGGCGGCCAATTCCATCCCACCCTGTCTAATTTTGCGATCCCTGGCCGGATTACTTGGGAGTTTCGCCCGAATATGGCCGGACTCCAGCGAGTCTACCGACAAAATGTGTCGGCCCGAGGTGATTTTTCAATCGACTGTGCGTTGACCGTATTCAAGTTGGCGTGCAAACACACCTTTGAAACTCCAAATATAGAAACCGCGGGAGGAGGTTGGCCTGCAAATAAATTACGGGTTTAACCATTTTGAGGTGTCTGGTCTAATGATCAAAAAAAGTTTAAACCTTAAAACTGGTCCACAAATTTACAGGTTTGACCAATATGCGGCGTCTGCTAGAGTTGCTCTTATCAGTTCCCGTTAATCCGTCCATCTTTTTTTTAATCACAACGGTCAAGGGAAGCGAGACGATCCAGGCCGTGAATTTTTGTTTGGACGGTCGCAGATCACAGAAACCCTAGGTCTCTACCAAAACTTATGCTCCATTCCCATTCCCCAATTCGCACATCACACCACCCGCCACCACCACCCGGAAACCCTCCCGCGCCTCACCTCGCCAGCCATGGAGGCGGCGGTGGCGGTGTTGGAGGCTGCCGCGGAGAAGAATGCTGTAGCGGCGGCGGCTGCGAGGGAGGCTGCGGTGGCGGCCTCGGATGCTGCGACTGGGGCTGCAGGGGTGGCCACGTCTGCCAAGGAGGCCGCGGCGGCGGCCTTGGCTACTGCAAACCAGGCGGCGGCGGCATCGTCCACAGCGAAAGAGGTCGCGTTGGCGGCGGAGGCTGCTGCGACTAGGGCTGCATGGGTGGCCACGGCTGCGAAGAAGGCTGCGGCGGCGGCCTTGGCTACTGCAGATCAGGCGGCAGCGGTATCGTCGACAGCGAAAGATGCCGCGATAGCGGCGGACGCTGCCGCGAAGGAGAAGGAAGCTGCTGCAGCGGCGACCGCGAAGGAGCTGGCGGCGGCGATGCGCTACTTTAAGAAGCGTAGATTTCATCAGATCGATGACGGAGGGAGGGGCAACAGCAGCTGCGATGATGGGGGAAGCCTGGATCTCATCAGCGCTCTCCCCGACCAGGTCCTCGGCACCATCATCTCCCTCCTCCCCACCAAGGACGGCGCCCGCACGCAGGCCATCTCTCGCCGGTGGCTTCCCCTCTGGCGCTCCGCGCCACTTAATCTCGTGGTTAAATTTGAAGTGTACATCAAGAAAGGGAAGCTCATCGCATCAGCCTCTAACATCAAGCTCATCGCCTCAGTCTCGAAGATCCTCTCTGAGCACCGTGGCCATGCCCGCCGCTTATCGCTTGAGCTGCTCAACGCTACCGACTTCCCCGCGCCTGGCGGGGGGTGCAATATCGATGACTGGCTTCGCTCTCAAGCCCTCGACGGCCTACAGGAGCTCAATTTCAACTACACGAGTGACCGTGACATGCCGCTGTCCGTGTTCCGTTTTGCTCCCACACTCCGCGTTGCCATGTTTGGCTTTTGCCGTTTCCCCGAATCTATTTCAACACTGCGGCTGAATTTCCCGTGCCTCAAGCAGCTTGAGCTGTTCGGTGTCAAGATTACCGAGGATGGTCTCCACAGCATGCTCTCTGGCTGCACTGCCTTGGAAAGCCTTGACTTGAGGCATGCTTTAGGCATAGCTGGCCTCTGCATCAGCTCCCAAACTCTTAGGAGCTTGTGCTTCTCAGCTCACTCTAAAAAAGGTGTTACTTCACAGCTAGTCATCAAGGATGCCCCGTCTCTTGAAAGATTGCTACTGCTGCCACCTAGTCTAGACACTGCTCCAGTAATCATCCGGATGATCCGGACACCTAAACTGGAGATATTGTGTTTGCGATCTCAAGGCATCTCAAAACTTCAGTTTGGAACAACAATTTTTCAGGTATCAGCAGCCTTCATCCATCGCTCATTGGCATTCCTATACACAGGCTATTATTCGTGTTTACACCCTTTTTTTCTGCAGAAAATGATTGCTGTAAGCTTAACAACCAAAATTCACACCATGAAGGTTTTGGTTCTTGATTCTATTGGCCCTAATCTGGATGCAGTTGTTGACTTCCTCAAGTGTTTCCCCTGCTTGGTGAGCCTGTATATCATTGTGAGTATATATATATTCGCTTGCTTTAAATGTCAAAATCAGTATTGATTTTTGTTATGATCTAGCCAATTATGATGCTGCTAACCTGTTAGCAACTGCCTTTATACTGTTTCGTCTCTCTATCTCCAGTCAGACCCAACAAAGGATATGAATAATGCGAGGGAGTATGACCCGTTGGATCCAATTGAGTGCCTTGAGCTCCATCTAAAGAAAGTGGTGTTGATGAATTATGATGGCAGCAAGAAGCCATGTGTTGACTTTGCCAAGTTCTTTGTTCTGAATGCTAAATTGCTGAAAGAAATGGAAATCCAAGTCATTAACAACGGAAACGACGACTGGATGACTAATCAACAGAAGCAGCTATGTGTGGAAAATAGGGCTTCTCGAGACGCCCGGATTGAACTGAAAATCGACACTAGGAAATCATACATACGCATGGATACCCATGATTTGTCAATGGCAGATCCCTTTGACAGCAGGCCCTTTTATTGATACTACCTGATGCCCATTCCCAAGATTGTGTTGCTCTGTCGAAAGTAGAATATTTTGTATGTCTGTCTTGGTCTGTAACCTAATGCTGTCCACCCTTCAATGCTTAGGATTGAGGAGGGAGTGTAACTAGTGTGTAAGCTCAAGCTTCAAATCCAAACCTGGGAAGTTCAAGCTGCTAATAGAATGCTAGTTTAAGCTGCTAAGTTTAGCTGGTATTGGTTGCTACGTTGCTGTTTGGTGTTGTATTGATGGTACACCAGCAGCTACTATATCTCTGTTTTGAACACTCGCTTTAATGAAAAAGAATGGCGTTTGTGTCTTTTCTCTAAAACATATGTAGTTCGAAGCTTATTCCTTTGCAATGCATGACAACTTTGTCTGAGGTATTAAGATTTCAGATACTATTTGGAACTGCAAGCATATGAGCTGAGCATTTGCAAACTTGTTTCTTTTCTGCCAACAATGTTTTTTTAGTTTACCAAAGTATTCTCCTTCACGCATTTGATATATGTTGCCTTACATTAGTCATTAAACTGACAAGAGCAAGACCGTTCTCATTCAGAAAATTGTTGGGAGGGAAGACACCTGATCATGGCAATGCCATGATGCGGTTCTGTAACTTCCGTTGGGTGTAATCTGTTACTTTTTTAGAGGACACTTGGAAATTGCTACTCATATCTGGGTATTCAGATTTTATGGTTTATGACCTTAACGTTATGCTTGCTTTAATGAGGTTTGAGCGGCTTTGGTACTCAAATGATTGAAACAAGCATGGAAATAACTGAAAAGGGATTGACATGGATGAAACCTGACCTAGGAAAATCACCATGAGTAGTGTCATACTAAGGGTTGAGTCTTAATATATGCAGCATTATCTTAAAGAAAGAGTAGTTGTGCAATTGGTGGAATATTTGGCAAAACAGATTCTAACTAGTAACCCTCAAAAACGAAAGTAAACCTTTCTCTACTTTTACACTTTTTTGTATAGGTTATCTGAAGAAGGAACTTAGATCAAAAAGAAAAAAGTGTTCTGGTACTATTTAGTAACATATTATTTACAACTGATTATATATTTTGTGTTTCTTAGTTTGTCTATTGAATTTTGATTTTCTGATTTTGATGACATGATAAATGATCAGTTTGGTGAATGTAATGCTCTTTTTTTTTTTTTGATATTTTGTGAATGTTCAACGGGAGATCTGATGCTCGGGCCTGATCGGTGCAAGTTCCTACTTTCAAGTACCATGTTTCCAAATTAATTGGAGTTCTAGGATTGTCCTAAGTCAAGCTACTTATGTTTGACCAAGTTCAAAATATCAGCATCTAAAACACCAATTTAGTTGTAGATATTAGCATGTTTTTTCTACCTGCAACGTGAGGCTGCACCCATGTAAGGCACCCATTGGTGGATAAGCATCACACACCTCCTGCAGCAGAAGCACACACCCATTGAAAGAAATAATGAAGTGATTTTGAAGCAAGTCGTTTGAAATGTTTAGTGTTTTTGAGTGGCATATAATGAAAGTTGGCCTTTCTTTATGATATACACACAATCACCAACATCGAGACATATCTGACAGGTGTTAAAGCTGTATAGTCCGTTACAGAACTAACAAAATGTCATAACCGTAAAGCAGTACGTCTGGTCAAGCTAAGCCTTGCAAAATTATTTGTTCTTGCACTACTTGTTATGAACTGCTACATTAGATTGTCTCATTGTGCTTTCGTTTAACGATGGGTGTTAGATACTGATTTTGGCTTGTCTGAGTGGTAATGAACTAATGATCATTCATGGTGAGCTCAATCATTGAACTGAGCAGGTCCTATCAAGTCAAGCATATAATGTGATGCCAGTACTAAGCAAAGGTTTGAAGAGATATGGTGCAAGGTTATCTAAGCATGTATGGTGATGATGATGGTGCCATCGCGAAGCTACTCTTTATGTACTTGTTGCTATTCTTTATCGACATTAGAAGTTAAACCTAGTATCTAGAAGAAGCGCATCTTTCTTGGAAAAAAATCAGGGTTACAAACCTTTTAAAAAATCAGGGTTACAAGGCTTCAAGTTCCCTCTGTGTTGCAACCTTTGACTGGATAATGTTATCAACGTCTTGCAGTAACTCAAAAGCTGCTGTCGGGTTTGGATTGGAATGAGAGGGAATTGATTCAGGATCGTTCTTGAAGGACATGACTTCAACTAAAGAAACAATGAGGATATTCAGTTGTCATGTACTCCTGTACAGCAGAATATCCACTTGTTATTGGTACAGCAGGGATGAACGAGCTGCGCCATGTGCCTTTGGGCTTTGTGGTTGATGGCTTGACGTTGTGTGGGAAAAAAGGATACCAGGTAAATCCTGTTGTATAAATTTCTAGCGGATTATATTGCTAAACAGCTAATTGGAACTTAGGTTGTAATTTCCTGGAAGCGCAGGCAAATCGAACAATCTGTGAAAGGCAGAAATTGATTGTTCCAATATATGAAGCTGAAAAAGAATGAGCCGCTCTTCAATACGCTATATGTGATAATTCACCTGCCTACTGCTGTAGAGAAGATGAACTTTGTGATGAGGAATTCCATAGATAATTTTTTTTATGGAAATCCTATGTTGGATGAATGACAAAATTTGTTAGAAAATATTACTATTGCTGCAACTATTGTTTGGAATGAGGATAGATATGAACTTACTTTGGACAGTGCTACTATTTGTGAGAATGCTAGCTTTGAGGAAAATACTATTGGTAGTGATAATGATATGCAGAAAATACTAATATAGGATTATTGGTAACTTTATGGAAAATACTATTGATAGCTTTGAGGAAAATACTATTGGGAGTTCATATTCGATTTCCAAATTGTTTTATATTTAGGGACAAAGGTAGCATCTTTTTAATTTGCTTTATGAGGTGTATGCATTTCCAAAGCATAAGAGCATCTCCACCGGCGAGACCAAATACTAGCCGGCATCACACATGCCGGCTACATATTGGGGTCGCTGGCAGAGAACGCTAGCCGAAAAAGTTAAACTATCCACACAGGTTAACCTCAATAGTATGCGCCAACAATAAATAACTGAGGAGAGAGAATGTTTGGATGGTAGGTGGAGAAAAAAGAGAGAGGGGTAGATGGAGAGAGAGAGGGTGATGCATAGGCTGGCGGAAATCTTCCTACGTGAAGTTTGTTGTTGGCATCTATCAGCGCGCTTGATAGAGTTTGTGGTGCCTGTTTCAGGATGATATGGACTTTTATTGTGGAGATGCTCTCAAAAACTCGGAAACGTGCATATTCACACCTCTCTTACTCCCACCTTGTGTTATATTTTTGTCCAGACTTTATGTTAGTACTCCATTCAGAGTTAGTTGTTCTATGATGGTCCTAAGTCAAGAAAAAGTTTGACCCAATGTCTACAAAAGTATATCAAGAGTTAAAACACCACTTAAGTTTCATAACATTCATTGTAAAATATATCTTCATACTATTCAGACTTGATGTTACAGATATTAGCACGTTTCTCTGTCAACTCAGTCAAAGGATACGTGCGCATGTAAACCAAACGTTGGCGAAAATTATCAGTTCCCGCTAATCCCCTCCATCTCAACATTTTGGGCCACAACTGTCAAGGACAGACCAGATAGATCCAAGCCGTGGATGTTTTTGTTTGGACGGTCGCAGATCACCAAAACCCTAGTTTTCTGCCAAAATTTCCGTTCCATTCCTTCGTTCCCCGTTCCCCAATTCGCACACCACACCACCCCGAAACCCTGCCGCGCCTCGCCAGCCATGGAGGCCGCCGTGGCGGCATTGGAGGCAGCCGCGAAGAGGACCGCTCGAGCGGCCTCGGCTGCGAAAGAGGCTGCAGTGGCGGCCTCGGCTGCGGCGACGGAGGCTGCAGGGGTGGCCACGGCTGCGAAGGAGGCTGTTGCGGCGGCCGTGGCTACTGCAGAGCAGGCGGCGGCGGCATCGTCGAGAGCGAAAGAGGCCGCGATGGCGGCGGAGGCTGCCGCGAAAGAGTCGGCAGCTGATGCAGCGGCGACCGCGGAGGAGCTGGCGGCGGCGATGCGCTATTCTAAGAAGCGTAGATTCCATCACGGAGGGAGTGGCGGCGGCAACCCCGATGACAGGAGAAACCTTGATCTCGTCAGCGCCTCTCCGACAAGGTCCTCGGCAGCATCATCGACCTGCTTCGGGAAGGAGCCGCCAGCTGCTGTAGCGGCGACCGCGAACGAACCGGCGGCGGCAATGTGCTACTCTAAGAAGCGTACATTCCATCAGATCGACGACGGAGGGAGTGGTGGCGGCAACCGCGATGACAGGGGAAACCTCGATTTCATCAGCGCCCTCCCCGACGAGGTCCTCGGCAGCATCATCACCCTCCTCCCCACCGAGGACGGCGCCCGCACACAGGCTATCTCTCGCCGGTGGCTTCCCCTCTGGCGCTCCGCGCCACTTAACCTCGTGGTTGATTTTGAAATGAGGTTGAAGCAAGCCAAGATCATCGGCTCGGTCTCGAACACGAATAGGAAGCTCGTGGCCTCGGTCTCGAAGATCCTCTCCGGGCACCGTGGCCCTGCCCGCCGCTTGTCGCTCAATTTGCTCTGCGCAACCAACGTCCCCGTGTGCGGCTGGGAGCGCAAGATTGATGAATGGCTTCGCTCTCAAGCCCTCGACGGCTTACAGGAGCTCGATTTCAAGGAAATTTCGGGCATGCCGCTGTCCGTGTTCCGCTTCGCTCCCACGCTCCTCTTCGCCAGATTCACCTTTTGCAGTTTCCCCAAATCGATTTCAACGCTGCGTCTGAATTTCCCGTGCCTCAAGCAGCTTAGCATGTATGGGGTCACCATTACGGAGGATGGTCTGCACAGCTTGCTGTCTGGCTGCACTGCCTTGGAAAGCCTTAAGCTGCAATTTTGTGGCATAAGTGGTCTCTGCATCAGCTCCCAAACTCTTAGGAGCTTTGCCTTCCACCGTGATTACGGACAGAATATTTTGCAGCTAGTCATTAAGGACGCCCCTTCTCTAGAAAGATTGCTACCGTTATATCCATGCACTGGTCGAGTGGCCATCCAGGTAATTTGTGCACCTAAACTGGAGATATTGGGTTTGCTATCTGAAGGCATATCCAAAGTTCAGTTTGGTACAACAATTTTTGAGGTAGCAGCAGCCTTCATCTATCTCTCATTGATATTCCTATATGCAGGCTATTATTCGTGTTTATACCTTTTTTTTCTGCAGAAAATGATTGCTGTCAGCTTAACTACCAAAATCCACACCATGAAGGTTTTGGTTCTCGAGTCTGTTGGCCCTAATCTGGATGCAGTTCTTGACTTCCTCAAGTGCTTCCCCTGCCTGGTGAGGCTGTATGTCATTGTAAGTATACATATTTGCTTGCTTTATATGTCAAAATCAGCATCTGATGTACTTATGATCTAGCCAATTATGATGCTGCTAACCTGTTAGCATCCACCTTTATTTTTTCTTCTCTATCTCCAGTCACTCCCAACAAAGGACATGGATAACGTGAGGAAGTATGACCCGTTGGATCCAATCGAATGCCTTGAGCACCATCTAAAAAAAGTGGTGTTAATGAATTACGATGGCAACAAGAGGCCATCTGTTGACTTTGCCAAGTTCTTTGTTCTGAATACTAAATTGCTAAAAGATATGGAAATCGAAGTTCTTAACCACCGAAACGACAAATGGATGGTGAATCATCGCAAGCAGCTATGTGTGGAAAAAAGAGCTTCTCGAGATGCTCGAATTGAACTGAAAATCAGTACTAAGAAATCCAACATACTCAGCATGGATACCCATGATTTGTCAATGTTTGATCCCTTTAGCAGCAGGGCATTTCGTTGATAATACGAGTGTAGTTGATGCCCATTCCCAAGATTGTGGTGTTTTGTTGAAAGCACAATATTATGGTCAACTCAAGATTAAACCAGGATTGAGGAGGTGATGTAATAAGTTTGTAAACTCAGGCATCAAATCGAATCCTGGAAAGTTTAAGCCGCTAACAGAAGACTAGTTTAAGCTCCTTAGTTAAGTGGCATTGGTTGCCCCGTTCATGATTGGTGTTGTACTGTAAGCTGATAATATCAGCAGCTACTGCATCTCTGTTTCGAGCACTTGCTTTATTGAAAAAGGATGGCATTTGTGCCTTTTGTCCAAAACATATGTAGTCTGAAGCTTATTCCTTTGCAATTCATGGAAACTTTTCCTGTGAGGTATTGAGATTTCAGATTCTATTTTGAACTGCAAATGCACAAGCATAACATTTGCAAACTTGGTTCTGCCAATGATTTTTTTGTTTTGTTTATAGAAGCCTTCTCCTTCACACCATTGGTTTTCGTTGCCTTGCATTTATCATAAAATTGACCAGAGCAAGAGAGTAGTCACAAGCTGAAAATTGTTGTTGAAAGGGAAGACACCTGATCATGACACACTCTCCTATTACATGTATTGATCTTGGCTGGGACGTGGCAATGCCATGGCACGGTTCTGCAACTTCCATTTGGTATAATCTGTTACTTTTTAAGGAAAATTGGAAATTGCTAGTCATATCTGGGTATTCAGATTGGCCTCAACATTGGGCTTGGTTCAACGAGGTTTGAGTGATTTCAGTACTCAATTGATTGAAACTAGCATGGAAATAACTGAAAAGATATTGGCATGAATGAAACATGACCTAGGAAAGTCATGATAAGTAGAGTCAAGCCAAGGCTTGTACACTAAAATAACTTGCACCAAAAAGTACTCCCTCCGATCCTAAAAAAGTGTCGGATGGCTAGTACAATTCACATTTTACAATTAAACCCTTCTAAAATCTGAAAAAACAATTGCTCGCTTTGCTCGCTCGCCTCCGGGTCTGCTCGTTCGCCCGCCTCCGGGTCTTCGCTCGCCCGCCTCTGCGTCTGCGTGCTCGCCCGCGTGTGCGCGCGCGCTTGCCTGCCTCCACGTCTGCGCGCTCGCCAGCCTCCGCGCTCTGGATGGCCGAATCGAGCTAGCTCGCTCTTCCACTCCAGCGCTGATCGATCTGGCCGGATCGAACTGATGTCTCCCATGTTCTTGCCGGTCTTGTTGGGGAGTAGCGTGGTGTGGATGTTGGGCAGGACGCCGCCAGCGATGGTGACCGCACCGAGCAGCTAGCTGAGCTCCTTGTCGTTGCGGACCGCTAGCTGGATGTGGCGCGGCGCGATTTGTTTCTTCTTGTTGTCATGCGTCGCGTGGCCGGCGAGCTCCAGGACCTGCAGAGGGGAAATCCAAATCGCAGTGAGATGACCGCGAGAGGGTGCACGGGGAGAACGAAACGAGGGGGAGAGGAGATTGCGTTACCGCAGGGGTGAGGTACGGCGAAGAGGTAGACAGCGGCGCCGACGCGTTGGGCGTACTTGCCGATCTTGAGGTACCTGGCGATGTAGCCGACGGGGAACTGGATGCGGCCGCGTGGCCATCGGATTCGGCGTGTACGACCTCGCAGCAACCGGATCAGGCCTCGCCGGCGCCGGATCCGACGTTCGTCGTCGACAGGACCAAAAGGTCAGCCGTTTTGCGGAGGGGAGCTCGGCGAGCGGATGCAAGGTCGACGGAGCAGAGAGAGATTGAGGGGAGCAGAGCGGCGTGAGCCGTGAGGTTCCGAGTGGGGTCTGACCAGACGATCGCTTGGAGTGCGGGTTGACGAAAACCTAAATGTGAGGGCCGTTTTGCAAAAGGGACCGTCCGACTCTTTTTCCGGACCGGAGGGAGTAGATAAGAACTGGTACATGGATAACAATTTGAAAAGAAGCGTTGTGCTAAGCTTATATCTAATATTAAGTGGACGTGAAAAATATGTAGGTACAAAAATAGCTGTCAAGAACAGCCGTGCAAAGGGAACGCTTGTTTCCTCCTGTCCTGCTGATGGGTGGACGAAGTGTGGTCTTGAGGATTGAGGAACCACCATTGAGCATTCGGAACTGGTGGATACTATTTCTTCCCTTCCGCTGCTGATCGTGAATGAGTGGAATTCCTAGTTTGCCGTCTGGTTTCTCGCCCGAGCCTCTCTAGAGATGGACAACCGCGGACGTGCCATTTTGTTCAGAGACCTTGTCAGTAGTTGAGATGCGAAAAAGACATGACGGATGAACTGTGCAGCTTGCGGGAAAGAAACATAAGAAGAACAAAAAGAAAATAATCCTCTCTCTTTCACTTGTATTTGCTCCTTTTTCTTTTCCTTTGAAGAAATAGCAAGAGCTGACGACTCATTTCATTTGGGAAAACAAACACACCCACACCATAGAAAAGCACATCACAAAAGTCGTACCTGGACTTGTTAATTCCCTGTTCGTTTTGCTGTCCTGGGGCTAGATTACTGATAGCACGGCAGCTGACGCAACGTTCTTGTTATTATGCTGACATATATGCACGTTCTATACTTCTATCCAAGTACAAGGAACATCTATCCAGATTGTTTACATTCGTATCTGTCCCCGCATGAATCTGGCTGATCTAGAGATAGCAATTGACCTACATTCCTGGTAATCTTAAAAAAAACTACGTCGATTTTGGCATTTTGAAGCCCCCGTTACCAAGCATGAGTTACAGACAGTCTGTAAGAGGGCAAAACGAAAATATTTTACAATGCCTTCCGACTCTTACCAGTTTTAATTCCCACATCCAAACAAATTTACAACACAAGGAAACAAACATCTCACAATGCGAGAGTCAATCAAAAGGGTAAAAAAAAGACGAAGCGGAGTTACGCAATTAACGACACACGCGGTTTTCACAGCCGTCAAATCCGGTCATTTCTGTTGCGGTGGCGCTGCCGGTGTCGACGTCATCATGGCCGCGCCGCCGCCTCCCCCTCGGGCCCACGACATGAACGCCGGCCACCGCCGTCGGCCGCGTCTGCAATCCGCGCCGTCGCCACCGTCGTCGCGGAAGCTTCCTCCGACGCACTGTGCTCCTCCACGCAGGCTCTCGACGGCGGGACTACTCGCGCAGCACCTGCTGAGGACCTGCTCCCTCACGTGCTCCGGCAGCCGCAGCGTGAACCTCTCGTGGTCGTCGCACTCGCACTGCTCCTCCTCCGCCAACGCCCCGGAGACCAGCGAGTGGCCCGTCGAGTGCGACCTCCGCAGCCTCGCCGCACGCCGCTCGCCGCGCAGCTTCTCCAGCTCCACGGCCTCCTCCTTCCTGCCATCGTCGTCGTCGACGCTGTGCTCCTCATGCTGCTCCTTCTCCTCCGCCGGCATCGCGATCGCCACTGCGGCGTGCGGCGGCGGCGGCGGCTTCTCGAGGTTGGCGCGGCAGAGCGGGCACGTGGTCCGCGCCTCCAGCCAGGGGTCGATGCACTCCGGGTGGAACGCGTGGGAGCAGTGCGGCAGCAGCCGGAGGTCGTCGTCCTCCTCGAACGCCGTCAGGCACACGGCGCACTCCAGCGCGCCGCCGCCGATCTTGTGCGCCCTGATCTCCGCGTATGGCACAATCGGGAACGTCGCCAGCACCGCCGGGTCCAGCCCGCGCCTGGACGCCGCGGTGTTGCCCGCCTGCGGCCCGCCGTCTCTGGCGAGGCCGGACCGGGAGCGGAACTGGGTGATGTACAGGGAGAGGAATATCAGGAAGAAGACGACGCCGATGGACACCACGATGGCCATGGACATGGCCTGCCCCAGAGGCGGCGGCTTCGGCTGCGGCCCCGGTGACTGCTGCGCCATGCCTGCGGCGACGCAGAGTAGGCAGAGAACGACGAGGAGGTTCGGGCTCACGCCCATCGCCACACCAGCCGGATTGGCGAACGGTAAATTGCGTGCCTGGACCCTGCTGCGTGGCTTGATTCAGCAATTGAAATTATGGTATCCCTCTTCAAACCCTTTTGCACTTTTGGCCATTTACAAGTCTTGGCGGCGCCAGGTCGTTGGTGCCAAGCTCCTGCCACGTTTGGCCCTGACAGAGATAGTCTACACAGTACATACTTTCTCACAATTCATGTTCACTCGCGTGGATTGCAGACTACCTGAATACCTGATGCAATATTGTACGTTAGGTGGTTGTTTTGATAAGGCGTGTTTGGATAACAAGTTTTAGTAACACTTGTTTTAGAAAAAACAGTTCTAAGTTGTTTTGATATAACTGGGTTACGGACTACTTTGTTTGGATTAAGACTGACCTGCACACCCACGGCTCACCACGTTTCCTCTTTGGCCGTTGACCGCCTTGCGCAGGGGCATGAATTATGAGACCATTATTTCTAAGAGCACCGTCAGGATCCGCCCCACCATGACGCAGACAGAGAAGCCTCCAAAACCAGAAAACCTAGTACTGCAACACACACACACACACGCACGCACGCACACACACAAAACGAGAAACCGAGCCTCTCCTCCCCCTCACGATGCTAGAACGACAATCAGAGGGGAAGGGGAGCGACAGACTTGTCGGCGAGAAAGAGCAAGAAAGAGACCTGGAACCGCCGCTTCTGTGCGATTGTTTCTGGCGAGAGAGAAAAAGACGGAGCATTCCCAATCTTCTCCTTGTCTCGGCAGGAGGAATTGAATCCATAGAAAGAAAAAAATTGTGAAATTTCAACGATATATAATCATCAACATCAGTACAAAAATTAAAAATAATTCATTGGATCACCTAGGAATGACTACATACACTAACATGAACAGCCCGCCTCAAACACTAAACACGAAGGGGTGTGCTCCGGTGTCCCCCCCCCCCCCTGGCGAACGACGTTCAGGTGGGATACCCGTTCGAGAAGGTGGGGCCGTATTAGTGGCGTATAATTATACTCCACGTCATTTTCCACATAGATGGTCGGTTGCCACGTAGATATGGTATGTATCCTTGGTGATGACGGTTTCCGCCGGACCCACGGCATTACAATCAGAGTTCGACCCAAAAACTACGTCGATCATGTGGATTTGTTGCCGGCGATAGGCGGTAGTTACGGGGAAATTATTTGAAACCTTGCGTGTGCGCCATTGCTGGTCCTCCTTAGGGTTTGGAAGGTTCTGTCGACCGGGAGGGAGACGGCAGGGACGACGACGTTGGGACGGCAAGGCGTAGCGCACGACGGTTTCGTTCTGAGAGCTGAGCCGGGTATCGTGGAGGCGGGAGGCGGATCCGGCGACGAGGAGGCTGGGCAAGGTCGGACGCAGAGGAGGATCGCACGCGGGTTGTTCCTGCTGGTACAGGCGGCGTTAGGGTTTGGCGGCTCCTTGTTGGTTCTGGGAGGTAATTGATTCGAAAAACTAATTGCATGTTCATGATTTGGTTGACTTTAGGGTTTGGGTTTGGAGCTCCTTTTTTGAAATGTACTTATTTGGTTGTTACTTTGGACAGGCGATGGACGTTTCAGATTTGAGTGCAAGTTCAATGGAGTACGACAGCAGAAATACAGATGAAGAGGAATTCAATATTTCGTCTGCCAACGAGAATGCACCTCCTGAAGATGAACACACTTCTGGAGACGATGATGTCGACGAAAGTGTGAGTGAAACGGAACTACTAGTTTTATTTAGTACTTGCATGTAAGTAGTTAAATACTGATTGTGCTTATTTTTGCTAATAGATGGATGCAGATGGTATTGATCTAGAAGATGATAATGTAGAGCAAGAAGAAGATGTTGACACTGATAATGTGAGTTTGTAGTAATAAATGTCTGATTGCATAAAAATATGGAATTGATGTTTACATGGTTTAAAATGCATTAGATTCAGAGTGATGTTGTGGATGAGCCAAATGATGATGAGAGATTGGACTCTGGTTTTGTTGACGAGGTATGCATTTTAATTTTAGTAGGTCATATGTATGTTTAATTTATATTTAATAACTGAACAATGCATTTTATGTCGTCATGACATGACCATTAATCTTTCTTGTTTGCTCAGGTATTAGTTGGCGATAATTCTTCTTACGACTATTACGGTGATTCAGACTTGGAGACTATAGAAGAACCTGTTAGAAGAAGACATGTAAGTTTTCTGAATTTAATCCTTGTATGACTCGCGAACATGGCGTTCAAAAATAATTATGTTTTCAATGTTATCAAATTGTGAATGCAGGTGAAATCAGTTGGTAAGAAAAAGAATGGATCAGAGGATGAAGATGAGAGTGATGCAGAAGATAAGAGAAAGTTTTACTGGGAGGTAATGGAGAAGACATTTGTGTCTGAGGCAGCTGCTTATACTTTTTATAATGGATATGCTCGACAAGAGGGATTTAGTGTAAGAAAGTTCAAGTTCAAAGAGACTAAGGGTGCTAACAAAATAGTTCGCAGAAGGCGTTTTGTGTGTTCACGGGAAGGAAAACGTAACAGCAAGTTTCTGACTATGGACAACCGCACCCGAAGGTTGAGACCTTTGTCACGTTGCAATTGTAAAGCGGAGTTGGATGTGAAGCTTGATAGAGGTTCGGGGCTTTGGCGAGTTGCAAAATTTGTTTACAAGCACAGTCATAAGTGTGCAGAACCGAACGAGAGCCCATTTTTATGGTCACATAGGAGGATAAAAGATTTCCAGAAAGCGGAGATATTAGCATTGGCAGCAGCTGGGGTTAGGAAGCATGTGATCATGGATACCTTCCTCAGCAAGTATGGTCGGTACACCACTGTTGGGTTTACGAGGAAGGACTTGTACAACATGTGCTGCAGGGAGAAGAGAAAGTTACTTGCAGGTGGTGATGCTACCTCAGCCATTGCCATGATGGAGAACCGGAGGAAGAAGTTTGCTGACTTTTTTTTGAGTACGACGTTGATAGTAAATGTCGTTTGAAAAGCTTGTTCTGGTGTGATGCTCAGTCGCGGCAGGATTACAATGATTATGGAGACGTACTGGTGTTCGACAACACATATAAGATGAACCGATATGGTATGCCATTTGTTCCGTTTGTTGGTATTAACAATCACCGGAGGATGATGGTTTTTGCGTGTGCCATCTTATCAGATGAGAAGGAACGCACATATGTATGGGTACTGAAGACTTTTTTGAAAGCTATGTTGCAGCAGAAACCCAAGTCAATAATCACCGATGCCGATAGTGCGATGATTAGAGCTATTCGAAGTGTGTTTCCGGAGCAGTCGCACCGTATTTGTTCATGGCACATTGAAAAGAACATGGTTCGGCACCTAAGTTACAAGTCGTTGAGTGAGTTTCGGGCTCTCTTGTATTACACGACCACACCGGATATATTCGAGGAAAGATGGCACGCTTTTATCCAGAAATGGCAGACGGAGAAAACACAAACTTGGCTGAAAAGAATGTACAAGAAGAGGAAATTATGGGCAGCGGCGTACCTATCTGAGGGGTTCTGGCTTGGTATGAAAAGCAATCAGCGTAGTGAAAGTCTTAACTCATGTCTTCACCTACACCTAGACTACGGTATGACACTAGTGGATTTGATTTTGCACTACGAGAATGCTATTGTGCGCATTCGAGAGACGGAGGCAAAAGATGACTGCATCAGTTCACAGACATCACATGTACCAGTAACCAATTTGAGGAGAATTGAGAGAGCTGCTGCAAAGGTATTCACTCCGGCAAACTTTTATATATTGCAGCAAGAGATTAATAAAATAGAAGGCATTGAGGTTATAGATAAGTATAAGGGAACAGAAGGTGAGATGCAGTTTGTTGTTGCTTGGAAAAAGAGAAAGCATGCAAAGTTTTATGTTGATTATAAACCGGCCAACTCGGATAAACTTGTAGAGTGCAGCTGTCGAAGGATGATCCGGAGGGGACTTCCTTGCAAGCATATTCTGCATGTACTTGGCGTGCTGGATTTGGAAATACCCAATTGTTTAGTTCTGCTCCGATTCTCTAAACAAGCTAGGGGTGGCTTTCCTACGAGGCGCAAGAGCGATCTATATGGTTGGGGTTTTCCCGTAGCGGAGGAGCGACAAAGATTTACGGAGCTGAATGTGTTACAATCCGAAGCATTGCAAGTTGCATGCAAAGATCCAGTGTTATTCGAGCGGACCAAGGCATTTTATGCTGACATTATTGCAAACAAGATGGAGTATGATAATGTACCCAACCGTCCGACTAACTCGCTGAATACTGATGTTAATAAATTGGGTGACCCTGCTAAAGTTGCTGCTCGAGGTGCTCCTAAGAAACGAAAGCGTAGAGATGATGGAGAAGGACCCGTGACAAAGAATGGAGGGCCATTATCGTATGACGAGCGGGGTAGGGGGATTCGATGTAGTAGATGCAAAAAGCCTGGACACACGAAACATAGCTTGAAATGTGAGCTCAATCCTAGGTGAGTATTAATTTTTGTTATGAACTTTTTATGCATCCTTTTAAACTTTAGTTATTTACTTTATCATGTGTTTTGTGAATTGCAGGCATGTTGCGCATATGTTTGTAGGTCATGAAGATGAATGACTTATTTTGAAGGATGAACTTCGCACGACATTATGAAGCTTGAGTTGGCATGCCGATATGTAGTCATTAATCATTATGCTATATGAACCTGGAGTTGGAATGGTGACATGGTTTTTTTAGTTTTGTTTAGGAAAGTGGACTGTGTGATGATATTTGAGAAATTCGATGCTACTTTGGTTGATGCATATTTGTCATACAGATTGTTCGTACAGTTTTGCAACATACTTTTTGTAATACTGACCCATCGGACAGGGTACAGGGGCGCCAGGCCAGTCTGCCGGTTGCCGGCCGGTCAGACCGGTCCTCAGGCCGGTCCAACCGGGGTTCTGGGCCGGAGGTGCACGCATTTTGTGCTTGCAGTCGACTAACAAGTATCTGTATTTTGTATATCCTATACATCCTGGCTATCTCCATGGTTGTTCACCGCACTGGGAAAAACTTGTCTATTTTGCGCACTTGTTGCCGGCCGGTATAAACCATCTCTAATGCACAGTTTGGTTTTAACATCGAACTGACTAACTGCGCCTACTGACTAACTATCCCAAGTTATATACAGATTCGCGCAATCATACTAGTTGCTTAATAGAGAGATGAATACTTAAAATCACACAATCACAGTAGATGCTGGGAAACCTTCTACGGGACTAAAACCCAACCTATGGTCACTGCTGCTTTATCTATTTAGTAAATCTCTTGGAGATCCGGACAACCTTCGTTTTCACCGTCTCTAAAAGATTTGAAGTTGCTAAAACTATCTGTGCGTTAATGAGGTTCCTTGATCCGTTTATCATCTCCTGCAAACAATAGGCATCGGTTATTCATTTTATGTAGCACGGAACAAAGGTGTTTGTTCAGCATGTAGAAACCAGTACCTGTGGTATTTCTTTAGTCCATTTATCTCTATCCCAATGTTCCATGCATTGAAGAACAAATAAGCCACATGAATTGCTGCAACATTAATTGAGTTCATTGAGTTAGTACATGCAATAGTAGTGTAATATGTATTTATTTGTAGTTTGCATGTACTGACCCATCTTTTTGCTGCGGCATATCGTATGATTTTATATCCCAAGTTATCACATCAGGGAAAAATCCAGATGTAGATTTGTTGTACTCTTGGATGTCAGCAGATATTTGTTGTCTCTATACAAATATAGATAATTAGATGTTTGTGTGCGCATGAAATTTGAAGACAATATGTAGTAGAAGAAACAGTACCAGAGCCCTGACAGTGTCTATTGTCACACTTAATGGAAATAATGAGTCAAGAACTTGGAATTCTTCCTTCGGTATGTGCATGATCACGGTAATCCAGTGATTGTTCGTTATGTTAACTGGAAAATATGCCTGTGTCACAGGAAAAATTGTCATTGCAATGTAAATTAGTATTCGTAGTAAATTTCGTCATATTGATGGAATACTTTACCTTGTCACGCCTAAAATATTTGTCGATAACTCGTTGAATGGTTCCAGTTCTTACAGCTAAGTGATCATCGTTCTTGTTACTTTTTTTTTTGTTTTCTGGCCTTTGCGATGTTTTTCTAGCAGGAATGATGACCTCCACGCTGCACATAAGTACCGATCATCCCCAACACGAAGAGACAAATCTCCAATGTAAGCATCGATAACCTGAAAAACAAATGTTTGGTGTAGTTAACACATAAACATACATGTGCATAATTCAAACATCAAAAGTATGTGCATACTTGAATCATCAGCTATTTACTTACATCATCTGTACACCATTTATGGTATAGAACCACTTTAAGCCTTTGTGATGTCAATGTGACGCCAATATCATTTTTGTAGACACATTTTTTTCCATTTTCCTCAGTCTTGCAGCATAGTTGAACAAAAATCTCTGCTGCTGCAATGTGTTCCGCTGTTAACGCAGTAGAGTCTTGCGGAATTTCGACATCATTGGTTGACGGAGTAGCTGTACAAACAAAATGCATTGTGGTTAGTATCAGATTAGTAATCAAAAAGTTAACAAAAAAATCCATTGCGTACCTATTGCGGGAGTTGGTTTTTTCCGAGGTTGACGTTTCGTTTGATTCACAACGATATAAGGATGCTGCAGTTTAAGAGGGAGCTTTCGCTTCCTCTTTCCATTTACATCTTCATTCTTCCCGGTTGCACTACTGACGCTTTTTGATCCTTCTGAGGCAGCCTCTTTATGTTCGTCCTCTTTGTTCATATTTTGGAGCGCAGGTTCAAATATATTTGATGGCACCTCCGATGAAGAGGCCTCCTTAAAATCTTCAGCCGGTTGCCAAGGATTTTCTGGCGTGCCATCCCCTACAAAGTCACACTTGGTCCTTGCAGGTGTGATGTAATCCTGTTCTTTATGGGCCTCTTTGGACACCTACGGAAAGGAAACATAGAAGCACATGACGCAGGTCAAATATCCAAAGTATTAAAGAGATTGTATATTGTATGCACTAGATTGTATATTCAAAATAGTGGAAGCATGTTAATCTGCATTGTTTGTGTAAAACTAACCTTGTCAACATCTTCTTTACGTAATGACACACTCCGGATGTCACTTTTTTTTCATAAACAAATTCTTTCCGTTCAGGTACTCCGTTGAGGTAAGATCCGCAGCCTTCGTCATAACAGTACTGATCTGACAGTGTTTCCGCGAATGCCTTGTACCTAACACCTGATTTGTTTAATAATTTGACAACATCCTGCAACAAGAAAAGAAATTTTAGCATGTCAATAATAATTAAATACATGGTGAACTTAGTGGTTGAGAATTATTTCGGCCAATTCACCTTCGCGCATCTCTCTGGTAGTTCTTCCATTATCTCCCTCTTAAAATCCTGCATCATCCTCTTCATGGTGGTTTCCATCTTTATTTCCCACGACGGGCCTGGTTTTCTCGAGCTACTTGCCTTCCCAGTGCTCCTTCCATTGCCCTTTCCATTGCTCCTTCCAGTACCCGGTTTTTTAATTTCCGCACCCATGTATTTGTTTCCATCAGTTTTCTTCCCAGACTTTTGCCTATATTCCTCTGTGATGAAATCTTCAATCTAAAATTCGCAATTTTAATATGTCAGTACGATATTTGACAGTAGATAGTTATATATAAAACAACTATAATATATGAAATGGCCGGTTAGCTATGATTACCTTAAGGATACCTTTGCCCCGGCCATTATCTTGATCATAGCTATCTCTCAAGGCTACAGCAGCTTCTGTCCAGTTGATCATAAGTGGGCGTGAAGAGATGCGAGCATATAGTGCTATCTCATCAATAGGTTGCACTTTCTCCCAATACAAGTACTACATGAAAAAATATAAAGGACAGTTAGTATATGTTGCAATATATAAAAACAAAAACATTAAAGGACATGTACCTCTAAAATTGCGACATTGCCTTTCGGCCACTGCCTAACATATATTCCTCTCCGGCAAGTGCTGATCTGCTCCATGACATATGCAAGCGTGAATTGGTTCCAATTCAAGTTGTGTAACTTGTACATTGTTTCCACAAATGCATAGAACGGCTTGTAAACCGTATAGGTCGAAGTAGGAGCTAGAACAGTCCCTATAAGAATTAAGACAGCTTGATGACCCACAAGTATAGGGGTCATCTTGAGGCTTCGATTATTGATTACATTTATCATTCTTTAAGCCTAAAAGAGTTTTTTTACAAGAAACAGAGAGCTTGCCAGAGTTTATAAGTAGTAACAGTTTATATAGCAGTAGGAATAGTGAAATAACAAAAATGTGAAATAAAGACAGCAGAGTGATTATAGTAAACAGCAGGATTAAAATACTATAGGCACAGGGACGGATTTAACGGGCGTTGCATGGATGAGAGAAACTCATGTAACAATCAAAGCAGGGCATTTGCAGATAATAATAAAACGGTATCCAAGTACTAATCAATCAATAGGCATGTGTTCCATATATAGTCGTACGTGCTCGCAATGAGAAACTTGCACAACATCTTTTGTCCTACCAGCCGGTGGCAGCCGGGCCTCTAGGGAAACTACTGGATATTAAGGTACTCCTTTTAATAGAGTACCGAGCAAAGCATTAACACTCCGTGAACACATGTGATCCTCACATCACTACCATTCCCTCCGGTTGTCCCGATTTCTGTCACTTGGGGCATTGGTTCCGGACACGACATGTGTATACAACTTGGGTAAGATCATAAACAACGAATATCTTCATGAATCAATAACATGTTCAGATCTGAGATCATGGCACTCGGGCCCTAGTGACAAGCATTAAGCATAACAAGTTGCAACAATATCATAAAAGTGACATCTACGGATACTAGGCACTATGCCCTAACAATCTTATGACTATTACATGACCAATCTCATCCAATCCCTACCATCCCCTTCAGCCTACAGCGGGGAATTACTCACACATGGATGGGGAAACATGGCTGGTTGATGGAGAGGCGTTGGGTGATGGCGGTGAAGATCTCCTCCAATTCCCCGTCCCGGCGGAGTGCCGGAACGGACTTCGGCTCCCGAGACGGAGTTTCGCGATGTGGCGGCTCTCTGGAGGGTTTCGGACTTCGACTTCTCCCGTGCGTTTTTAGGTCGAACCCGATAAGTAGTCCGAAGGGGCGTCGGAGGCCAGCCGAGGGGCCACACCACATGGCCGCGCGGCCCCCCCGGGCCGCGCCGCCCTATGGTGTGGGGCCCTCGGCCTCCACCTCTCTTGCCCTTCTGCTCCGTCAATATTCGGTAAAATAGGGCCTTCGCATAAATTCCGAGGATTTTCCTGAAAGTTGGATTTCTGCACAAAAACGAGACACCAGAGCAGTTCTGCTGAAAACAGCGTTAGTCCGTGTTAGTTGTACCCAAAATACACAAATTAGAGGCAAAACAATAGCAAAAGTGTTCGGGAAAGTAGATACGTTTTGGACGTATCAACTCCCCCAAGCTTAGCTTATTGCTTGTCCTCAAGCAATTGTTAACAACTGAGCGATAAAAGAACTTTCACGAACACATTTGCTCATATGATGTATATATTCTCATGCTATGGCTAATACTTAAGCAGTTCATAATAAGATACATCCAACAGCTATGTCAATCATGGAGAGGTACCAACAATTAATAATAAGCACCATGAATCATGTATATAAGCAGGATTGCAATGTTCATAAGAGAATATGATAAAGTGGTATCTCGCTTGCCCGTATTTGATCGGCAAAACATAAATGCCGAGGCACCTCTTGAGTTCATAGAAAGACTAGAAGTAGTGATTGTCAAAGATAAAAGCATCAAAGTTATACCACAATCAATCATATTTTGAGACAAGCATATTATACTAAGAATGACAGTCGTGCTCTCAAGATAGTGCTCAAAGAAAGAATGGAGACACAATCATAAAAGTAAAAGATTGACCCTTCGCAGAGGGAAGCAGGGATTAACATGCGCTAGAGCTTTTCATTTGTAAAGCAGGAGTAAAATTATTTTGAGAGGTGTTTGTTGTTGTCAACGAATGGTAATGGGTACACTAACTACCTCATCAACCGGACTCCCAAGAGCGGCTCCCATGAATTATTTGCATGTTTATGTGGCACTCCTTCCAACCTTTCTTACACAAACCATGGCTAACCGAATCCTCGGGTGCCTGCCAACAATCACATACCATGAAGGAGTGCCTTTTTATTTAAGTTTTATTATGATGATGACACTCCCCCAACCTTTGCTCACACAAGCCATGGCTAACCGAATCCTTCGGTGCCGTCCAACAATCACAAACCATGGAGGAGTGTCTATTTAAGTTAATTAATTCGGGACTGGGAATCCCATTGCCAACTCTTTTTGCAAAATTATTGGATAAGCGGATGTGCCACTAGTCCATATGAGAATCCGTCAAAAGTAAATGACAAGGTTGAAAGCTAAACACCACATACTTCCTCATGAGCTATGAAACATTAACACAAATTGAGAAGTATTTTGAAAGTTTTAAAGGTAGCGCATGAGAATTTACTTGGAATGGTTTGAAATGCCATGCATAGGTATTTATGGTGGACACTTTGGAACAACTTGGTTTTCAGGTGTTTGGAAGCACGAGCGGCGTTCCCGCTCAGTACAAGTGAAGGCTAGCAAAACACTAGGGAGCGACAAATCAAGAGAGCAGTAACTGTCATAATCATGCTTGCGGCAAAATAAATTAACGGAGGCATAAAAGTGATACAATAACTCAAGCAATATAAATCATCGAGGCCTAATTGACTTTTGTTCAGTCATATGCATGCGTGAGCATGTGCCAAGTCGATATAAATGAATTATTCAGAGGAGGATACCACAATGTCATACTTACTTATGAATAAAACAATGCAAGCAAACATCCATGACATGCTACTCATATTAATAAATTGGAGCTAAACATGAGAGATCATGAACTACTAGACTTTCTCAAATAACATATACCTCACATGAACCAACTAAGCATGCTCATATGGATGAGTATATGTACAAAAATGAAAGCAAATAGAGTTCATACCAGCCTCTCACCACAATCAGATTGTCGTAGATCGTCATTATTGCCTTTTCACTTGTGTAGCTTGGATAATATGAAATGAAAACCACGCTCCAGCCACCGAAGACCATTGAACTCATGATGAACTTTACAAACCAAAGAAGAACAGCAAATATTTTTGGTGTTTTCGAATTGGAAACAAGAACGAAAGAAAACAAGCAAACAAAGCAAAATCTTTTTGGGTTTTCTCATAGCAAACCAACGATAGCAAATAAAGTAAACTAAGAGCAAAGAACCAAATAAACAAATGGTGAAGAGAAACAGCAGAAATATTTTTGGTCTTTTTGTGTTTTAGGAAAGAAACAAAGTGAAAACAAAAGAATGCAAACTAACAGAAACACAGAAAAGCAGGATGACAGAAATCTGCCAAATCCTGACAGCAGTACAGAAATCGAAATTAACAAAAATCTTCCATTGCTCAGACCAAAAAGTGTTCAACTAATGAAAGTTAGATAACAACCTGGGGCACATGCTCAAAAATTGGCAACTTAAAATAACGTTCTGGCTGTGCGCACGAATTTTTTTGGTAACAGCCCAGAATCTGTTTTTGGACAGCACTTCCCCAAATATCATCTCCTCTCATTAGAAAACCACTCTAGAGACTAAACAAGTATATACAAGTATCCAGCAACCATAATATGCAAAGAATGAGTGATGCCGGTATACCTCCCCCAAGCTTAGGCTTTTGGCCTAAGTGGAGTTCATTCCCACGGTCCCCATGAAGTGGTGTCTCCGTAGTACGACGAAGAACGACCCGGTTCCGGGTATGTGCTGGAAGAAACGTCAGGGTATGTGACGGTGTAGTCGTAGGAGGGCTCGGCGTTCTCGGAGTCATGTTGCTGGTGGAATTCTTGTATCTTCATATGTTCCTCCACCGCCTCCTTAGTGAGCGACCATGATTGCCTGTCAATATTGAACAAACCTGGCTGGGGAAGAGGGATTTCCTTCTCATTCCCATCAGCAAACAACATTCTATAGACCATATTATCTATAGTGGAGTCAGTAGTAACAAAATGATGGCTCTTCATAGCAGCAATATCTAGTCTCCTAGGGGTTAATGGCACATCATTAGAATCAAGAGGAATCTTTAGATGTGTTAAAATGCGCAGTGCAATAGTTCCTCCAAAAATAGGCCCCCTGCTAGACAGGCGGCGAGCAATAAGAGAACCAAGATGATAAGATGTCTCTCCAGTGCAGCATTCAAGAAAGCAAGATGGTAGCTAGAGATATTGCTAGTATTTTCTCTACCCAAAATGCTAGTAGCAATGTAATATGCGAAATATTTAATAGCGGGGAGTTGAATGTTTCTTATCTTCCCTCGCTGGATGGTGCGGCAATCATCCTCGGTGATCCCTCGGTAGAGCTCCAACAGTCCCGGGGTTGTCATCAATCCTCCTTGCTGTACCTACAGGGCAATATCCAATGCACGACAAAATTCCTCCAATTCCATAGTAACAGGAATATCATAGATCTTGAATGCAACTGTCGGCTCATATTACGTGTTGTGGAACTTGAAGCTCTCAACGAAAACTTTGGTGAGCCTGTAGTATTGTTCCCTTTCATCTCCCACGTAGGTGGCTAAGCCTGCCCTGTTGACAAGGGTGAAGAAGTCATCCAATATCCCTGCATTTGTCAGAAAATCATAACATGGGAAGGATGAAGCATTAGGAGCCCCATTGTCCTCCTCGGGCGCGAAGCTAGGCGCGATGACATCCTCATTGTAGGATCGCCTAATCTGAGTAGACGCCCTCGAGGGCCTACCGGTGCTGGTTGTTCCTTTCTTGAACAATTCTCCAAATTTGAATTTCTTCATCTTCCTTTTCTGAAATTTTCAACAATCATTATAAAATTTGATTTCAAGGTATATAATTGAAGGGAACTACTATAGGAACTTGCTAGAGTACTAAACATGCATCAAAACTAGTTTCTTCTACTTAGAACAAGCATGCAAGCTCACTAAACATGTTATCTACAGCAGCAAAATATTCAAGATATACTCAACCAAATGAAATTCTAATTGGACAATCAAAGGAGTCACATACCAAGGAGTAAAAGTGCCAAATTTCAAACAGAAATCTGGGCTGAGCAAGGAGATCGAAAAATCGCGAGTTCTTGAGCAAAAACATGAGTGAGAGGAACTTGGTACGAGTTTTTTCGGGAGAGAGAAGATGCTGGGAGGAAGAGATGATGAAGGGGCAAGGAGGGGCCCACACCGGGTGGCGCGCCACCTCCTTGGCCGCGCGGCCTGTGGTGTGGCACCTCCTGGTGCCCCACAGGTCATCCTCTGGTGCTCCTGTGCCTCGTCGAAAAATAGGACCAACGGTGTAATTTTTGTAATTTTTAGAGAACTTCGAAAAATGCACATTTCTGGGTATTAAATTAATGATTACGCAGAAAAATGATTTCTAAAATCTTAAACAACTAAAGCATATTGCAAAACAAAAGTGCTACAGCAAGTAAAATAAGTGGAGGGAGAAAGAAAGAAAGAAATGTTGTTTAGCTCTCTTATGCATTAAAATATACTTGTTAACAAGGTTGATCAAGTCTTGCTACCAAATAAATTTTATATGACATAAGAAGAAATAAACCTCAAATCAATCATGTTACCTTATATTGAATTGATATGGATCCAATCACAAGAGTTTGATATTCTTCTTTAGGCTCATATATAGGACAATCAATGGATCCCACTTTGATAGTTTTCACATTAAAAATTGTATTAACTCCACATACTTTATCAATCCTCTTGGGAAAATAGACAGTGTGTTCCTTATCATCAACATTGAAAGTAACCATGCCTTTATTGCAATCAATAACAGCCCCTGCAGTATTAAGAAAGGGTCTTCCAAGAATAATGGACATATTATCATCTTCAGGCATTTCCAACACAACAAAATCAGTTAATATCAAGCAATGCTGAGTAACTTGAACAGGAACATTTTCACATAAACCAACAGGAATAGCAGTAGATTTATCAGCCATTTGCAAAGATATATCAGTTGGTATTAACTTATCTAAATCAAGTCTCTTATAAAGAGAAAAGGGCATTACACTAACTCCCGCTCCCAAATCACATAGAGCAGTTCTAACATAATTATTCTTGATGGAACAAGGAATAGTAGGTATACCTGGGTCGCCCAACTTCTTTGGAATCTTACCATTGAAGGAGTAATTAGCGAGCATAGTAGAAATTTCCTCATTGGGGATTTTCCTTTTGTTAGTAACAATATCTTTCATATACTTTGAATAAGGAGGCAATTTAATAGCATCAGTCAAAGGAATTTGCAAAAATAAAGGTTTCATCCAATCACAAAATTTATTATAATGTTCCTCCTCCTTTGATTTTAGTTTCTTAGCAGAAAAGGCATTTGCTTTTGAACCCAAGGTTCTCTTTCATTACCATGTTTCTCAGTAATAAAATCTTCTTTAGTGTACTTTTTATTTTTAGCGTGCTTTTCAGGTTCTTTTTCAATTTCTTCTTTATCAGAGTATCATTCTTATCATTATCTTCCTCATGTTCATTACCACTTTCGGTTTCAGCATCAGAAATAGAAATACTATTAGGATCATTAACAGGTTCAGAGGATTCTACAACATTCTTATGTTTCTTTTTCTTTTTCTTAGATGGAGCACTAGTTTTAGTTAGTTGAGAATCTTGTTCAACTCTTTTGGGATGCCCTTCAGGATATAGAGGATCCTGGGTAGAAACACCACCTCTAGTTGTTACTTCATAAGCATGTTTTTCTTTAGAATTATTTCCCAACAAGTCATTTTGCACTTTAGTGAATTGATCAATTTGAGTTTGAACCATTTGAAAATGTTTAACAAGTATCTTAACATCATTGGAGGTTCTCTCCACAATACCATGCAATTCACTAATAGCTCGAGAATTTTCCATTAAATGATTCTCTACTCTCATATTAAAGTTTTCTTGCTTAACAATATAATTATCAAACTCATCTAAGCATTGAGCAGGAGGTTTTGAATACGGAATATCTTCCCTAGTAAAGCGTTGAAGAGAGTGTACCTCAATCATGGATGAAGGGGGAGTTATCTCACATAAATCTTCTATAGGAGGTAAATTCTTCACATCTTCAGGTTTAATACCCTTCTCTTTAAGAGACTTCTTGGCTTCCCTCATCATTTAATTTAATCATACCCCTCTTCTTCACTATCGGTGTCGGGGTTGGTTCAATTGTAGACCAATCATCATGATTCCGGCCTATTTTAGCCAATAATTCTTCAGCGTCGTCTGGAGTTCTTTTCCTGAAAACACAACCAGCACAACTATCACTACAAGAAAAGTTCTGATAGACAACGTCCCAAAATCGTCAACTAAGGGGCATTTTTCGTCGCCTATGGGCCTAACCCGACGATATGGGTTCCGTTGTCGAAACTGCGTCATGCAAAGTCCAACGACGATTTTTTCGGTCCGTCGCGCTTGGGCGCCCTTCCGCCACGGAAAATCGGACCGTTGCGGAAGTGTTTTCGAGCCCGTTGATCGCCGACGTCATGCAACCGACACGTGGCGACGCCGTTAATCGCTAACGGCGTTAACCGCCGAAACCCCGTGGTAGATGGTAGGCCCACACGAGGCCTGCCACGTCTTAAGCGGGCCGGCGATGACATAGTTTGACCGGTCAACTATATAGCTGGGCTCCATTAGTTACGTGGCCGGGCCTAACCTCTAAGGTTGACTGGTCAAAACTTAAATGGGCCCCCATTTAACATGTGGGGTCCACCTTAAGAATCGGGCCGGCCAAGAAGCAAGTGGGCGGCCAAACACAGTGGGTCCCACTTTCCCGTTAAAAGGCCGCCCATTTAGTGTGTGGGGTCCATAGCATGGGCCGGCCCAACAAGCCAGTGGGCCGGCCAAAACAGGGTCCCACTTTCCGTTAAAGGGTCGGCCCATTTAGTTTGTGGGGTCCACCATATAAGTGGGCCGGCCCAACAAAATAGTGGGCCGGCCAAAACACGTGGGTCCCACTTTCTCGTTAAAGGGCCCCATTTAGTATGTGGGGCCCACCATATAGCATGGGTCGGCCCACCAAGATAGCGGGGCAAAACAAAGTGGTCCCACATTCTGTTAATGGGCCGGCCCATTTGGTATGTGGGGTCCACCATATAGAAAGGGCCGGCCCAAGAGATAGTGGGTCGGGCCAAAAACACAGGTGGTCCCACCTTCCTATTAAAGGGCCGGCCCGTTTGGTGTGGGTCCACCATATAGAAAGTGAGCCGACCCAACAAGATAGTGGGCGGGCCAAAACACAGGTGGGTCCCACCTTCCTATTAAAGGGCCGACCCATTTACCATGTGGGACCACCATAGAGCAAGGGCCGGCCCAATAAGCATGTGGAGCCCATTATCGTGTAACCGGGCCGGCCTACTAAAGAAGGGGCCGGCCCAAAATGAAAGTGGGTCCCACACTACTGTAAGTGGGCCGGCCCAATGTAGGGCCCTACTTGTTTGACTAGTCAACTTGCATTAAATTTCATGAGCCTAAAATCTGATTTCAATGATACACACAAGTACATACACAAATAAAACAAATAGGAAAATTACAAGGCAATTAATGTGCCCAAATAAAAAAATGACATAGAATCATTGAGGACTTCTATTAGCATCATCAATAACACGTTGACATTTGGCAATCGCCTTGATTGAATCTTGTGTACTCTTTGTCAACATATCAGCTACAGATCTTAAAGCAGCAATACCATGTCTTTTATAAAGTACAGCCTTGAGATATTTACTGTCTGATGAAAGAAATGGTCTAGGTTGACGGCTATGAGAAGATGCATCAGAAGAAAGATCAGAACTTTTTGTGGGCCTCACTGGTAATGAAGATTGCTTCATCACAACTGCATTCTGATAATAATGCAAAAAGAGTTAAACGATGAACTATGCAAACATTTATTATGCAATGTAGATATAAGATAATAACAAGTTGCATAAATAAGACATGTATGGAACTTGTACTAAGCACAAACTTACATCATAATGTTGCACAAGGGTCGCTACCTTTTTTGGCGACTATCTTCTAATGATGACTGCTTCATTAAAACTGCATTCTGGTAACATTGTAAACATAGTTACAACAATTAACTATTCAAACATGTATTACGCAATGTAGAGATCAGATAACAGCATGTAGCAGAAATAAGCACAAGATAAGATAAGATGCATGTACTAAGCACATACTGGCTCACTGCATCCTTCTCTTGCGTGCACTAGTCGTGGTCAACATGCCTATCATTTTAGGTTCAGCCATCAAGTGAAATGCTAATCCTCCTGCTCCATTGTCCTTAATCTGTGTTTAGATATCACATTTAAGACCAAGTCAGCTGGTTTCAAATAACAAAAAACTTGAGCTGCCAAATGAATAAGCCAATAGTTACCAGATATCAGATTAAAACCAACTAGATGTTGCTTTGCATGAGATACGAATTTCAGACATTTAGATTTAGAGTAGGGTAATGCCAAAGTTTTACACATAAAGTAAACTGGCATTAAGAATGACCAAATGTCAGGTTCAAATCACCCTCGAAGTTTCTCCAAGACAAGCATATCAAATAGGCAGAAACATAGTAAAGCATGAATGGCATTGCTATGGCAGGGTTCCAAGTGTTAATCTCTTGCATAAGGAACAATGCATATAGGTTATAGATAATAACGGAAGTAAACTGCCAAAATTACCAACCACGAACTCAGATTCCAACCTTACCTAGCGTCCCCGCTGTTAATGTTGGATGTTCTAATAAGTGGTTCGCATGATCAATCCCTAGGAAAAATAACATTGACAAGTCAGTCTACGATAATACAAAGACCAGACATGCACGCAACAATAACTATATAAGCTAAAGACGAGGTATAAGAGCAAGCAGATTGGAAATGCACATAGCATGATTATAAAAGCAGTGTGAGAATAGCAGACACGAGAAAACAGCTAGCGGTGAGCTAATGACGTGGTATAAGAACAAGCAGATTGGAAATGCCCATAGCACGACTATAAAAGCAGTGCGACAATAGCATGCAGTACAAAAACAGTTGGCAGCAAATGAATGGGTACAAGGCTATAAATATGTGGATGCACACAGGTGTCAGTAGAATGAACAGGATGGTAGCGACCGGATAATGCTTTTGTACTGTACAACATTTAAACAAACTTCATGCGAAGCAACACATCAAGAAAGTTAACGGCATATGAGATCTGCAAATAACTACACAAAACATGGCTAAAGAAACACCGCGATCTAACGGGCCAGCGTACTAACCAAGCTGCGGTGGACAAGGAACTTGCATTCCAGCGGCGAACGGAGACGATGAATCGACCCTGTTTCAGAGAAGCGGCGTTAGTGAAGCAGATCTGGTTGGCTGGCAAGGTATTCGGGAAGTTGATACAGCCGCTGCGGAGGTAGTCTGGGCGAGGTCGGCGGTGAAGCATCCGTCGGTGGCGAGGTCGGCGGTGAAGCATCCGTCGGTGGCGAGGTCGGCGGTGAAGCAGATCCGTCGGTGACGAGGGCGGCGGGAGCGGATCAGGTGGGTGGACAGCCAACACGATCAAGGCTACGCTGTGGAGGAGTATGCCGGCGGCGAAGCAGATCTAGTACTGTAGAGAGTCAGAGCTTTGGCGTGTGAGAGTATTTTTGAGCTAATGGGGCGAATGGTTGGTGGGTGGGTGTGGGCCTGTGGGGAGGGTTCGGGATCTAGGCAAGATATTTCATTGTTACCGAATGAGCCCTCCATGGTCGGTGGGTTGTAGCTTCCGGACCAGGGTTAAAAGGGTAAAACTGGTCACGGGATTTTCGAATGGATGCGGGATGATTTGGCGCGTGGCCGAAATTTTCAGTTTCAAGCTACGAGCAGAACGACAAAAATAATGTTCTTCCCCAGGGAGCTCTCATTTCTTCCTCTTCTCTTCTCTCTCGAGTCTCGCCCACTCCCGGCTCCTCTCCCCCTTCTCTCCGGCGGCCGCCGAGACGAGGCCGACTTCTCTCTGTATATTGTACACCCTCCGAACTAAATTAATCGATTCAACTTTCCTTAGACGTGTATGTATCTAGAGTAAAAACATGTGTGGATACATCCATATTTAGATAAGCAAAGTTGAGTCAGCTAATTTGGATCCGAGGGAGTTAGTGTTGTTGTAAGCTTAGATCCAGAGTTTCCCATGAGCAGAATGGCGCAATGGAGTCGGGGATCTCGTCATCGGCTTGATCTGGCCTATGGTGAATCTGGCGGATCTTGCCGGCCAAACCCCGATCTGGTGCCATCAATGTGATGGCGCTAACGGTGAGGCTTGCTTTGGTCAGTGCTTCAGATCCGGCCAATGGGGAAGTCAAGCTGCTAAAGTTCACAAGCTCGGGGCATACGACGGCGTCATCCGTCTTGCCCGTGCACATCTTGGACTTTCAGCGACCCTTCTCAGAGCCAATATGCCGTTGCTGAGGCCCTTCTTCTCCTTCGTCCTGGCGACTACCGCGACACCGTCCCAAGTGGTGCGTCCCCGGCGACGGAGTTGCTGGAAAGGATGCGGAGCAGAGATCTGATGTGCGGGTCGAGAAGGACTCGATTGATTTTCTTCTATATGTTTTGGGGTCCTTTTTGTAAAGTTGCAGGTTCTATTAGTTATTGTCTAGTACTTTTGGTCCTCTATGTAAATTTTTGGACTAGTTTCCATTGGCACTGATAAACTTGAATTTTGACAAGTTCACGGGGAAAAAAATTCCTTTGCACATATGGCCTATCATGTATAAACATTCTTGAGATTTAAACTATATGTAATGTGCCATGCATTAACCCTAAACCATATATATGTAACTAACCCTAGCTGATCAAACCCTACTTAATTAAAACAAATAACCCTAAACTATACGCATGCACTTTATGCGCAAAGGCGCGGGTGCCTCTAATAATGTGTGTGCGCACTCGATCGATGATCCCTAAACCTTATACAACCCCAAAACCCTAATCCCTAATCCCTAAACCCTAAACACCCTAAACACTAAACCCTAGACCCTAAACCCTAACCCTAACCCTAAACCCTAATTAAACCCTATATATAGGCCAACGACACTTAATTGTGCATCAAGCAGGCCAGGGGTGCCTCGCGGTCCTCTAATTAAATTAAATGTGCCATGCATTAACCCTAAACCATATATATGTAACTAACCATAGCTAATCAACCCTACTTAATGAAAACACATAACCCTAAACTATACTAGCTATAACCCGATCTAATAAAAACATGCTCTATATATAGCAGCTAGCTAAAACCGTAGATTAACACCAATTAATATATACATGGCCTATATCGATCATGTTGTATAACATATCCCTGAGATTCATTAATTAATTATATAATTATCGTGATAAATTAATTAACTTTAATTTTGACAAGTTCTCTCGAATGAAAACACATTTGATTAATTTGCCTCATAATATATATATATAATTAGTGTGCATGCATGGCCTACCATGCATTCGTGCATATATTTTAATGTATATTTGAACATATTCTTGGGGATTTCAATCTCTCTCTCGATCATCTATATATCGTTGGTGGCCAAAAAACACACATATATATATATGCATGCAATTTATGCGTAAAGGCGCGGGTGCCTCTAATAATGTGTGTGCGCACTCGATCGATGATCCCTAAACCTTAAACAACCCTAAAACCTTAAATCCCTAATCCCTAAACCCTAAACACCCTAAACACTAAACCCTAAACCCTAGACCCTAAACGTACCCTAACCCTAACCCTAACCCTAACCCTAAACCCTAGCTAATCCTAAACCCCAATTAAACCCTATGTATAGGCCAACGACACTTAATTGTGCATCGATCGAGGTCATGGGTGCCTCGCGATCCTCTAATAAAATTAAATGTGCCATGCATTAACCCTAAACCATATATATGTAACTAACCCTAGCTAATCAACCCTACTTAATTAAAACACATAACCCTAAACTATACTAGATATAACCCGATCTAATAAAAACATGCTCTATATATAGCAGCTAGCTAGCAAACCGTAGATTAACACCAATTAAAATATACATGGCCTATATCGATCATGTTGTATAACATATCCCTGAGATTCATTAATTAATTATATAATTATCGTGATAAATTAATTAACTTGAACTTTGACAAGTTCTCTCGAATGAAAACACATTTGATTAAGTTGCCTCATAATATATATATAATTAGTGTGCATGCATGGCCTACAATGCATTCGTGCATATATTTTAATGTATATTTGAACATATTCTTGGGGATTTCAATCTCTCTCTCTCGATCATCTATATATCGTTGGTGGCCAAAAAACACACATATATATGCATGCAATTTATGCGTAAAGGCGCGGGTGCCTCTAATAATGTGTGTGCGCACTCGATCGATGATCCCTAAACCTTAAACAACCCTAAAACCTTAAATCCCTAATCCCTAAACCCTAAACACCCTAAACACTAAACCCTAAACCCTAGACCCTAAACGTACCCTAACCCTAACCCTAACCCTAACCCTAAACCCTAGCTAATCCTAAACCCCAATTAAACCCTATGTATAGGCCAACGACACTTAATTGTGCATCGATCGAGCGGGTCATGGGTGCCTCGTGATCCTCTAATAAAATTAAATGTGCCATGCATTAACCCTAAACCATATATATGTAACTAACCCTAGCTAATCAACCCTACTTAATTAAAACACATAACCCTAAACTATACTAGCTAGCTATAACCCGATCTAATAAAAACATGCTCTATATATAGCAGCTAGCTAGCAAACCGTAGATTAACACCAATTAAAATATACATGGCCTATATCGATCATGTTGTATAACATATCCCTGAGATTAATTAATTAATTATAATTATCGTGATAAATTAATTAACTTGAACTTTGACAAGTTCTCTCGAATGAAAACACATTTGATTAAGTTGCCTCATAATATATATATAATTAGTGTGCATGCATGGCCTACAATGCATTCGTGCATATATTTTAATGTATATTTGAACATATTCTTGGGGATTTCAATCTCTCTCTCTCTCGATCATCTATATATCGTTGGTGGCCCAAAAAACACACATATATACGCATGCACTTGATGCGTAAAGGCGCGGGTGCCTCTAATAATGTGTGTGCGCACTCGATCGATGATCCCTAAACCTTAAACAACCCTAAAACCCCTAAATCCCTAATCCCTAAACCCTAAACACCCTAAACACTAAACCCTAAACCCTAAACCCTAACCCTAACCCTCTACCCTAGCTAACCCTAAACCCTAATTAAACCCTATATGTATAGGCCAACGTCACTTAATTGTGCATCGAGCAGCCCAGGGGTGCCTCGCGGTCCTCTAATTAAATTAATTGTGCCATGCATTAACTCTAAACCATATATATGTAACTAACCCTAGCTAATTAACCCTACTTAATTAAAACACATAACCCTAAACTATACTAGATATATAACCCGATCTAATAAAAACATGCTCTATATATAGCAGCTAGCTAGCAAACCGTAGATTAACACCAATTAAAATATACATGGCCTATATATATCGATCATGTTGTATAACATATCCCTCAGATTCATTAATTAATTATATAATTATCGTGATAAATTAATTAACTTGAATTTTGACAAGTTCTCTCGAATGAAAACACATTTGATTAAGTTGCCTCATAATATATATATAATTAATTAGTGTACATGCATGGCCTACCATGCATTCGTGCATATATTTTAATGTATATTTGAACATATTCTTAGGGATTTCAATCTCTCTCTCGATCATCAATATATCGTTGGTGGCCAAAAAACACACACATATATATATACGCATGCAATTTATGCGTAAAGGCGCGGGTGCCTCTAATAATGTGTGTGCGCACTCGATCGATGATCCCTAAACCTTAAACAACCCCTAAAACCTTAAATCCCTAATCCCTAATCCCTAAACCCTAAACACCCTAAACACTAAACCCTAGACCCTAGACCCTAACCCTAACCCTAACCCTAACCCTAAACCCTAGCTAACCCTAAACCCTAATTAAACCCTATGTATATATAGGCCAACGACACTTAATTGTGTGCATCGAGCAGGCCAGGGGTGCCTCGCGGTCCTCTAATTAAATTAAATGTGACATGCATTAACCCTAAACCATATATATGTAACTAACCCTAGCTAATCAACCCTACTTAATTAAAACACATAACCCTAAACTATACTAGATATAACCCGATCTAATAAAAGCATGCTCTATATATATAACAGCTAGCTAGCAAACCGTAGATTAACACCAATTAAAATATACATGGCCTATATTATATCGATCATGTTGTATAACATATCCCTCAGATTCATTAATTAATTATATAATTATCTTGATAAATTAATTAACTTTAATTTTGACAAGTTCTCTCGAATGAAAACACATTTGATTAAGTTGCCTCATAATATATATATAATTTTAGTGTGCATGCCTACCATGCATTCGTGCATATATTTTAATGTATATTTGAACATATTCTTGGGGATTTCAATCTCTCTCTCTCTCGATCATCTATATATAACGTTGGTGGCAAAAAACACACACATATATACGCATGCACTTTATGCGTAAAGACGCGGGTGCCTCTAATAATGTGTGTGCGCACTCGATCGATGATCCCTAAACCTTAAACGTACAACCCTAAAACCCTAAATTAATTATCGATCTCCCTGTGATTCATTAATTAATTATATATATAATTATCGATGATAAATTAATTAACTTGAATTTTGACAAGTTCTCTCGTATGAAAACACATTTGATCAAGTTGCCTAGCTCATAATATATATATAATTAGTGTGCATGCATGGCCTACCATGCATTCGTGCATATATTTTGATATATATTTGAACATGCATATTCTTGGGGATTTCAATCTCTCTCTCTCTCGATCATCTATATATCGTTGTTGGTGGCAAAAAATACACATATATATACGCATGCACTTTATGCGCAAAGGCGCGGGTGCCTCTAATAATGTGTGTGCGCACTCGATCGATGATCCCTAAACCTTAAACAACCCTAAAACCCTAATCCCTAATCCCCTAAACCCTAAACACCCTAAACACACTAAACCCTAGACCCTAAACACCCTAAACACTAAACCCTAAACCCTAGACCCTAAACACCGTAAACCCTAAACCCTAAACCCTAAACCCTAAACCCTAAACCCTAAACCCTAAACCCTAAAACCCTAAACCCTAAACCCTAAACCCTAAACCCTATAAACACCCTAAACACTAATTAAACCCTAAACCCTAGACCCTAAACACTAAACCCTAAACCCTAGACCCTAAACACCGTAAACACTAAACCCTAAACCCTAAACACCCTAAACACTAATTAAACCCTAAACCATAGACCCTAAACACTAGACCCTAAACCCTAGACCCTAAACACCCTAAACACTAAACCCTAGACCCTCTAAACACCGTAAACACTAAACCCTAAACCCTAGACCCTAGCTAAACACCCAAAACACTAAACCCTAAACCCAGCTAGCTAACCCTAAACCCTAATTAAACCCTATATATAGGCCAACGACACTTAATTGTGCATCAAGCAGGCCAGGGGTGCCTCGCGGTCCTCTAGTTAAATTAAATGTGACATGCATTAACCCTAAACCATATATATAACTAACCCCTAGCTAATCAAACCCTAGTTAATTAAAACACATAACCCTAAACTATACTAGCTATAACCCGATCTAATAAAAACATGCTCTATATATAGCATGCAGCTAGCTAGCAAATTAAACGGTAGATTAAAACCAATTAATATATACATGGCCTATATATCGATCATATGTTGTATAACATCTCCCCGAGATTCATTAATTAATTATATAATTATCGATGATAAATTAATTAACTTGAATTTTGACAAGTTCTCTCGAATGAAAACACATTTGATTAAGTTTCCTCATAATATATATATAATTAGTGTGCATGCATGGCCTACCATGCATGCATTCGTGCATATATTTTAATATATATTTGAACATATTCTTGGGGATTTCAATCTCTCTCTCGATCATCTATATGTCGTTGGTGGCCAAAAAACACACACATATACGCATGCACTTTATGCGCAAAGGCGCGTGTGCCTCTAATAATGTGTGTGTGCGCACTCGATCGATGATCCCTAAACCTTAAACCCTAAATAAACCCTAATCCCTAATCCCTAAACCCTAAACCCTAAACACCATAAACATTAAACCCTAAACCCTAGACCCTAAACCCTAACCTCCTAACCCTAAACCCTAAACCCTAATTAAACCCTATATATAGGCCAATGACACTTAATTATGCATCAAGCAGGCCAGGGGTGCCTCGCGGTCCTCTAATTAAATTAAATGTGCCATGCATATATATGTGTTTAATTTGGGGATTTCAATCGCTCTCTCGTATGTAGCTCTCTCTACCTCTCTCTCTCTCTCTCTCTCTCTCTCTCTCTCTCTCTCTCTCTCTCTCGGGTGGCCAACAACACACACATGCACTTTGTGCGCAAAGGCATGCGCCTCTAATAATGTGTGCGCAGTCGATCGATCTAGTTTTGATTAATCATAGCACACAAATAAAGAAGTTGTATTTGAATCCACACAACCTAATCTAAAACACATAACCCCTAACATGGCCTAATTAATTAACCCTTCTCGATCTCTACCTAATTAGTGGAAATTGCACAAAATCAAAAGGGGTCCCTCACTAATTATGCATATCTGCTAGATTGTGATAAACTTTTGCCACATATATATTTGGTGGATGGGTGCATCTTGGCATGTAAACAATTAGTGTTTGCAAATGGCGTTGTCAAAATTTATGTACAAATGATTTCTTTCCATCCAAAGTGCATAAAATGGGAGTTTTAATGAAGAAAGTACAAATAAAACAGCTCAACATGCTTCCACACCCCGATTTTCACACGAAGTAGAGCATATTTAAAGGATAATTCCAGAGTTTTACTATTTTTCAAGCAACTTTGCTAATTTTCCCCCACTCACATGACTTTATGTCGATTTAACGAAAATATGGCGAATTTAAACTACATGGGCGGGATAGTTTGAATTGTGCGCGCGGCAAAGGGAACCGCCTATTCCTCAACCTTGTGCACGGCAAATTACACACGCAACTCCATTAAACGCCACCTACCGACCTTAATTATCACCCCGGCGGCCCGGCCGCATGACCCCCCACCCACCCGTACACAACTTATCCCCGTCCGTGCGAAGAGCTTCCCCTCCCCGTCCCGTCCGTGCGAAGAAGAAGCTTCCCCTCCCCGTCGTTCTTCTCGAGACGCACCGGCGGTCAAGTTGATCCACGGTAGGGCTGCTATCTCTAGCTCAATCATGTATCGGGCAAGACAGCCTAACGATTTATATTTTCTTGATGCTGCTAAAAAAATTCGTCAGTATGCTCGAACTAATTGGCACTTTATAGTTTTCCGCTCGATTTGTCATCGATCAATTTGTTCATTTGCGTGGGCATATAGAGTCAGTTCTGCACTCGATCCGTTAATTTGCTGAAATGCCATGGCAGAGTTTTGTACACGATCTGTTTGCTAAAATGTCGATGGGCATTTTTTGTTTTGTACTCGACATGATTGCTGAAATGCATAATCATGTAGTATAGTTTTGTACTCGATGGATATACATTTCCTACTTCGCCTTAAATTAATCACCAACCACTGTATCTCATAATTAAACAGATGGACAGAACTTGGATACTGCATGGACACTTATGTTCCCCTTCATATATAAATGGTGTTCAACCCTTTATGGGTTTATTAGAGCTCATGATGGTCACAACCTGGACGTGTATTGCCCGCGCTGCACATGTATGAATGGTGAGAAGAGGCCTCACCCTGTAGTGGCAGATCATTTACACATTTTTGGGATGGACCGCACATATGTTAGGCGGGTTTAGCATGGTGAACCATATAATGATCCTTTAGCAGGAGAAGCAGATCTTGCTCACACTGTATGTGTGCTGGCATATGTAGTTAATTATTTATATTGATGCTGCGGTGTTTCAATCAATAGTTTGCATTGCTGTGCAAGGTTCTGTACTCAAATTTAACTTGTTGCAGATGGATGGACGGGAAGGAGAGAAAAAGCGCTTGCTTCAGGAAACGGGTTTCAGCTCTGGGACATGTGCTGTGCCAGATGAGAAGGTAAATATGTAAAACGGCATTTGTTCAGGTTGCATCCCTTAGATGTTTGTCTAATCGGTTGATGTACTAATTGCAGAAGCATAGAGTTAAAGAGGTCTCTCAGTTTGATGGGAGATTTGAAGATGAATCTCAGTTTGATGCACCTGTGGATGGTACTGATGACGAGCCTTTCATAGACGAAGGTCCTGCACCTCCAGCCTACAGAAGGAGGCCGTGGACCGAGTACACAGCTTTTTGAAGTGGATGCATGCACGAGATCATCACGGGCGTCCGGGTAGTCTCAAGACCACCCAGCCCTGATGCACCTGTGGATGGTACTGATGACGAGCCTCTCATAGACGAAGGTCCTGCACCTGAGATTATCCAGCCTACAGAAGGAGGCCGTGGACCGAGTACACAGCTTTGCGTTGAAGAGGATGCACACCCGGAGATCATCAGGGGCGTCCCGGTAGTCTCAGGACCACCCAGCCCTGATGCAAAATGTTGAGCTACTTTATGATTCGTACTCTTATGTTCTGGTGCTGTAGTATGTTATGATTTGTACGCCTTTGGCGCTAGATTAAGCATTCAGTGGATGATCGCGTTGCAAAATTCGACACCCACACAATCAGTTCATCGTACGAGTAGTAGCACAATTACTTCTACAGCGATTCCTGCCAGCGCATTAGTTGGTAGCATGAAACACTTTCAGGTACTCCCCTCTGATTCATATTAATTGACTCAATTCTGTCTAGATATGGATGTATCTAGATGCATTTGTTAACTAGACTAACAAACTTGAGTCAGTTAATATGAATCCGTGTAAACCGCCCAAGTCCTCGAGCAGCTAGTTTATTGACTCTGGACTCCAAGCCTCTCGCGGCAAGCCATCGACGAAGCTTTGACCAGATCTTGGCCCGCAATTTTTTTTGTGTGGCGAATAGCAAAGCTTTGACCAGTTCCTCTCGGGATACAGCACGCCGGTGAGCTTGCACGGTTGCCATGAGCACTTTCCGGCGGAACTTCCTCTTCAGCGCCCTCAAGCCGCTGCTGCGAGACAGCACGCAGTGCCTCGAGGTGGAAGGAATTCTGGATCTCAGGGCGGGTGGTCCGCATCGTCCGGGAACGATCTCCAGCGGGTTAACGAGGACATGCATGGCGGCCAGGGGATTTGTTTTTTGTTTTTTTTTTGGTTTGAGCTTGGGATTTGGGGTTTTTTCGGATAGGGGAGGAGGAACCGAGGAAGAGGAAGGAACAGCCGCGTGCTTGGCGCGTGGCGGTGTGCTTGAATTTCGAATTTTTGTGAAATGTTTCATTTCCCCGCTACAATTCGGGGGTTTCTTGACGCGCCAATGCGTCCCGCCGGGCAGCTTCAAGTAAATTTGGGGTGCCACACTATGGGCCCTAGTTTCAGTGAGACATGTAATGACTAGTCACATCAGTAAGTTCACTGTGTAATAAAATATGTTACCCCTCCCCTTTATGTAGCACCCCTTCTCTCCCGATCGAGTGCCGATTGCCGACGGATGCAAGCCGCTAGCTCGATCCCCTCCTTTCGCCTCCACCGTCCAGGCATCCAGCTTGGAGGGGCAAGCTGCATCTAGCCCAAGCGGATTAGGTAGGACTAGTAATGTTCTCTCCTTTCTCGAGATCGGTTCTTTTTTCCTCTCCTCGATATCTTGCGCATCTCTTTCCTATTCTGGGCAAAGGGGTGTCTTTCTGGTCACCCTCGAGCTGGGAGTGATTGATGGGGGTGGGGGGCGGGGGCTACCTTTGCTTGGATTGGGGTGTTCTTCCTTTATTTGTCGACATTTGCAACCTTTGTAGTTTCTGCTGATCCTCACTGTATCTTTTGTCAGCACAGGAAAGGTAAGACCTCGGCGGTGGGGGCAATGGAGCGTAAGGCCACCACGCATGTGGGCAGTTGGCTGAGCCTGAGCTGCGTCCCCAGCCCCGCGAAGCAGGTACTCCGTTTGCTTATCCACTCTTTACCTTTTAAGTGTCTCTCTGGTCTCTGCATCCTCAATCTGTTCCTGTTCTGGAATATGCTTAAAGTAGCACATGTCTTCAGCTGTTTGTGCGTAAAGCCTCTGTGACACCATGCTCTATATTCTCTGTATCAGGTTGGTACCTCCAGGTTCCGTGCTGAGGCTATGGGGAACGAGAATAGCGCCCCACCTGCTGCAGGAGCATGGCCCGATCTGCAGCACAAGAAGCGAAATGCCACTGCCGAGCTGGGCAGGGACCGCCCAGGGGTAATTTTTTTTAACCAACTTACCATGATGTAGTCTGAATCTACTCCCTCAGATCCAAATTAATTGACTCAACTATCTGTAGATACGGATGTATCTAGATGTGTTTTAGCTCTAGATACTACTGCCTCCATCCCAAAGCTTTGGGCTTATATTATTTTTAGAAAGTCAAACTATACCATGTTTGACTAAGCTTTTACCAAAAATCAGTAACATGCAAAATACAAAATTAATATCATTAAATAGATAATAAAATATATTTTCCTACGGTATCTACACAGTATTATATTTGTTGATAGAATGTTCTAAAATTTTGGTCAAACTTTGCTTGTTTTGATTTCTCAAAAATAAATAAGGCTTAAGCTTTTGGATGGTGGTAGTACATTCATATCTAGACAAAGCTGAGTTAACTAGTTTTTTTGTCTGTCCATAGCTAGTGTTCACGCTGCAAAAGGCTAAGAGCATCCACTATATGCATCAGTCTATCTCATACAGTAATTCAATATCACTGCTGAGGTCTGCCTTTTGTTTTGCTATTCATATGCAGACTGAAACTTTAGGGCCTTTACTCAAAAGGAAGATCAAAACTGCGGCTGATCAGGCTGCCAGTATGTTGATGCCGCCCCATCTTCTAAATGCCTCTACAAGCACAAGGCCACGCACCAGCTGGGTGGTGATCTTTTAATGAATATGGTATATTTTCTTAATCCACAAAACATGCCTTGATTTTTCTCTGTTTATTGTCGGTTTTTTCTATGCTTGCCAAAAGTTTACAACAACAACAACAACAACCAAGCCTTTCAGTCCCAAACAAGTTGGGGTAGGCTAGAGTTGAAACCCATAAGATCTCGAAGCCAAAAGTTTAGAAACACCAAATTCGTTTGCTTACAATCATCATACAGTAATGTTCATCTACTCCAGTTCCCCTAACCCAACATAAAATGATGTTAATTTCGATTTTTAGATTAAAAGAGCACCATTAGGCGCTGTTAATTACGACTTTGAGATTAAAATGTCATTTGCAATTGTTAATTACAATTTTGAGACAATTGGTTAGTTTAACCTCGATCTCTTCTGCTCTCCATTTTTCCCAACCGAACAAAAATGTAACCATTCCATTCCTCTGAAATGGAACCATTCCATTCCATTCCACGCTGTTTCAGAACCGAACACACCCTTGCATTGTTGTGAACTGTTGTCCATACACGGCCATACCCTTCCACTTACATCTAGCACTATATGCATCAGTCTTCTCAGTCATTCAATATCACTGCAGATCTGTTCATTCTTATGCAGGCTGAAACTGCTGCGCCTTTACTCAAGTGGATGCAAAATGGGGCTAATGAGGCTGCTGTGAGGACGATGGTGCCGGCACCATCTTCCGAAAACCTCTACAAGCACGAGGCCATGGGCCAGGTGGTGGTGACCTTTTAATGAATCTGGTATATTTTCTTAATCCACATACATGATTTCATTATTATCTGTTTAATTACTGTTGGCTTTGTCTAATGCTTACCAAAAGTTCAGAAACACTGCGTTTGCTTACAATCATCATACACTAATTTTTCACTTTTCAGTCTGTCTCATCCAGTATATAAACTGTTGATTTCCATTGGCTTCTTTTGTAATCATTTGCATTGTTGTCAACTGTTCTCTATGCACAACCCTATTCTTCCACTTACACCCCGCACTATTTGCATCAGTCTATCTCATAGATTTATTAAATATCAATGATGAGTTCTGTTGCTATTCATATGCAGGATGAAACTTCTGTTCCTCTACTCAAATGGATAAAAAATGATCCTGATGAGGCTGCTGTGAAGACGATGGTGCTGCCACCATCTTCTGAAAACCTCCTCAAGCACAAGGCCACGGGCCAGCTGGGTGGTACCCTTTTCAGTAAGCAGGTATATTTTCTTAATCCTCATACATGATTTGATTTTTGTCTGTTTATTGCCGGCTTTGTCTAATGCTTACCAATAGTTCAGAAACACACACACCTATTCTTCCACTTACATCCAGCACTATATGCATCAGTGTCTCATAGATTCATTTTATATATCACTGCTGATGTCTGTTGCTCTTCAATTTTTATATGCAGACTGAAACTGCTAAGCCTTCATTGGTCAAAAGGATTGCAACTGCTGCTGATGAGGCATCTGCAGAGGCTGCCACCAAGTTACTGTCAGCCCCACCTTCTGGATGCTTATATAAGCTCAAGTCCAAGGATCAGCCGGGCCGTAACCATCCAAGGGTTCGGGTATATTTTCTTAAGCCACATATACATGCCATGATTTATGTCTGATATTATCACTGGCTCTGTCTAATGCTTTTTGGAATTCGGAAACACCAAATTAGCATGCTTATATTCATCATACACTAATTTTTCACTGTTCAGTTTGTAACATAGTGTTATGCACTTGCTTGTCAACATTTGCATTGCTCTGAACTATGCACTTTACACAACCTAATTCTTCCACTTACGTTCAGCGCCTGTAACATCCCAAGTTTTCAACAATAATAAAGCAAGTGAGAGTTTCATTTGCTCAAAATTTACAATAAACAAAAACTTTTCTATGCATATAGTGCCACATATAGATTCATGCAATTAAGTAATTTTTCTTTTGTGCAATTGCTATGATGAGTGTTAGCATGTTTATCTATTGCTATGTGAACCCTAATCAAGATCACAAAACCCTAAAATAAGGGGAAATCAAGAAAATGGGAAAAACCCATTTATCACTTACATACACTTTATGTAGAAATGCAAATCCTTCACCAAGGCCATAATTGCTTGCTCCCTTGCTTCTAAAATGCTTCAATATGATAAACTAACACAATTGCATCATTTGATCAAGAATCAAATCAAAGGAAATCAAGAATTCATCATACATATGATAATGGTCACTTGGGCCAAAAATATTTTCTTCACCACTTCACACCCCTGTATTTCTCAAATCCTAAACTAAACTTTGTCAACCAAAGCCATGTCATCCAAGACCATGTCAAGGTGAATACTTTTCATGTTGACCACCCTCCCTAAAGTTGACTAGGTTGACCAGAATTAAATTGCCAAAATGGGATCTGAGAATAAAAACAAGATCACCTCAAATTTGAAAAGTTGCAAATCTTTTCCAAATTGAGTGCCACCACCACCAATACCTCACATTAATTATATCATGGAGATGTACCAAAAAGATTTTTGAAATTTAAATAATTTTCTCTTGCGGGCATTGTGTCGAACACTTGGCAGACATGAACTCAGATTTGTGTTACACACTATTGTCCAGCAGTTTCTTCACTAAACCACTTTGATCTTGTGATCATTAGCTACTTCTAGCTCCCCTGCATCATCCCTGTACCTGCTGTGGTCGATTAAAGTGAGAGGAGGGAGAGAAAAACCCTAAACTAAAGCATGCCGTGGCCATGCCGGCCACCTTGGAGCACTTCTCTCCCTGGCCTCTCCCTTGTCGATTCTCCATGTCCTCGAGCATCTCTGCAACACAAGGACTCAGCCTGTACCGCCCACTCGATCGCCACGCACGGCATTGCCCAGAACGCTCGCGTCCAAACCTTGCCAGCACGCGCCCATGCACGCGGTGAGCGCGCACTGGCCGCGCCAGTACGTCGCCCACTTGATCGCCGCCGTCCTCGCCCGCATCCCTACCGCGGCGTCGAGCATCTACTCCAAGCCCTCTACACACTAGACACACTCAAGCACGCGCAGAAGCATGGTCACCGTCGCCTCGTCGCCGACGTACCGCGGGTACTGTGATGATTCCTGCAAGCGCCCGAGCAATCCTTTCGTCCCCTCTCTGCGCCAGCTAGCTCTCGAGCACCGCTAGGACGACGCCTACACGATGCCGTCCTCGCCTTGCCCCTTCGCTCGCCCCAGGAGCCGCGCCATGGCCGCGCCCTTGCAGCACCTCACGGCCACCATGTCCATCTATAAATAGAGCTCCTCAGCCCACGATCTCTTCACACCATCTGCTCCTCTCCCTTCTCTGAACACGCTCGCCACATCAATTTCACACCATATCACCGGAGCTGCTCGAATTTGAAGCTGAGGTCCGCCGGAGCCCGCGGAAGCTCTGCTTCGATTGGAGCCTCCCCGAGCGCCACCGCTGCACCAGTAGCTTCCTCGTCGACGACCGCTTCTCCGCGCACCCTGCCAGAGTCCTGCAACGGCCTGGTATGTCCTCCGACCCCCTACTGGCGCCGTGAGCTCGCCGGAATCCCGCCGGGGACGACGACGCTCACAAGCCGTCGATCGCCTCCCAGATCCTACGGCCAGATTTAATCGTACCGCTTCGCGCGTTAAGACCGCCGACAGGTGGCCCCCACCTTGTCAGGCAGCCCACTCGCACCAGATGCGTGCTGGGCCGCGCAGTGCTGTTTCGGCCCGTTAGCTTTTCCCGCGTGGCCCAAAAATTCAAATCGGAATAATCCATTTAGTTTAAATTCAAATACTGCTGCTAACTTCAAATTTAAATATCTTGAGATCTACTACACCAAATTTAACCAATTTTATAAATTTAGAAAGCTCATGAAATTATCTAAATAATGCCACTGGCCTCATATTCAAATTCGAAGTAAATTTTAAATGACAAAAATAACAAGGCAGGGCCTTTTCTAACTTTAAATAATCATTAAAAATAATCTATAAATGATTTTAAGTTGATTCCAGTTCTAATAAATCACAAATGATGTCCCCTAATTGATTATGCAATAATATAGACATGTTATTTGTATGATCATGGACTAGATCAAATAAGATAGCTATGTAGTCAATTCTAGAACAATTCAACTTGGAATTCAAACTTTATAAATACTATGAGAGCTACTCTCTCATTTAAATCTTGATCCTAAGTGATATAACCAGGGGGAATGACCTAGGCTAATGAACCCCTGATCATTATTACTTAGAGATTTTAAGGCATTTAAAATAGTAATATATTAATATGTATAGTGTAGCACTTTAATTAAATTATACTCACATATAATAGATATGAAAGGTTGACTTGGGTCAACCTAGATTTCATACCTGATTATTATATGAAGAGATTAAATCTTAATATGAAGTAAAGAGAAGAAATGAATTTCTCTAAGGATCTACATATCAAAATTTAAGAAATAGGAATAATGATAGGAAAGTATTTTCTCCTAAATAAGAATTCCTCTAATAACTCACCATGCCATGTTTGATTGATAATAGGACTAGAGTGTGAACTCTTTGAGTGTTTCTAGTATAGTATGTGAGCTTGGTTTAGTATTTATACCTCGTATTCGTATATAGACGCTAGTAACGAGGAGTATCAAGAGGAGGAGGCCTACTCCCAAGAGGAAGAGAGAACTTTGATCACTACTCAGCTCAAGGCAAGCTAACCCTTGCTAAATACAAATGCTTAGCTCTACAAGAGCAAAGGCACCATCACACTTTACTTTTATGTATTACCTATCCCATGTTTTTACTTAATTTTACTTTGGCTTATTTATTTCAAAGTACTTTTTGAGTTATGATTCACTTGGTCTAGAATAGAACAATACTTGGTTTAGATGAACACCACTCAAAGCTAGATAGCACCCCTCATATAGTGGCTATTGCTAACCAATTAAAAATTGACTACTCTAGATGGGAACAAGTGATTTTGATATGAATTTGAAACCTTGGAATGATGGTTCATTCCATGGAATGACTTTGAAGGTGATTTTTGACCAAGAGAAGATAGTGATTTTTGATATAAACCTGATATGGTTTTGAATGCGATACCTTTCCAATTATACAAGTACCCCCACAATACCTGATTATGGGTAGGGCTTAACTAGAAACTTGTGTATTTTAGTATGGGTTCCCTCTAAACAAGCATCATAGGGGTTACGCCGAGGCTGCCTCCGTATGTGAGAAATGATGTGAATATGAGGTGAATGTACGACCCAAGCCCTGTGCAGTTCCCGGGTTAACAGTTGGTTCTCACCGGGGGCCAAGCTCATGGGGAGAGGTGCCTATACTAGGACATATAAGTGAAAGGTTATGATTGATGATCCGCGTACTGAGTTACGATGATTCGGGGTTATCCTCGACGGATGTAATCAAAAGTTGTGGCACAAGAGTACAACCTCTGCAGAGTGTTAAACCTATTCGAATAGCCGTGTCCGCGGTTACGGACGGTTGGAAAGGCCATACTACTTCCGTTATCAGAATTTATGTTGAAATGGTGATGGTGATAGCTGAATTGATTTGGATCCCAAATGAATTGTGGGAATGACACTAATGTTCCCACTGAGTTAGTCTATTAAATAATGAGGATTTTATTAAATGTTTATCAAAGGAAAACTTGGCTTTATGCAAATAAACCTAGAGCTTAGTACCCCTTTACTACACTTAATATGTTTTACCATAGTATTAGTTTGCAGTACTTTAAAAGTACTCATGGCTTTGCCCTGGCTATTCAAATGCCAGACTATGAAGAGGAGCAACAGTATCAGGATGACGGACAGCAGGACGTCTACGATAACTAGGATCGTCTTCTAACGTCAAGTGTTGCCTGTGGAATATAGAGTCCACTACTACTACGCTTCCGCTACTTAATTGTGATATTGAACAATCTATTTGTGTAATATTGGATCATGTGATCCCTTGTTGTAAGACCTTATGTGTTGTAATAAATGATGACTCTGAACGACTTACTATTATGTCTCGCAAAAACAATCTTCCTGGGATTGCGATGTATGATATAATAGGGCATCCGGACTTAAAAACCCGGGTGTTGACAAGTTGGTATCAGAGCCATTGTTTGACCTTAGGAGACCCTAGTTAGAATGGACGTCAAACAAACTTAGTTATAATAAAATAGTTATGAAAATACACTCATACCCTTACCTTGGAAATCTTTTTCAAAACAACCCCTTTCATGATTATTATTTAAAATTTTGAACACTTACAATTATTAACTTATTTGTCACTCCCTCTACAGATGGAGCCTATCATCCCGACGGAGCCCTTCATCCAAACCCAAGTGTACGACTTGGCGAACGGTGGGGATCTGATCTTTGAAAGGGATCTGTTTGCTCTCACCGAGTTCCTCGGACGCTCGCCTCCCGTGTTCTACGGAGGCCAGATCTCGGACCAAGCCAACGGCCAGCTCCAGTGGCTCATCATGGCTAACCTTCCAGGGAAGCCGGAGTCACCCATGTTCCGCCAGATCCAGTTCTCGCTCCGCGAGAACACCTGGGTGGATGGACTCGCCCATGCTCTGCAGGAGTCTCTCGTCTGTGCGGGCAGAACTCGCTGGCCATCGAAGGGGAACGCTTTGCGCACTTCGCAAGGCACTCCTCTGTTGGTCTGCCCCTCAGCCTGCCATACCACCCCGTGCTGAGGCATCATGTGGACCACCTCGACTACATGCTGTACGAGACTCGGTCGACGCTGAGTAACTCCCGCTCCGCCGCCAACCACACTCAGCAGCAGCTGAACCAGTACGCGGATACCATCAAGGTCATCGCCAAGGAGCGCAGGACTCTTCGCCAGCTAGTCGCGAAGAGGGACGCCACCATCCACCGCCTCAAGACCAAGATCGCCGTCCTGAAGGAGACCATCTCCACTCAGGTGGAGCAGCTCCAGATCCTTGAAGGAGAAGGCGAGGGGGAAGACATCCAAGGAGATGGCTACTCCTACGTCAGCAACGACAACGACTACGAGCCGGAGGAAGAGGAAGACCAGGACTTCCACCAGCACCTGCCTGCCGGGATGGACACCACCTTCCCGCTCCGCATCGATGGATAGTTTCCATCCCTCCCTGAGCACCGCGTAGTCTGAGATGTATCGGTCCTTTGTATTCGCCCCTTGTATCGTAGATTGTTGAAAGGGTTCTTCAAACCCTCCGGATTGTTAGCTTGTAATAATTGCTACCTTCATGACTATGTGGTGTGTAATATTATCATCTTATGAATCAAGTTTTAAATAAATGTGATTTTACTCCCCAAATTAAGCCATAGAAATTGTCCCTCTCATCTTATGATCCATATCTCTGTTCAGATGGCACCTCCCAATCGCAACGCCAATCCGGATGCGCTGACACAGATACTGCAACAGATGTTGGCTGATCGGGAAGTTGATAGAACTGAAAGGCAAGCTAACCTAGCTGTACTTCAACAGTTAGCACAGAACAACCAAGGCCACGGGAACCATGATCACCCGGGCTCCAAGCTGAAGAACTTTCAGAACACCAACCCACCGGTGTTTAGCAAGACGGAGGAACCCCTTGATGCTGATGATTGGCTCCAAACAATGGAGAACAATCTTGAGGTTGCCGGAGTAGAAGATGATGACAAGGTGTTGTTTGCCACTCACTATCTGGCAGGACCTGCACGTGCCTGGTGGACAAGTGCTCGCGCATTGAATGCAGGGCAACTAATGACTTGGGCAGATTTCAAGCTCAAGTTTAGCAAGTACCATGTGCCACCGGGTCTCATCAAGAAGATGCGGGATGAGTTCCGCGAGTTAAAGCAAGGCCGTCTGACCGTGGTAGAATACCGCGACAGGTTCCTCACCTTGTCAAGGTACGCCCCGGATGAGACGGACACCACCGAGAAGAGGAAGGAGAGGTTCCTGAACGGACTGCACGATGAGATGCAGACCGTGTTGGTCAACATCCCCTTTGCTGACCTCGAAGCCCTTGTTGACTCCGCCATCCAGATGGAGGGCAAGTTGAACCAAGCCAATGAAAATCGCAAGCGCCGCATGATGCACCAGAGTGGGCCCAGAACACCTCCAAGTTTCGCCCTGGCTCAAGCGGAGGATTCACCCCCAGAACAACAGGCCACCGGCACAGATGTCGCGCCCCGGTTATCAGAACCGGAGCGGAGGAAACCCCAGGACGGGAGGACACCACCACAACAACAATAACTTCGTCCACCACAACAACAACTTCAACCGCGCTCCGACAAGAGCCCCTGCCAACCCCAACACCAACACTGCTCCAAGGACTGGGAGCAATGCTATCCCTGTCGCCCCCAAGGACAAGTCCACCATCAACTGCTATGAGTGCGGCGTGGTGGGGCACTACTCCAAAGAGTGTCCCCAGAGACTCGCCAAGATGGCCGCCAACACCACTGGCCCTGCTCAGCAGCAACGCCGTGTCGCCAACAACAAGAAGTTCGCCCCCAACAACCCGAACAACCGTAGCGGCCGCCTCTTTCACATGAGTGCGGAAGAAGCTCAGGAAGCCCCAGGATGTCGTGCTGGGTATGTTCTCTGTTAACTCAATACCTGCAAGAGTGCTGTTTGATTCTGGAGCATCGCATTCATTTGTTACGGAAGAATTTGCATGCACTAGTAAGATTCAACCCATCAGTTTGAAGCATGTCATGGTAGTGCAAATACCTGGATCAACCACTAAAGCTAGAAAAATTTGCAAAGATGTTCCTATCAGAATTCATGAAATAGACTTTTATGCCAATCTGATTGTTCTGGGAACAAAAGGTTTGGAAGTAGTACTGGGTATGGACTGGATGTCCAAACATCATGGATTGATTGATTGTGCCAAGAAGGCCATCACCATGACTAGTAGCACCGGAGTGTTAGTTGAGCACATCTCAAAAAACTACCCAGAAAATTTACCTGCAACCAGAGTTTAACCAAACCCACTCTGGATCAAATCAGAGTCGTCTGATACTACTGATGTGTTTCCAGATGACCTACCCGGTATGCCCCCGGATCGGGATATCGAGTTTATCATCGAGTTAATCCCGGAACAGGACCTATAGCCCAGAGAGCTTACAGTGAACCCGGCAGAATTAGTGGAACTAAAGAAACAACTGGATGATATGTTAGCCAAAGGTTTGATTAGACCAAGTGCATCACCCTGGAGGTCACCAGTCTTGTTTGTGGACAAGAAGGATGGTACGATTCGTTTATGTACGGATTACCGCAAGCTCAATGATGTCACCATCAAGAACAAGTATCCCTTGCCCAAAATAGAAGACCTGTTTGACCAGTTGACTGGTGCCACCGTGTTCTCTAAGATTGATCTTAGGACAGGGTACCATCAGCCGCATCCGTGCATCGGACATCAAAACTGCCTTCACCACCAGATATGGATTGTATGAGTACAATGTCATGTCATTTGGATTGACCAACGCCCCGCTTACTTCATGAATCTCATGAATAAGATCTTCATGAACTTCCTGGATTCGTCGTTGTCTTCATCGACGACATCCTTATCTATTCCAAAACCGAAGAAGAACATGAGCAACACTTGGAAATGGTTTTAGATACTCTTCGGGAACACCAGCTGTACGCCAAGTTCAGCAAGTGTGAGTTTTGGTTGAAGGAAGTAGGATTCCTGGGACACATCTTGTCAGCAGGAGGAATTGCCGTTGACCCCTCAAAGATAAAGACTGCAGAATGGAAAGCCCCAACCACCCAGACGAGGTCCGTGCATTTCTCGGATTGGCGGGATATTACCGCCGATTCGTTGAAGGATTCTCAAGCATAGCCAGACCAATGACCCAATTGTTGAAAAAGGACAAGAAGTTCGAATGGACGAACAAGTGTGAAGAGAGCTTCCAACAGCTCAAGAGCAGACTGACTTCAGCCCCAATACTGATCATGCCGGACATCACCAAACCATTTGATGTGTATTGTGACGCCTCCAAGATTGGTCTTGGATGTGTGTTGATGCAGGAAGGCAATACCTGTCCCGGCAACTGAAGCAGCATGAACAGAACCGACCCATGACTTAGAGCTAGCAGCAGTCGTGTTAGCCTTGAAAGTATGGCGTCATTACCTCATGGGTAATCGATGCGAGATCTATTCGGATCATAAGAGTTTGAAGTATATCTTCACTCAGAAGGAACTGAACATGAGGCAAAGGAGATGGTTAGAGTTAATCAAAGATTATGATATGGAAATTCACTATCACCCAGGCAAAGCCAATGTGGTAGCAGATGCTTTGAGTAGACTGCCGTGTCAGTTGAACTCCATGATTGCCGAAGAGCAACCTAGCCTTCACCAAGAGTTTGAACAGTTTAGAATGGAGCTAGTGAGTGAAGGATTTCTCGCCAGCATTGAACTTCAACCCACCCTGATTAGTCAAATCAAGGAAGCCCAGAAAAGCAATGCAAGCATTGACGGGATTAAGAGCCAGATAGCAGCAGGAAAGGCACCAGGATTCACTGTTGATGAAGAAGGAGTACTTTGGTACAACGAATGCTTGTGCGTGCCGTCAGATTCGGAGTTGAAACAAGTAATTCTAAAGGAAGCCCATGACACCTTGTATTCTATTCATCCCGGAGGTACCAAATGTACCAGGACCAAGGAACAGTTCTGGTGGCATGGGATGAAGCGAGAAATCGGGAGTTACATCGCCAAGTGTGACATCTGTCAGAGAGTCAAGGCAGAACATCAACGACCCGCAGACTACAGCCCCTGCAGATTCCCGAATGGAAGTGGGATTCGGTAGGAATGGACTTCATCACCGGATTACCCAAATCTAGTAAAGGAAATGATTCTATCTGGGTAGTGGTCGACAGGTTGACCAAAGTCGCCCATTTCATCCCCGTCAAGACCACCTACCAAGGACCAAGACTTGCAGAGTTGTATATCTCACGGATAGTCACCGCACGGAACCCCGAAGTCAATAGTATCCGATAGAGGATCTCAATTCACCTCCAGATTTTGGCAAAAGGTACATGAAGGACTCGGAACTAGGCTGAACTTCAGCACCGCCTATCACCCGCAGACAGATGGACAGACGAACGAGTCAACCAGATACTAGAGGATATGCTGAGAGCATGTGTGTTAGAATATGGATCTAAGTGGGAAGACACACAGAATTCTCGTACAACAACAGCTATCAAGCCAGCTTGCAGATGGCCCCCTTTGAAGCCCTGTATGGAAGGAAGTGCCGTACTTCTGAATTGGCTCAAGTCGGAGAGAGTCAAGTCTTTGGACCAGATATTCTCCGGGAAGCTGAAGAGAAGGTTCACAAGATCCGAGAGTACCTTAAGACCGCTCAATCAAGACAGAAGAGCTACGCCGACAAGAGACGCCGAGAGATGACCTTCGAGATCGGAGATTTCGTGTATCTCAAAGTGTCCCCCCTTAAAGGAATGCAGAGATTCCAGCTTAAAGGAAAGCTTGCACCCCGATATGTTGGACCCTTCAAAGTCCTGAGCCGCCGAGGAGAAGTGTCCTATCAACTGGAATTACCAGAAGAAATGTCAACGGTGCACAATGTGTTTCACATCTCGTTACTCCGGAAGTGCTTAGAGGTACCTGAGAAGACCGAGGTGTTCAAGAACATCGACCATCGAACTGTGGATATCAACTCAGATCTGACATACCGCGAAGTACCTATTCGCATCCTGGAAGAAGCATTCAGAACCACCCGTACCGGTATCAAGTTTCTGAAGATACAATGGAGTAACCACACCGAAGAAGAAGCCACTTGGGAGAGAGAAGACTTTATGAAGACTGAGTACCCCAATCTCTTTAGTACCTAGTTTTCTTTAAGATCTCGGGACGAGATCTTTTGTAAGGGGGAAGGGTTTGTAACATCCCAAGTTTTCAACAATAATAAAGCAAGTGAGAGTTTCATTTACTCAAAATTTACAATAAACAAAAACTTTTCTATGCATATAGTGCCACATATAGATTCATGCATTTAAGTAATTTTTCTTTTGTGCAATTGCTATGATGAGTGTTAGCATGTTTATCTATTGCTATGTGAACCCTAATCAAGATCACAAAACCCTAAAATAAGGGGAAATCAAGAAAATGGGAAAAACCCATTTATCACTTACATACACTTTATGTAGAAATGCAAATCCTTCACCAAGGCCATAATTGCTTGCTCCCTTGCTTCTAAAATGCTTCAATATGATAAACTAACACAATTGCATCATTGGATCAAGAATCAAATCAAAGGAAATCAAGAATTCATCATACATATGATAATGGTCACTTGGGCCAAAAATATTTTCTTCACCACTTCACACCCCTGTATTTCTCAAATCCTAAACTAAACTTTGTCAACCAAAGCCATGTCATCCAAGACCATGTCAAGGTGAATACTTTTCATGTTGACCACCCTCCCTAAAGTTGACTAGGTTGACCAGAATTAAATTGCCAAAATGGGATCTGAGAATAAAAACAAGATCACCTCAAATTTGAAAAGTTGCAAATCTTTTCCAAATTGAGTGCCACCACCACCAATACCTCACATTAATTATATCATGGAGATGTACCAAAAAGATTTTTGAAATTTAAATAATTTTCTCTTGCGGGCATTGTGTCGAACACTTGGCAGACATGAACTCAGATTTGTGTTACACACTATTGTCCAGCAGTTTCTTCACTAAACCACTTTGATCTTGTGATCATTAGCTACTTCTAGCTCCCCTGCATCATCCCTGTACCTGCTGTGGTCGATTAAAGTGAGAGGAGGGAGAGAAAAACCCTAAACTAAAGCATGCCATGGCCATGCCGGCCACCTTGGAGCACCCTCTCCTGGCCTCTCCCTTGTCGATTCTCCATGTCCTCGAGCATCTCTGCAACACAAGGACTCAGCCTGTACCGCCCACTCGATCGCCACGGCACGGCATTGCCCAGAACGCTCGCGTCCAGAACCTTGCCAGCACGCGCCCATGCACGCGGTGAGCGCGCACTGGCCGCGCCAGTACGTCGCCCACTTGATCGCTGCCGTCCTCGCCCTGCATCCCTACCGCGGCGTCGAGCATCTACTCCAAGCCCTCTACACACTAGACACACTCAAGCACGCGCAGAAGCATGGTCACCGTCGTCCTCGTCGCCGACGTACCGCGGGTACCGTGATGATTCCTGCAAGCGCTCGAGCAATCCTTTCGTCCCCTCTCTGCGCCAGCTAGCTCTCGAGCACCGCTAGGACGACGCCTACACGATGCCGTCCTCGCCTTGCCCCTTCGCTCGCCCCAGGAGCCGCGCCATGGCCGCGCCCTTGCAGCACCTCACGGCCACCATGTCCATCTATAAATAGAGCTCCTCAGCCCACGATCTCTTCACACCATCTGCTCCTCTCCCTTCTCTGAACACGCTCGCCACATCAATTTCACACCATATCACCGGAGCTGCTCGAATTTGAAGCTGAGGTCCGCCGGAGCCCGCGGAAGCTCTGCTTCGATTGGAGCCTCCCCGAGCGCCACCGCTGCACCAGTAGCTTCCTCGTCGACGACCGCTTCTCCGCGCACCCTGCCAGAGTCCTGCAACGGCCTGGTATGTCCTCCGACCCCCTACTGGCGCCGTGAGCTCGCCGGAATCCCGCCGGGGACGACGACGCTCACAAGCCGTCGATCGCCTCCCAGATCCTACGGCCAGATTTAATCGTACCGCTTCGCGCGTTAAGAGCAGCCGACAGGTGGCCCCCACCTCGTCAGGCAGCCCACTCGCACCAGATGCGTGCTGGGCCGCGCAGTGCTGTTTCGGCCCGTTAGCTTTTCCCGCGTGGCCCAAAAATTCAAATCGGAATAATCCATTTAGTTCAAATTCAAATACTGCTGCTAACTTCAAATTTAAATATCTTGAGATCTACTACACCAAATTTAACCAATTTTATATATTTAGAAAGCTCATGAAATTATCTAAATAATGCCACTGGCCTCATATCCAAATTCGTAGTAAATTTTAAATGAAAAAAATAACAAGGCAGGGCCTTTTCTAACTTTAAATAATCATTAAAAATAATCTATAAATGATTTTAAGTTGATTCCAATTCTAATAAATCACAAATGATGTCCCCTAATTGATTATGCAATAATATAGACATGTTATTTGTATGATCATGGACTAGATCAAATAAGATAGCTATGTAGTCAATTCTAGAACAATTCAACTTGGAATTCAAACTTTATAAATACTATGAGAGCTACTCTCTCATTTAAATCTTGATCCTAAGTGATATAACCAGGGGGAATGACCTAGGCTAATGAACCCCTGATCATTATTACTTAGAGATTTTAAGGCATTTAAAATAGTAATATATTAATATGTATAGTGTAGCACTTTAATTAAATTATACTCACATATAATAGATATGAAAGGTTGACTTGGGTCAACCTAGATTTCATACCTGATTATTATATGAAGAGATTAAATCTTAATATGAAGTAAAGAGAAGAAATGAATTTCTCTAAGGATCTACATATCAAAATTTAAGAAATAGGAATAATGATAGGAAAGTATTTTCTCCTAAATAAGAATTCCTCTAATAACTCACCATGCCATGTTTGATTGATAATAGGACTAGAGTGTGAACTCTTTGGGTGTTTCTAGTATAGTATGTGAGCTTGGTTGAGTATTTATACCTCGTATTCGTATATAGACGCTAGTAACGAGGAGTATCAAGAGGAGGAGGCCTACTCCCAAGAGGAAGAGGAGAACTTTGATCACTACTCAGCTCAAGGCAAGCTAACCCTTGCTAAATACAAATGCTTAGCTCTACAAGAGCAAAGGCACCATCACACTTTACTTTTATGTATTACCTATCCCATGTTTTTACTTAATTTTACTTTGGCTTATTTATTTCAAAGTACTTTTTGAGTTATGATTCACTTGGTCTAGAATAGAACAATACTTGGTTTAGATGAACACCACTCAAAGCTAGATAGCACCCCTCATATAGTGGCTATTGCTAACTAATTAAAAATTGACTACTCTAGATGGGAACAAGTGATTTTGATATGAATTTGAAACCTTGGAATGATGGTTCATTCCATGGAATGACTTTGAAGGTGATTTTTGACCAAGAGAAGATAGTGATTTTTGATATAAACCTGATATGGTTTTGAATGCGATACCTTTCCAATTATACAAGTACCCCCACAATACCTGATTATGGGTAGGGCTTAACTAGAAACTTGTGTATTTTAGTATGGGTTCCTCTAAACAAGCATCATAGGGGTTACGCTGAGGCTGCCTCCGTATGTGAGAAATGATGTGAATATGAGGTGAATGTACGACCCAAGCCCTGTGCAGTTCCCGGGTTAACAGTTGGTTCTCACCGGGGGGCCAAGCTCATGGGGAGAGGTGCCTATACTAGGACATATAAGTGAAAGGTTATGATTGATGATCCGCGTACGAGTTACGATGATTCGGGGTTATCCTCGACGGATGTAATCAAAAGTTGTGGCACAAGAGTACAACCTCTGCAGAGTGTTAAACCTATTCGAATAGCCGTGTCCGCGGTTACGGACGGTTGGAAAGGCCATACTACTTCCGTTATCAGAATTTATGTTGAAATGGTGATGGTGATAGCTGAATTGATTTGGATCCCAAATGAATTGTGGGAATGACACTAATGTTCCCACTGGAGTTAGTCTATTAAATAATGAGGATTTTATTAAATGCTTATCTAAGGAAAACTTGGCTTTATGCAAATAAACCTAGAGCTTAGTACCCCTTTACTACACTTAATATGTTTTACCATAGTATTAGTTTGCGAGTACTTTAAAAGTACTCATGGCTTTGCCCTGGCTATTCAAATGCCGACTATGAAGAGGAGCAACAGTATCAGGATGACGGACAGCAGGACGTCTACGATAACTAGGATCGTCTTCTAACGTCAAGCGTTGCCTGTGGAATATATAGTCCACTACTACTACGCTTCCGCTACTTATTGTGATATTGAACAATCTATTTGTGTAATATTGGATCATGTGATCCCTTGTTGTAAGACCTTATGTGTTGTAATAAATGATGACTCTGAACGACTTACTATTATGTCTCGCAAAAACAATCTTCCTGGGATTGCGATGTATGATATAATAGGGCATCCGGACTTAAAAACCCGGGTGTTGACAGCTACGCACCAGTAGTACCTCCCATGTTTCCTTCACCATCCCGATGCCGAGCTTGCGGGAATATGGCGGGCCCATGTACATACCCCGCATATAACACCTCCTATGGCTCTATCTACCTTTCTAGTAGCTCCTTCACAGAGTTACAGGTATGTATTCTCAGTGGTTTAGCATGAATTGGCATATAGTAAAGTCTTGTTTTTAGTCTTCCTGCTTCTTACATTTGTATCAATTTTCACATGCAGACTGTACCTTGTGAACTTCGTCCAATGATTAACCAGATGTGTCCGCATGAAGGATCTTTCACTATGCATGGCAATGGCAAATTGATGAACACCTACACGGTCTATGAGGTGTATGTCTACAAGACGCAGGCCATCACATATTTGTATGGACATGATTGGAGAAAGTTTGCTTTTGACTACGGTCTGAAGAAGGGCGACGAGCTGAGGATCAGAAACTCAAACGGGCAGATATACGTAACTGCTTACAGAGTTGGAGACACTTCCAAATATATAATATGTAACTTTTTTCTACTCATATCTTTTGATAACTGCATTCTGAGCAGTTGTTCTAAACCATTCCCTCTGTTCTAGCTTGCTTGGTTTAACATGATCAAAGCAGATCCCTTGACGGAACAGGAGCGGATGTCACAAAGGGCAACCACACCAAACCGCACCGGCCCTCACTCTCCCGCATCGCACCGGTTCCTGTACCAGCTCCGTTTCGCATCTACCCAGAGTCCCCTACATCAAGCATTGGTTCCCGTAGAGGCCCCATATACTACACATGCCCAGCAGCTCCTCGCAGACTGGTTCCTCTAGCCGCACCGTTACCGCACCTGCCCAACAGTCTCATCAGCACCGGTTCCTCTAGAGGCACCGTTTACGCACCTGCCCACAGTCTCCCGCATCGCACCTGCTCGTGTACCAGCCCAGGCTCATGCACCTGCCCCAGCCAGATCACCGAGGTCTCAGCTCATTGCTGTGGCCACCCGTGTGGTGACCAGGACGCATCTGAAGGCTATGTTCGTGAGTATATGACAGCATAACTGCTCTTATCTTGATGTCTTCTCTGCTCAAAGTCTCACATGGTTCAGTGCATTGGTGCCATTGACTAATTTTTGGTGGTATCTCTTGCTTTGAATCAGAAATTGCCTAAAAGTATCTCCAAGGATCTCAATGCTGGTCGAAGGGGCAAGATATCCCTCGTCATGGAGAGTGAAGGTCTCACCGTGGAGGGACGGTACTCTGTCAGTCCCACAGATGGCCGCTTGGCTGTTACTTCCAGGGAAAAAGTTCATTGACGGTGCCAAACTTCGCATTGGATCAAAGTTGAAGGTCAAGATCTTTCGATGCCGCTGTGACATGCTGGTCATAAAGTTCGCGGTTGTCTAGTTCTGTTGTCCCATGAGCCCTTAGCAAATGCATTTGTAGTTATACTTATATAAGGTTATCTTATCTGAACTGCTAATTAATTGTATGGGTGGTAAAACTCTGGCAAGCTTTTGCTCTTAGCAAGTATGTATGTATGATCAGCTATTATGATAACTAATGTTTGTGTTCATCTTAATTTGCATTTCCCTTTTAGAAAAAAACTTAATTTCTATTTTGGCTGACCTGTTAGAGAACTATCAGATTGAACCCACAACATGATTCATATAGATTCATTACACCGAGCCACATGTCTTGACCTTGCGATACACTACTTCCATTAATTAGTGCAAGAAGGCTTACCTGAGCTGCCTGAACCATGGCAGATTCGAATCCACCTTATCTATCTAGAAATACAACCTTTGCAGAAAGAGGATTTGCAGTATGGGGAGGCGACATTGGGGACCCATGAGCCACGTCGTCAACGTTTTAAAGGTGGCAGAGATCGAAAGAAAAAATAAGCCAAAAATCAGTTTGGTAAACAAATTCAAGAAAAGAAACATTTACCTTTCTGAGAGGATGACATGCGGGACCCATGAGGCAGCAGCATCCTCAACTATTTCAAGGCGGCAGGGGATCAAAATAAAAAAGGAAATAGCCAGAAATTAATTAGGGTAAAAATAAATCAATCAAAGGAAACTTTTATTGTTCATAGAGGATGACATGTGGGACCGACTTGCCAGCTGCGTCGTCATCGTTTCAAAGGGGCAGGGGATCAAAAGAAAAAGACAAATAGCCAGAAATTAGGGGAAAAAATAAATCCAACAAAGAAAACTTTTATTGTTCATAGAGGATGACATGCGGGACCCATGAGCCAGCAGCTTCCTCAACGTTTCAAAGTCGGCATGAGATTGAAAGAAAAAGTCAAGTGACATAATATCAGGAGCCAAAATAATCCAAGAAAAGAAACTTAATTGTACATAGAGGATGACATGCGGGTCCCATTTTGTAGCAGCGGTCTCAACGCTTCCAAGGCGGCACAGACCGAAAGAAAATGAAGTAGCCAGAAATCAGGGTGTGAAAAAATCCAAGAAAAGAAAGATTTCAATTGGGCGTATCTCTGGGCCTTCGAACTATCCTGCTGGGCCTTTTGACTCGTACAATTTCAGCCCACTCCAAAACAGGAAAGGTCGGATTTTTCTCAAAAAAAAAAAAAGGAAAGTCCTATGCTTCGCAAAAACAAAAAACAAGGAGATTCAACATATAAGTTTGTTTATGTAGATATAAAGATTTAATTTATCCGTTTGCAATAGCTCAGAGCGAAATACAACGTTTATTGTCTGCAAAATAAAATATCACATGTTTCTTGTACGGGGAGGCTGACATCGGGGACCCATGAGCCAGGAGTCAACGTTTCAAAGGCGGCAGGGATCGAAAATAAAAAAAGGCAAAAATCAGTTGGTAAAAAAATACAAGAAAAGAAAACATTTATCGTTCTGAGAGGATGACATGCGGGACCCATGAGGCAGCAGCATCCTCAACGTTTCAAAGTCGGCATGAGATCGAAAGAAAAAGGCAAGTGACATAATATCGAGCCAAAAATAATCCAAGAAAAGAAACTTTATTGTACATAGAGGATGACATGCGGGTCCCATTTTGTAGCAGCGGTCTCAACGTTTCCAAGGCGGCACGACCAAAAGAAAAATGAGGCAGCAGCATTCTCAACAATTCCAAGGCGGCAGGGGATCAAAAGAAAAATAAAGGAAATAGCCAGAAATTAATTAGGGGTCAAAAATAAATCCACCAAAGGAAACTTTTATTGTTCATAGAGGATGACATGTGGGACCGACCTGCCAACAGCGTCCTCATCGTTTCAACGGGGGCAGGGGATCAAAAGAAAAAGGCAAATAGCCAGAAATTAGGGTAAAAATAACTCCAAGAAAGGAAACTTTTATTGTTCGAGAGGATGACATGCGGGACCCATGAGCCAACTTACTCAACGTTTCAAAGGCGGCATGAGATCGAAAGAAAAAGGCAAGTGACCAAATATCAGGAGCCAAAAATAATCCAAGATTTATTGTACATAGAGGATGACATGTGGGTCCCATTTTGCAGCAGCGGTCTCAATGTTTGTAATGCGGCTTGAGATCAAAAGAAAAAGAAAGTAGCTAGTAATTAGGGGGTGAAAAAAAATCCAAGAAAAGAAAGTTGATGGACATAGAGGATGACATGCGGGTCCCTTGAACAAATGCACTCAACGTTTCAAAGGGGGCAGGGATCAAAAGAAAAAGGCAAGCCAAAAATCAGAGGGAAAAAAAACCAACAAAGGAAACTTTTATAGCACACAGAGGATGACATGCGGGTCCCATGAGCCAGCAGTACCTCAACGTTTCAAACGTGGCATGAGATCGAAAGAAAAAGTCAAGTTACCAAATATGAGGTGCCAAAAAAAACTCCAAGAAAAGAAAGTTGATTGCTCATAGAGGATGACATGCGGGTCCCATTTAGCAGCGGTCTCACCGTTTGAGAGGCGGCAGGGATCGAAAGAAAAAGTCAAGTGACCAAATATGAGGTGCCAAAAATAATCCAAAAAATGTAAGTTTTATAGTACATAGAGGATGACATGCGGGTCCCATTTAGCAGAATGTATCACTGTTTGAGAGGCAGCAGGGGATCGAAAGAAAAAGTCAAGTTACCAAATATGAGGTGCCAAAAAAATCCAAGAAAAGAAAGTTTTATAGTACATAGTGGATGACATGCGGGTCCCATTTAGCAGCAGCGGTATCACCGTTTGAGAGGCAGCAGGGGATCGAAAGAAAAAGTCAAGTGACCAAATATGAGGTGCCAAAAAATCCAAGAAAAGAAAGTTTTATAGTACATAGAGGATGACATGCGGGTCCCATTTAGCAAGAGCGGTATCACCGTTTGAGAGGCGGCAGGGGATCGAAAGAAAAGGTAAGTGACCAAATATGAGGTGCCAAAAATAATTCAAGAAAAGAAAGTTTTATAGTACATAGAGGATGACATGCGGGTCCCGTTTAGCAGCAGCGTATCACCGTTTGAGAGGCGGCAGGGATCGAAAGAAAAGGCAAGTGACCAAATTTGAGGTGCCAAAAAAACTCCAAGAAAAGAAAGTTGATTGCACATAGAGGATGACATGCGGGTCCCATTTAGCAGCAGCGGTCTCAACGTTTCCAAGGCGGCAAGGGATCAAAAGAAAAAGGAAGTAGCCAGAAATCGGGGGTCAAAAAAATCCAAGAATAGAAAGAATTTTGGTTCATAGAGGATGACATGCGGGACCCATGATCCCGCATCGTAAACGGCTCGATCGGAGAACGTTGAACGAGATGGCGCGATCTAGAAAAAAACAATGCCAGAGAGGCTGCCATCTGGGCCCTACATCCCTCGGCGGTGCGGATTTGCGTTGACTCGGCCGGCGAACCCGAGATTTCGAGATGCACCACGTCCCGGGCCACCATACGCGACGTTTTGGCCGCTTTCGTCGGGCTAGGTGGCCTCAAAAACGAGAAAAAAAAAGTTTTGACATGCACCACGGAGGGACCAAAAATCGTCGGCCATGGTACACCAGCAACCACGGCGCGACTTCAACTTCGTCGGCCATGGCAACTTTTCTTGTAGTGTATCCAGGTATGCCCTAGACTCAATGGTTAGTCCACTATAAAATATATCAAGTAAATCATGCTTTTCCAAATCATGGTCAGGCTGAGCTCTAATAAGAGAGCAAAATCTAGCCCAAGCCTCAGGCAATTTCTCTCCATCTTCCTGGTCAAAATTATAAATTCTCTGCAAAGCGGCATGTTGAGCACTAGCAGGAAAGTATTTACGGAAGAAAACATCAAGCAATTCTTTTGGGTTTTTAATAGAACCAGGAGGCAAATTATTATACCAAGTTTTAGCATCATCCTTTAATGAGAAAGGAAAAATTTTAGCGACAAAATAAGTACGCATCTTAATATCATCGGAAAACAAGCCACTAAGAGTAGATAACTCAGTCATGTGTTCAACAGCACTTTCTTTTTCAGTACCACAAAAGGGTGTTTTCTCAACAATAGCTATATGAGATAAATCAAGAGAAAATCATAATCTTTATCCCTAATGTTTATAGGAGATGTGGCAAATTTAGGATCGGGAGATAGTTTATATCTAACAGCATGTTCTGCAAGCAACTTTTTAATTTTTCTTGCATCAGTAGTAGCATTGCATTTTTCAATAAAATCATCATCAAGCTCTACATAATCTTCATCAAGATCATCACTAGAATATTCAACAGACTCAGGTGAATTAACAGGTGTAGCAGCATTTTCATTAGGAGTTTCAGTATTTTCAATTTGTCTAGACTTAGCAATTGTAGCATCTAGAAAAGATCCTAACGAACCATCATTATCAAGCACAGCAGAAGCATCATCACAATTATGAGAGGAATTTTCAGATTCAGCAGAAGTACCAGCATTTGAAGCTTGTGGTGGTGAAACAAGTTTACTTATCACAGATGGTGAATCAAGAGCAGCAGAGGTACTAAGAGTTGTACCTTTTCTTGTAGTGGATGGTAATATGGCGATCTTAGTATCGCGAGGTTTACCCATGATGGAGAATTTGCAGCGAACAATATCAATCCAAGTGAACTTCCAAATAAAGCTATGCTCCCGGCAACGGCGCCAGAAAATAGTCTTGATGACCCACAAGTATAGGGGATCGCAACAGTCTTCGAGGGAAGTATTACCCAATTTATTGATTCGACACAAGGGGAGACAAAGAATACTTGTAAGCCTTAACTGAGTTGTCAATTCAGCACCTGGAAACAGACTTGCTCGCAAGAGTTTATCAGTAGCAACAGTTTTATAGCAGTAGGAATAGTGAAATAACAGCGGTGAAATAAAGACAGCAGAGTGATTATAGTAAACAAGCAGGATTAAAATACTGTAGGCACAGGGACGGATTTAACGCGTTGCATGGATGAGAGAAACTCATGTAACAATCAAAGCAGGGGCATTTGCAGATAATAATAAAACGGTATCCAAGTAATAATCAATCAATAGGCATGTGTTCCATATATAGTCGTACGTGCTCGCAATGAGAAACTTGCACAACATCTTTTGTCCTACCAGCCGGTGGCAGCCGGGCCTCTAGGGAAACTATCGGATATTAAGGTACTCCTTTTAATAGAGTACCGGAGCAAAGCATTAACACTCCGTGAACACATGTGATCCTCACATCACTACCATTCCCTCCGGTTGTCCCGATTTCTGTCACTTCGGGGCCATTGGTTCCGGACAGCGACATGTGTATACAACTTGCAGGTAAGATCATAAACAACGAATATCTTCATGAATCAATAACATGTTCAGATCTGAGATCATAGCACTCGGGCCCTAGTGACAAGCATTAAGCATAACAAGTTGCAACAATATCATAAAAGTGACATCTACGGATACTAGGCACTATGCCCTAACAATCTTATGACTATTACATGACCAATCTCATCCAATCCCTACCATCCCCTTCAGCCTACAGCGGGGGAATTACTCACACATGGATGGGGGAAACATGGCTGGTTGATGGAGAGGCGTGGCGGTGATGGCGGTGAAGATCTCCTCCAATTCCCCGTCCCGGCGGAGTGCCAACGGAGACTTCTGGCTCCCGAGACGGAGTTTCGCGATGTGGTGGCTCTCTGGAGGGTTTCGGCGACTTCGACTTCTCCCCGTGCGTTTTTAGGTCGAACCCGATAAGTAGTCCGAAGGGGGCGTCGGAGGCCGGCCGAGGGGCCACACCACATGGCCGCGCGGCCCCCCCTGGGCCGCGCCGGTGTGGGGCCCTCGGGCCTCCACCTCTCTTGCCCTTCTGGCTCCGTCAATATTCTGGTAAAATAGGGCCTTCGCATAAATTCCGAGGATTTTCCTGAAAGTTGGATTTCTGCACAAAAACGAGACACCAGAGCAGTTCTGCTGAAAACAACGTTAGTCCGTGTTAGTTGTACCCAAAATACACAAATTAGAGGCAAAACAATAGCAAAAGTGTTCGGGAAAGTAGATACGTTTTGGACGTATCACAGCTCTCCGAAGGAAGTCGTCATTTGTGGCTTTAGAAGTAATGATTTCATCAATCATATCTTTCATGACTAAATTGCCAGTTTTTTTACTAAGAAATCTAGTAGGTATGTTTGTTTTCCATTCTTCTCCTTCCTCTTCCAAAATATCAGCAGACGACAAGCCTTCATCCTCTAATCCTAGCAAGCATTCCACATCCTCATTTGTTGCCGATATTTCACCCACCCTAGGTTCAATGATGAACCTACCCTTTTCCGCGTCATAAACCTGCATCATGTATTTGACCAATAGTGGCCGTATCTTTCTGGATGGAATTTGGATCATGCATCGGCCAACAGCACAAGTGCGTAATTTGTCTCGTTGCTCGTCGGTCATTGCTGCTACGACTTTCTGCCACCTAATTATGTCACAGAAAATCTCCCCATCCGGGTCTTGTCACACCCCAACTTTCGCAACCCTGTTTAGTTGTCCATAGTGCAAAAATCAGGGGGAACAAAAACTTTTTCTAAAGTCAAATTAGATGAATTGTCTTGATCTGTTTGTTAATATGAATTGTCTTGATCTGTTGCTAGATGAATTGTGTTGATCTGCTTGCTGAACTTTGACTTGAGCTACCCAAAGAACAACACCTCTTGGTAAAACAATCTAACTACTCACTAAATAAAACACATGTGTGGCTTAGGAAGAATTGTTTTTCTTTTTACTACATCAAACCCTTCTCCTGATGGCAACTTGAGTGTACCATCTTGATATTCCTCTTTGTGATAATCTAGCTCAAATCTTCCTTAATTCAAAATTTGGGATCATCTACCCCTCATCACATCCTCCTCTTATACCCACTCATCATGTCTGAAGCCAAGTCAACAATCTGTTTTGGCAGGCTTATAAGTTCCAGACTTTGGCAATTGATATCTAAGCAACCACCACTGTTATTGGTGATCTCAATGCATGGATCCCACCTATGCAACACCCTCTTCAACCTCCATGTCTTGCGTGTCTCAGTCAATCCTTTCAACTCTTATACTCCCTTGATCTTGTACCCTATCCAATGTTTAACCTCAAGATCACTTCCTTCACTTCTACCTCTTGTCTTTATTCAAGTTTTATATTCACAAAAACAAGAGTAGGTATGATGGGTACATTTTGTAGCCACCATCTACCCTTGAGAACACTCCTCCCTAAATTAGTTTTCCTTCTCAAAACCCTGTTGTGTTCCTTCCCCAGTTTTAATCACAAAACTACCTCTAGTTTTATTAAACTCTTTTCAAGATATTTCTTCAAAGAAAATAAAGAACTGAAATGGGTTTTGTTTTTCATACCATTTCTACCAAGTACTGATTTCTAAAACATTACTTTCTATTTTGCTTTGTTTTAACAAAAAGCTTGTTTATGGTACCTATACCATTTCTTGTTTTTCACTTGTTTATTTTACAAATGAGAAAAACTCTACTTTACTTGAGAAAGTAAGTAGGATATTTTGAACTCCTATGTTCCAACTAGTTTTGTCTCAACACTTTCAAATTTCATTTCACTTGAGTTCATTCCCAATTGTCTCTAGATAATTGAGGTGTGTCCTATAACTTTCAATTAAACTCTATTTCAAATGGCAACTCTTGCACATCTCGGATCTACCACATTGTATCCACTCATCCTCCAATTCTTGATCAAATGGATGATCATTTGATACTTTCAAATGAACACCCTTCGACAAAACCCTTGACTCAGGGAGTATTTCAAACCACTCCCAATTGGCCTCTTATTTGGAGAATTACTTATATTCATTCATCACATCTCACTCTTGTATGGTTTACCCTCATCATCTTGACTTCATGAATTGATGATTTATGCCACCATATTCATCCTTGTGAGTATGGTTATTTCACTCACCATCTCTCTGAGCCTTGCTCTACAATTGTCTAAACCACTATCACCACCATCATCTTTTGGCCAAATTGATCACTTGATCAAAGTGCTTCATTCCTCAACATTGGCACCAATGTTTATTAACACCTCACAATTCTTTTTATCTATATGTACCTACTCCTATTCTTATCATCATCAAAGTCACTCATAGACATTATTTCTTCAACCTCATGCTTTGATCTATACACATAGATGTTGTGCCTCCCTCTCACATTGCTCACTTGTTCTTGGCAAGATAGGAGCCGGCCATGGCAAGAATTTTCGGCCAGCCCTTCCTCTTCTTTGCCTTCCTCCACAAGCCTTGCCTCCCACCTAACCCAATCAATAAATGTGCAGCCACCCACCTTGGCCAATCAAGTGAAGAGCTGCCACCACTCCCTCCCTCTATAAATCTCACTTGGCCGGCCACCTCCACTCCTCTTGCTCTCATTTTTCTTCTCTCCACTCACTCCCCCACCTTATCTACTCCCTCACACTCTTCTCCTACTCTCCCCCACGAAAATGCAGCTCCACCTAGCTCCCATGGCCGGCCATGGCCATGAAGAGCTCACCAAGATGAAGCTCCCTCCTCCCTCAAGCTCATCCTCACCATGAGAGCATCTCTCTCACTCTCTTCTCCCCTAATCTTTGATGAATCCAGCTCCCTTTCTCTTTTCCCCTCTCACAAGATTGGATCTTGATGCAGGTGCATGTTGGTCCAAGCATGGAGAAGGTTGAGCAATCCTCAGATCTGAAACTTTTGAGCAAAGTTCGTCCAAATCCCTGCAGTAATTTCTGCTATCTTGCTGTTTCAGATTCTGTACAATTTTGTAAAATCCTCCAAAACTCGTGTGCAGGGCCAAATCGAGTGATTCAAAGTTCCGTGGATAGGTATTGAAAATATCTACAACTTGGCGTTGGTTTCATCCTCAAATTCTTTACAGATTTTCCACGGTAAATAAAGTTCTGTAAACATGCAGATTCACTGTTTGTTAAATAAGTTCCGTTTTACAAAACCTTTTTGAGCAAACTCAACTTTGGGTGAAAGCCCTCTTCAATACCTTTACTTTGGCGGTGGTTTCACTTCGATTGACCCCCTAAAACTGAAATAGTTCACAGATCAAGATCTGGTCAGATCTGACTTTGTCGAATTAAATCAGGAACTTGGGAACGAATTTTTGAATTAAACAAATTTGGTAAGAACCAACTTTTCAATACCTTTCAGATGCAACTGACCTCATATTTTTATGAATTATGTACGATTTGTGGTGAATTAAACTTGTTCTGTGTGTTCTGCAGACATGGCTGTTAGTTTTTAAATCACCAAAAATCCATCTTTGAACCTAATTGAGTGATTCCAACTTTGTAGGACTGCTGTATGTTTTCTTAATCATCTCCAACAAGTTTCAAACATTTATCTGTTATGAAAATCCAGTTGTAAAGAAAATGGTATAGACATGCAGTAATCTTGTTAATCCATTTGTGAGAGTTTCAGAAACTATTTGAACCCAAATCCAATTGTGTATGCATCTCTGTTTAAATATCTTTCAAATGCCAGTGGTCTCATATTTTTAGGATTTTTCTACGATTTATGGCTTACAGATCTTGTTTTCTGTACAGCCAGATTCAAACAAATTCCTAAATTTGTAGGTTTAATATTTTTGAGTGAATCCAATTGGGTTAGTCTTGTATTAGTACTGGCCATCTAGGAAAAATAGTGTTAGTCTCTGTTCATGCATATTTGTTACTGTTAGTAATGTGTATGTGTGACATAGGTTGTTGAAGGAAAACTTTTTGATTTATTTGAAAACTCTAACCACCTCTTTGTATTAAAAATTGGTCAACCAATGTTTTATTCTTGCAAAACAAAACCTCTGCAACTTAACCTTAGTTCTATTGTTTGGCTTAAGTCTTCAAATGGTGTGGCATATCATTTACTTCCTATTCTTGTGTAGTGTTGTGTAAGCTTTACAAAATAGAGAGAATGACTTCCCGCTTTTCCAAAAATGTTTCAAAATGTAATATGAATGTTTGTAATGCCTAACTAATGCACTTGTCCTCTTTATGATGTTATCTACCAGGGGATACTTAGTTGTGCCATGGTGATACCGAGAGAGGCAATTGCTAAGTTATGATACTCTCATACCTTTACTAGGTAAATAAAATGGGTTCTCTTTTAGTTGCTTTGTAGTATCTATAAGTTCTTTGTATGTTATCCCGTAGTAAGGTGGTTAGCTATTGCTTGTTGATTGTTGAATGTTGCATGCTTGTTATGATTGGTGCAATGTGATTGATTGTGTTCCTTTTATATTTTTCGACGATAGATGCGAACGATTCCGGAGAAGAAGTGGATCGGACAAGGATTTTATTTATATTGTTGGTATTCTTATATTGATGAAGTTGAAGAAGTCCAGGGACAAATAAGCCAAGGCAAGCCATCTCTTGATCTCTGATTGACGTGTCTCATATTGTTGTCACCTTATTATTACTCTTGTCTCTTGATCTTGTGTGTGTTAGTCTCTTTATCTTGTCGATGCATGCTTTGTCTTAAGCATGATGATCCTCTTGGTCATACTTCATGATCATCTTAGTAATTGTTGGTATACTTGTTGATCATAGCTATGCCATCCTACCTTGTTGAGTTACATGCTTACCTTAAGCATGTGACACTTCTTGTCGATTCACTCCTACACCCCTTGTGAGTGTAGTAGTAACAACATCATGATCTTGGTGTACTCTCATTTTGAGATGAGTATGCCTACCTACCTTAGGTATGTCAAATATCGTTGACCACCCTCACTTCTATTAGTGTTGGTTGGTTAACACCACAAATCTGAAAGTATTTTCCCTCTTATGTTGACAACATGCATGCTTACCCTAAGCATGTATGCCCCCTTGACCACCTATATTAGCATCTTCTTAGTGGCATGATGATTAACATCATGACCCTTGTTTAATCATACTACTTATGTTGTCCCTATGCATGCTTATCCTAAGTATGTATGATCCCCTTGACACCTTATTTATCACCTCCTTAGTGGTATGATGGTTGGCATCATGCCACTGTTGTCTCTTAGTTCTTACATGAAACCATAGGTTGGGAACCCCTTGGAAAAATACCTTGTTGAAAAGAATTTTTGGAAAACCTTGGGTAAGTTGGACTTACCTAAGTGTGTGTTTATGAAAGAAAAGGATCTTGGCAAAGATGGTTGGAAAGAGAATCTTGTTTATGAAAACTTTGGCGTCTAAGTATTCACCCGTGACAATTAACCCGCGCAACCACAACTACTCCAACGTGGGCACGGAGCTTAGCTTGACGTTTGTTCTTCTTAGCATGAGGCACCGCACAACTATACAAGGGTACGGTTACCCCCGAGTCCGGGTTGTCATGGTTGGGACAATAGTATAACGGGAGGCCTTCGGGGCTGACCCGTCCGGAAGACACTATGGGTCTCCTGGCTTGGCGGTGGAGCCACGCTCAAAGGGAGGTGAGCTGCCACGGTGCCGGGGAGGTACATACTCCATAGGGTAGGACCTCTTGCTAAGTCGAATGGGCGAAAGGCTATGTTCGGGTATCCGTCGTGGCATATGTTGTTATGCGGGGATGATGCCCACACGATAGGTATCCGGATAGAGGTGGGGAAAGTGTGCAAACTCTGCAGAGTAAAATCTATTCGAATAGCCGCGTCCACGGTCATGGACGGTTGGAATGGCTGTTGCTTAGCCTGATGAGTTTTGTTTTACAAAATTGTTTGACAAAGGAAAGGAAAGAACTTGTTTGAAGTACCGGAAGGGTACGGGAAAGGATGTGTCGACCATATGGAGATGGTCGGGAAGGATAAATAAAATTGGGTTACCCCATCCTAGTGTTTTATGTGGTAGAACTCTTTGAAGTATCATCTTCAACAAAGATATAGAGATGTCATAGGATATCTTTTGAAGTGTCTTCTTTAACAAAGATATAGAGATGTCATAGAAATGTCTTATCACCCTCTTAGTGTCCCCTTCAACTATGATGTGGGATGCTATATCCACAAGAGAAACTGATTCTCTTCACATGCTATATCCACAAGAGAAACTGATTCTCTTCACATGCTATATCCACAAGAGAAACTGATTCTCTTTCACATGCTATATCCACAAGAGAAACTGATTCTCTTCACATGCTATATCCACCAGAGAAACTATTCTTCCTCTCTTGTCTTCTTTAGTTAGAATTGTTATCACCTTCTTGATGGTTTGCGAGTACAATTCAAATGTACTCACGGCTTTGTCCCTGGCTATTTACTTGGCCAGACCTGGAGGACTTCGACAGGTGAAGAAGGAGTTGACGACGTCTATGCGAGCTAGGAACGTCTTCCCGCGTTGCCTGTAGGGTTATGGCAGATGACTTGGGCTCTACGCTGATTGAAGTGATTCCGCGACTCTGATGATTAGATTAGGCCCTTCGAGGCTATTATGTAAAGATTGGTCATGTGACCGCATTGTAATTTTCTTATTCCGTTTTGTAAAGGATGATGTAATTTGATATCAGTTCGGTTATGTGTTCACGACGCACTGATCATGGGATCGTGAACTGTATACATAACAGGGTATTTCGGACAGCTAGTCCGGGGTCCCCACAGGTCTTCCATCCTGTAGACCAATAGTGAACAACATGAAGTTAATACGAGGTAGGAAATAAAAATTTACAACTGCATCACATGAAACTGATACACTATACCCTGGGGTTTAATTACGTCAAAACAGATTTGAACTTCATGTCACAACAGATTCGAACTTCATGTGATAACAGATTTGAACTTCATGTCATATCAGATTTGAACTTCATGTCAAAACAGATCTGTACTTCGTCTGCTAACATGTATGAACTTCATGTGATAACACATATGTATGCCGTGTGCTAAGAGTTTTGTACTGCGTGTTGTAACATATATGAACTTCATGTGATAATGTATCACATGTGCAAGAGAAGGCTTCTGAACGTATGCATTTTAATTTTGGTAGGTCATATGTATTCATTGCCAAATTTCAGCAGGACTATGTTTTCAGTAGCACCATGGCTACGCTAGTTAACTAAAAAATGTAAAAATTGCTCAAATTCTTTGGTATTCACGTGAATACAGGGGAATACCCCCGGCGCCGCCAATGCTGGAGGAGCCTAGTGCGGCACAGATGGGCGGCAGATATGGCGGCACGGAGGAGTTGGAGCATACATGTTTGTACAGCACGTGCTTATGTTTGTCTACCGCATGTGCTAAGAAAATTAGGGTTTAGGGAGGAGGAGGCTACCGTGACACAGAGTATGGTCGCGTCAGAGATGATGGTGGCCGCGGCATACCTGCGTTTGTCGAGGCAGAGACGATGGTGGCCGCCCTAGAGACGAGGATGGCCGCGGCAGAGACGATGATGGCCGCAGCAGAGACCGACGGTGGCCGCGGGAGAGATCTTGTTCTGGAGGCACAGACGACGGTGGCCGCGGCAGAGATGTGCGTCGGACGGTGGTTCAGGTGGGGGGCGGCGGACGGTGGTTTAGGTGGGGGGCGGCGGAGGTGCGAAGATGGAGGTTGAGAACTAGGTCAACGTGTCCACGACCTGCACAATTTCTAACCGATGACGCCTCCCTAGTCGCACGTAATGTAGCAGTCAACGCATCGGTTAAACATTAAATGGGCCGATAGCCCATTAAGTTGTCCCAACACATAATAATGCAATTAACGTCCCATATTTGTAACTATTTTTTTCAATGCCAAGTTTCATATTGCATTGTGGTTTTTACAAATAATAATTTCCAAATTTTACTTCATGCACATTACATCTATGTCTGTAAACTAAGATCTATCATTTATGATGAAAGTTACAATTTTATTGATTCATACAAAATATGAAAAATAATATTAAACAAAAATTTGATGCATCCCTTAAATTTTGTGCAAACAATAGTTCACATCAAAAGTTTTCACAACACAAGGTGCACAAGTGTGCCAAATCATGGCCCATTCCATGGTGGTTTGGTCATTTTTTGACCATTCCCCCCTCTTTTCGTCCGAAAACCCTTGTTTCGACACACCCCTACCATGGGGTCACCATGGCACCAGCTACTAAATTTTAAAAACCTTGGCAACCAAGGTGTCACAACAAAAGGTGCACAAGTGTGCCAAATCATGGCCCATTCCATGGTGGTTTGGTCATTTTTTGGCCATTCCCCCCTCTTTTCGTCCGAAAACCCTTGTTTCGACACACCCCTACCATGGGGACACCATGGCACCAGCTCCTAAATTTGAAAAACCTTGTCAACCAAGGTGTCACAACACAAGGTGCACAAGTGTTCCAAATCATGGCCCATTCCATGGTGGTTTGGTCATTTTTTGGCCATTCCCCCCTCTTTTCGTCCGAAAACCCTTCTTTCGACACACCCCTACCATGGGGCCACCATGCCACCAGCTCCTAAATTTTAAAAACCTTGGCAACCAAGGTGTCACAACATAAGGTGCACAAGTGCGCCAAATCATGGCCCATTCCGTGGTGGTTTGGTCATTTTTTGGCCATTCCCCCCTCTTTTCGTCCGAAAACCCTTGTTTCGACACACCCCTACCATGGGTCCACCATGCCACCAGCTCCTAAATTTCAAAAACCTTGGCAACCAAGGTGTCACAACACAAGGTGCACAAGTGTGCCAAATATTGGCCCAATCCATGGTGGTTTGGTCAGTTTTTGGCCATTCCCCCCTCTTTTCGTCCGAAAACCCCTCTCTCGACACACCCCTACCATGGGGCCACCATGGCACCAAGGCCTAAATTGGTAAATCAATAGGAACCAAGGTGTGACATCAAAGGTCTAATGCCAAATCTTGGCCCAATCCATGGTGGTTTGGTCAGTTTTTGGCCATTCCCCCTCTTTTCGTCCGAAAACCCCTCTCTCGACAAACCCCTACCATGGGGCCACCATGGCACCAAGGCCTAAATTGGTAAACCAATAGGAACCAAGGTGTCACATCACAAGGTGCTCAAGTGTGCCAAATCTTGGCCCAATCCATGGTGGTTTGGTCAGTTTTTGGCCATTCCCCCCTCTTTTCGTCCGAAAACCCCTCTCTCGACAAACCCCTACCATGGGGCCACCATGGCACCAAGGCCTAAATTGGTAAATCAATAGGAACCAAGGTGTGACATCACAAGGTGCTCAAGTGTGCCAAATCTTGGCCCAATCCATGGTGGTTTGGTCAGTTTTTGGCCATTCCCCCCTCTTTTCGTCCGAAAACCCCTCTCTCGACACACCCCTACCATGGGGCCACCATGGAACCAAGTCCTAAATTGGTAAACCAATAGTAACCAAGGTGTCACATCACAAGGTGCTCAAGTGTGCCAAATCTTGGCCCAATCCATGGTGGTTTGGTCAGTTTTTGGCCATTCCCCTCTTTTCGTCCGAAAACCCCTCTCTCGACAAACCCCTACCATGGGGCCACCATGGCACCAAGGCCTAAATTGGTAAAACAATAGGAACCAAGGTGTGACATCACAAGGTGCTCAAGTGTGCCAAATCTTGGCCCAATCCATGGTGGTTTGGTCAGTTTTTGGCCATTCCCCCTCTTTTCGTCCGAAAACCCCTACCATGGGGCCACCATGGCACCAAGGCCTAAATTTTTAAATCAATAGGAACCAAGGTGTGACATCACAAGGTGCTCAAGTGTGCCAAATCTTGGCCCAATCCATGGTGGTTTGGTCAGTTTTTGGCCATTCCCCCTCTTTTCGTCCGAAACCCCCTCTCTCGACAAACCCCTACCATGGGGCCACCATGGCACTGATGGCGTGTAACTCACACGTTCGTTGGGAACCCCAAGAGGAAGGTATGATGCGCACAGCAGCAAGTTTTCCCTCAGAAAGAAACCAAGGTTTATCGAACCAGAGGAGCCAAGAAGCACGTTGAAGGTTGATGGTGGCGAAATGTGATGCGGCGCAACAACAGGGATTCCGGCGCCAACGTGGAACCTGCACAACACAACCCAAGTACTTTGCCCCAACGAAACAGTGAGGTTGTCAATCTCACCGGCTTGCTGTAACAAAGGATTAACCGTATTGTGTGGAAGATGATTGTTTGCAAGAAAACAATAAAACAAGTATTAGATTGTATGCGATGTAAAGAATAGGACCGGGTCCACAGTTCACTAGAGCACAGTTCACTAGAGGTGTCACTCCCATAAGATAAAAGCATGTTGGGTGAACAAATTACAGTCGGGCAATTGACAAAATAGAGAAGGGCATAATAATGCATATACATGATATGATAAATATAGTGAGATTTAATCGGGCATTACGACAAAGTACATAGACCGCCATCCAACTGCATCTATGCCTAAAAAGTCCACCTTCAGGTTATCATCCGAACCCCATTCAGTATTAAGTTGCAAAGCAACATAATTGCATTAAGTATGGTGCGTAATGTAATCGACAACTACATCCTTAGACATAGAATCAATGTTTTATCCCTAGTGGCAACAACACATCACAACCTTAGAACTTTCTGTCACTGTCCCAGGTGTCAATGAAGGCATGAACCCACTATCGAGCATAAATACTCCTCTTGGAGTTAAGAGTAAAAACTTGGCCAGCCTCTACTAATAACGGAGAGCATGCAAGATCATAAACAACACATAAACAATAGATTGGTAATCACCATAACATAGTATTCTCTATCCATCGGATCCCGACAAACACAACATATAGTATTACAGATAGATGATCTTGATCATGTTAGGCAGCTCACAAGATCCAACAATGAAGCATAATTAGGAGAAGACGACCATCTAGCTACTGCTATGGACCCATAGTCCAGGGGTGAAATACTCACTCATCACTCCGGAGGCGATCATGGCGATGAAGAGTCCTCCGGGAGATGAATCCCCTCTCCGGCAGGGTGCCGGAGGCGATCTCCTGAATCCCCGAGATGGGATTCGCGCGGCGCGTCTGGAAGGTTTTCCGTATCGTGGCTCTCACCGGGGTTCGCGACGAGGCTATTTGTAGGCGGAAGGGCAGGTCAAGAGGCGCACGAGGGCCCAGGACAGGCCGCGCGGCCGGGCCTGGGCCGCGCCGCCGTCACGGCCACCTCGTGGCCCCACTTCGATTCCCTTCGGTCTTCCGAAGCTTCGTGCAAAAATAGGACCCTGGGCGGTGATTTCGTCCAATTCCGAGAATATTTCCTTACTAGGATTTCTGAAACCAAAAACAGCAAAAACAACAACTGGCTCTTCGGCATCTTGTTAATAGGTTAGTTCCAGAAATGCGTAAATATGACATATAATGTGCATAAAACATGTAGGTATCATCAATAAAGTAGCATGGAACATAAGAAATTATCGATACGTTGGAGACGTATCAGCATCCCTAAGCTTAGTTCTGCTCCAGGTAAAACGATAACAAAGATAATTTCTCAAGTGACATGCCATCATAATCTTGATCATACTATTTGTAAACATATGTAATGAATGCAGCGATCAAAACAATGGTAATGACATGAGTAAACAACTGAATCATAAAGCAAAGACTTTTCATGAATAGTACTTCAAGACAAGCATCAATAAGTCTTGCATAAGAGTTAACTCATAAAGCAATAAATCAAAGTAAAGGTATTGAAGCAACACAAAGGAAGATTAAGTTTCAGCGGTTGCTTTCAACTTATAACATGTATATCTCATGGATATTGTCAACATAAAGTAATATAACAAGTGCAATATGCAAGTATGTAGGAATCAATGCACAGTTCACACAAGTGTTTGCTTCTTAAGGTGGAGGGAGATAGGTAAACTGACTCAACAATAAAAGTAAAAGAAAGGTCCTTCAAAGAGGAAAGCATCGATTGCTGTATTTGTGCTAGAGCTTTTATTTTGAAAACATGAAACAATTTTGTCAACGGTAGTAATAAAGCATATGAGTTATGTAAATTATATCTTACAAGTTGCAAGCCTCATGCATAGTATACTAATAGTGCCCGCACCTTGTCCTACTTAGCTTGGACTACCGGATCTTTGCAATGCCATGTTTCAACCAAGTGTCACAAAGGGGTACCTCCATGCCGCCTGTACAAAGGTCTAAGGAGAAAGCTCGCATTTTGGATTTCTCGCTTTTGATTATTCTCAACTTAGACATCCATACCGGGACAACATGGACAACAGATAATGGACTTCTCTTTAATGCATAAGCATGTAGCAATAATTATTATTCTCATATGAGATTGAGGATATATGTCCAAAACTGAAACTTCAACCATGATTCATGGCTTTAGTTAGCGGCCTAATGTTCTTCTCTAACAATTTGCATGCTCCAATCATTAAGGTGATAGATCCTTCAGACAAGACGGACATGCATAGCAACTCACATGATATTCAACAATAGTTGATGGCGTTCCCCAGAAGCATGGTTATCGCACAACAAGGAACTTAATAAAAGATAAAGTGCATAAGTACATATTCGATACTACGATAGTTTTTAAGGCTATTTTGTCCCATGAGATATATATTGCAAAGGTGAATGATGGAATTTTAAAGGTATCACTCAAGCAATTTACTTTGGAATGGCGGAGAAATACCATGTAGTAGGTAGGTATGGTGGACACAAATGGCATAGTAGTTGGCTCAAGGATTTTGGATGCATGAGAAGTATTCCCTCTCGATACAAGGTTTAGGCTAGCAAGGTTATTTGAAGCAAACTCAAGGATGAACCGGTGCAGCAAAACTTACATAAAAGACATATTGCAAACATTATAAGACTCTACACCGTCTTCCTTGTTGTTTGATGCGCGTAAATGTACACGTCCGTTGGGAACCCCAAGAGGAAGGTATGATGCGCACAGTGGCAAGTTTTCCCTCAGAAACCAAGGTTTATCGAACCAGGAGGAGCCAAGAAGCACGTTGAAGGTTGATGGTGGCGAAATGTGATGCGGCGCAACAACAGGGATTCCGGCGCCAACGTGGAATCTGCACAACAAAACCAAAGTACTTTGCCCCAACGAAACAGTGAGGTTGTCAATCTCACCGGCTTGCTGTAACAAAGGATTAAACGTATCGAGTGGAAGATGTTTGCAAAGAAAACAGTAAAACACAATTGCAGAGATTGTATGCTATGTAAAGAATAGGACCGGGGTCCACAGTTCACTAGAGGTGTCTCTCCCATAAGATAAAAGCATGTTGGGTGAACAAATTACAGTCGGGCAATTGACAAATAGAGAAAGGCATAACAATGCATATACATGATATGATAAATATAGTGAGATTTAATTGGGCATTACGACAAAGTACATAGACCGCCATCCAACTGCATCTATGCCTAAAAAGTCCACCTTCAGGTTATCATCCGAACCCCATTCAGTATTAAGTTGCTAAGCAACAGACAATTGCATTAAGTATGGTGCGTAATGTAATCAACAACTACATCCTTAGACATAGAATCAATGTTTTATCCCTAGTGGCAACATCACATCACAACCTTAGAACTTTCTGTCACTGTCCCAGGTGTCAATGAAGGCATGAACCCACTATCGAGCATAAATACTCCTCTTGGAGTTAAGAGTACAAACTTGGCCAGAGCCTCTACTAATAACGGAGAGCATGCAAGATCATAAACAACACATAAACAATAGATTGATAATCACCATAATCATAGTACTCTCTATCCATCGGATCCCGACAAACACAACATATAGAATTACATATAGATGATCTTGATCATGTTAGGCAGCTCACAAGATCCAACAATGAAGCACAACAAGGAGAAGACGACCATCTAGCTACTGCTATGGACCCATGGTCCAGGGGTGAACTACTCACTCATCACTCCGGAGGCGACCATGGCGGTGTAGAGTCCTCCGGGAGATGAATCCCCTCTCCGCAGGTGCCGGAGGCGATCTCCTGAATCCCCGAGATGGGATTCACGCGCGGCATCTCGGAAGGTTTTCCGTATCGTGGCTCGCACGGGGTTTTCGCGACGGAGACTTTAAGTAGGCGGAAGGGCAACGCGGGGGCCACACGAGGCCCAGGAGCAGGCCGCGCGGCCAAGGCCGGGCCGCGCCGCCCTTCGATCGCCTCGTGGCCCCACTTCGTTATCTCTTTGGTCTTCCGGAAGCTTCGTGCAAAAATAGGACCCCGGGCGAAAGTTTCGTCCAATTCCGAGAATATTTCCTTACTAGGATTTCTGAAACCAAAAACAGCAAAACAGCAACTGGCTCTTCGGCATCTTGTTAATAGGTTAGTTCCAGAAAATGCATAAATATGACATATAATGTGCATAAAACATTTGAAGCAAACTCAAGGATGAACAGGTGCAGCAAAACTCACATAAAAGACATATTGTAAACATTATAAGACTCTACACCGTCTTCCTTGTTGTTCAAAACTCAATACTAGATATTATCTAGACCTTAGAGAGACCAAATATGCAAATCAAATTTTAGCAAGCTCTATGTATTTCTTCATTAATGGGTGCAAAGTATATGATGCAAGAGCTTAAACATGAGCACAACAATTGCCAAGTATCGCATTATCCAAGACATTTTAGAATTACTACATGCAGCATTTTCCAATTCCATCCATATAACAATTTAACGAAGAAGAAACTTCGCCTTGAACATTATGAGTAAAGCCTAAGGACACATGTGTCCATATGCAACAGCGGAGCGTGTCTCTCTCCCACAAAGTGAATGCTAGGATCCATTTTATTCAAACAAAACAAAAACAAAAACAAACCGACGCTCCAAGTAAAGAACACAAGATGTGATTGAATAAAAATATAGTTTCAGGGGAGGAACCCGATGATGTTGTCGATGAAGAAGGGGATGCCTTGGGCATCCCCAAGCTTAGACGCTTGAGTCTTCTTAAAATATGCAGGGGTGAACCACGGGGGCATCCCCAAGCTTAGAGCTTTCACTCCTCTTGATCATAGTATATCATTCTCCTCTCTTGACCCTTGAAAACTTCCTTCACACCAAACTTCAAGCAAACTCATTAGAGGGTTAGTGCACAATTAATAATTCACATGTTCAGAGGTGGCACAATCATTCTTTACACTTCGGACATTGCATAAAGCTACTGGACATTAATGGATCAAAGAAATGAATCCAGCATAGCAAAAGAGGCAATGCGAAATAAAAGGCAGAATCTGTCAAAACAAGAATCAAAGAAGAATTTAAAGCTGGCACCAGACTTGCTCAAATGGAAAAACTCAAAACTAATGAAAGTTGCGTACATATCTGAGGATCACGCTCGTAAATTGGCAGATTTTTTAGAATTTTCTACGAGGACGTGCCAGATTCGTGACAGACAGCAATGTTGTTTCTGTGCAGCGATCCCAAATATAACATCAACTTTGACATAGAAACTTTACTTGGCACAAAAACATGATAAGGAGAGGTTGCTACAGTAGTAAACAACTTCCAAGACTCAACAAAACAAAAAATTTCTGTAGTAAAAACATGGGTTGTCTCCCATAAGCGCTTTTGTTTAACGCCTTTCAGCTAGGCGCAGAAAGTGCAAATCAAGTATTATCGAGAGTAGAAGCATCAACATCATTATTTTTCATGCAAACACAAATTGTTGCAGAGGGTACTTTAGGTGCTCCATTATCTAAATTTTCTATGGTAGTGCTAGGGGTTTTAGCAATTTTAGGCCTATAATAATTCTTTTGTTTAGGCACTTTAGAGGCATACATGAATTTTTGCTCTTTACCCACATAAGCTTTCTCATTATACTTGAGAGAAGAAAAGGTTGAACCCAAGGTTCCCATAGCTTTTTCAAGTTCATCAATCCTATTGGTTTGATTATCATGAACAACACAAGTTCCTAGGACACTAATTCTTTCATCAATTCCTCCTAAGGATTTATCAAGTTCATAAGTTTTGTCAAATAACATTCCCAATTTAGTTTCAACACTTGGAAAATTTTTCTCTATGGTTTCCAATTTTTTCATAACATCTTCAAGAGAGATTTCAATTTTAACTTCATTAACAGGTGGTATTCCAACTAGACTCTCAATGATGCAACTAGCTTCTAAAGCGGGAGTACCTAGGAAATTACCTCCCGAAAGAGTATCAAGAACATACCTATTCCAACTAGATAAACCAACATAAAAGTTCCTAAGAAGGATAGTTGTGGAGTGTTTCTTAATGCACCTATGATGAGCATTACTAATTCTATACCAAGCATCTTTAAAACTTTCTCCACCTTTTTGCTTAAAAGAACGAACTTCAACTTCATGATTACTCATTTTAGTAGCAATAAAGTAAACTAGGCAAATAAAGTAAATGCAAGTAACTAATTTTTTTGTATTTTTGATATAGAGAGCAAGACAATAAATAAAGTAAAACTAGCAACTAATTTTTTTGTGTTTTGATTTAGTGCAGCAAACAAAGTAGTAAATAAAATAAAGCAAGACAAAAACAAAGTAAAGAGATTGAGAAGTGGAGACTCCCCTTGCAGCGTGTCTTGATCTCCCCAACGGCGCCGAAAAAAGCTTGATGCGCGTAAATGTACACGTCCGTTGGGAACCCCAAGAGGAAGGTATGATGCGCACAGCAAGTTTTCCCTCAGAAAGAAACCAAGGTTTATCGAACCAGGAGGAGCCAAGAAGCACGTTGAAGGTTGATGGTGGCGAAATGTGATGCGGCGCAACAACAGGGATTCCGGCGCCAACGTGGAATCTGCACAACAAAACCAAAGTACTTTGCCCCAACGAAACAGTGAGGTTGTCAATCTCACCGGCTTGCTGTAACAAAGGATTAAACGTATCGAGTGGAAGATGTTTGCAAAGAAAACAGTAAAACACAATTGCAGTAGATTGTATGCTATGTAAAGAATAGGACCGGGGTCCACAGTTCACTAGAGGTGTCTCTCCCATAAGATAAAATCATGTTGGGTGAACAAATTACAGTCGGGCAATTGACAAATAGAGAAAGGCATAACAATGCATATACATGATATGATAAATATAGTGAGATTTAATTGGGCATTACGACAAAGTACATAGACCGCCATCCAACTGCATCTATGCCTAAAAAGTCCACCTTCAGGTTATCATCCGAACCCCATTCAGTATTAAGTTGCTAAGCAACAGACAATTGCATTAAGTATGGTGCGTAATGTAATCAACAACTACATCCTTAGACATAGAATCAATGTTTTATCCCTAGTGGCAACAGCACATCACAACCTTAGAACTTTCTGTCACTGTCCCAGTGTCAATGAAGGCATGAACCCACTATCGAGCATAAATACTCCCTCTTGGAGTTAAGAGTACAAACTTGGCCAGAGCCTCTACTAATAACGGAGAGCATGCAAGATCATAAACAACACATAAACAATAGATTGATAATCACCATAATCATAGTACTCTCTATCCATCGGATCCCGACAAACACAACATATAGAATTACATATAGATGATCTTGATCATGTTAGGCAGCTCACAAGATCCAACAATGAAGCACAACAAGGAGAAGACGACCATCTAGCTACTGCTATGGACCCATGGTCCAGGGGTGAACTACTCACTCATCACTCCGGAGGCGACCATGGCGGTGTAGAGTCCTCCGGGAGATTAATCCCTCTCCGGCAGGGTGCCGGAGGCGATCTCCCGAATCCCCCGAGATGGGATTCGCGGCGGCGGCGTCTCTGGAAGGTTTTCCGTATCGTGGCTCTCCGTACCGGGGTTTTGCGACGGAGACTTTAAGTAGGCGGAGGGCAACGCGGGGGCCACACGAGGGGCTGGGGCAGGGCCGCGCCAAGGCCTGGGCCGCGCCGCCCTGTCTCCTGACTGCCTCGTGGCCCCACTTCGTATCTCTTTGGTCTTCTGGAAGCTTCGTGCAAAAATAGGACCCTGGGCGAAAGTTTCGTCCAATTCCGAGAATATTTCCTTACTAGGATTTCTGAAACCAAAAACAGCAGAAAACAGCAACGGCTCTTCGGCATCTTGTTAATAGGTTAGTTCCAGAAAATGCATAAATATGACATATAATGTGCATAAAACATGTAGGTATCATCAATAAAGTAGCATGGAACATAAGAAATTATCGATACGTTGGAGACGTATCATTGTTCAAAACTCAATACTAGATATTATCTAGACCTTAGAGAGACCAAATATGCAAATCAAATTTTAGCAAGCTCTATGTATTTCTTCATTAATGGGTGCAAAGTATATGATGCAAGAGCTTAAACATGAGCACAACAATTGCCAAGTATCACATTATCCAAGATATTTTAAAATTACTACATGTAGCATTTTCCAATTCCAACCATATAACAATTTAACGAAGAAGAAACTTCGCCTTGAACATTATGAGTAAAGCCTAAGGACATATTTGTCCATATGCAACAGCGGAGCGTGTCTCTCTCCCACAAAGTGAATGCTAGGATCCATTTTATTCAAACAAAAACAAAAACAAAAACAAACCGATGCTCCAAGTAAAGAACACAAGATGTGATTGAATAAAAATATAGTTTCAGGGGAGGAACCTGATGATGTTGTCGATGAAGAAGGGGATGCCTTGGGCATCCCCAAGCTTAAACGCTTGAGTCTTCTTAAAATATGCAGGGATGAACCACGGGGGCATCCCCAAGCTTAGAGCTTTCACTCCTCTTGATCATAGTATATCATACTCCTCTCTTGACCCTTGAAAACTTCCTTCACACCAAACTTCAAGCAAACTCATTAGAGGGTTAGTGCACAATTAATAATTCACACATTCAGAGGTGACACAAACATTCTTTACACTTCTGGACATTGCATAAAGCTACTGGACATTAATGGATCAAAGAAATTCATCCAATATAGCAAATATGGCAATGCGAAATAAAAGGCAGAATCTGTCAAAAACAGAACAGTCCGTAAAGACGAATTTTAAAATGGCACCAGACTTGCTCAAATGGAAAAACTCAAAACTAATGAAAGTTGCGTACATATCTGAGGATCACGCTCGTAAATTGGCAGATTTTTTCGAATTTTCTACAGAGACTTGTGCCCAGATTCGTGACAGACAGCAATGCTGTTTCTGCGCAGCGATCCCAAATATAACATCAACTTTGACATAGAAACTTTACTTGGCACAAAAACATGATAAGGAGAGGTTGCTACAGTAGTAAACAACTTTCAAGACTCAAATATAAAACAAAGTACTGTAGTAAAAACATGGGTTGTCTTCCATAAGCGCTTTTCTTTAACGCCTTTCAGCTAGGCGCAGAAAGTGCAAATCAAGTAACATCGAGAGTAGAAGCATCAACATCATTACCAGGGGTGTTGGGAGTTTTCTCAACAATGCATTGTATCTGGTCTATATAAGTAACTCCTCTCTCATTGCTCCTAGGCTTACTATTCTCATCAAACAAATTTTCAGGAACAAGCCAAGCATAGTTGTTTTCCAAAGCTTCATGCATTCCTAGTAGTTTACTAGGTATTGGCGCTTTAATTTCCCTACCATCATTAACATTATTAGTATACTTAATTCTATCCATATCCATCTTTTCAAGTATTTGTTTAAAATTAGGAAAGAAACCAAGCCTCTTATGCTTAATAAAAACTTTTCTAGCTTCTTTAACTATATCCTCAAATTCTCTAACAAGGACTTTTAAAACAAAATTTCTCTTTTCTCCCATCTCCATATCCGAAAGTGTAAGAAACATATGTTGTATTATGGGATTGAGATTAACAAATCTAGTTTCTAACATGTGTATCAAATAGGCAGAAGCACTTTCATAAGTAGGAGCAGTTTTTAATAATGGTATATCTTCAAAATCTTCATCCATACTAACATGGGTGAAAAATTCTTCTATATTATCTCTTCCAATGATACACCCTCGTCCTACCGGTATCTCTTCCAAAGTGAACTTAGGATTAAGCATGATGAAATAAGCAAAAAGTAAACTAGGCAAATAAAGTAAATGCAAGTAACTAATTTTTTGTGTTTTTGATATAGAGAGCAAGACAGTAAATAAAGTAAAACTAGCAACTAATTTTTTTGTGTTTTGTTTAGGTGCAGCAAACAAAGTAGTAAATAAAATAAAGCAAGACAAAAACAAAGTAAAGAGATTGAGAAGTGGAGACTCCCCTTGCAGCGTGTCTTGATCTCCCCGGCAACGGCGCCAGAAAAAGAGCTTGATGGCGTGTAACTCACACGTTCGTTGGGAACCCCAAGAGGAAGGTATGATGCGCACAGCAGCAAGTTTTCCCTCAGAAAGAAACCAAGGTTTATCGAACCAGGAGGAGCCAAGAAGCACGTTGAAGGTTGATGGTGGCGAAATGTGATGCGGCGCAACAACAGGGATTCCGGCGCGTGGAACCTGCACAACACAACCCAAGTACTTTGCCCCAACGAAACAGTGAGGTTGTCAATCTCACCGGCTTGCTGTAACAAAGGATTAACCGTATTGTGTGGAAGATGATTGTTTGCAAGAAAACAGTAAAACAAGTATTGCAGATTGTATGCGATGTAAAGAATAGGACCGGGGTCCACAGTTCACTAGAGGTGTCTCTCCCATAAGATAAAAGCATGTTGGGTGAACAAATTACAGTCGGGCAATTGACAAAATAGAGAAGGGCATAATAATGCATATACATGATATGATAAATATAGTGAGATTTAATCGGGCATTACGACAAAGTACATAGACCGCCATCCAACTGCATCTATGCCTAAAAAGTCCACCTTCAGGTTATCATCCGATCCCCATTCAGTATTAAGTTGCAAAGCAACAGACAATTGCATTAAGTATGGTGCGTAATGTAATCGACAACTACATCCTTAGACATAGAATCAATGTTTTATCCCTAGTGGCAACAGCACATCACAACCTTAGAACTTTCTGTCACGTCCCAAGTGTCAATGAAGGCATGAACCCACTATCGAGCATAAATACTCCCTCTTGGAGTTAAGAGTAAAAACTTGGCCAGAGCCTCTACTAATAACGGAGAGCATGCAAGATCGTAAACAACACATAAACAATAGATTGATAATCACCATAACATAGTATTCTCTATCCATCGGATCCGACAAACACAACATATAGTATTACGGATAGATGATGATGATCTTGAGGCAGCTCACAAGATCCAACAATGAAGCATAATTAGGAGAAGACGACCATCTAGCTTCTATGGACCCATAGTCCGGGGGTGAAATACTCACTCATCACTCCGGAGGCGATCATGGCGATGAAGAGTCCTCCGGGAGATGAATCTCCTCCGGTGCCGAGGCGATCTCTGAATCCCAGATGGGATGTCAACACCCGGATTTTTAAGTCCAGATGCCTATTATGCCATTCCTCGCAATCCCAGGAATATTGTTTTTGCGAGACATAATAGCTTGATATCACAACACATCATTTATTACAACACATAATCGTCTTACAAACAAAGGATCACATGATCCAGTCTTAATACAACATAGTGGATCTAGAGATCCTATTACAAAACACATAGCGGAGCGAAGTAACGGTCGTGGTCCATCTTTCCAGGCAACTGTTGACGTCAGGAGCGGTCCTAGTTGTCGTAGACGTTCTGCTCCATCTTCCTCGTACAACTGTTCACCTTCATAGTCTGGCCATTTGAATAGCCAGGGACAAAGCCATGAGTACTTTTAAAGTACTCGCAAACTAATACTAGTGTAAGCACTATCAATTGTGGTAAGGGGATGCTAAGCTCTAGGTTTATTTGCATAAAGCCAAGTTTAGTTCATAAACATTTAGTAAAGATGCTTGAATCACTAGACTAACTCAAGTGGGAACATTAGTGTCATTCCCACAACTCTGTTGTGGTCCAACTCAAAGTCACCATTCACCGGTCAACTTCAAGTCACCAGTCATATGTCACATTTTTGAAAATGGTCTGATGACGGAACAGTATGGCCTTTCCAATCGTCCGTAACCGTGGACACGGCTATTCGAATAGTTCTACACTCTGCAGAGGTCGTACACTTGTGCCACAATATTTGCAATAATCCGTCAGGGTTAACTGGCCCTGATTTATCATACTCCGTATGCGGACTACCAACCATAACCTTTCACTTATATACTCTAGTACAGGCACCTCTCCCCATGAGCTTGGCCTCCCGGTGAGAACCAACTGTTAACCCGGGAACTGCACAGGGCTTGGGCCGGACAATTCATCTCTTTCACGTCATTTCGCAATATCTCATATTGCTTCGGAGGCAGCCCTTGGCATAACCCCTATGACGCTTGTTTAGAGGGAACCCATACTAAAGCACATAAATTTCTAGTTAAGCCCGTACCCATTTTGGGTATTGTGGGGGTACTTTCAAAATTGGAATGGTATCGCATCCGAACCCAACCATCAGTTTTATATCAAAAATCACCATCTTCTCATGGTCATATTCACCTTCAAAGTCATTCAATGGAATGAACCATCATTCCAAGGTTTCAACTTCATTTCAAAGTCACATGTTCCCATCTAGAGTAATCCAATTTTTTTCATTGATTAGCAAATAGCAACTATATGAGGGGTGCTATCTAGCTTTGAGGAGTGCCAATCTAAATCAAGTATTGTTCTACTCTAGACCAAGTGAATCATAAATCAAAAGTTAAGCTTTGATAAACCAAAGTCAAAAACTTGTAAAGTAAAAACTTGGGATAGGATCATTAAGCATGAATTAAATGGGGATGAGGCCTTGCTCTTGTAGAGCTTTGCCTTAGGGTATCTTGCAAGAATATTAGCTTGCAGTAGACTAGCTTGCAAGAATGTTAGCTTGCTTGTAGGAGTAATATCAATATTAGCTTGCAGTAGACTAGCTTGCAAGAATGTTAGCTTGCTTGTAGGAGTAATATCAATATTAGCTTGCCTTGATTGGTGAAGTGATCAAAGTATTCTTCTTCTTCCTCTTGGTAGAATACTTCCTCCTCTTGATAGTCTCCGGTACTAGCGTCTATAAACGAATACGAGGATACAATCACCAAACAATACTTAAGTACTCTTAATTAGCCTTAGTGGCTCACACAATGATCTAGCATGACTACTTAGCATTTATTACAAGATTATGCTAGGGTTTCCTTATTTAATAATAGGAAAATAATTTCCTCTCATTGAAAATGGAGTTAGGGTTTCTCTTTAGTTTGTGAGAAAATAATTTCCTCTCATTGAATCTTCTTAAGATTTAATTTCTCTTATGAATAATATATGACCTAGGTTGACTAAAGTCAACCTCTTCATACTTATCATTTGGGAAAATGATTTAAATGAGGTTCCATACCTCATGCAATTTAATACTAACATGGTAGTGATTTAAGGCCATCAAATAATTTAATATGAGGTTTCTTAGACTATGATCACTACCTCATATTGGATTACTTGAGAACAAGATTTAAATGAGAGGGGTATCTCTCATATGATTTAACACATATTTGTAACTAATTTAAAGGACTATTATTGAGTTGATTTAATATTCTTAAAATAACCAGGGGTGATCCCATGTTGACCAAGGTCAACACTTTGCACTTAGTATTTTGAGAAAGTGAGTCAAATGAGATTCATCATCTCATGTGATGTAATTTATTTAAAGATTCTCTAGATTTAGGATTTATGAGGGAGCAAGTCTGAGCCTAGCCAAATTAAGGGTCCACACACTAATTCATATATTTGAGAAAGATGATTTAAAATGAGGTGAGCACCTCATACTATTTTAGTAACACCTTGTAATGTTTTAATATTATTAATTAATTAGAAGTGAATTTTAATTGATCATGGGATCTACTTCATATTAATGTGGTTGAGGTAAGATTTAAATGAGACCAAAGTCTATTATATGATTTAACTAATAGGTTTGAATTATTTAAATACTACTTATGAGAATGATTAAATATTTTCAAATATAAACCTATGGGTTATTAATTATGTATTATTAATTCTTATGTACCATTTGGATTAATGACTTATGTGAGAAACTATACCTCAATTAAGTTAAACTATCCTCTAAATGATTAACCTCTCTAATTAACCAATCATGAGACTTATTTGATCTAGGTCAGTACCTTTATTTGAATTATTTAAGATCACAATTTAAATGAGAGAGAAGCCCTCATACTATTTAAATAAGTTTATGTGTGTGTATTAAATATTCTAGAAATGGTTCCATAGCCATTATTTAACTCTAGTCCATGATCATGCAAAACAACCATGCTATATTTTTGCATAAACAATTAGATTATGTCAAATGTGAGTTATTAGAGTTGGAATCAACTTAAAATCATTTATAGCTAATTTCTAATATTTATTTGAAGTCAGAAAAGGCCCTGCCTTGTTATTTTTATCATTTTAATTCAATTTCGAATTTGGACATGAGGCCAGTGCCATTGTTTAGATAATTTCCTGAGCTTTCTAAATATATAAAATTTGCTAAATTTGGTTCAGTAGAATTTAAACTATTTAAATTTGAATTTGGCACCAGTATTGAGTTTGAACTAATAGATTAAATCGAATTTGAATTAATGGGCCACGCGGGAAAATCTAACGGGCTGAACAGAATAAATGAACTGGGCCGGCCCAACTAGTGCTGACCACGCAGCGGGCTGCCTGACAGAGGGTCCCACGCGTCAGCGACTATTATACAGCGAATCGGTACCTGGTGATATCGGCCGTTAGATTAGGGCTCGATCGGACGATCGTGGAGCGTCGTCGTCGACGGGGGAGAGGAGCTCACTGCGCCGGCGAGGTAGGGGGTCGGAGGGCGCAGGAGGTCGCCGGCGGTCGAGGGAGGTGGTCGAGGCGTCGTTGGCGAGGGCGAATAGGTGCCTGGTACAGTGGCGGAGCTCGGGGTTGCGTGGATCAGCGGCTTGATCTGCGGCGGCTCCGGCGGGAACAAGCTGGCGATTGGAGCTTCTCCGGCGAAATTGGGAAGGGAGAGGTGGTCGAGGAGAACAAGGGGAAGGAGAGGAGCAGGTTTGGTGTGGAACTTGAAGCACGGGAGGGGCTCTATTTATAGGACGGGAGGTGACCGTGGGGTGCTGTGGAGGTCGTCCATGGCGCGGCGTCTACGGCGCGCGAAGGGGCAGGCTAGGATGCGCGCCGTGTAGGCGACGGCTAGGCGATGCTAGCGCGCTTGATGGCGCTCCAAATGATGGCCTGTGGCGCTCTGGCGACGGTGGTGTACGTGCAGTACCGTGGCGGCAGGTCGTCGATCATGGCGGCGTTGATGGGGCGGGCGCGAGCTAGCGGGCGTGTCTAGCGGGTAGAGGGCGGGCAGGAGGTGCTCAACGCGATGGTAGCCTGGCCAGAGAGGGACGAGGGCGCTCGAGCACTTGATGTACTGGCGGCGTCCAGGGCGTGGTCACCGCGCTCACCGCGTGCGCTGGCACGGTTCGGGCGCGTCTGGGCGCGGTTTGTCTGGCCAGTGCCGTGCCCGTTTCGATCCAGAGAGGGTACAGGCAGGTTCGTGGTGATGAGTAGAAGCTCCTAGACAAGGTTGTACTGAGGGAGAGAGGCTAGAGAGAGAGTGACCACAAGTGGCCGGCATGGCATAGTTTGGCATAGTTTAGGGTTTCTCCTCGACTTTAATCGATCATGCAAGTACAGGGCTAGGGGCAGGGGGTGTAGAGAGGTGATGATCATCACCAGATAGAGGTGATTGAGGCCAAAATCCACTGGACAATAGCATGTGTGCACATATATGAATCATGCCTGCCAAGTGTTCGACGAAATGGCCGCATGAAGAAAAAGTTGGAATTTTGCAATTCTTTTTGGTGCATCTCTTTTATATAATTAGAGTGAAGTATTGGTGGGGTTGGTGGTCATTTTGGTGGAGATTTACAAGAATTCCAAAATGGGGTCATCTTCACATAGATTCAAAGTCTCCACTTGTCAATCTTATTCTGGTCAACCTAGTCAATATTATCCATGATGGTCAACATGAAAGTTGTTGACCTTCATGTGGTCTTGGATGACATGGTCATAGTTGACCAAGTTTAGTTGAAGAAAAGTCAAAGCCAGAGGGGTAAAGAGGGGAACATTTTATAAAGTGACAAAATGACCATTATCACATGTATGTTGAATTTGAGTTTTGCTTTGATTTAATTCTTGATCCAATGATGCAATTGTGTTAGTTTATCATATTGAAGTATTTTAGAAGCAATGGGGCAAGCAAATTTGGCCTTGGTGGAGGATTTGCATTTTGGCATATGTGTATGTGAGTGAATTTTGGGAATTCTCTCCCTATTTGATTTCTATCCATTTGATTTGACTTTGGTTGACTCTAATGTGGTTCTTATGAGTTTAGAAACATTTTAAGAGCATTGAAACTAAATCAAATGGTCTTGTTCAAAGATTTGCAAATTTGGCCTTAACACATAAGGAATGAGGTGTCCAATTTTCATAACTTGTACTAGGGTTGTTCTTGCTTCACTTGAACATGGGTTAGGGTCCATTTAGTGTTATAATAGGTTTAGAGAGGGTTTCACACCATTTGGTCAAGGTTTAGAGACCTAGGTCAATGTTTGGTGAAATGCCCATGTGTCACATAGGCTTATATGCATATGGGGTATTTTATTTTTACTTTGACTTGGTTTGATTCACAATGGTGTTGTGAATTGTTGAAATGATATATGGAGGTGATCCAACCATTCACAACAAGTCCTAGGGTTAATTTTCTTAAATTCCCTTATTTACTATTTTACTCTCATATGCCTCTATGGCATTTTTAGTTTTCTTTTTATTCTTTTTGGTTCCAACCTAGAAATGATTTAAGAAGTACTATATAAGATTTATAAAGCTTTTCCAATCCTTTAAGTAAAGTGAAAAGGTCTAGGGTAAATATTTATAATTGTAGCCATAGGCACATATGCCTTTTTCCTATTTAATTTCCTTTTATTTTATTTTCACTAGAATAATGAGAAGAGGGGTGAGGTTTAGGGTTTAAGATTATTTCATATACTCATAACAAGCAATCATGGCAATAGCACAAGAATTAAGCAAGATCATTATGTACCAAACTTAATTTAATAAAAGTTTTTGTTGGTTCCAAAATTTGGAACTAGGGAACTTTGTTTGTTTTGTGTTGTATTTTCGGGATGTTACATGGGATTGCGGCGGCGGCGTCTCTGGAAGGTTTTCCGTATCGCTCTCTCTCGGTCTGGGGGTTTCGCGACGGAGGCTATTTGTAGGCGGAAGGGCAGGTCAAGAGGCGGCACGAGGGGCCCAGGGACAGGGCCGCGGCCAGGGCCCGCGGCCGCGCGCTGTCACTCTGGCCACCTCGTGGCCCCACTTCGACTCCCTTCGGTCTTCGGGAGCTTCGTGCAAAAATAGGACCTGGGCGGTGATTTCGTCCAATTCCGAGAATATTCCTTACTAGGATTTCTGAAACCAAAACAGAAAAAACAGCAACTGCATCTTGTTAATAGGTTAGTTCCAGAAAATGCGTAAATATGACTGATATGTCTCCAACGTATCGATAATTTCTTATGTTCCATGCTACTTTATTGATGATACCTACATGTTTTATGCACACTTTATGTCATATTTGTGCATTTTCCGAACTAACCTATTAACAAGATGCCGAAGTGCCAGTTCCTGTTTTTGGTTTCAGAAATCCTAGTAACGAAATATTCTCGGAATTGGACGAAATCAACGCCTGAGTTCCTATTTTGCCGGAAGCTTCCAGAACACCCGGAAGGACCAGAGGGGGCCACAGGCCCACGACCATAGGCCGGCGCGGCCTGGGTGTGGCCCGCGCCACCCTATGGTGTCGCCGCCTCTTCGACCCTCTGACGCCGCCTCTTCGCCTATTTAAAGCCCCTGCATCGAAAACCCTTACGGAGAAAGCCACGGTACGCAAAACCTTCCAGAGCCGCCGCCATCACGAAGCCAAGATCCGGGGGTCGGAGTCTCTGTTCCGCACTGCGGACGGGGAGTGCCCCGGAAGCTTCTCCATCGACACCGCTGCCATCTCCACCGCCATCTTCATCACCGCTGCTGCTCCCATGAGGAGGAGTAGTTCTCCATCGAGGCTCGGGGCTGTACCGGTAGCTATGTGGTTCATCTCTCTCCTATGTACTTCAATACAATAATCTCATGAGCTGCCTTACATGATTGAGATTCATATGAGTTTTGTATCATTATTCATCTATGTGCTACTCTAGTGATGTTATTAAAGTACTCTATTCCTCCTCCACGTGTGTAAAGGTGACAGTGTGTGCACCGTGTGAGTACTTGGCGTAGGCTATGATTATGATCTCTTGTAGATTATGAAGTTAACTATTGCTATGATGGTATTGGTGTGATCTATTCCTCCTACATAAGCGTGAAGGTGACAGTGTGCATGCTATGTTAGTACTTGGTTTAGTCGTATCGATCTTTCTTACACTCTAAGGTTACTTAAATATGAACATCTAATTGTGGAGCTTGTTAACTCCGGCATTGAGGGTTCGTGTAATCCTACGCAATGTGTTCATCATCCAACAAAAGTGTAGAGTATGCATTTATCTATTCTGTCATGTGATCAATGTTGAGAGTGTCCACTAGTGAAAGTCTATTCCCTAGGCCTTGTTCCTAAATACTGCTATCACTGCTTGTTACTGTTTTCTTGTTACTACTGCTGCGTTATTACTGCTTGTTTACTTCCTACAATATTACTACCATCAACTGCACGCCAGTAAGCTATTCTGGCGCCGTACTACTGCTCATACTTATTTATACCACCGTATTTCACTATCTCTTCGCCGAACTAGTGCACCTATTAGGTGTGTTGGGGACACAAGAGACTTCTTGCTTTGTGGTTGCAGGGTTGCATGAGAGGGATATCTTTGACCTCTTACTCCTTGAGTTCGATAAACCTTGGGTAATCCACTTAAGGGAAACTTGTTGTTGTTCTACAAACCTCTGCTCTTGGAGGCCCAACACTGTCTACAAGAATAGAAGCACCCGTAGACATCAAGCACTTTTCTGGCGCCGTTGCCGGGGAGGAAAGGTAAAAGGCACTCATACTTCGGTTCCAGGTAACAGTACTTTTCTGGCGCCATTGTGTGTGTGCTCGAAGCTATTTCCTTTAGACTAATTGCGACATTTGGTTTCTTGTTTACACTAGTTAGGCATAATGGACAACAATGACCTTTTTATTCTATTTCCTGATTTAAGACATGGATGGTTTGATGCGAAAATTAAAAAACCCATGGAACATATTAATATGAATGCTTTGAACACCATTGTTGTTAATGATATGGAAAATTCTAAGCTTGGGGAAGCTGGTTTTGATGAGCATGATATTTTTAGTCCCCCAAGCATTGAGGAGAAAATTTACTTTGATGATACTTTGCCTCCCATTTATGATGATTATAATGATAGTAGTCTTTTGTTACCACCTGGTAGGATAAATTTGATTATGATTACAATATACCTCCTATATTTGATAGCTACTTTGTTGAATTTGCTCCCACTACAATAAATAAGAATGACTATGCTTATGTTGGGAGTAGTAATTATTTTATGCATGAGACTCATGATAAGAATGCTTTATGTGATAGTTATATTGTTGAGTTTGCTCATGTTGCTACTGAAAGTTATTATGAGAGAGGAAAATATGGTTGTAAAAATTTTCATGTTACTAAAACACCTCTCTATGTGCTGAAATTTTTGAAGCTACACTTGTTTTGTCTTCCTATGCTTGTTACTTTGCTCTTCATGAACTTGTTTATTTACAAGATTCCTATGCATAGGAAGCATGTTAGACTTAAATGTGTTTTGAATTTGCCTCTTGATGCTCTCTTTTGCTTCAACTTCTATTTCTTGCGAGTGCATCATTAAAACGCTGAGCCCATCTTAATGGCTATAAAGAAAGAACTTCTTGGGAGATAACCCATGTGTTTATTTTACTACAGCAATTTTTTGTTTTGTTGAGTCTTGGAAGTTGTTTACTACTGTAGCAACCTCTCCTTATCACGTTTTTGTGCCAAGTAAAGTTTCTATGTCAAAGTTGATGTTATATTTGGGATCGGTGCGCAGAAACAGCATTGCTGTCTGTCACGAATCTGGGCACAGGCCTCTGTAGGAAATTCGAAAAATCTGCCAATTTACGAGCGTGATCCTCGATATGTACGCAACTTTCATTAGTTTTGAGTTTTTCCATTTGAGCAAGTCTCGTGTCAGCTTTAAATTCGTCTTTACGGACTGTTCTGTTTTTGACAGATTCTGCCTTTATTTCGCATTGCCTCTTTTGCTATGTTGGATTCATTTCTTTGATCCATTAATGTCCAGTAGCTTTATGCAATGTCCAGAAGTGAAAAGAATGTTTGTGTCACCTCTGAACATGTGAATTTTTGATTATGCACTAACCCTCTAATGAGTTTGCTTGAAGTTTGGTGTGAAGGAAGTTTTCAAGGGTCAAGAGAGGAGTATGATATACTATGATCAAGAGGAGTGAAAGCTCTAAGCTTGGGGATGCCCCCGTGGTTCATCCCTGCATATTTTAAGAAGACTCAAGCGTCTAAGCTTGGGGATGCCCAAGGCATCCCCTTCTTCATCGACAAAGTATCGTTCCTTCTCTTGAAACTATATTTTTATTCGGTCACATCTTATGTACTTTACTTGGAGCGTCTGTATGTTTTTGTTTTTGTTTTTGTTTGAATAAATGATTGTTTGGGAGAGAGACACGCTCCGCTGGTTCGTATGAACACATGTGTTCTTAGCTCATAATATTCATGGCGAAGTTTCCTCTTCGTTAAATTGTTATATGGTTGGAATTGGAAAATGCTACATGTAGTAATTGGTAAAATGTCTTGGATAATGTGATACTTGGCAATTGTTGTGCTCATGTTTAAGCTCTTGCATCATATACTTTGCACCCATTAATGAATAATTACATAGAGCTTGTTAAAATTTGGTTTGCATGATTGGTCTCTCTAAGTCTAGATATTTTCTGGTTGAGGTGTTTGAACAACAAGGAGACGATGTAAAGTCTTATAATGCTTACAATATGTTTATATGTGAGTCTTGCTGCACCATTTTATACTTGAGTTTGCTTCAAATAACCTTGCTAGCCTAAACCTTGTATAGAGAGGGAATACTTCTCATGCATCCAAAATCCTTGAGCCAACCACTATGCCATTCGTGTCCACCATACCTACCTACTACATGGTATTTCTCCGCCATTCCAAAGTAAATTGCTTGAGTGCTACCTTTAAATAATTCCAAAGTTATTACCTCTTATTTGTGTCAATGTTTTATAGCTCATGAGGAAGTATGTGGTGTTTATCTTTCAATCTTGTTGGGCAACTTTCACCAATGGACTAGTGGCTTCATCCGCTTATCCAATAATTTTGCAAAAAGAGCTGGCAATGGGATTCCCAGTCCCAAATTAATTAACAAAAATAGACACTCCTCCATGGTATGTGATTGTTGGACGGCACCCGAAGGATTCGGTTAGCCATGGCTTGAGAAAGCAAAGGTGGGGAGGAGTGTCATCATAATAAAACTAAAATAAAAAGGCACTCCTTCATGGTATGAGATTGTTGGGCACCCGAGATTCGGTTAGCCATGGTTTGTGAAAGAAAGGTTGGAAGGAGTGCCACCCAAAAATAAAATAAAATGGGAGCCGCTCTTTGAAGGTTTGTCTGGCAAGGGGGTTAGAGTACCCGCTACCATTCGTTGACAACAACAAACACCTCTCAAAACTCTACTTTTATGCTCTCTATATGTTTTCAAAATCAAAGCTCTAGCACAAATATAGCAATCGATGCTTTCCTCTTTGAAGGACCATTCTTTTACTTTTATGTTGAGTCAGTTTACCTATCTCTCTCCACCTCAAGAAGCAAACACTTGTGTGAACTGTGCATTGATTCCTACATACTTGCATATTGCACTTATTATATTACTTTATGTTGACAATATCCATGAGATATACATGTTATAAGTTGAAAGCAACCGCTGAAACTTAATCTTCCTTTGTGTTGCTTCAATACCTTTACTTTGATTTATTGCTTTATGAGTTAACTCTTATGCAAGACTTATTGATGCTTGTCTTGAAGTACTATTCATGAAAAGTCTTTGCTTTATGATTCACTTGTTTACTCATGTCATTACCATTGATTTGATCGCTGCATTCATTACATATGTTTACAAATAGTATGATCAAGGTTATGATGGCATGTCACTTAATAAATTATCTTTGTTATCGTTTTACCTGCTCGGGACGAGCAGAACTAAGCTGGGATGCTGATACGTCTCCAACGTATCGATAATTTCTTATGTTCCATGCTACTTTATTGATGATACCTACATGTTTTATGCACACTTTATGTCATATTTGTGCATTTTGGAACTAACCTATTAACAAGATGCCGAAGTGCCGTTCCTGTTTTCGCTGTTTTTGGTTTCGAAATCCTAGTAACGAAATATTCTCGGAATTGGACGAAATCAACGCCCGGTTCCTATTTTGCCCGGAAGCTTCCAACACCCGGAAGGACCAGAGGGGGCCACAGCCCACGGACCATAGGCCGGCGCGGCTGGGTGTGGCCGCGCCACCCTATGGTGTCGCCGCCCTTCGACCCTCCGCGCCGCCTCTTCGCCTATTTAAAGCCCCGCATCGAAAACCCTTACGGAGAAGCCACGGTACGCAAAACCTTCCAGAGCCGCCGCCATCGCGAAGCCAAGATCTGGGGGACAGGAGTCTGTTCCGCACGGGACGGGGAAGTGCCCCGGAAGGCTTCTCCATCGACACCGCTGCCATCTCCACCGCCATCTTCATCACCGCCGCTGCTCCCATGAAGAGGGAGTAGTTCTCCATCGAGGCTCGGGGCTGTATCGGTAGCTATGTGGTTCATCTCTCTCCTATGTACTTCAATACAATAATCTCATGAGCTGCCTTACATGATTGAGATTCATATGATTTTTGTATCATTATTCATCTATGTGCTACTCTAGTGATGTTATTAAAGTACTCTATTCCTCCTCCATGTGTGTAAAGGTGACAGTGTGTGCACCGTGTGAGTACTTGGCGTAGGCTATGATTATGATCTCTTATAGATTATGAAGTTAACTATTGCTATGATGGTATTGGTGTGATCTATTCCTCCTACATAAGCGTGAAGGTGACAGTGTGCATGCTATGTTAGTACTTGGTTTAGTCGTATCGATCTTTCTTACACTCTAAGGTTACTTAAATATGAACATCTAATTGTGGAGCTTGTTAACTCCGGCATTGAGGGTTCGTGTAATCCTACGCAATGTGTTCATCATCCAACAAAAGTGTAGAGTATGCATTTATCTATTCTGTCATGTGATCAATGTTGAGAGTGTCCACTAGTGAAAGTCTATTCCCTAGGCCTTGTTCCTAAATACTGCTATCACTGCTTGTTATCCTGTTTGAATTACTACTGCTGCGTTATTATTGCTTGTTTACTTCCTACAATATTACTACCATCAATTGCATGCCAGTAAGCTATTTTCTGGCGTCGTACTACTGCTCATACTTATTTATACCATCTGTATTTCACTATCTCTTCGCCGAACTAGTGCACCTATTAGGTGTGTTGGGGACACAAGAGACTTCTTGCTTTGTGGTTGCAGGGTTGCATGAGAGGGATATCTTTGACCTCTTCCTCCCTGAGTTCGATAAACCTTGGGTAATCCACTTAAGGGAAACTTGCTGCTGTTGTACAAACCTCTGCTCTTGGAGGCCCAACACTGTCTACAAGAATAGAAGCACCCGTAGACATCAATGACATATAATGTGCATAAAACATGTAGGTATCATCAATAAAGTAGCATGGAACATAAGAAATTATCGATACGTTGGAGACGTATCAGGCACCAAGGTCTAAATTGGTAAACCAATAGTAACCAAGGTGTCACATCACAAGGTTCTCAATTGTGCCAAATCTTGGCCCAATCCATGGTGGTTTGGTCAGTTCCCCCCTCTTTTCGTCCGAAAACCCCTCTCTCGACACACCCCTACCATGGGGCCACCATGGCACCAAGGCCTAAATTGGTAAATCAATAGGAACCAAGGTGTGACATCACAAGGTGCTCAAGTGTGCCAAATCTTGGCCCAATCCATGGTGGTTTGGTCAGTTTTTGGCCATTCCCCCTCTTTTCGTCCGAAAACCCCTCTCTCGACACACCCCTACCATGGGGCCACCATGGCACCAAGGCCTAAATTGGTAAACCAATAGGAACCAAGGTGTCACATCACAAGGTGCTCAAGTGTGCCAAATCTTGGCCCAATACATGGTGGTTTGGTCAGTTTTTGGCCATTCCCCCTCTTTTCGTCCGAAAACCCCTCTCTCGACACACTTCCCTTTGCTCTACTATATTTACAGGCAAGGACTGTTGCTGATCTGCTCTAATATTTGGATGATTTGTTGTAATATTTAACTTGGTTTATATTTAAATTTGCATTAGTTCTAATGTGATAGCATATAATTGAATTCACAGCCATGTTACCTAACCATCTCTCTGCAAATTTGTCACTACTATTACACTAGGATTCAGCAAACGCCCTCATCATGTTAATGAAAGACATGCATATTTTTGTTTCCAATGATGGATTACAATTTTTTGTTTAGGTTTGAAACTTCTGCTAAACTTGAGCTGTGCTTCCATTGACAAATTACTGAAACATGCAACCACAATCATTCCAAATGAAACACAGAGCTAAGCATCATCACCTACATAATAATTCATCACACAACATAGTTCCACACAGATTCAGTAATTAACACCATCACTATAATAGATGGTCTGACAACTCAGTTCAAAAGCAAACCAAACATTGTTCAAGACACCACACAGCAGTAGTTCCAACAACATAAACCAAAAGCAAATCTACAACATCATCCAGAGCAACCACCATCCACAGGAACTAGGCATCATGCATCCTCCATAGCAAGCACCATGAGAAGCCCTTGATGCTCTGCCCTTATCTGCTTGGAGGTGCCAGTATGGGCTAGCTCCTCGCAGTGCTGCCTCAGGCTATGAAGCTTGCCATCCCTGGGCTTCACCTTGTGCCATGGACAGAAGTACCTCCCCCTCTTCTTGAAAGGGAGGTCCCCAGCCTCCAGCTTCTGCAGTAGCTTCCTCTTGAAGGATCCAATGTTCCTGCTGTCCACGGACTCGGATGAATCCTGGGAGTCATACTGGACAACAACAAAGTGTACAAGTTATGATTACAGATACAAAGCAAACAGAATGAAATACATGCAAGGGTAGAGAACAAGTTGTATAGCTCACCTCCAGGGAGCCATCTGAATCCTCCAACTCCTCATATGGAGCAGGGACAGGTGGAGCAGGCACTGCTGGAGCAGGCACAGCTGGAGCAGGCAGAGGATCTTCCTCCTCCTGGATTGGAGGAGGGACAGCTACTTCCTCCTCCTGGATTGGAGGAGGGACAGGTTCTAGCTCCTGGATTGGAGGAGGCACAGGCTCCTCCTCCTCGCGCTTCCGCTTCCTGGACCCTTCACCAGCCTGCATACAAATAAGATAAGTCACCACAGTAATCACCAATAGGAAAAGAACATCCAAATACTATGCATACCAAATAGATCATCTTAATTATTCTTTCATTACATCATCTTATGTATACTCCTAACTACCAAGTCTAAGGGAATTATATTTATAGTTACATTATGCTAGCACCTACTCTGATCATGCTTTCATTATACTATACATTACAGGATCCTTTCAATCATAGCACAGTAATCCCATGATAAATCCCCACATTAATACTCCGGTGCAAACTATGAAGGTGGACCAGCACAAGGACTCGACAAGCTGGACCTGCACGCGCCTCAACTTGGACTACAAGGAAAGAAGACTCCAATATGAATCCTACTAGGACTCTTGTAAACCCTAGCTTGGCTGATATATAAAGCCAGGCAGGGGCACCCCTTACACACACAATCAGAAACATAATTTTAGAGGCAACACGCCTAGACACCGCACCTCGCGGATTAGAACTAGACTAGATCCAACAACTCCGCCTATGGCGGCCCCCTGTATACATATATTCATATAGTGGATTGCTAGCAGGACGTAGCGATCCTTGATGGCGTGTAACTCACACGTTCGTTGGGAACCCCAAGAGGAAGGTATGATGCGCACAGTAGCAAGTTTTCCCTCAGAAAGAAACCAAGGTTTAATCGAACCAGTAGGAGCCAAGAAGCACGTTGAAGGTTGATGGTGGCGAAATGTGATGCGGCGCAACAACAGGGATTCCGGCGCCAACGTGGAATCTGCACAACAAAACCAAAGTACTTTGCCCCAACGAAACAGTGAGGTTGTCAATCTCACCGCTTGCTGTAACAAAGGATTAAACGTATCGAGTGGAAGATGTTTGCAAAGAAAACAGTAAAACACAATTGCAGATTGTATGCTATGTAAAGAATAGGACCAGGGTCCACATTCACTAGAGGTGTCTCTCCCATAAGATAAAAGCATATTGGGTGAACAAATTACAGTCGGGCAATTGACAAATAGAGAAAGGCATAACAATGCATATACATGATATGATAAATATAGTGAGATTTAATTGGGCATTACGACAAAGTACATAGACCGCCATCCAACTGCATCTATGCCTAAAAAGTCCACCTTCAGGTTATCATCCGAACCCCATTCAGTATTAAGTTGCTAAGCAACAGACAATTGCATTAAGTATGGTGCGTAATGTAATCGACAACTACATCCTTAGACATAGAATCAATGTTTTATCCCTAGTGGCAACAGCACATCACAACCTTAGAACTTTCTGTCACTGTCCTAGGTGTCAATGAAGGCATGAACCCACTATCGAGCATAAATACTCCCTCTTGGAGTTAAGAGTACAAACTTGGCCAGAGCCTCTACTAATAACGGAGAGCATGCAAGATCATAAACAACACATAAACAATAGATTGATAATCACCATAACATAGTATTCTCTATCCATCGGATCCCGACAAACACAACATATAGTATTACGATAGATGATCTTGATCATGTTAGGCAGCTCACAAGATCCAACAATGAAGCACAACAAAGAGAAGACGACCATCTAGCTACTGCTATGGACCCATGGTCCAGGGGTGAACTACTCACTCATCACTCCGGAGGCGATCATGGCGATGAAGAGTCCTCCGGGAGATGAATCCCCTCTCCGGCGGTGCCGAGGCGATCTCCTGAATCCCCCGAGATGGGATTCGCGGCGGCGGCGTCTCGGAAGGTTTTCCGTATCGTGGCTCTCGGGGGGTTTTCGCGACGGAGGCTTTAAGTAGGCGGAAGGCAACGCGGGGGGCACGAGGGCCCACACCCTAGGTCGGCGCGGCCAGGGCCGGGCCGCGCCGCCCTATGGTGTCGGCGCCTCGTGGCCCCACTTCCTTCCCTCTTCGGTCTTCTGGAAGCTCCGTGCAAAAATAGGACCCTGGGCGAAGATTTCGTCCAATTCCGAGAATATTTCCTTACTAGGATTTCTGAAACCAAAAACATCAGAAAACAAAGAATCGTCTTCGGCATCTTGTTAATAGGTTAGTTCCAAAATGCAAAATAAATATGACAGTGTGCATAAAACATGTAGGTATCATCAATAAAGTAGCATGGAACATAAGAAATTATCGATACGTCGGAGACGTATCAGCATCCCCAAGCTTAGTTCTGCTCGTCCCGAGCAGGTAAAACGATAACAAAGATAATTTCCGAAGTGACATGCCATCATAATCTTGATCATACTATTTGTAAACATATGTAATGAATGCAGCGATCAAAACAAAAGTAATGACATGAGTAAACAAGTGAATCATATGACAAAGACTTTTCATGAATAGTACTTCAAGACAAGCATCAATAAGTCTTGCATAAGAGTTAACTCATAAAGCAATAAATCAAAGTAAAGGTGTTGAAGCAACACAAAGGAAGATGAAGTTTCAGCGGTTGCTTTCAACTTATAACATGTATATCTCATGGATATTGTCAACATAAAGTAATATAACAAGTGCAATATGCAAGTATGTAGGAATCAATGCACAGTTCACACAAGTGTTTGCTTCTTAAGGTGGAGGGAGATAGGTAAACTGACTCAACAATAAAAGTAAAAGAAAGGTCCTTCAAAGAGGAAAGCATCGATTGCTATATTTGTGCTAGAGCTTTTATTTTGAAAACATGAAACAATTTTGTCAACGGTAGTAATAAAGCATATGAGTTATGTAAATTATATCTTACAAGTTGCAAGCCTCATGCATAGTATACTAATAGTGTCCGCACCTCGTCCTACTTAGCTTGGACTACCGGATCTTTGCATGCCATGTTTCAACCAAGTGTCACAAAGGGGTACCTCCATGCCGCCTGTACAAAGGTCTAAGGAGAATGCTCGCATTTTGGATTTCTCGCTTTTGATTATTCTCAACTTAGACATCCATACCGGGACAACATGGACAACAGATAATGGACTCCTCTTAAATGCATAAGCATGTAGCAATGATTATTATTCTCATATGAGATTGAGGATATATGTCCAAACTGAAACTTCCACCATGATTCATGGCTTTAGTTAGCGGCCCAATGTTCTTCTCTAACAATTTTGCATGCTCCAACCACTAAAATGATAGATCCTTCAGACAAGACGGACATGCATAGCAACTCACATGATATTCAACAATAGTTGATGGCGTTCCCCAAGCATGGTTATCGCACAACAAGCAACTTAATAAAATATAAAGTGCATAAGTACATATTCAATACTACGATAGTTTTTAAGGCTATTTTGTCCCATGGGCTATATATTGCAAAGGTGAATGATGGAATTTTAAAGGTAGCACTCAAGAAATTTACTTTGGAATGGCGGAGAAATACCATGTAGTAGGTAGGTATGGTGGACACAAATGGCATAGTGGTTGGCTCAAGGATTTTGGATGCATGAGAAGTATTCCCTCTCGATACAAGGTTTAGGCTAGCAAGGTTATTTCAAGCAAACTCAAGGATGAACAGGTGCAGCAAAACTCACATAAAAGACATATTGTAAACATTATAAGACTCTACACCGTCTTCCTTGTTGTTCAAAACTCAATACTAGATATTATCTAGACCTTAGAGAGACCAAATATGCAAATCAAATTTTAGCAAGCTCTATGTATTTCTTCATTAATGGGTGCAAAGCATATGATGCAAGAGCTTAAACATGAGCACAACAATTGCCAAGTATCACATTATCCAATACATTTTAGAATTACTACATGTAGCATTTTTCAATTCCAACCATATAACAATTTAACGAAGAAGAAACTTCGCCATGAACATTATGAGTAAAGCCTAAGGACATATTTGTCCATATGCAACAGCGGAGCGTGTCTCTCTCCCACAAAGTGAATGCTAGGATCCATTTTATTCAAACAAAAACAAAAACAAACCGACGCTCCAAGTAAAGAACACAAGATGTGACTGAATAAAAATATAGTTTCATGGGAGGAACCTGATGATGTTGTCGATGAAGAAGGGGATGCCTTGGGCATCCCCAAGCTTAGACGCTTGAGTCTTCTTAGAATATGCAGGGGTGAACCACGGGGGCATCCCCAAGCTTAGAGCTTTCACTCCTCTTGATCATAGTATATCATACTCCTCTCTTGACCCTTGAAAACTTCCTTCACACCAAACTTCAAGCAAACTCATTAGAGGGTTAGTGCACAATTAATAATTCACACATTCAGAGGTGACACAAACATTCTTTTCACTTCTGGACATTGCATAAAGCTACTGGACATTAATGGATCAAAGAAATGAATCCAACATAGCAAAAGAGGCAATGCGAAATAAAAGGCAGAATCTGTCAAAAACAGACAGTCCGTAAAGACGAATTTAAAGCGGCACCAGACTTGCTCAAATGGAAAAACTCAAAACTAATGAAAGTTGCGTACATATCGGGGGATCACGCTCGTAAATTGGCAGATTTTTTAGAATTTTCTACAGAGGCCTGTGCCCAGATTCGTGACAGACAGCAATGCTGTTTCTGCGCAGCGATCCCAAATATAACATCAACTTTGACATAGAAACTTTACTTCGCACAAAAACATGATAAGGAGAGGTTGCTACAGTAGTAAACAACTTCCAAGACTCAACAAAACAAAAATTGCTGTAGTAAAATAAACACATGGGTTAGCTCCCAAGAAGTTCTTTCTTTATAGCCATTAAGATGGGCTCAGTAATTTTAATGATACTCTCGCAATAAATAAGAGTTGAAGCAAAAGAGAGCATCAAGAAGCAAATTCAAAACACATTTAAACCTAACCCACTTCCTATGAAAAGGAATCTTGTACACAAATAAATTCATGAAGAACAAAGTGACAAGCATAGAAAAGCAACACAAGTGCAATTTCAAGATTCTCAACATAAAGAGGGGAAACTTAATATTATTAAGATGCATATAACCATGTTTCCCTCTCTCATAATAATTTTCAGTAGCATCATGAACAAACTCAACAATATAACTATCACATAAAACATTCTTGTCATGAGCCACATGCATAAAATTATTACTCTCCACATAAGCATAATCAATTTTATTAGTTGTAGTGGGAGCAAATTCAACAAAATAGCTATCACTATTATTCTCATCACCATAATCATCATATATAGGAGGCATATTGTAATCATAATTAATTTTCTCCTCAATAGTAGGTGGACTAAAAATATCATATTCATCATTGCAAGCATCATATATAGGAGGTAAAGTATCATCAAAGTAAATTTTCTCCTCCATGCTTGGGGGACTAAAAATATCACAACCAGCTTCCCCAAACTTAAATTCTTCCATAGCTTTAGCAATAATGGTGTTCAAAGAGTTCATGCTAATAACATTGCTACAACTATTTTGCAAACAAAGTTCCATGGGTTTTTTAATTTTCTCTTCAAACACATCATGTCCTAACTCAAGATAAATACTATAAAGATCTCTAATTTTTTTGTTGTTTTCCATTAAGCCTAACTAGTGAAAATAAAAACAAGTACAGGACTAGACATGATAACAAAATAAATTAAATGCAAGTAACTAATTTTTTGTGTGTTTTTGATATAGAGCAAACAAGACAGTAAATAAAATAAAACTAGCAACTAATTTTTTTGTGTTTTGTTTAGGTGCAGCAAACAAAGTAGTAAATAAAATAAAGCAAGACAAAAACAAAGTAAAGAGATTGAGAAGTGGAGACTCCCCTTGCAGCGTGTCTTGATCTCCCGGCAACGGCGCCGAAAAAGAGCTTGATGGCGTGTAACTCACACGTTCGTTGGGAACCCCAAGAGGAAGGTATGATGCGCACGGTAGCAAGTTTTCCTCGAAAGAAACCAAGGTTTAATCGAACCAGTAGGAGCCAAGAAGCACGTTGAAGGTTGATGGTGGCGAAATGTGATGCGGCGCAACAACAGGATTCCGGCGCCAACGTGGAATCTGCACAACAAACAAAGTACTTTGCCCCAACGAAACAGTGAGGTTGTCAATCTCACCGGCTTGTGTAACAAAGGATTAAACGTATCGAGTGGAAGATGTTTGCAAAGAAAACAGTAAAACACAATTGCAGTAGATTGTATGCTATGTAAAGAATAGGACCGGGGTCCACAGTTCACTAGAGGTGTCTCTCCGTAAGATAAAAGTATGTTGGGTGAACAAATTACAGTCGGGCAATTGACAAATAGAGAAAGGCATAACAATGCATATACATGATATGATAAATATAGTGAGATTTAATTGGGCATTACGACAAAGTACATAGACCGCCATCCAACTGCATCTATGCCTAAAAAGTCCACCTTCAGGTTATCATCCGAACCCCATTCAGTATTAAGTTGCTAAGCAACAGACAATTGCATTAAGTATGGTGCGTAATGTAATCGACAACTACATCCTTAGACATAGAATCAATGTTTTATCCCTAGTGGCAACACATCACAACCTTAGAACTTTCTGTCACTGTCCCAGTGTCAATGAAGGCATGAACCCACTATCGAGCATAAATACTCCCTCTTGGAGTTAAGGGTACAAACTTGGCCAGAGCCTCTACTAATAACGGAGAGCATGCAAGATCATAAACAACACATAAACAATAGATTGATAATCACCATAACATAGTATTCTCTATCCATCGGATCCCGACAAACACAACATATAGTATTACAGATAGATGATCTTGATCATGTTAGGCAGCTCACAAGATCCAACAATGAAGCACAACAAGGAGAAGACGACCATCTAGCTACTGCTATGGACCCATGGTCCAGGGGTGAACTACTCACTCATCACTCCGGAGGCGATCATGGCGATGAAGAGTCCTCCGGAGATGAATCCCCTCTCCGGGAGGGTGCGGCGATCTCCTGAATCCCCCGAGATGGGATTCGCGTCTCTGGAAGGTTTTCCGTATCGTGGCTCTCGGCACCGGGGTTTCGCGACGGAGGCTTTAAGTAGGCGGAAGGGCGCGGGGGACACGAGGGCCCCACACCCTAGGTCGGCGCGGCCAGGCCTGGGCCGCGCCGCCCTATGGTGTCGGCGCCGTGGCCCCACTTCCTTCCCTCTTCGGTCTTCTGGAAGCTCCGTGCAAAATAGGACCCCGGGCGAAGATTTCGTCCAATTCCGAGAATATTTCTTACTAGGATTTGAAACCAAAAACAGCAGAAAACAAAGAACTTCTTCGGCATCTTGTTAATAGGTTAGTTCCAGAAAATGCATAAATATGACATATAATGTGCATAAAACATGTAGGTATCATCAATAAAGTAGCATGGAACATAAGAAATTATCGATACGTCGGAGACGTATCAATCCTCCACCGTGGGGACGTGAACCTGGGTACGTCGTGTACCGCCTCGGTCCCGGAATCATGCTTTCATTATACTATACATTACAGGATCCTTTCAATCATAGCACAGTAATCCCATGATAAATCCCCACATTAATCTCAAAAGGTTAATATTCTCACATTATGCTAGGTCATCAAAATTAGCTGGATGCTTACATTATAATTTTGCAATATAATCAGCACATACTAAGCTCTAATGGGGATAATGCAGCTGCTTTGTTAATCAATGCATCAGAACTGGAATAAGTAAACAAGCAAGTAACTATATCACCTGTACTCATTATTTTCATGTGATTTATTGATAATTAATTAGAATCTTACAGAATTACTGATAACTCTTTGGAGGCTTTCCAACTTAGCCATTAGGTGATGTGCAACATCATTGGAGCAACGTGAGCTAAACGAAACAGCAAGCATAGTAAGCTGGAATCCTATTGAAATGAGAAGCAGCAGCAATGCAACCATTGCACCTAGCAGGTTATCTTCACAAGACTTGCATGACCTAAATGATGAATCAGAACAACAATGAAGCATCCTCCTAAAACATCTTAAGGAAACTACATACACATGATAACTAGGATCCTCTTGGCCACAACTCATGCCTTTAATTTTCAAGACCTACATTCTTACTATGATACATCCTAATCATCATCAATGCCACACTCTCTTTTGTTGTGTTCTCTGCTCTAGCTAGACCACTCCAATACTATACATATAATCCTAACAAAACTACCTTGGGTTCATGCATGTCATTTCAATAGGATTGTATGTTATATTTATATACAAAATCCTACTCGGATCATGGGTGTATATGAACATATTGTGTGAAAACATTTAAAATTATCTTGCCTCCCAGACCAGACATCAACGATTGCAAAGCATGAGTTCACCATTTTCAACATACTTGCTCATACATGTCCACGGATGCAGTGAAATAAAGATTCAACAAATTTCTGAAACCCTAAGCACACATGCAAATGAAATTAAAAGAGGATGAACATGCGCTTACCCAAGCCGTGTAGGGATCCTCCACCTCCGCCTCCCGCACAACCACCTCTTCCTTCCCCTTCCCAGCATCCGCCGGCCCACGGACGGCGACGCCTTCCTCAGCCTCCGCCTTCTGGTCCACAATATCCGCCAGCACCGGCGCCGCCGCTCCAGCCCCTCCTTCCTCGACAACCGCCGCTTCCGCCTCGGGCTTCTCCAGATCTGCCGCCGCGACCAAACCCTGCGCGCCGCCCTCCTTCAGATCCTCCACCTCCGGCTCCTTCACCAGCTGCTCAGCCTCCGAGGCCGTCGCGGACGCCTCGGCCTCCGCCTTCTCCGCATGCAGCACCCCTAACGCGGCCGACGACGCCGACGCTACGCCGACGCCGCCGCATTGCTACCCTCCTTCTCCATCGCCGCATTGCTACCCTCCTTCTCCATCGCCGGCGATGGATGTGGTCGAATGGGGCTAGGGTTTTCTGTCTCTCTCTCTCCTCTGCTCTTTGCCAAATTTGGGGGCGTTTGGGGGGAAATGGAAGGGGACGGAGAAGGCGATGCGGCGGAGTGACCTTTCTATAATAGGAGGGGACACGGAAGGGACACGGAGGCTCACGGGACACGCAAGATCACACGTCATCACTTGTACTTTGCCACGCCTGCCCGTACAACGCGTATAATACAACGTACGAACTTTATACAGGGACCACCGTATCCGAACCAACCGGTATCGCGCAATCCGGACCGTCAATGTGTTTAACACCACCATTTCTCGAACGAGGGGGGGGGGGGGGACACCGGAGCACAGGCGAAACACGAATGAGAAAATCCACATATATTGGTACATTAAACTAGCCAACTAGAAGTAAACCAATACAAACAAACAATAAACAAGACCAATAGATGGACACATCACATAATAGTCCCCCGAGCAGTAGGACAGTGAGCTCCGCTCATGATTTTGACACGCACTGACGCACACACACATTTACCGGCGCTACGTGCCGCCGGCGACACTGCGTGACGGCAACGAGGCACCAGAAGAGCTGGTGGCCGACGTTGGGCGTGCAGAGCGGCGGTCCGTGCCCGATCCAGCGCACCGCCGCACGAGCGTAGGCGTCGGGCGTCGGCGCGATGAGGAGCAGAGTAACGCGACCGGTCTCCTTGAGCATCGACGCCATTTGGGTCGCCACGTAGAACGGAGCCTGGCACTGCACATCGATACCTTTGCTTCGGTACTCGACGTAGAGGCTCCTGGAGAGCTGGGCAACGTAGCGTTTGGTGGAGGCGTAGATGGTGTAGAGTGGGAAGGAGGGGATGGCCTCCGACGACGCTGACCCCATGTTCACCACGGCGCCCCTCCCCCGCGCCACCATCCCCGGCAGCACCGCCGCCGTCACCTCGGTCACCGCCCACAGGTTCACCCGTATCATGCTCACCCACGCCTCAGCGTCAGCCTCGTGCAGGTACCTCGAGCCGGGCGTCGCCACACCGGCGTTGTTCACGAGCACCCCAACGTCCAGCCCAGCCACCGCCTCCCGGAGCCGCGCCATCGCCTCGTCACCTGTCGACCATAGCCATTGAAGCGCTCGATCAAAAACTTGTGAATCTTCTACGTGCTTCCGTGCAGAACTACAAGTTACCTTGAGGTGTGGAGACGAGCGAGAGGTCGAACACGACGGTCCTGGTCTGCACGCCGTGGAGGGAGCCGATGGTCTCGGAGATTTCCCGCAGATTGGCGGCGTTGAGGTCGACGAGGACGAGGTTGAGGCCACGCCGGGCGAGCTCAAGGGCCATGGAGCGGCCAATGCCGGACGTCGGGCCAGTGACAACGGCCCACGCACCGTAGCGGCGGCGAAGGTCCTTGGGACGGCGTAGGCAGAGCGCGAGGCGGGCGAGGAGGCGGAACAGAAATGGCAACATGTAGAAGGCGCCGAGGATAGCCGCCGCGACGAACCACGCCGGCGGCTCTTGCCTTTGGGACGATACCATCCTCCCCGTTTACAGAATCTGTCAGTGTTGCTCGAGGCCGGCCTGCCTGACTAAGAATTTATGGTCTGCATTTACCACGGCTCCCATGGATGTGCCTTCTGCCAACTGCATGTGGCCACTTGCACGGCTCTACGTCCTGCACGCTGTGCATAGAGCAGTGTCACGAGGTACGAGACGAGCAGAAAAAACCTGTTGGATAGGGGAGGAGACGGGACGAGAAAAATCTCTCCAACGTGGACCCCACATGCGTCCACTGGTGAAAAATGACGACAAATCTAATCCTCTGGGCAAACTTATATCTCAAAATAACCCGACCTCAAGCTATTTAAACATATACTACGCCTCCGTCCATACAAAAATGTCGCAAGTTTGACTAAATTTAGAAATATACTACTACCCGGTGCATTTTGTATCATCATAGCAACATATATGATTGGTTTACAATGATATTTACATTAATATACCTCGGTTTACACATTTTTAGATGATTTACAGAACTTTCCTACAAAGTTCTCTTCATTGGTATTTCATTTCTAGGAGACGAAAAATCTTCTTTTTGTATTTTGTTGCTTCAGGAATCTTCCAAAATCCAAACAATTTAGGGAAAATACCACGGAAGTTTTTCGTCACGAGAAGGACTATAAGCAAAAGAAGCTTGCGAGGGGCAAAAGAGTTCCCAAGTAGCACGCACCCACCTGTAGGCCACGTCACCCAGGACCGTTTGCCCCTCGAGCGTCGCATCGTCTCCCTCTTTTTACAAACGCATCCGTTTCGGGAGAAAACCTACGCTGTATTTGCAGTTTTCGCTAACTTGTTGTGTTAAATTGCTATTTGGAATCACGCTGGGCGTTCGGGTAACCCGAAATTTTCGGGTCGGGTTTCTCAGGTAATGGCGAATTCAGGTTTTCGTAAAAGATACCCGAAATTTCTGCAGGAAAATTGCTACCCGACTATTCGGGTACCCGGTATCTCGGGTCCAGGTTCGGGTAATCCCCGTTTCACCCGAATAGGAGGAGCGCCAAGCTTGCGCTGTCGAGGAACGTGGAGGCTGCCGGTGCTATCCAATGCGTGTCGGCGAGGAAGACAACTCCCATTGGCGATTTCCACTACACGCAGCCGTGGAAGATGGCCAGGATGTGAAGGAGGCATCGGCGACCGGGATGCGAGGGAGGTGGCGGCGGCCGGGATGTGAGAGAGGCAACGATGGCGGCCGATACGCGAGGGAGGCGGCGACGGCGAAGGGGTTGCAGCAGCGGACGGGATGCGACTTGGAGATCGAGATCGAGTTCTGGCTTCGTGGGAGTTGGGGCGTTGACTAATATACATGGGGAAGGCCAGATTTAGGCGTGGGGGTGGAGTGGGCTTCTTCCTATCGGGTTGCGGCAGATTTGGCCCAACTTCGGGTTTAACGGGCCGTTCGGGTGCCCGAGGCCTACACCCGAGATTCCCGAAAATAGTTCGGGTTTTGACTATTTGCACCTGTTTTTTCAGGTTTCGGGTTATTCGGGTTCGGGTCCGGTTATTTTGGGTTCGGGGCTCGGGTTTTGGGTTTTATGCCTACCGGGAATTTGGAAGTACCTAGGACTGAACGATGTTATATTAGTCCAGCTTGTTAGTTTCATTCGTTGTTATGGTGTCTCTTTGTTTGAATTGATGAGGGATAATGTCACCACGTACTTGGAAGAAATGGTAACTAAAACTACGTCTCGTAGATTATCAATCAGCCAAATTCAGTAGTTGAGACACACATAGCGGCTTACTTAGCAACAAAACAAGACGCACAAATAGGATGGAAAAACTTTGTTAGGAACCAAATAAACATTCAGGGCCGAGTTAAATATGGCTCCGAGGAGAAAATCTTACCCGATGCAGGAAAGAGCGAGCAACCAATCACACTCTTGGTTTATGTTTAGCTCACACTCCATCCTCAGCATACCCACACATTCGCTCCTTGCCCATCATCAGCGCATTGGGAATTATATTCCTCCCTAATCATTAGATCTCGGACCAATCAACATGGCCAATGCCTTTTCTTTTCGAGGGCCAATGCTTGTTTTGATTACAACTAGCTTGCTGATGACTGCGCCCAAAATGTCTGGCGACACGGGCGACCCCAACACCGCCGCCGCCACCACCACCGCCGCCGCCGCCACCTCCATCACCTTCGTCCTCTCCTCTGATTGTTAGCCGGACAAGCCGCCTCCGGTGAATCAGGTACACAAGGTTGTCCTCATCTCGATCGCCAACGGCAAAATCGTGCGGAAGTCAGGGTTCCTGAGGATTGCAGAAGCTAGGGTTTCGGTGCTTGATATCAATCTGAATCAAATTGGTCCCGAAGTGTGTCTGGATTCAATCAATGGAGGTTCGAGCCGCTGGATCAATGGCGTGTGGGTCAAAATTGGCCCGGAAACGAAGCTGGATGATTATTCTCGTCGTAATTTTCGTCACGAGCCGCCCTGTGTGCGCGTTTGTGACGTGGTTCGACTGGGTCCTCAACACCGCATGGCCCGATCCATGGCGGCCTCTACACATTCTGGGCCTCAGCCCAACACTCACTCCGCCTCGGATCAACCCTAGATCCAATCAGACTGGTGCCGTCATCTTCGTCTCCCACCCGCTCACGCCCAGATCCCAGATCCCAGTCCCCCGCCCCAAATCCACCACAGATCTGGTCCGGCGTAATCACCGGCGACCGGAGATCGTTTGCGCAGGTGCTGCAGTCACCTCCACCAATGGATCGACGATATGGTGGCCCTAGGCGCACCCCCACCGAGAAGATCGCCGCCGAGGAACTACTTCGCCAACCGTCCTCGACATGGATCTGAGGCGGATCGGCATGATGAACAACGTCGCTGGGAAGAAGAGAGACACCGCGAGGCGGAATGGAGGCTTGAAGAAGAGCGACGAAGGGAAGATGATAGAAGGGCTGCAGATCCAGAGCGACTTCGTGCAGAGGAGCGCCGCCGTGTGGAGGAACGCTGTCGCCTGGACGAAGATCGTCGTCGGGAGGCGTCCCGCATCTCTGAGCGTGTGGCCCGCGAAAGGGCGCTGGCGGACAAGCGGCGCAAATAAGATGAAGCTCGCGCGCGTGATCGTTGGGCACATCGATCTGAGATGTTGCCTGGTGCATCTTCTCATCTGGAAGATCTGCATAGATCTGCTGATGTAAGTCTGAACAACTCCTCTTCTATACCACCTTCAGTTGCAGCTGCAGGGTCCGATAGAGTAAAAGTTAGTCTGAATCAAAATCAATCAGCTCCTAGTCTAAATCAACAGCAGTCCGTTCCCAGTTTGAATGCTTCTCCGATACCTCCTGTTCTGCCTGAGCCAGTGGGGTCCTCTATACCTCCACCGGCTCTAGGTTTGAATGTTTCTACTTCTAAGGCTGCTGATAATAGATTCATTAAGTTCAAAGGCTCGTGTATGAATTGTTGTGGTGAACATCATTTAGATGTGTGTCAGAGTAGAGAACCATGGGATTACAAGACACCATTTTATGGCAGTGGAGAGTTTGGTTCTGGGTTCTACTCGATCCCTATTCCTGATATGGAGACTCAACCTGTAGAACAGTTGAATTATGCCCATATTACTGTTGAAAAGGGTGAAGTTAACAGCAGAAACATTGAGCATGAGTTTAATGTGTGGGCTGAATCTATGAAGATAAACTGGAGGTTTTTTGCAAAGGAGGTCTCTCCCACTGAGTTCAGAACAAGATTTCCCTCAGCCAAAGCTATTGATGAGCTTGCACATTTTGGCAAACTCTTCATGAAGACTGTTCCTGCTGGAAAAATGGGATGGTGATATACAACCAATTTCTAGGATGGATGAAGCCTGGTTTAGGGTAAAAGGGATTCCAATGAATTTCAGAAGCAGATCTACTGTCTTCTATGCTGCCAGCCTGGTGGGTAAGCCCCTGGCTCTTGATAAAATTTTCCTTAGAAATTTCTCATATGTCAGAGTCAAGATTGGAAACCAGGATTTATCCTTGGTTCCAAATACAAGAATTGGTGAGATTGAAGGTGGATTCTATGAGTTTCAATATACCAGAGAGCTGTGTGAGCCTACTCCTACTCCTGGTACTAGAATCATGGTGGCTGATGCTAACCAAGGTGGGGAGGGTGATCATGGAACCCCAAAAAGACAAAGAACTGGCAGGAATGACTCTGATGTAGGCTCTCAATCTGCTCCTCCTAGGATAACCAATAACACTGACAGAACTAATGTTTCGACCAGGCAAACTTCTGCAGCTATTTATGTTGCTTCTGGTAGGGATAATGGCAAAAGGAAATTGTTTGAGAGAGACTCACAGGACAAGTCTGACAGAGAAACAAATGTTGATACTTCCAGCTCCAACCCCCCTCAAGATAAAATTGGTAACAATGTTGTTCTGTCTGATGTACAGAAATCTGTGACTAAAGCTTTTGCTCCATCAGTTTTATCTCCTGGTCAAGCATCTTCTAGTGCATCTGCCTCTTCCTCCTACACCCAGTTCCTGCATACTTCGGTTAAGTCTGGCAGTGATAAAGCTTTTACGATTCAGAAGCAATATAGAAAGGAGCTGGGCCCCATCGATCTTGAAAATGGTCAATGAAGAAGATATATCTGAAGAACGGGTTGATTATGACTCCACCGAATCTGATAGTGCTGCAACCTCTGTGAGATATATAAATCCTGTTCAGGGAGTGATGGCTCTGGCTGCACCTACACTGCAAGAAAGGATGGCTGCTGATAGCTCTATCACTGGTTCTCAATATGAAATTCAGTGCACGCAAGAAGATCCTTTATCCCAAGTGGATAATCCTACTGATATGGAGTCTAATGCTGGTGCTGGTAATAATGTTTCTTTGCATCAAGCAGGTGATGATCCTCAGCCTATCAGAATGAGCTCCAGGCTTATCTCTCAAGATCTACATGCTACCAGAATCACTGAAAAAGAAAGCCGGAGTGCTGCTATAAGAGATGTTTCAGGTACCAATCTTACTTCCCACAACTCCTTTGCTTTACTTGATGATGATATTATTCATGATAGGGCCCTTGAAATGGGGGTCAACCCAGAAACTCTTTCCATGGAAAAAATTAATTATTTAAAAGATCTTGAACAAGCCAGACATGCAATTGCTGTTGTCTAGAGTAACCAGGACCCTAAAACTGACTCAGAACCTGAGAATATTTTGCTTCTGGGCTTTGGGAGAGAGCAAGATATTGATGATGATGATGATGATTTCACAACTGTGATATCCGGAAGAAGCAGGAAAAAAAGAAGAAGTGCTGGCAGATCTGGGAGATGGAGGGAGACACCAACAAAATCAGGTGGCTCTCTCAAGGGAGCACAATCAAAATCATGTGCTGCCCTGGGGAAGGTTAACAATGTACACCCTTTGAGTGACATTGTTACTGGACCCAGATGTAGGAAGAAAAATCCAAGATACTTATGATAGGAGCCACTCTTAATTGCAGAGGTGTGGGGGAAAAAAGGCATGAGTATATTTTTGTCTGATTTTATCAGTGAGCAAGATGTTGACTTCTTGGGGTTACAAGAGACTATCAAGAAAGATTATTCTCCTGCTTTTTTTAGGACTATTGACCCACAAGGACAATTTGATTGGAAATGGATTAACTCCATTGGTAGAAGTGGTGGAATTCTGGGTGGTTTTAGGCTATCCATATTTTCCACTACTGATACTGTTGTTGGAAAAAATTTCATCAAAGTTACCCTGGCTGATTTGAAGCTTTGTCTGAACTGGTGCCTGGTGATTGTGTATGGTGCTGCTCAGCTGTGTGACAAAGAGGAATTTCTGACAGAGCTTGGCATGGTCTGTAGTGATCAGAGGCTTCCTTTGCTCATTGGTGGAGATTTCAACATCATAAGATTCTCTTCTGAAAAAAATAAAGGGATGAGAAGCTGGATAGATTCCTTATGAATGATACTTGGGAATATATTTTTCCCTTGACAACTGTTCATAAATTGAATAGGGAGATTTCTGATCACAATCCTCTCATTCTTGACACTATGGAGAACAAACCCAAGAAGAAAAATGTTTTCAGATTTGGAAAGAGTTGGATAAAAGAGGAAGATTTCCTTTATAAGGTTGACAGGGCTTGGCATGAGAGGGTTAGAGCAAATAACAGTCTTGACAGATTGCAGAAAAAACTGAAGAATGTGAAGAATAGTTTGAAAGGTTGGGGTTGTAACTTGAGAGGGAAAAATAAAAAGAGAAAAAGTGATATTTCCAGAATTTTGGCTGAGTTGGAAATTATGGAGGAGCAATCTCCCTTACTCCTGCAGATATTATGAAGAGGTTAGAGCTTCAACAAGAATTTCTTGATATTCTTGACAAAGAGGAAAAATTCTGGAGACAAAGAGGAAGAGATAATTGGTTGTTACAAGGGGACTGCAATACAGCTTATTTCCATAGACTAGTGATACGTCTCCAACGTATCGATAATTTCTTATGTTCCATGCCACTTTATTGATGATACCTACATGTTTTATGCACATTATATGTCATATTTATGCATTTTCTGGAACTAACCTATTAACAAGATGCCGAAGAGCCAGTTGTTGTTTTCTGCTGTTTTGGGAAATAGTAAGGAAATATTCTCGAATTGGACGAAATCTTCGCCCGGGGTCCTATTTTTGCACGAAGCTTCCGAAGACCGAAGAGTCGAGTGGGGCCACGAGGCGATGACGGGCGGCGCGGCCGGCCCCGGCCGCGCCGCCTGGGCCCTCGTGCCGCTCCGACCTACCCTTTCGCCTACTTATAGCCTCCGTCGCGAAACCCCAGTACCGAGAGCCACGATACGGAAAACCTTCCAGAGACGCCGCCGCGAATCCCATCTCGGGGATTCAGGAGATCGCCTCCGGCACCTGCCGGAGAGGGATTCATCTCCCGGAGGACTCTTCATCGCCATGATCGCCTCCGGAGTGATGAGTGAGTAGTTCACCCTGGACCATGGGTCCATAGCGTAGCTAGATGGTCGTCTTCTCCTTGTTGTGCTTCATTGTTGGATCTTGTGAGCTGCCTAACATGATCAAGATCATCTATGTAATACTATATGTTGTGTTTGTCGGGATCCGATGGATAGAGAATACTATGTTATGGTGATTATCAATCTATTGTTTATGTGTTGTTTATGATCTTGCATGCTCTCCGTTATTAGTAGAGGCTCTGGCCAAGTTTGTACTCTTAACTCCAAGAGGGAGTATTTATGCTCGATAGTGGGTTCATGCCTTCATTGACACCTGGGACAGTGACAGAAAGTTCTAAGGTTGTGATGTGTTGTTGCCACTAGGGATAAAACATTGATTCTATGTCTAAGGATGTAGTTGTCGGTTACATTACGCACTGATGTCTACGGGTGCTTCTATTCTTGTAGACAGTGTTGGGCCTCCAAGAGCAGGGGTTTGTAGAACAGCAGCAAGTTTCCCTTAAGTGGATTATCCAAGGTTTATCGAACTCAGGGAGGAAGAGGTCAAAGATATCCCTCTCATGCAACCCTGCAACCACAAAGCAAGAAGTCTCTTGTGTCCCCAACACACCTAATAGGTGCACTAGTTCGGCGAAGAGATAGTGAAATACAGGTGGTATGAATAAGTATGAGCAGTATGGCGCTAAAGGGCTTGCTGGCGTGCAGTTGATGGTAGTAATATTGCGGGAAGTAAACAAGCGGTAACGCAGCAGAGTAAAGAAAAAAAGCAAGAGCAGCGTATTTAGGAACAAGGCCTAAGGATTAGACTTTCACTAGTGGACACTCTCAACATTGATCACATAAAGAATAGATAAATGCATACTCTACACTCTCTTGTTGGATGATGAACACATTGCGTAGGATTACACGAACCTCAATGCCGGTTAACAAGCTCCACAATTCAATGTTCATATTTAAATAACCTTAGAGTGCATGAAAGATCGAAACGACTAAACCAAGTACTAACATAGCATGCACACTGTCACCTTCACGCTTATGTAGGAGGAATAATACACATCAATACTATCATAGCAATAGTTAACTTCGCAATCTACAAGAGATCATGATCATAGCATAAACCAAGTACTAACACGGATGCACACACAGAGTAAATACTTTGAGTAGCACATAGATAAATTGTGATACAAAACACATTGCAATCATAAAGAGATATAAATAAGCACTTCACTATGCCATTCATAACAGTGAATAAGTATTCTGTGAAATATAGCCTAAGAGACCCACACGGTGCACACACTGTCACCTTTACACACGTGGGACAAGGAGTCTCCGGAGATCACATAAGTAAAACTCACTTGACTAGCATAATGACATCTAGATTACAAGCATCATCATGAATCTCAATCATGTAAGGCAGCTCATGAGATTATTGTATTGAAGTACATAGGAGAGAGATGAACCACATAGCTACCGGTACAGCCCCGAGCCTCAATGGAGAACTACTTCCTCCTCATGGGAGCAGCAGCGTTGATGAAGATGGCGGTGGAGATGGCAGCGGTGTCGATGGAGAAGCCTTCCGGGCACTTCGTCCGCAGGGTGCTAACAGAGACTCTGTCCCCGATCTTGGCTTCGCGATGGCGGCGGCTCGAAGGTTTCGCGCACCGTGGCTTCCTCTATAAGGGTTTTCGCGACGGAGGCTTTAAATAGGCGGAAGGGCAGCTCGGAGGGGAACCAGGGTGCCCTCACCACCTGGTGGCGCGGCCAGGCCCGCGCCCAGGTGTGGTGTGGGGCCCCCCTGGCCCATCTCTGGCGGCTCTCGGGTGTTCGATGCTTCCGGGCAAAATAGGAACCCGGCGTTGATTTCGTCCAATTCCGAGAATATTTCGTTACTAGGATTTCGAAACCAAAAACAGCAGAAAACAGGAACTGCACTTCGGCATCTTGTTAATAGGTTAGTTCCGGAAAATGCGTAAATACGACATATAATGTGCATAAAACATGTAGGTATCATCAATAAAGTAGCATGGAACATAAGAAATTATCGATACGTGGAGACGTATCAGCATCCCCAAGCTTAGTTCTGCTCGTCCCGAGCAGGTAAAACGATAACAAAGATAATTTCAAGTGACATGCCATCATAACCTTGATCATACTATTGTAAGCATATGAGATGAATGCAGCGATCCAAACAATGGTAATGACATGAGTAAACAAGTGAATCATATAGCAAAGACTTTTCATGAATAGTACTTCAAGACAAGCATCAATAAGTCTTGCATAAGAGTTAACTCATAAAGCAATAAATCAAAGTAAAGGTGTTGAAGCAACACAAAGGAAGATTAAGTTTCAGCGGTTGCTTTCAACTTATAACATGTATATCTCATGGATATTGTCAATGTAAAGTAATATAACAAGTGCAATATGCAAGTATGTAGGAATCAATGCAGTTCACACAAGTGTTTGCTTCTTAAGGTGGAGAGAGATAGGTAAACCGACTCAACAATAAAAGTAAAAGAATGGTCCTTCAAAGAGGAAAGCATCGATTGGTATTTGTGCTAGAGCTTTTATTTTGAAAACATGAAACAATTTTGTCAACGGTAGTAATAAAGCATATGAGTTATGTAAATTATATCTTACAAGTTGCAAGCCTCATGCATAGTATACTAATAGTGTCCGCACCTCGTCCTACTTAGCTTGGACTACCGGATCTTTGCATGCCATGTTTCAACCAAGTGTCACAAAGGGGTACCTCCATGCCGCCTGTACAAAGGTCTAAGGAGAATGCTCGCATTTTGGATTTCTCGCTTTTGATTATTCTCAACTTAGACATCCATACCGGGACAACATGGACAACAGATAATGGACTTCTCTTAAATGCATAAGCATGTACCAACAATTATTATTCTCATATGAGATTGAGGATATATGTCCAAAACTGAAACTTCAACCATGATTCATGGCTTTAGTTAGCGGCCCAATGTTCTTCTCTAACAATTTTGCATGCTCCAACCACTAAAATGATAGATCCTTCAGACAAGACGGACATGCATAGCAACTCACATGATATTCAACAATAGTTGATGGCGTTCCCCAGAAGCATGGTTATCGCACAACAAGCAACTTAATAAAAGATAAAGTGCATAAGTACATATTCAATACTACGATAGTTTTTAAGGCTATTTTGTCCCATGAGCTATATATTGCAAAGGTGAATGATGGAATTTTAAAGGCACTCAAGCAATTTACTTTGGAATGGCGGAGAAATACCATGTAGTAGGTAGGTATGGTGGACACAAATGGCATAGTAGTTGGCTCAAGGATTTTGGATGCATGAGAAGTATTCCCTCTCGATACAAGGTTTAGGCTAGCAAGGTTATTTGAAGCAAACTCAAGGATGAACCGGTGCAGCAAAACTCACATAAAAGACATATTGTAAACATTATAAGACTCTACACCGTCTTCCTTGTTGTTCAAAACTCAATACTAGATATTATCTAGACCTTAGAGAGACCAAATATGCAAATCAAATTTTAGCAAGCTCTATGTATTTCTTCATTAATGGGTGCAAAGAATATGATGCAAGAGCTTAAACATGAGCATAACAATTGCCAAGTATCACATTATCCAAGACATTTTACCAATTACTACATGTAGCATTTTTCCAATTCCAACCATATAACAATATAACGAAGAGGAAACTTCGCCATGAATATTATGAGCTAAGAACACATGTGTTCATACGAACCAGCGGAGCGTGTCTCTCTCCACACAAGGATGAACTTATTCAGAGAACTAAAATAACAAAACAAAAATAAAAGCACACACAGACGCTCCAAGTAAAGTACATAAGATGTGACCGAATAAAAATATAGTTTCAAGAGAAGGAATCTGATACTTTGTCGATGAAGAAGGGGATGCCTTGGGCATCCCCAAGCTTAGACGCTTGAGTCTTCTTGAAATATGCAGGGGTGAACCATGGGGGAATCCCCAAGCTTAGAGCTTTCACTCCTCTTGATCATAGTATATCATACTCCTCTCTTGACCCTTGAAAACTTCCTTCACACCAAACTTCAAGCAAACTCATTAGAGGGTTAGTGCACAATTAATAATTCACACATTCAGAGGTGACACAATCATTCTTTACACTTCTGGACATTGCATAAAGCTACTGGACATTAATGGATCAAAGAAATAAATCCAACATAGCAAAAGAGGCAATGCGAAATAAAAGGCAGAATCTGTCAAAAAGAACAGTCCGTAAAGACGAATTTTAAAATGGCACCAGACTTGCTCAAATGGAAAAACTCAAAACTAATGAAATTTGCGTACATATCTGAGGATCACGCTCGTAAATTGGCAGATTTTTTCTAATTTTCTACAGAGACTTAGGCCCAGATTAGTGACAGACAGCAATGCTGTTTCTTCGCAGCGATCCCAAATATAACCTCAACTTTGACATAGAAACTTTACTTGGCACAAAAACATGATAAGGAGAGGTTGCTACAGTAGTAAACAACTTCCAAGACTCAACAAAACAAAAATTGCTGTAGTAAAATAAACACATGGGTTATCTCCCAAGAAGTTCTTTCTTTATAGCCATTAAGATGGGCTCAGCAGTTTTAATGATGCACTCGCAAGAAATAGTATTTGAAGCAAAAGAGAGCATCAAGAGGCAAATTCAAAACACATTTAAGTCTAACATGCTTCCCATGCATAGGAATCTTGTAAATAAACAAGTTCATGAAGAGCAAAGTAACAAGCATAGGAAGATAAAACAAGTGTAGCTTCAAAAATTTTAGCACATAGAGAGGTGTTTTAGTAACATGAAAATTTTTACAACCATATTTTCCTCTCTCATAATAACTTTCAGTAGCAACATGAGCAAACTCAACAATATAACTATCACATAAAGCATTCTTATCATGAGTCTCATGCATAAAATTATTACTCTCCACATAGGCATAATCAATTTTATTAGTTGTAGTGGGAGCAAATTCAACAAAGTAGCTATCATTATTATTCTCATCATCAAATATAGGAGGCATAGTATCATCAAAGTAAATTTTCTCCTCAATGCTTGGGGGACTAAAAATATCATGCTCATCAAAGCCAGCTTCCCCAAGCTTAGAATTTTCCATAGCATTAGCAACAATAGTGTTCAAAGCATTCATATTAATATGTTCCATGGGTTTTTTAATTTTCGCATCAAACCATCCATGTCTTAAATCAGGAAATAGAATAAGAAGCTCATTGTTGTCCATTATGCCTAACTAGTGTAAACAAGAAACCAAATGTCGCAATTGCGAGTCTAAAGGAAATAGCTTCGAGTACTTACAACGGCGCCGGAAAATAGCTTAGTAGCCGAGATCCGAGTGTGAGTACCTTTTACCTTTCCTCCCCGGCAACGGCGCCAGAAAAGTGCTTGGCGCGTAGTTGACGAGGGAGGAAAAGTGCTTAGTTGCCGGGCTTGCCAATGTGTGAGTGCCGTTTACCTTCCTCCCCGGCAACGGCGCCAGAAAAGTGCTTGATGTCTATGGGTGCTTCTATTCTTGTAGACAGTGTTGGGCCTCCAAGAGCAGGGTTTGTAGAACAGCAGCAAGTTTCCCTTAAGTGGATTACCCAAGGTTTATCGAACTCGGGGAGGAAGAGGTCAAAGATATCCCTCTCATGCAACCCTGCAACCACAAAGCAAGAAGTCTCTTGTGTCCCCAACACACCTAATAGGTGCACTAGTTCGGCGAAGAGATAGTGAAATACAGGTGGTATGAATAAGTATGAGCAGTAGTATGGCGCCAGAAAAGGGCTTGCTGGCGTGCAGTTGATGGTAGTAATATTGCGGGAAGTAAACAAGCAGTAGTAACGCAGCAGTAGTAACGCAGTAAAACAGTAACAAGCAGCGATAGCGTATTTAGGAACAAGGCCTAGGGATTAGACTTTCACTAGTGGACACTCTCAACATTGATCACATAACAGAATAGATAAATGCATACTCTACACTCTCTTGTTGGATGATGAACACATTGCGTAGGATTACACGAACCCTTGATGGCGTGTAACTCACACGTTCGTTGGGAACCCCAAGAGGAAGGTATGATGCGCACAGTAGCAAGTTTTCCCTCAGAAAGAAACCAAGGTTTAATCGAACCAGGAGGAGCCAAGAAGCACGTTGAAGGTTGATGGTCGCGAAATGTGATGCGGCGCAACACCAGGGATTCCGGCGCCAACGCGGAACCTGCACAACACAACCAAAGTACTTTGCCCCAACGAAACAGTGAGGTTGTCAATCTCACCGGCTTGCTATAACAAAGGATTAAACGTATCGAGTGGAAGATGTTTGCAAAGAAAACAGTAAAACACAATTGCAGTAGATTGTATGCTATGTAAAGAATAGGACCGGGTCCACAGTTCACTAGAGGTGTCTCTCCCATAAGATAAAAGCATGTTGGGTGAACAAATTACAGTCGGGCAATTGACAAATAGAGAAAGGCATAACAATGCATATACATGATATGATAAATATAGTGAGATTTAATTGGGCATTACGACAAAGTACATAGACCGCCATCCAACTGCATCTATGCCTAAAAAGTCCACCTTCAGGTTATCATCCGAACCCCTCCAGTATTAAGTTGCTAAGCAACAGACAATTGCATTAAGTATGGTGCGTAATGTAATCAACAACTACATCCTTAGACATAGAATCAATGTTTTATCCCTAGTGGCAACAGCACATCCACAACCTTAGAACTTTCTGTCACTGTCCCAGATTCAATGGAGGCATGAACCCACTATCGAGCATAAATACTCCCTCTTGGAGTTAAGAGTAAAAACTTGGCCAGAGCCTCTACTAGTAACGGAGAGCATGCAAGATCATAAACAACACATAAACAATAGATTGATAATCACCATAATCATAGTACTCTCTATCCATCGGATCCCGACAAACACAACATATAGTATTACAGATAGATGATCTTGATCATGTTAGGCAGCTCACAAGATCCAACAAAGAAGCACAACAAGGAGAAGACGACCATCTAGCTACTATGGACCCATGGTCCAGGGTGAACTACTCACTCATCACTCCGGAGGCGACCATGGCGGTGTCCTCCGGGAGATGAATCCCCTCTCCGGGGTGCCGGAGGCGATCTCCTAATCCCCCGAGATGGGATTCGCGGCGGCGGCGTCTCAAGGTTTTCCGTATCGTGGCTCTCGGACCGGGGGTTTCACGAAGCTTTAAGTAGGCGGAGGGTCAACGCGGGCCACACGAGGCCCGGAGGCTAGGTCGGCGCGGCCGGGGGGCGCGCCGCCCACCCCCTCTGGCCGCCTCGTGGCCCCACTTCGTTATCTCTTCGGTCTTTGGAAGCTTCGTGCAAAAATAGGACCCGGGCGAAAGTTTCGTCCAATTCCGAGAATATTTCTTTACTAGGATTTCTGAAACCAAAAACAGCAGAAAACAACTGGCTCTTCGGCATCTTGTTAATAGGTTAGTTCCAGAAAATGCATAAATATGACATATAATGTGCATAAAACATGTAGGTATCATCAATAAAGTAGCATGGAACATAAGAAATTATCGATACGTTGGAGACGTATCGCATCCCCAAGTTCTGCTCGTCCCGAGCAGGTAAAACGATAACAAAGATAATTTCAAGTGACATGCCATCATAATCTTGATCATACTATTTGTAAACATATGTAATGAATGCAGCGATCAAAGCAAAGGTAATGACATGAGTAAACAACTGAATCATAAAGCAAAGACTTTTCATGAATAGTACTTCAAGACAAGCATCAATAAGTCTTGCATAAGAGTTAACTCATAAAGCAATAAATCAAAGTAAAGGTGTTGAAGCAACACATAGGAAGATTAAGTTTCAGCGGTTGCTTTCAACTTATAACATGTATATCTCATGGATATTGTCAACATAAAGTAATATAATAAGTGCAATATGCAAGTATGTAGGAATCAATGCACAGTTCACACAAGTGTTTGCTTCTTAAGGTGGAAGGAGATAGGTAAACTGACTCAACAATAAAAGTAAAAGAATGGTCCTTCAATGAGGAAAGCATCGATTGCTGTATTTGTGCTAGAGCTTTTATTTTGAAAACATGAAACAATTTTGTCAACGGTAGTAATAAAGCATATGAGTTATGAAAATTATATCTTACAAGTTGCAAGCCTCATGCATAGTATACTAATAGTGCCCGCACCTCGTCCTACTTAGCTTGGACTACCGGATCTTCGCATGCCATGTTTCAACCAAGTGTCACAAAGGGTACCTCCATGCCGCCTGTACAAAGGTCTAAGGAGAATGCTCGCATTTCGGATTTCTCGCTTTTGATTATTCTCAACTTAGACATCCATACCGGGACAACATGGACAACAGATAATGGACTCCTCTTAAATGCATAAGCATGTAGCAAAGTTATTATTCTCATATGAGATTGAGGATATATGTCCAAAACTGAAACTTCAACCATGATTCATGGCTTTAGTTAGCGGCCCAATGTTCTTCTCTAACAATTTTGCATGCTCCAACCACTAAAATGATAGATCCTTCAGACAAGACGGACATGCATAGCAACTCACATGATATTCAACAATAGTTGATGGCGTTCCCCAGAAGCATGGTTATCGCACAACAAGCAACTTAATAAAATATAAAGTGCATAAGTACATATTCAATACTACGATAGTTTTTAAGGCTATTTTGTCCCATGAGCTATATATTGCAAAGGTAAATGATGGAATTTTAAAGGTAGCACTCAAGCAATTTACTTTGGAATGGCGGAGAAATACCATGTAGTAGGTAGGTATGGTGGACACAAATGGCATAGTAGTTGGCTCAAGGATTTTGGATGCATGAGAAGTATTCCCTCTCGATACAAGGTTTAGGCTAGCAAGGTTATTTGAAGCAAACTCAAGGATAAACAGGTGCAGCAAAACTCACATAAAAGACATATTGTAAACATTATAAGACTCTACACCGTCTTCCTTGTTGTTCAAAACTCAATACTAGATATTATCTAGACCTTTAGAGAGACCAAATATGCAAATCAAATTTTAGCAAGCTCTATGTATTTCTTCATTAATGGGTGCAAAGCATATGATGCAAGAGCTTAAACATGAGCACAACAATTGCCAAGTATCACATTATCCAAGATATTTTAGAATTACTACATGTAGCATTTTCCAATTCCAACCATATAACAATTTAACGAAGAAGAAACTTCGCCTTGAACATTATGAGTAAAGCCTAAGGACATATGTGTCCATATGCAACAGCGGAGCGTGTCTCTCTCCCACAAAGTGAATGCTAGGATCCATTTTATTCAAACAAAAACAAAAACAAAAACAAACCGACGCTCCAAGTAAAGAACACAAGATGTGATTGAATAAAAATATAGTTTCAGGGAGGAACCTGATGATGTTGTCGATGAAGAAGGGATGCCTTGGGCATCCCCAAGCTTAGACGCTTTTTAAAATATGCAGGGGTGAACCACGGGGCATCCCCAAGCTTAGAGCTTTCACTCCTCTTGATCATAGTATATCATTCTCCTCTCTTGACCCTTGAAAACTTCCTTCACACCAAACTTCAAGCAAACTCATTAGAGGGTTAGTGCATCATTAATAATTCACTCATTCAGAGGTGACACAATCATTATTTTCACTTCTGGACATTGCATAATGCTACTGGACATTAATGGATCAAATAAATAAATCTAACATAGCAAAAGAGGCAATGCAAATAAAAGGCAGAATCTGTCAAAACAGAACAGTCCGTAAAGACGAATTTAAAGCTAGCACCAGACTTGCTCAAATGGAAAAACTCAAAACTAATGAAAGTTGCGTACATATCAGGATCACGCTCGTAAATTGGCAGATTTTTTGAATTTTCTACAGAGAACTGTGCCCAGATTCGTGACAGACAGCAATGCTGTTTCTGCGCAGCGATCCCAAATATAACATCAACTTTGACATAGAAACTTTACTTTGCACAAAAACATGATAAGGAGAAGTTGCTAGTAGTAAACAACTTCCAAGACTCAATAAAACAAAAAATTGCTGTAGGTAAAAACATGGGTTGTCTCCCATAAGCGCTTTTCTTTAACGCCTTTCAGCTAGGCGCAGAAAGTGCAAATCAAGTAACATCGAGAGTAGAAGTATCAACATCATAGCTTGTTCTAATAATAGAATCAAAAGGCAACTTCATTCTAGGGAAGTGTTCCATACCTTTCTTGAGAGGAAATTGATATTTAATATTACCTTCCCTCATATCAATAACAGCACAACGGTTCGAAGAAAAGGTCTTCCCAACACAATAGGACAAGATGCATTGCATTCGATATCCAAAACAACAAAATCAACGGGACAAGGTTATTGTTAACCGTAATGCGCACATTATCAATCCTCCCCAAAGGTTTCTTTTTAACATTATCGGCAAGATTAACATCCAAATAACAATTCTTCAATGGTGGCAAGTCAAGCATATCATAAATCTTTTTAGGCATAAGAAATACTTGCACCAAGATCACATAAGGCATTACATTCAAAGTCATTGAATTTCATTTTAATGATGGGCTCCCAACCATCTTCTAACTTTCTAGGAATAGAAGTTTCAAGTTTTAGTTTCTCTTCTCTAGCTTTTATGAGAGCATTTGTAATATGTTTTGTAAAGGCTAAATTTATAGCACTAGCATTGGGACTTTTAGCAAGTTTTTGTAAGAACTTTATAACTTCAGAGATGTGACAATCATCAAAATCTAAATCATTATGAGCTACAACAATGGGATCATTGTTCCCAAGGTTGGAAAAAATTTCAGCAGTTTTATCACAAGCAGTTTCAGCAGTTTTAGCAATTTCAGGCAGTTTTGTACGCTTTGCACTAGGAGTAGAAACATTGCCAACACCAATTATTTTACCATTGATAGTAGGAGGTGCAGCAACACGTGGATAATTAGCATTACTAGTGGTGGTAATAGTCCAAACTTTAGCTACATTATTCTCTTTAGCTAGTTTTTCATTTTCTTCTCTATCCCACCTAGCACGCAGTTCAACCATTAATCTTATATTCTCATTAATTCTAACTTGGATGGCATTTGCTGTAGTAGTAATCTTATTATCAATATCATCAGGTTTAGCAGCCATTTTATTAATTAAAGAAGATTGTGATGCAGACATGTATGAGATTCGGGTTTCAGCATTTGAAATTTTAGTTTGCAGACCAGAAATCTCCCTATTCAAGTTTTCAAGTTGATTTCCTATATTTTTCAACAAGGTAGATTGTTCATTCATAGTTTTAGTAAACAATTGATTTTGCTCATATTGTGATTGCATAAAGTTTTTAGTGGATCTTTCAATTTCTAGCATCCTTTCCTCATATCTACCATAATCATTACCACTAGCAGGATATGGCCTATAGTTATTACCAGAGTTGTTCATATAAGCATTGTTGTTGAAATTATTATTTTTAATGAAATTCACATCAACATTTTCTTCTTGAGCAACCAATGAAGCTAAAGGAACATTATTAGGATCAACATTAGATCTACCATTCACAAGCATAGACATAATCACATCAATCTTATCACTCAAGGAAGAGGTTTCTTCAACAGAATTTACCTTCTTGCCTTGTGGAGCTCTTTCCGTGTGCCATTCAGAGTAATTTATCATCATATCATCAAGAAGTTTTGTAGCCGCCCCCAATGTGATGGACATAAAGGTACCTCCAGCAGCTGAATCCAATAAATTCCGCGAAGAAAAATTTAGTCCTGCATAGAAGGTTTGGATGATCATCCAAGTAGTCAGTCCATGGGTTGGGCAATTCTTTACCAAAGTTTTCATTCTCTCCCATGCTTGAGCAACATGTTCAGTATCTAATTGTTTAAAATTCATTATGCTACTTCTCAAAGATATAATTTTAGCGGGAGGATAATATCTACCAATAAAAGCATCCTTACATTTAGTCCATGAATCAATACTATTCTTAGGCAAAGATAGCAACCAATCTTTAGCTCTTCCTCTTAATGAGAAAGGAAACACTTTCAATTTAATAATATCACCATCTACATCTTTATACTTTTGCATTTCACAAAGTTCAACAAAATTATTGAGATGGGCAGCAGCATCATCAGAACTAACACCAGAAAATTGATCTCTCATAACCAAGTTCAGTAAAGCAGGTTTAATTTCAAAGAATTCTGCTGTAGTAGCAGGTGGAGCAATAGGTGTGCATAGGAAATCATTATTATTTGCATTTGTGAAGTCACACAACTTAGTATTTTCAGGAGTATTCATTTTAGCAACGGTAAATAAAACAAACTAGATAAAGTAAATGCAAGTAACTAATTTTTGTGTGTTTTCGATATAGAGAGCAAGACGGTAAATAAAGTGAAACTAGCAACTAATTTTTGTGTGTTTTGTTTAGGTGCAGCAAACAAAGTAGTAAATAAAATAAAGCAAGACAAAAACAAAGTAAAGAGATTGAGAAGTGGAGACTCCCCTTGCAGCGTGTCTTGATCTACCCGGCAACGGCGCCAGAAAAAGAGCTTGATGGCGTGTAACTCACACGTTCGTTGGGAACCCCAAGAGGAAGGTATGATGCGCACGGTAGCAAGTTTTCCCTCAGAAAGAAACCAAGGTTTAATCGAACCAGGAGGAGCCAAGAAGCACGTTGAAGGTTGATGGTCGCGAAATGTGATGCGGCGCAACACCGGGATTCCGGCGCCAACGCGGAACCTGCACAACACAACCAAAGTACTTTGCCCCAACGAAACAGTGAGGTTGTCAATCTCACCGGCTTGCTGTGACAAAGGATTAAACGTATCGAGTGGAAGATGTTTGCAAAGAAAACAGTAAAACACAATTGCAGTAGATTGTATGCTATGTAAAGAATAGGACCGGGGTCCACAGTTCACTAGAGGTGTCTCTCCCATAAGATAAAAGCATGTTGGGTGAACAAATTATCGGGCAATTGACAAATAGAGAAAGGCATAACAATGCATATACATGATATGATAAATATAGTGAGATTTAATTGGGCATTACGACAAAGTACATAGACCGCCATCCAACTGCATCTATGCCTAAAAAGTCCACCTTCAGGTTATCATCCGAACCCCCTCCAGTATTAAGTTGCTAAGCAACAGACAATTGCATTAAGTATGGTGCGTAATGTAATCAACAACTACATCCTTAGACATAGAATCAATGTTTTATCCCTAGTGGCAACAGCACATCCACAACCTTAGAACTTTCTGTCACTGTCCCAGATTCAATGGAGGCATGAACCCACTATCGAGCATAAATACTCCCTCTTGGAGTTAAGAGTAAAAACTTGGCCAGAGCCTCTACTAGTAACGGAGAGCATGCAAGATCATAAACAACACATAAACAATAGATTGATAATCACCATAATCATAGTACTCTCTATCCATCGGATCCCGACAAACACAACATATAGTATTACAGATAGATGATCTTGATCATGTTAGGCAGCTCACAAGATCCAACAATGAAGCACAACAAGGAGAAGACGACCATCTAGCTACTGCTATGGACCCATGGTCCAGGGGTGAACTACTCACTCATCACTCCGGAGGCGACCATGGCGGTGTAGAGTCCGGGAAATGAATCCCCTCTCCGGCAGGGTGCGGAGGCGATCTCCGAATCCCCCGAGATGGGATTCGCGGCGGCGGCGTCTCTGTAAGGTTTTCCGTATCGTGGCTCTCGTACTGGGGGTTTCGCGACGGGCTTTAAGTAGGCGGAGGGTCAACGCGGGGGCCACACGAGGGGCCCGAGGCTAGGTCGGTGCGGCGGGCTTGGGCCGCGCCGGCCACCCTCCGGCCGCCTCGTGGCCCCACTTCGTTATCTCTTCGGTCTTCTGGAAGCTTCGTGCAAAAATAGGACCCTGGGCGAAAGTTTCGTCCAATTCCGAGAATATTTCTTTACTAGGATTTCTGAAACCAAAAACAGCAAAACAGAATGGCTCTTCGGCATCTTGTTAATAGGTTAGTTCCAGAAAATGCATAAATATGACATATAATGTGCATAAAACATGTAGGTATCATCAATAAAGTAGCATGGAACATAAGAAATTATCGATACGTTGGAGACGTATCAACCCTCAATGCCGGAGTTAACAAGCTCCACAATTCAATGTTCATATTTAAATAACCTTAGAGTGCATGAAAGATCGAAACGACTAAACCAAGTACTAACATAGCATGCACACTGTCACCTTCACGCTTATGTAGGAGGAATAATACACATCAATACTATCATAGCAATAGTTAACTTCGCAATCTACAAGAGATCATGATCATAGCATAAACCAAGTACTAACACGGATGCACACACTGTCACCATTACATCGTGTAGGAGGAATAAAACTACTTTAATAACATTACTAGAGTAGCACATAGATAAATTGTGATACAAAACACATTGCAATCATAAAGAGATATAAATAAGCACTTCACTATGCCATTCATAACAGTGAATAAGTATTCTGTGAAATATAGCCTAAGAGACCCACACGGTGCACACACTGTCACCTTTACACACGTGGGACAAGGAGTCTCCGGAGATCACATAAGTAAAACTCACTTGACTAGCATAATGACATCTAGATTACAAGCATCATCATATGAATCTCAATCATGTAAGGCAGCTCATGAGATTATTGTATTGAAGTACATAGGAGAGAGATGAACCACATAGCTACCGGTACAGCCCCGAGCCTCAATGGAGAACTACTCCCTCCTCATAGGAGCAGCAGCGTTGATGAAGATGGCGGTGGAGATGGCAGCGGTGTCGATGGAGAAGCCTTCCGGGGCACTTCCCCGTCCGGCAGGGTGCCGGAACAGAGACTCCTGTCCCCCAGATCTTGGCTTCGCGATGGCGGCGGCTCTGGAAGGTTTCGCGTACCGTGGCTTCCTCTATAAGGGTTTTCGCGACGGAGGCTTAAATAGGCGGAAGGGCAGCCTCGGAGGGGCACCAGGTGCCCTCACCACCTGGCGCGGCCAGGCCCAGCCCGCGCCCAGGTGTGGTGTGGGGCCCCGGCCCATCTCGGCGGCTCTGTGGATGCTTTCCAAAATAGGAACCTGGGCGTTGATTTCGTCCAATTCCGAGAATATTTCGTTACTAGGATTTCTGAAACCAAAAACAGAAAAGGGCACTTCGGCATCTTGTTAATAGGTTAGTTCTAGAAAATGCGTAAATACGACATATAATGTGCATAAAACATGTAGGTATCATCAATAAAGTAGCATGGAACATAAGAAATTATCGATACGTCGGAGACGTATCACGCACCATACTTAATGCAATTGTCTGTTGCTTTGCAACTTAATACTGAATGGGGTTCGGATGATAACTGAAGGTGGACTTTTTAGGCATAGATGCAGTTGGATGGCGGTCTATGTACTTTGTCGTAATGCCCAATTAAATCTCACTATATTTATCATATCATGTATGTGCATTGTTATGCCCTTCTCTATTTGTCAATTGCCCAACTGTAATTTTTTTACCCAACATGCTTTTATCTTATGGAGAGACACCTCTAGTGAACTGTGGACCCCGGTCCTATTCTTTACATAGCATACAATCTACTGCAATTGTGTTTTACTGTTTTCTTTGCAAACATCTTCCACTCGATACGTTTAATCCTTTGTTACAGCAAGCCGGTGAGATTGACAACCTCACTGTTTCGTTGGGGCAAAGTACTTTGGTTTTGTTGTGCAGATTCCACGTTGGCGCCGGAATCCCTGTTGTTGCGCCGCATCACATTTCGCCACCATCAACCTTCAACGTGCTTCTTGGCTCCTACTGGTTCGATTAAACCTTGGTTTCATACTGAGGGAAACTTGCTTCTATACACATCATACCTTCCACTTGGGGTTCCCAACGGACGTGTGCATCTACGCGTATCAAGCTAAATTTAGCCGTTGCCGGGAGATCAAGACACGCTGCAAGGGGAGTCTCCACTTCTCAATCTCTTTACTTTGTTTTTGTCTTGCTTTATTTTATTTACTACTTTGTTTGCTGCACTAAAACAAAATACAAAAAAATTAGTTGCTAGTTTTACTTTATTTACTGTCTTGCTCTCTATATCAAAAACACAAAAAAATTAGTTACTTGCATTTACTTTATCTAGTTTGTTTTATTTACTGTTGCTAAAATGAATACCCCTGAAAATACTAAGTTGTGTGACTTCACAAATGCAAATAATAATGATTTCCTATGCACACCTATTGCTCCTACTACAGCAGAATTCTTTGAAATTAAACCTGCTTTACTAAATCTTGTCATGAGAGATCAATTTTCTGGTGTTAGTTCTGATGATGCTGCTGCCCATCTCAATAATTTTGTTGAACTTTGTGAAATGCAAAAGTATAAGGATGTAGATGGTGATATTATTAAATTGAAAGTGTTTCCTTTCTCATTAAGAGGAAGAGCTAAAGATTGGTTGCTATCTTTGCCTAAGAATAGTATTGATTCATGGACTAAATGCAAGGATGCTTTTATTGGTAGATATTATCCTCCGCTAAAATTATATCTTTGAGAAGTAGCATAATGAATTTTAAGCAATTAGATACTGAACATGTTGCTCAAGCATGGGAGAGAATGAAAACTTTGGTAAAGAATTGCCCAACCCATGGACTGACTACTTGGATGATCATCCAAACCTTCTATGCAGGACTAAATTTTTCTTCGGAATTTATTGGATTCAGCTGCTGGAGGTACCTTTATGTCCATCACATTGGGGGCGGCTACAAAACTTCTTGATGATATGATGATAAATTACTCTGAATGGCACACGGAAAGAGCTCCACAAGGTAAGAAGGTAAATTCTGTTGAAGAAACCTCTTCCTTGAGTGATAAGATTGATGTGATTATGTCTATGCTTGTGAATGGTAGATCTAATGTTGATCCAAATAATGTTCCTTTAGCTTCATTGGTTGCTCAAGAAGAAAATGTTGATGTGAATTTCATTAAAAATAATAATTTCAACAACAATGCTTATAGGAACAACTCTGGTAATAACTATAGGCCATATCCTTCTGCTAATGGTAATGGTTATGGTAATTCTTATGGGAATTCTTACAACAATAATAGGAGTGTACCCCTGGTCTTGAAGCCATGCTTAAAGAATTTATTAGTACACAAACTGCTTTTAACAAATCTGTTGAGGAAAAGCTTGATAAAATTGATACTATTGCTTCTAGAGTTGATAGGCTTGCCTCTGATGTTAATCTTTTAAAATTGAAAGTTATGCCTAATAATGATATTGATAATAAGATGACTACTACAGCAAATGCCATCCAAGTTAGAATTAATGAGAATATAAGATTAATGGCTGAATTGCTAGGTGGGATAGAGAAGAAAATGAAAAACTAGCTAAAGAGAATAAAGTAGCTAAAGTTTGGACTATTACCACCACTAGTAATGCTAATTCTTCACATGTTGCTGCACCTCCTACTATCAATGGTAAAATAATTGGTGTTGGCAATGTTTCTACTCCTAGTGCAAAGCGAACAAAACAAATTGCTAAAACTTGAAACTGCTTGTGATAAAACTGCTGAAATTTTTTCCAACCTTGGGAACAATGATCCAATTGCTGTAGCTCATAATGATTTAGATTTTGATGATTGCCACATCTCTGAAGTTATAAAGTTCTTACAAAAACTTGCTAAAAGTCCCAATGCTAGTGCTATAAATTTAGCCTTTACAAAACATATTACAAATGCTCTCATAAAAGCTAGAGAAGAGAAACTAAAACTTGAAACTTCTATTCCTAGAAAGTTAGAAGATGGTTGGGAGCCCATCATTAAAATGAAATTCAATGACTTTGAATGTAATGCTTTATGTGATCTTGTTGCAAGTATTTCTGTTATGCCTAAAAAGATTTATGATATGCTTGACTTGCCACCATTGAAGAATTGTTATTTGGATGTTAATCTTGCCGATAATGTTAAAAAGAAACATTTGGGGAGGATTGATAATGTGCGCATTACGGTTAACAATAACCTTGTCCCCGTTGATTTTGTTGTTTTGGATATCGAATGCAATGCATCTTGTCCTATTGTGTTGGGAAGACCTTTTCTTCGAACCGTTGGTTCTGTTATTGATATGAGGGAAGGTAATATTAAATATCAATTTCCTCTCAAGAAAGGTATGGAACACTTCCCTAGAAAGAGAATGAAGTTGCCTTTTGATTCTATTATTAGAACAAGTTATGATGTTGATGCTTCTACTCTTGATGTTACTTGATTTGTACTTTCTGCGCCTAGGCGTTAAAGAAAAGCGCTTATGGGAGACAACCCATGTTTTTACTACAGCAATTTTTTGTTTTGTTGAGTCTTGGAAGTTGTTTACTACTGTAGCAACCTCTCCTTATCATGTTTTTGTGCCAAGTAAAGTTTCTATGTCAAAGTTGATGTTATATTTGGGATCGCGCGAAACAGCATTGCTGTCTGTCACGAATCTGGGCACAGTTCTCTGTAGAAAATTCGAAAAAATCTGCCAATTTACGAGCGTGATCCTCGATATGTACGCAACTTTCATTAGTTTTGAGTTTTTCCATTTGAGCAAGTCTGTGCCAGCTTTAAATTCGTCTTTACGGACTGTTCTGTTTTGACAGATTCTGCCTTTTATTTCGCATTGCCTCTTTTGCTATGTTGGATTTATTTCTTTGATCCATTAATGTCCAGTAGCTTTATGCAATGTCCAGAAGTGTAAAGAATGATTGTGTCACCTCTGAATGTGTGAATTATTAATTGTGCACTAACCCTCTAATGAGTTTGCTTGAAGTTTGGTGTGAAGGAAGTTTTCAAGGGTCAAGAGAGGAGTATGATATACTATGATCAAGAAGAGTGAAAGCTCTAAGCTTGGGGATGCCCCGTGGTTCACCCCTGCATATTTTAAGAAGACTCAAGCGTCTAAGCTTGGGGATGCCCAAGGCATCCCTTCTTCATCGACAACATCATCAGGTTCCCCCGAAACTATATTTTTATTCAGTCACATCTTGTGTTCTTTGCTTGGAGCGTCGTTTTGTTTTTGTTTTTGTTTTTGTTTGAATAAAATGGATCCTAGCATTCACTTTGTGGGAGAGAGACACGCTCCGCTGTTGCATATGGACAAATATGTCCTTAGGCTTTACTCATAATGTTCAAGGCGAAGTTTCTTCTTCGTTAAATTGTTATTCGGTTGGTTAAGGAAATGTTGCATGTGGTAATGGTATAATGAAACACTTGCATAATCTTGTAGATCATTGAGCTTTGATAACTTGATTCTTTGCAAATGTTTTGAGGTATTTAGATGGTAAAACTTGTTGGTTGAATAAGTTAAAATTAGTAGTGGATTGTTGTCTTTAAGCTTGTGCCGTACTACAAACTCTATTTAAATAGTTGAAGGCGTAGTTGGACTTGATAGCTTTCCATGTCTAAAGGTTCATCGTAATGACTAAGTTGTGCTGAAGGTCAGTGAAATTTTAAATCATGCTCTTAATGTTGAACCTGCTAGATGTTTGCAATAAGCTTGTGAGTTCTTTTTGACTAATGTTAAGCTACGGTTTTTGGCACTTCCACCATCCATATTTGCTAGCCTCTTCGGTACTGTGCATTGCCTTTTGCTCACATTGAGAATTGTGCATACTTCGCTGGTACATCCAAACCCGTGGGAGGACTTTCTCTTGTTCTCCTACACATAAGCCCATACATCTCCTCAAAACAGCCACCATACCTACCTACCACAGCATTTCCATAGCTGTTCCGAGATATATTGCCATGCAACATCCATTTTACATTACATGCCATGTTGTCATTTATTATTTGTATATTGCTTTGCATGATTCTATACAGCTGATGTGTGGTTTACCCATGTTACGCTAGATCATTGCACATCCTGCTACACTGGCAGAGGCATACAGTTTCATACTTCATGTTTTATTCATTATGAGTTATTTGTACCAAAAAGTGTGTTGTCATATTAGGATGTTGCCCCTAAAAGTGAAAAGAGCCATGGAGGCCATCAAAAAGAAAAAAGAAAAAGAAAAAAAGAAAAGAAAAAAAAAAAGAAAAGAAAAAGAAAAAAAAAAAAAGAGAATAAAGAAAAAGGGGGCAGCATTACTATCTTTTATCCACACTTGTGCTCATGTTTTAGCACCCGCATATTCATAGTCATCATTTGTGCTCATGTTTAGCACCTACACTCCATATGAGAGAGTTTTCATGTTTTACTAGTATAACTATGTGGGGAATTTACACTATAGAACTTGGGTTGTATATTCCAATGATGAGCCTCCTCAAAAGTGCTCTAGGTCTTCATGAGCAACCAAGTTGGATGCACCCCCACTAGTTCCATTGGAGAGCTTTCATACACATATAGCTCTATGTGCATCCGTTGCATGGCAATCACTACTCCTTGCATAGCTTCGATTATAAGACTTCCTCTTGTCTAGTAATCATTTACAGCTTTGTAAGACTTTCTCTCATTGGCCTTCCAAACCCCCATTAACGTTCTTTATGCCATAACATCCTGGTGCTAATACCAAATGCTTGCGCTCACCGGTTGAGTAGACTTCGAAACAGTTGATTCATGACGTTCATGTTTATGTTTACTTGACTGAATCCTTCTTATGTTGTGAAAATTTACTTGATGCTTGGAATGAAGGATAGAACTTCTACGCTGAATACTTAACACATCTTTAATGAACCTTGTGCGGTTTCATGTCTTTGAAGCAATAGTTCATGAAAACTTCTAGCTTGTTTAACTCTTGCATTATCATCTCTTATATCAATATAGATATTTGCTTTGAGTGATTTGATCTCAGTTCACATGCTTTACATTATTATTCGATCAAGATTATGATGGCATGTCACTTCAGAAATTATCTTTGTTATCGTTTTACCTGCTCGGGACGAGCAGAACTAAGCTTGGGGATGCTGATACGTCTCCAACGTATCGATAATTTCTTATGTTCCATGCCACTTTATTGATGATACCTACATGTTTTATGCACATTATATGTCATATTTATGCATTTTCTGAACTAACCTATTAACAAGATGCCGAAGAGCCGTTCTTGTTTTTTTTGGTTTCAAATCCTAGTAAGGAAATATTCTCGGAATTGGACGAAATCTTCGCCCAGGGTCCTATTTTGCACGAAGCTTCCAGAAGACCGAAGGGAGTCGAAGTGGGGCCACGAGGCGGCCAGATGACGGGCGGCGCGGCCCAGGCCCGGCCGCGCCGCCGCTGGGCCCTCGTGCTGACCTACCCTTTCGCCTACTTATAGCCTCCGTCGCGAAACCCCGGTGCGAGAGCCACGATACGGAAAACCTTCCAGACGCCGCCGCCGCGAATCCCATCTCGGGGATTCGGAGATCGCCTCCGGCCCTGCCGGAGAGGGGATTCATCTCCGGAGGACTCTTCATCGCCATGATCGCCTCGGAGTGATGAGTGAGTAGTTCACCCTGGACCATGGGTCCATAGCGTAGCTAGATGGTCGTCTTCTCCTTGTTGTGCTTCATTGTTGGATCTTGTGAGCTGCCTAACATGATCAAGATCATCTATGTGTAATACTATATATTGTGTTTGTCGGGATCCGATGGATAGAGAATACTATGTTATGGTGATTATCAATCTATTTTTTATGTGTTGTTTATGATCTTGCATGCTCTCCGTTATTAGTAGAGGCTCTGGCCAAGTTTGTACTCTTAACTCCAAGAGGGAGTATTTATGCTCGATAGTGGGTTCATGCCTTCATTGACACCTGGGACAGTGACAGAAAGTTCTAAGGTTGTGATGTCTTGTTGCCACTAGGGATAAAACATTGATTCTATGTCTAAGGATGTAGTTGTCGATTACATTACGCACCATACTTAATGCAATTGTCTATTGCTTTGCAACTTAATACTGAATGGGGTTCGGATGATAACCTGAAGGTGGACTTTTTAGGCATAGATGCGGTTGGATGGCGGTCTATGTACTTTGTCGTAATGCCCAATTAAATCTCACTATATTTATCATATCATGTATGTGCATTGTTATGCCCTTCTCTATTTGTCAATTGCCCGAGTAATTTGTTTACCCAACATGCTTTTATCTTATGGGAGAGACACCTCTAGTGAACTGTGGACCCCGGTCCTATTCTTTACATAGCATACAATCTGCAATTGTGTTTTACTGTTTTCTTTGCAAACATCTTCCACTCGATACGTTTAATCCTTTGTTACAACAAGCTGAGATTGACAACCTCACTGTTTCGTTGGGGCAAAGTACTTTGGTTTTGTTGTGCAGATTCCACGTTGGCGCCGGAATCCCGTTGTTGCGCCGCATCACATTTCGCCACCATCAACCTTCAACGTGCTTCTTGGCTCCTACTGGTTCGATTAAACCTTGGTTTCATACTGAGGGAAACTTGCTTCTATACGCATCATACCTTCCACTTGGGGTTCCCAACGGACGTGTGCATCTACGCGTATCAACTAGCAAATGGATGTAAAATAAAATCAACTATTTTCTCTCTGAAAAATGGAGAATCTGTGATACAAGGTGATGAAGATTTGCTACAACATGCTACAGATTTCTACAGAAACCTTTTTGGCCCTGTTGGAAGACAGAGGAGTTAGATTGGATGAAAATGTCTGGCACAATAAATAATGAGAAGTTGAATGACATTGACAGAGAAATGTTGGACAGAAGATTCACAATGGAAGAAGTCAAAGATGTTATTGACCAGATGGAAAAAAATAAAGCAGCTGGCCCTGATGGAATTCCCATTGAATTCTATCAAGCATGTTGGGAGATAATCAAGGGTGACATAATGGCTGTGTTTGATGATTTGTATGAACATAAGATTGAGCTTGCTAGAATTAATTATGGGATTATCACTTTGATCCCAAAAGGGGAAGATGCTGACAGGATTCAAAAGTTCAGGCCCATTTGTTTACTGCAAGTTTTGTTTAAAATCTTCACCAAAACACTCACTGTTAGGGTTGCCCCAGTTATGGAGAAATTGTTGGCCCCATGTCAAACTGCTTTCATCAAAGGGAGATACATTACTGATGGGGTTATGCTGCTCCAAGAAGTTCTGAGAGAAAGTAAATTTAGGAAACAACAGGGTGTGGTGTTGAAAATTGATTTTGAAAAAGCATATGATAAAGTCAATTGGAACTTTCTGTTTGATTCCTATGCCCAGAAAGGTTTCAGTGCCAGCTGGATGGTTTGGATAAAAAATGTTGTGTCTAATGGCACTTTGAGTGTAAAAGTAAATGATAAAATTGGCCCTTACTTTGTGTAAGGGTATATTGCCCCTATGTGTGGTTTTGGTAATTAATGACAACCCCTATGGACTAATGTGTTCATTGAGTTTATATGAAGGAATATTCCATAGGTACAACTTGTACTCCATGTGTTGGATTCAAGTATGGATGCCATAAAGATAAAGGTATACCTTGTGTATTGGCATCAAGATCATTGGTATGAAGATATATATATAATATGATCAAGAAGAAGAAATGAAGATGGAGTTCTTATGTGGAACTCAATATTATCCATGCTCTATCCTATATGATAAGCAATGAATGACCAAGATCTTGAGTGCTTGATTCCAAGTGAAGAATTCTTTATACACCTCAAGATAGTACGATAGAGTATGAGAAGATACAAGGTTGAGTCGTGCAAGTTCAAGATGAGCATCTCAAGTGGATCACATACATGAAGCTTGCCGTCCATGTGGCGATGATGGACTTGGGAAGTTGTGCATCAATGGAGCTTTCCCATCATGGTGTATGGGGGAGCATTTGTGAGTCTTCACGAAGCAACGATGATCAAGTTGAGGCATTCCGGCTTGTGTGGAGCTTGAAGAGCTATCATCAAGATCAAGCGGGATGCGCAAGGCAAAGGTATGGCCTTGCTAGGTTTTCCTTTTACCGGTCTCAAGGTGGTTGATGGGAGATCGGATTATAGGATAGATAGCCGCACTATTAAGAGGGGCTCTCGGTTGGGTAACTTGATCGCATCGTCTTAGGGAGCTCAATCCTTTGCATACTTTGCATATCCCTATTGCTTCTTGGTGTTTCTCTGTGAGAAGTTCTTGAGCTTGTTGCTAGCTTTACAACAAGCCCAAGTTCATCGAAAACGGAATCCGCATGCATCTTCTATTGCGTTTTCGAGTTTGGACGTCTTCACCGTTTCTTGACGATGGGAGACTCCCTCTCTAAAACATCTAAAAATATCCTGTGAGGAGTCTCCATATTTCCAACAAAATTGGTTTCATGTCAATCGGGGTCCGGACACAAAAGTTATCACGTTTTAGTAAAACATGTTTTTCCTGCTGGCCCGGTTTGACCGGCCTCCCAACCGCCTCCGGCGCGCAGTCAACCGCCAACCGGCGCCAAACATGCGCCTAACGATCCGGTCTACCGCTCGCCGGCTACAGACCGGCGGGCCGGCGTGCTGTCCGGTCGACCGGTGTGGCGCCAACCGAGGAGCTCTGGATGACGCATAGTGACTCGGTCCCTGGTCCGGCCCTCTGCCAGCGGACGTCATCCGGACGGCTCCTCGACGGTTGACTCAGCCCAACTTTTCCCCAACGGTTATATTTTCTCTTGGGCTATAAATAGCCCTTCTTCCACCTTGGGTTCTTCCATTCTCTCTCCTCCATTGTTGCCTTTGAAGAACTTGCTCTCTCTCTTGATTCTCCCCATGATTCTTGCTCATTCTTGAGGGATCTAAGAGAGGAGATCTAGATCTACAACCTCCACCAATCCATTTCTCCTCTAAGTGAGGGGAACTCTTGGGATCTAGATCTTGGAGTCTTTTGTTGACTTTCCCCATTGTTCTTCCTCTCCAATCTCATCCTAGCATTTGTTGTTTGGGTGGGATTTGAGAGTGAAGGATTTGAACACCTCTAGTGTTCTTGCTTTGCATCATTGCATAGTGTTGAGCTCTCCACCACGATTAGTTCGAGTGAGAGACCGTGAGCTTGTTACTCTTGGATGGAAACCTCCTAGTTGGCTTGGCGGTTGGTGCTCCGGTGATCTTTTCAAGAAGATTGTGAAGAGGCCCGGGCTTCTCCTTCGTGGAGCTTGTGAAGTGGTTGTGGAGCTTGCCATCTCCGGAGCGGAGGAAAAGCTAACCATAAGGAAAGGGCCATTATCCTTCGTGGGTGTGGTTCGGAGAATAGGGTGAGCCTTCGTGGCGCGGGGAATCCTTCGTGGGACCTCCACTCCTCCAAACGTGACGTACCTTGTTGCAAAGCAAGGGAACACGAGAATACATCCTCGTCTCCGCGTGCCTCGGTTATTTCTATACCCGAGCTCTCTTTCCTTGTGATAGCCATCGTGCTTGAAGTACATATATCTTGCTATCACTTGTGCTACATATATCTTGTGCATATCTTGCTTAGCTCTAGTTGTTATTGTTATACTTAGTTGAGCTTAGCATATCTAGGGTTTGTGCTTGTAAACTAAACGATAATTTAATTCCGCATTCTTACAAGACAAATCCGAAAGAGTTTGTAATTGCCTATTCACCCCCCCTCTAGGCGACATCTCGATCTTTCACTTTGCCAGTTACAAGGGTGTGAGGCAAGGTGACCCCTTTGCCCCTTTCCCGTTCAATATGGCTGCAAATAGCCTCTCAAAGATGATGTCCTTGGCACAACAAAATGGTTTGATCATAGGCTTGGCCAGTAACTTAGTGGACAATGGTATTGCAATACTCCAGTATGCTGATGACACTGTCCTCCTCAATCAAGATAGTGAGGAACAAGCTTTGAACTTGAAGTTAAGGTTATATATTTTCGAATCCATGTCTGGGTTGAAAATTAATTTTGAGAAGAGTGAAGTTATGATGATCCTAGATGATGAAGTGAAAGCACATAATTTTGCCTCTCTGTTTAATTGTCAGCAAGGGAGTTGGCCTATAAAATATTTGGGTACTCCTGTGTGTGCAAGAAATCCTTCTATTGCTGAGACGAGCTTTCTTGGGGAGAAAACAAAGAAAAGAATGGGTGGCTGGATGGGGAACACCATGTCAATTGGTGGGAGAGTGGTTAAGATTGATGCTTGCCTGTCCAATATTGTTGTGTATCAAATGTCTATGAGATTGCTTCATAAATCAAATATAGAGCAGATTGACAAACCCATCAGATCATTTTTTTGGTCTGGGAGTGCTGATAAGAGGAAGCATCATTTTGTGAGATGGAATTGGATCTGTAAACCCAAGAAAAAAGGTGTTCTGGGTATTAAAAATTTACACAAATTCAATGTCAGTTTGATGTGTAAGTGGTGGTGGAAATTGGAAAATGGTACAGGCCCTTGGCAGAAATATATGAGACATGGTGGAGTTTTCTATACAAAGAAGAAACCTGGGGATTCTCCCCTGTGGACAGATATGTTACATGTCAAGAATATTTATCTGTGTGGCAGGAGGATGAAGGTGGGGAATGGCAAAGACACAAGCTTTTGGTGTGACTCTTGGTGTGACCAATTGCCTTTAAAAGATAGATTCTCTGAGATATATGATATCTGTATTTGAGCAAAATGTGACTGTGGCTGCTGAGATGCGCTGGAACTTCTCCTTCAGGAGGTGGATGACTCCTGACCTTGCCTGTCAAATCCATGGTTTGCACCAAATTATGGCTCAATCTGTCCTCACAAATGAACATGACAAACCTGTCTGGAAATGGACAAAAGAAGAAAAATTCACAGTTAAATCTGTTTATAATCATCTCTGTGGTGTAGGGGTTGACAAAACCTTTAAACATCTCTGGAAAAGTAAAATCCCTTTGAAAATTAAAATTTGGCTGTGGATGATTTGGCACAATGCCATTGCTACCAAGGACAATTTGCTAAAAAGGAATTGTCAAGGGAGTGTCATCTGCCAGTTTTGTGATGGTATTGAAACCATCTCTCATCTTTTCTTCTCCTGTCCAGCTGCCAAGTTTGTTTGGAGCGCTGTGGGTCGAATGATTGGTGCCTAATCCAGACCTGGATCCTTCACCCAATTTTTCTGGTGGTTCCCCCAGTTCTTACCTGCCAGCAGAAACACGCAGATTGTGGGGTTAGCTGCGATTTGCTGGGCCATTTGGAAGCTTCGAAATCGTGCATGCTTTGAACATAAGTTGATCAATAGTCCTGTGGAGCTAATTAGCTATTCTACCGTTTTTATGAAATACTGGGCAAGTTTACATGGCGAGAAGGATGCCGAGGACTTACAAGCGGGAGCTGATGGTCTGCTGCGGCTTGCCACTGCAACAGATGTGGTTGTTGGTCCTGGTGGCTCAGGACATACACAACGTCCCCTTCCGATCAGAGAGGCCAACGTGGAGGACACTGTTGATGATATGGACCTGGAAGAACAAGATTGATCACCCCCTAGTGGCTGCGACATGTTATCAACCTCCTTCATGGCGAGTTTCTGTCAAAATTCTGTTAGCTGTCATGTGTTTTTTTTGCCTTTATCGGTTGGTTGTGTTGTTGGGTGCTGGTCGCCCTGTGAAAAATGAAACCCCTTCTAGATATCGTTCGCTAGCATTAGACGGCTTTTTTCCTTGTGCTTTTAGTTTCAGTTGCAATGCTGTGGGTGTGCTGTAAAAAACATGCTGTTACATGCTAAAAATCCTCTGTTTCGTTACCCTTGGGTAATGAAATCCGATCCAATGGGATCGTTTGAAGAAAAAACCCAGCTTGCCGATGTTGGAAAAGTGCACTTGCTTTGTTCGGAATGCTGCACTCCTACTTGGGCCAGGCCCATAGGAAAACCACTCGTTTCCACCCCAGCCCGGCCCGCGCGGCGCAACCTGGCCTGTACGCGGCGCATTCGCCCCGGACTCCCATTCCTTCCCCATTTTACGCCGCCGCTCCTCTTCTCTTCCCCTCGACTGTTCCTGCGAGCTCCCGGCCCTTCCCCAACGACGAAGGCGGAACTGCAGGTCCGGCGGACGGCGGTCCGGCGCGCCTCCAAGTCCGCGGAGGTGAAGCCCCCCTCCCCTCCTCCCCCCTCTCCATGGTTCTGTTTACGGCCGCTGTTTCGCTTCGGTTTCCTTCCAATTCGTGTGGCCAATCTGAGACACATCGGCGCGGGGTTAGATGCTAGGTAGGGTTCGGGCCATGTTCGTGCTCATGCTTGCGCGGGTAAACTCCATGAGACACCCACGGTTAGATGTTTAGGGTTTTGGCGGTGTTCGCGAACTTGCTCCCGCGGGTAGTCTGTTGCAGATGCGTAGTTGTCGCGATGCTTGTGGCTTGGCTTGTCCATTCTATCTACTCGCTTGCTGGGTTTGTCCATGATTATTTTCTCGCGATGAATCCTGTTACGGCCCCAAGTGCTTGCGCAACTTTCTGTTCGCAAGGGGTTTGAGATTGCTTGCCTCGCCACGTGGTGAGTGCTTGAGATTTGTGCTTAGGCCGCGTTCAAAATGATGCTATGTGGAAGACCCGGCCATGTTAACACCGATGCACCTCTTATTAACGGCCCAGGTTGCCTCTCCCTTTTTTTTGATATATTCAGTTGTGTGCTATGTACGATGGCATGTCAAACCTAATACGCTCTCTAGTTGTTAAGCCTATGACGGTTTTGTTGGTAAAAAATGTGGAATTTGATGGCATGCTGTATCTGATGTACCTTACTAGGTTGTTATTGGCCTAAGATTTATTTTGTTTGTTGAAACATTTTATGACATGTTGAATTTGGTATAGTAATGGGAAGACAGCCACTTGATGCGGTTTGTGCTGCAGGGTCAAATATGCATTAGTGTAGGGTCAAATGTTCATAATCAGTTGACCACATGACACTGGTGGATCATCGTTGTGATATGACTGCGGTATCATGTTCAATGGGTCAAGGTTCATTTCTGTGAATGCAACCATTTAAATAGTAGCAGCATCATTTACTTATATAACACATGTCTTAGTTTAGATAGATGGATGACCTTGGCTGGACCCACATCATGCTGATAGCATGGACTGTAAGTGTGGTGGTAATTGTAGGTTGGGAGAGACATGTCTAGGATTTCAAACCTACACTTCGCCTACCAGGTCCACTGCGGCCATGATACAAATTGCTTAAACCAGCTTAGGTTTCGGAGAGCCCCCTTTTAGCTTGTAACTTTATCTTCAAGAGACTATTTCTGTAGACAAGCTTTATAGCTCTATCAAGGAACAAGTTGTCTGGATCCTTCTTGTAGTAGTTAGGCACAATCATAGGTTTAGGCATTGCAAACCACATCCACAGAATGAGCTGCACCTATTGCTATTATACTGTGGAGCTTACCTAACCTCAATTGCTTAAAATTGAACTGCTGCTCATTGTTGAACTAAACTATTATTACCACCGTATATTTGTCTACAGATTTTTTAATCTCTGGATAACCCTCAGGTTCATTTTTTTCAATTCACCGGCCTTTTTGCAGCAAAATTAGTTCAAATGGGCAAATGTCTGCTACTGATCATAGTGTATTATTTCTCCTTTTCTATATTTATTACTCCCTCCGTCCCAAATTAATTGACTTGGTTTTGTCTAGAAATGCATATAGAGACAATTAATTTGGGACGGAGGGAACATTAGAGGTGGAAGTTAAAAGGGTAGAGTTATTTTTCTTAGTGCAACCATGTCTAGAACAGATTTACTGTTAATTCATGATTGCTTCAGAATCTTGTCCTTGAACTGTTAGTAATTTTCATGGTGAATAACTATAGTTAGAAAATTGTACATCTAAGGTGAAGAATATAGATTATCATGAAATCTTCTTGACAGCACCTGTGAATATACTTGTAGATATCGGGACATCTTGGGGTTGTGAGTGCAGAATCTTGTGGCCAAATTCTCAAATACGCAGCTGTAAACTTATTTTGTTCTGCTGGCTATTGGTTGGAGATTGTACTATTTCTTAACTCACTTGGATCAGAGCTGATCATCTTACAGCTTGGCTATACACACACTTTGAATGACCACATTAATATTTGCTTCTCATTTAGGACTTGAAGTACTGCTCACTCTGCTGGCATGTCTTAACCCATCACATCTGTGGAAATCCTAGAGAACTGACTATCCTTTTGTTAGATCAGAGCAATGCCCTTGATGCCTTGAAATGAATTGACTAGTGTGTCTGGTAGTGTGGTGTGTGTTGCTATGGTGGTTGATATTATTATTATTCTTAATATATACATTTTCTTTTGTAATTTGTTGTTTATCCCCCTTTTACACATTCATTTATACTTATGGTTCAATCGGATATCTTCAGGGCTCCGCCTGAAAAGGCATGACCTTTGCCTTCCTATTGGGAAGGTGAGCAGCAACCAAGCATGGCTTCAAGGGCGATCATTAGGAGAAGAAAGTATCTCTTAGATCATGTTAATACACCTATCCTCTCGTCTTGCTCCTCTTCATTCCAGCATGGAACATTTGGTCTCAAGGCTGAGTCAAGAATTGGACAGCGATTTCTTGAGCAAAGCTTAGGGGCCTCAAAGTCTGAGAAGGAGAAGGAGCAGTATAGTGTCAATTTGGCCAAGGGGGGTCTTCTAGGCTCTGATAATGGGCTTCTGCGACGTCCAGCTCATGTGATTTCTCTCTATGGTTATGGAATTGGAAGGAATGAATTTGCACTGCCTTTGGGAGCTAAAGGTTTGTTGCAGTCAGTTCGCAGAGCATCAACTGCTACTGCTGGGCAACCTAAGTTGGATACTGAAGAACAGAGTGATGATCAAAACCAGAATAAAAGGAAAAAAGAGGCATCCCCAGAAGAATGTGATCAGGCTGTGGAAGGCCTAAGCACAGCAAAAGCTAAAGCCAAAGCCAAGCAGGTGCAAGATTTGTTAAAGGCTGACCAGTCAATCGTAAAAAAATTCTGGGCAAGGCTTCTGGGTATTGGCCCAGCTCTTCGAGCTGTTGCTTCAATGAGCAGGTCTAAATTATTTTTCTTTGTACTCAAACCTTCAGTTTTAAGACAATTTATTTGTTTTCCCCATTTTCTGTAAACTTGTACACATGTGAAACTTATTCTGCTGTGTTTATTTGTGTAGAGCTGATTGGGCTACAAAACTGAAGCATGGGAAAGACGAATTCATTTCCACACTGCAGCATTACTGGCTAGGAACAAAGCTACTCTGGGCAGACGTTAGGATTTCATCAAGATTGCTGGTGAAACTTGCTGGTGGGAAAAACCTTTCTAGAAGAGAGAGGCAGCAGCTCACCCGTACAACAGCAGATATCTTCAGGCTGGTACCTGTTGCTGTGTTCATTGTTGTCCCATTCATGGAATTTCTGCTGCCAGTGTTTCTTAAGTTGTTTCCAAATATGCTGCCATCAACTTTCCAAGACAAGATGAAAGAAGAGGTTTGTGATTTAGCCACTTGAATTACTAAAGTTAGTATTATTACACTGTTTGTCTGTTCGGGCATTATATTCTTCAGCATGCTTTTATGCCACTGATGGTGTATGTATGTCAGAACATATGGCACATAACTATTTTGCCCTGTTCTCTCATCAGTACATGTGCAATGCAGTATCATTATGATTCCATGACTTGTTTACCCTGTTGGCGTCCATGTCTGCTGATACAACAGGTTTTTGTGTAGCATGTTTGAATCAGCCTCCTAGTTTCATTTGTATGAAACCACCAACAATACTACTTTGGTGATTGATTGTCTCAAGAATGTAGCTCACTTTCCTGTGCAGGAAGCATTGAAAAGGAAACTAAAAGCAAGGATGGAGTATGCAAAGTTTTTGCAAGATACTGCAAAAGAAATGGCAAAGGAAATTCAAACATCACGTAGTGGAGAAACAAAACAGACAGCTGAAGATTTGGACGAATTTTTAAACAAGGTATATCAGCTCTATATAATTCAATCAATGTGTCCATACATTTCAAAACTTATATTAGGAATTCATTTCTTCTGTTCTTTCTTGGATAATTTACATCAAATTTCAATCAGGTAAGGAAAGGTGAACGTGTATCCAATGATGAGATCTTGGGCTTTGCGAAGTTGTTTAACGATGAATTGACTTTGGATAACATGAACAGGTTAGTCGTAATTTCAATATGGAACATTCTTGTAAATTCAGGATCAAAATTATGCCAGAACTGATCCAGTATATTTACGCAGAGCGCGCTTGGTAAATATGTGCAAGTATATGGGTATTCGACCTTTTGGTACAGACCATTACTTGAGGTTCATGCTTCGCAAAAAGCTACGAGAGTAAGTATTTAATTGTGAAAAGACACACTCTGCAATTGCTGATTCAGAAGTGACATGTATGGAAATATGAGGAACTTATAAGTTATAACTGGAGTGTTAATTAGCTTGCATCTGTTCACGTACGCATATTTTTCTGTTACATGTATATATTACTGGAATGGTCAATGCTAGGGATAACCCATGATGGGGACTAGGTTTTATTACCATTTTCAGATCTCACCACTCACTAGACAATCGTCCAGATTAGAATTTCAGGTGGATATTATGATCTTATAATTACATGTTAATATGTACTGTTAAATGAGTATAGAAAGAGAGACTTTGTGTATATGACTTCTACTAGTAAAATAAGTGGAGTAATTTCAGGCAATGTTTTGCAACATTTTATTGTTAATTCATGCACGAAGAGGTCACGATTAATGGTTTGCTCGACGTGGTGCTTAGTAGGCATCTGAAATCACGTCAATTGTATCTACACCTGAGACTCTGCAAACAAACAAACAAACAACACCTGAGACTCTGCATTCGAGTAAATTTAACATGTGCTTGAGTCAAACAGTGCTTAACATTCAGCATCTATGTTCATTTACTGTACTTAAAGGATAGCCTTGGATAACTCAGCTATTGGATTTGCAAGTAGATTTTGCCCTTCGTCTTGCTGCTTTAGACATTCACTTCAAGTATGACATCTACAATGTTGCTAATTTTCTTTGGTATTGATCCTCTAATCCATGCAGCATTAAGAACGATGATAAAATGATTCAAGCGGAGGGTGTTGAGTCTCTTTCTGAAGAGGAGCTCCGGCAAGCCTGCCGTGACCGTGGTCACCTCGGTCTGCGGTCAACAGAAGAAATGCGTCAACAGGTTTGCTAACATTATCCTGATGATACACACACAATTTCAGAAGAACACCTGTTTGTTTAGTAGTTTTGGCCGCCTGCAAGTACATCTATGTGCTATTCAGTGTTGTGGTTCCCTAATACTTGTCCTAGTAGTTACCTTATTCTTGGAGTGTTACAGTTTAAGGTTAAATGCATTGCCTTCCACCATAACTTTGTGTCAATTTTTTTGTACTGTTACCTTGTAAAGGATATTAAACTATGCTAGCAATTCTTTACAACTTTATTTTTCTGTCCAGCTACGAGACTGGTTGGATCTCTCACTTAATCGTGCCGTGCCATCTTCCCTTCTCATACTTTCAAGGTAAACTTGGTTGATATATGTCTTGCTAGCTACAATGGCTCTGTTTGCGCTTGTGTACTTATCCATCATTTCTAATGCTGTCAGAGCTTTTACCCTGTCTGGGAGAATGAAACCTGAGGACGCTGTTGTAGCAACATTGTCTTCTTTACCAGATGAAGTTGTGGATACAATTGGGACAGTATTGCCATCTGAAGATTCAGTTTCTGAGAGGAGGAGAAAACTGGAATTCCTTGAGATGCAGGAAGAACTTATCAAGGTATGTACACATCAATTGGATGGTTTACTATACAGAATTACCATTGATATTAAGATTATGTACTGGTTTACTTCGTTCGCCAATGCAACATGATACTTGGCGTAAGTATGAAACCCACACTGGTAGTATGTGTGGCGAGCTTGTATTGTGTGTCCCGTGCTCATATTTGTATTTTTAGTGGAGTGGGGCATGTCCTCTTGATTTTATTAATTTCCATCTCTTTTTAGTTCAGAAACACATTAATCGGATGTATTTCATTTTTCTCTGATACCCATGGCACATACACACCCTGCATTGCCTCACAATTTGGAATGTATCAATGGTTGTTTAATAGTTCTGCCATGCCCTTGTTCTTGATTGAACCTCAACAGTCTCGCATGTTCAATGTTAATGCTCTCTCATGCAATATATGTATTAAGAAGATATACATGGTTTATGCTATTCCATGGTATAACTAGAAGATGTCTAGTAGAAAGAGCATAAAACAAAAATGATGCCCTGAAATAAAATTTTGTCTGAACTCTTGATATCCCTGTATTTGTTACATAAGGTCTTGTAGTGTATTCCCATCTATCAGCCTATCATATTATTTGTACCACTACAAGATTTACACGTAATGACGATTGAGAAGAAGTGTATTAGGTCCTGTTATTTTGGTCCGCGGCGTATCTAAAAGGAGCAGTAGTCTGGATGTGAGTGGAAGTGTCTAAGTGCCCCTAAGGTTCCGAGAGCCTGTTTATATGTTTGTTGGATTTTAATTGACTAGTTTGTGAGATTATAATTACTGATGTAACGATAATCACATAAGTGTCTGATGATTGCAGTTAAGAACTTAAGATTATGTAATATTATCAGTAGTTTTTCAGCTAATGTAGCCAAATTATCTTTCGAACAATTTATCTGCTAGAGAATTGAGATATAAGAAACAATGATAGAGCAATTCAAAGCATTGAAAAATGTACGGACAACTCTGTGGATTGGGAAAGGCGGGTACCATGGCGGATCCAACTTCCGTCCAGCCCGGGCGGCCGCCCAGGCTTGCTGGCGGAGAGACACCTTGTCAGCCAATGTTTTATACTGCCTCTGTTTCAAAATAATTGCCCAAAAATGGATGCATCTACACACTAAAATAATTGCCCAAATATGGAGTAGCAGTTTAGACTAAATAAAATGATATCGTAGTTATGTTTGCCCAGACTTCTAGAAATTTCTAGGTCCGCCATTGGCGGGCACCAAAGCTGCAAAAGCACCTCCGGACCAGCTTTTGCGGTACAGCAGTGGGGGAATTTGCTTATAGACAAGCCACAAATTTATTTTACGTAAACAAATTCTTTTTAGCATAGTGCTGCTAAGATTGAACTGCTCCTGACTTCCCATTGTTTGATTTTAAGTTTATAATGCACTTACCTAATTTTATTATTTTTTCATTGCGGCCGAACACTGAACTGTTACCTGTTTATTTTAACTTCAGCATGATGGTACTAACTTTGAACTCTGATCCAGTTATTCTAATGCTTTCTTTATGAAAATATTCAGGAGGAAGAGAAGAAGAAAGAGAAAGAAGAGAAGGAAAAACTAAAGAAGGAAGAGAAGGCAAATCTCAAAGAACCGGAGGCTGCTGAAGAAGATTTGGCTTTAAAGGAAATGACTGAGGCTACTGCTAGGGAAGAAGAAGAACTGAGAGAATCTAAACATGACAAGGAACAGCTTTGTAATATCAGTCGGGCATTGGCTGTGCTAGCATCTGCATCGGTACGATCCAGTCAATCTGTATTTTCCATTATTACCGTACTCACAGTAATAACGTCATAAATACTTATATTGCAGTCTGTCAGCAAGGAGCGTCAAGAGTTCCTGAGCCTTGTCAACAAGGAGGTATGATGTGAATTTGTGAAGTGGAGTCAGAGGGACAATTATCCATAGAGCAATCTTTACTTTGCATACATATGTACTGTTCTACTGTGGAGGCTTAGCAGGGCTTAATTATTGTGGAATGCAGATAAATCTGTATAACTCCATGCTTGAAAAAGAAGGCACAGAGGGTGAGGAAGAAGCTAAAAAGGCATATAAGGCTGCTAGAGAGGAGTCAGATGACGCCGAAGAGGTTGCTGCAGAAGAAAAGGTCTCATCAGCGCTGATTGACAAGGTATTTGTTCTTCCTTACATCTAAAGCCAAAGTTCATAACTCTGGGTAAATTTGTATGCTATATATTCGATCCAGTTTCTTGCCTGGCTTCTGTCATTTGGCAGTGATTAGCTTGAGAAGTAGAAACAGTCATCATTTGAGGATAGTTCTGTCAGCTAATGATTTACTCCTTTTTGTTCATTTTGGCTACATCTAAAATATTCTCCCCAAAGTTTACAGAAATTATTACTTCCTACATCCCGAATTAGATGTCACATATTTGTCAAGTTTCACATGTATCTATATACTAAAACGCGTCTAGATACATGCGTATCTAGACGAATCTGCGACAAGTAATTTCGGACAGGGAGAGTATTTAATATTTGTTCGCTTGCTAGTTTACAAGGTATTGAAACTAAGTAACCACTATCCCTTTCTCACCTTGTCACGATTACATGGGGTAATCTGCATTGTACTTAGTAGTATACTTCGTTTTTCTGGTAACTTGTGAGAGTACGTAATGCCAGTATTTGGCCTAGAAGACCTAGATCCTATGCCTTGTTGGTTGGAGATAATAAGCAGAACAAACAGATCTCTTTATCATAAACTGTGTCCTCAATCAGTCAACTTTGATCGGGTCCTGGCCTGCATATGGCATCTGCTTGATTACATTTCCACCTTTACATGTTGATTCGGGATTAAAATGTCAAACATCTACTAAGTTATACTATACCAGCTGGCTACTGTGTTGAAAGCATATGGTGTCTCACATTCTGAGATTTCAGTTTTCATCTTCAGTTTACTCTCTTGTGATTAACTCGTGTCTTGTTAACAAAGTTACACCATACATAGTTTAATGAATGATTTCTATGCCTACATTTGCCTCTCCCAAGTCTGTTAGTTAAATAGAGTTTCTTTGGGGCAGTTACCATTGATGTTGGTAATCTATACATTATGTTGAATACTTTATGGATTAGTTGTTGACATATATTTTTGCTCTGGTCTAGGTTGATGCTATGCTTCAGGAACTAGAAAAGGAGATCGATGATGTGGATGCACAAATCGGGAACCGCTGGCAACTGCTTGATAGGTATGTCAATCACATAATTTTTTAGTCGTTTCATATTGAATGCTATTCAGTATTCAGCTGTGCATTGTGCTACTGGTGAAATTCCTCTGTAGTTGAACCATCATTAGGATTTGCTTGGATAGGGAGGGTTAAGACTTCGGACTGAAAGGGATTGTTGTAGTCGAAGTTCCCTATTAATCTGTAGGGACTGAGCAAGATCATTGTGTACCACACTAGCCCTGGAAGTGGTAGTTTTGTGGTCCATCACACTTTCCAGTAATTCACCATAAAGTTTTCTACTTCTTCGCTGTCTGTTTTGTGGTAGTTTTTGTCCTATACTGATCCAGAGTTTCACCATTTTCCAAAAAATGCTGATGCGGCGATACATACCTAATCTTAATTAGTAACTATATATCATGGTTTAAAGTTTGAACAGACAGAGGTAGAGTAAATTTCAAATTACCCACGGCCCCCTACTGTGACAGGTAACAGAGACATGTAGACAAGCCGTTTATATGTATGTAGCTTGTGGTTGTCGGTTCACAAGTTAAGGAAGATATGTGTTAAATATATTACTATCTCAGTAACTTATTGATTATGTGGAAGTCAAAGCTAAAGCATTAGTTGAGCTAATTCATATGGCTCAACTTATGGAAGATATGTGTTAAATATTGCTAGCTCAGACTCAATATCTGATTTATTCAACGTAGTATATAGTATTCTGTTAAGATGTTGTGTTGTACTTGGAGCATGTTTCGTCAACATGCTGATCCTATTTACACCTTTGCAGGGATCATGATGGCAAAGTGACTCCTGAGGAAGTAGCAGCAGCTGCGGCTTATCTCAAGGACACCATAGGGAAGGAAGGCGTCCAAGAGCTTATCAGCAACCTTTCTAAAGACAAAGGTCGTTAAAACTCACGAGACATCTCGTTCTTTTCATGATAACACATATTCCCCACATTTTTCTGACCATATATTTGTGCCTATGCAGAAGGAAAGATCCGTGTGGAAGACATCGTGAAGCTGGCGTCTCAAACAGAGGAAAACAATGAAGATGAAGAAGAATCACGGCATTAGTTGAAAATGCGTTTGAAGACATTTTTTGCGTGTTGAGAGGGGCAACCTATCATTTCAGTTCAGGCAGGACCTTCTGAGTATCTCAATACTCCATAACAGTGCCATGTGTATAGATCAAAAGACAAGACTGGCCATTTTTTGTGCCACTTTGGGTTTACTCCGGTAGAGCGACTAGTTACGATAACTTGCTGCGAAGATGATGACATGCATATACTTAGGCTCTGGTCTCGTGGATTGGCAGGTAAACTGCAACCGAGATTTCAACTGGTTGCTATGGAAGAGGAAATACAGTGCGGTTGAACCTGGGAGTTGGGGTACTGCCCACAACAATCTGTGAACTTTAATCTATTTCAAGTTCTGAGAAGGATGTGGAAGAGTCCTGGTATAAGTTATGCGTTGCTTCATTTCGTTGAGTTGTTTCCTATTACTGTGGTATCTCGTTGTTTCCTATTACTGTGGTATCTTGTTGTATCCTCGGCTTCTCCCAGTAGCCTATTTCAAGACTATTCCTCTTGGTATGTACATGTGAGCTGAACGTTGTCATTAGGGTGGCAGGCGGCGTCCCGCAAACCTAGAATTGCAGCAAAACGAGTGATTAAATAATATAGGAATTAGTGCATGGTCAGAGAAATATTTTTGCTGCATCCCGCACCGCTTGGAAGCCTAGGTGTCATTCACATTCGGTCATATTCCAGCTTTTGAGCTTCTTTACCAATATCTTTCACTTAGCACTTGTCCCTGGTAGTTCGTCAGTTAGCTCTTGGGTCTTGTCAGTGTCATCAGTTCAGTTATCGGAAAGTGATAGTAGCTCAAAAAGATCGCCCAACACCAACATGCTTGAGGTGTAAACTGTTTGCTTCGCGGTATGAAGTGGAGGAGCAACATGCAACCGCTGAAAATAGCTATAGGTAACAAAATAGAGGATTGTTTTCAAAGGAAAGAAAAGATGTCACAATCCGTTAACTATGCGTCGACGGTGACAAGCGAAGCCGCGTTACACCGTGAATCCGTCCGTGATCGCACAGAGCTAGTCGCCGTTGCTAGCCCGTCAACCACCTCCACCGCGGCGGGATCTTGGTGGTAAAAACGTCTCCCCGCCGGAAAAAGTCAATCGGAGTCCTCTCCTCCCCCGCGTCAACTCCGCCGTACCTCCTCTCCTCTCACGCGGCCTAAGGCTAAGCAACCTCCTCTTCCCTCCTCCTCCCCACGCCTCAAATCCCACCCCCGCCGCACCCTCACCCTGCTCCTCCGCCATGGGCGGCTCCTCCTCCACCCGCCGCCGCCGCGACGACTACTACCAGGCCCCGCCCCCTCACTACTCCAACTACCCACCTCCGCCACCCCCACACCACCACCACCCGCCTCCCCCTCCCCCTCCCCCGCACCACCACCACCACCACGGCCCTCCTCCTCCACCACCCCCGCACCACGCCCCCTCCTCCGCCGCGGCGTACTACTACCACCAGCCCCCCCCCGCACGCCTACGGCCCTGGCAGCCGCCGCCGCCGCCGCCGCCCGCGCTCACCGGCCCCCCGCCCCAGTTCGTCGCCCACCAGCAGGCCCTCAAGGTCAAGAACGACGTCAACCTGCGCAAGGACACCATCCGCCTCCTGCCCGACCCCCTAGACCCCGACCGCCGCCTCGTCTCCTTCACCTTCGACGCCGTCGCCGACGGGAGGTCAGTCCGCTTCGGAAAAAAATCCTGTCTTCACCACCACTGCGATCTATCTGGGTTGGATTTTCGCTGGCCTAGAACCTCTAGATTGTGCTGCTGCCAGTTGTTAACCTGCCTGTAAGCGGATAAACATTATCGTTGCAGGACAGACTCTTCTCTGAATTTGGATGCTGCAAACAAAATTTCACCTATGTGACCTGCCTGTAGGCTGAACATTATAGTTGCAAGAGAAACTCTTCTTACAATTCCGATGCTACACGCTCAGCTCGTCTTTGATGGTCTAGTGAATTCTAGCAATACTAATAGTAGGTTCAAAGCAGCTGTTATTACAGTTGGAGGGTAACTTTTCGGTATTGTGAATCAGACTTGTTACTAAATCTGAATCGAAGAGTAGAAAAGGGGCAAGATATAGGCACCGGTCAAGTGGTATATCCCAAATCTTAACCTTCTAATGATATGGGTCATCTAAAACTTGAGTTATAACCTATGGAGGGCTTCTAGAAATTTACAACAATTGCAACTGTATTTTCTTTTTAATTACTGCAGCATAGGTGGAATATAATGCAGTAGTTCCCCTGTGTACTTGACACTCCCACTTGTTATAAAATCCATTCCACTAAGAAAATGATTGGGGTTGTTGGTAGATTTCCAGCTACCGTTATTGTTTAGCGACCAGAGTTGAACGTTTCTTTCCCCATTTGCAGCTTACTTATATACTACTTCGCCAAGGAAGGGAAGGACTGCAGTTTCTCTTCGGTGTATCCTGACCTGCAGACGCCAACAAAGATACCGTTCGAGAAAGGCCTGGCTCAAAACTACGTCCAGCCCCCTGGCTCTGGCATCGACTTCGGATTCTTTTCGCTGGACGAGCTTTCAAACCCTTCAGAGGAGGTGTTCCCGCTGGTTGTCTACGCGGAAGCTTGCCCGTCTCCTGAGGAAGGCGGTCAGCCAGTGAACTCCACTCGGGCACAGATCACTCTTGCTGTTATAGAGAAGCATAACGATGACCTCCAAGTCAAAGTTGTCAAGCAGATACTGTGGATTGATGGAGTGCGATATGAGCTGAAGGAAATTTTCGGGATTGTCAACTCCACGGAAACTGATGTTCCTGATGCTGATGATGACGACGCGGGGAAAGAATGCGTCATTTGCTTGACGGAGCCAAGGGACACGGCTGTTTTCCCGTGTAGGCATTTGGTAAGTACACAATTCTTTGTAGCCTACAGTTCCACTTCTGCTTTGCCAGATTTCACTTATATTAGTTTAATGCTGTTGTCTGATTTGTCCACGTTTTTTCAGTGTATGTGCAGTGGGTGCGCACAAGCTCTAAGTCTTCAGTCAGACAAATGCCCCATATGCAGACAACCTATTGAGAAACTAATAGAGATCAAAGTTAGAAGTCCTGAGCCGTAAAGAAGACTTTGCTGGTACGGTTGTTGCTGCATTCCATTGGTTATTTTCCACATCCTTAAGTATATCATCTGTATTCAGTGTGCATAGTAATGTTGATGGTTGCGATCTAGTAATGAATTGTTAACACTTATGATTTGACGCTTGAACTATGTGTGTTGATTTTTCCGTTAGCTATCGGCCATAGCTATTAGCTAGGACATAAGGCCGAGCGATAGCTTGGGCCATACACTCTCCTTCTGTGCAGGCTGCCAGCCTACGATCAACCCTCTGTGGCCAAACTCCTGGTACTGTCTCACCAGTTATATTAAACCACACTGAGGGGCTTCTCCCCCTTAAGCCATTCTTTTTTACTAGCAAACATGCACATGTGTTGCAACGGAAGGAAAACTATTACAGATACCTAACCAAATAAGCATGGCTCAAGATATCCCTCCCACACCTTGTTACACGTCCTCTATTCGAACACTGCACCCTACCCATGTCTTTGGTGCTTATGCTCCCCACCATCGCCAACTATGGTGGCTGTAATGACAACATGTCTGAACTTGGTCAATCCCAAGGCAATGAGCTTGACCACCGCACGATAAACATGTCACTGAACGGCACCAATGAAGAAATGCATATAAATAAAACTTAAAAAAACTAATCTCTTTGAGATGGACGCGAGGGACCTCCTACCTAAAATAAATCTATACATGCTCACAACCCTGTAAGGCAACACATCTTTTGAATTTGTTTCAAACCATGATCAATATGTTAGATTTGACTTGGATTTCGTACGCTCGCCCCACTCTCAATAATCCAGATAAACTCGCCATTTACTTCCCAATCTATTTGTTTTCATCATGGTTAAGAAGTTAGCACCAAAGTGAGTAAATGTTGGCACCAAAACAACATAGAGTTGACAAACTTTTTCGTATCTTCACTTCTTCAGCCATAGATACTTTACTCATATTCTAAACATTTGAATGCTTAATTCAAGCAAAATTATGTTACTTATAGGACGAATCGTACTAATGTGACTAAAGCTTTGGTTCGTTTCAACACCCTGATATTTCCTAATTTGTTTGTAAAATAATATGGCGGTATTTATACTATTTTGAGTTGGTGGCCAGGCCAGGCCTATCCATCTGCCAGATTATACTCTTGTGGATGAACCTAGCTAGTATAAGCCTATGACTTCAGTTGGCGTGCAAAGTAATCACCAAGCCAGTTGACCATGAGTATCCGGGCTTAGGTTGCGAATGATAGAGTGCTGGACGGGGTTATGAGGATTAAACCGGTAATTTTTACGCGAAGGTGTTGCAGTGACTTCGATCAGAACTACCAGACAGTGACGTGGCGGATTAAGATATCCTGCTGTAGCTGTCTCTCCCCACCAAGGCGCCATTGGCGCAGAGGCAACTCAAGAACTCGCCGCTGTAGCCGCACTTGTCGCCGCACTGCTCGCACCGGCTGCATCGGCCGCAGCTCCGGTCCCAGCTCACCTGGAATCCGCTGTGGAGAGCCTTTGCCTACCCACCTTCCCTTCACCTAGCGTCCTGTGCATCCACGGGGATGGCGTATTTGAGCACGGGTGCACAGTACACAGACTGGCACGGCCACCATCAATACTTGGGAGGGATCCCTCGCGCTTGGGCAGCACGGAGGCCATGGCGGTGGGGGTTCCGGCAGGTGATTGTCTTGATGCCTGGTGGCTTGTTGATGGGCCAAGGAAGAAACCGAGATAGAGTAAACCTTACGGCCGAGGCGGAAGATTAAGAACCACAATTTCCGGGAGTTAACAGAAACCAAATATGCTTAACATGTGGTTGGTTTGGAATTGGGATTTCCGTGAGAGTCGTCCGGTCAGAAGTGCGATTGGATTTCGATGGGTACGATAGGCGAATGTTTAAGCGAACCGTCTATTTTACATAAGCGGTGGCAACTACCGTAATTTTGATAGAAAAATAGAGGTAAAAAAATACCAGAAGAAGCCTTGCTGCTTTTATAATTAGGTACAGATTAGCTAGGACATGTTTTGTTGAAACAAACCTTATCAAAGTTCTGTAACATGCGTTTATTGAGCTAATTTTAACATTCTACATCTTTTCCATGTGGTGTTAACTTTATAATTGTCGCGATACACTAGCGTTTCTCTGGCTAAGTGTCTGTCCAATATATCTGGTAGAATAGCCTACCAATTCTTGTATGCACATCACACAAATCAAAGCACGGGTTGCTTGTTGAAATTCAGTGTGACGTACCACAAACCAAGCGTATAGTGTTCTTAGTTATCCATGAAACAAAGACATCACTACTCTGCTTAGGGTCATGCACCTGCTAAGATAATATGGCGAAAGATGTGTAAAGCTCACTAGTGGGCCTGAACCAGCTTAAGTGTTTAATGATTATTTACTATGATGCACCAGTAGATTTATTTTGTAACTAATGCAAATGGTTTCAACCACCTAGTGGAGGATGATATGCAGTAAATAGATGCAGGTGTAATTCAGGTGTTGTGCATTCCGCAATTACATAAACTGTCAATACTTAATACAAGTTAGGTGTAATGTTTTACATATGAAGTTAAGATCCATAATTGCTCTATTTTTGCTTATATGTCGATGCCATGGATTCGGAAAGTGGGCTATCTGGAGTGGGTAAAGTGCATGAAAGATCTTACCTTTATGAAGTTATAACCGGATCTGCCATACATGCTACCTTAGTCATAAGGTTTTGCTCACCTCTTTGTACATATTGTTGGATCCAGCAGGATCAACTAGCTCTAGTTTGAGCCACAAAAGAATAAGATCAGAAATACCTTGGTCTGAAGATGATGCCATGCCTCCTCTTGTTTAATTGCTCACACCAGGATGGAGCAATTTGTGCTAGGTTCTTCCTAGTGCTTTAGTGCTAGCCTGATCGGTGGCTTGTTCTTGAGAGAGAGTGTGTAAGAGAGAAGGCAGAGAGCAGCAGCCATCTTCCACTTCTCCTCTTCTAGGTCATTTGACCCCTTTTATATGTTTAGCACTATGCACTAGGGGAACCAGCACCGTTGGATCAAAATCGATGTCTCCGATCAAGACAACACATAAGGATAGGTGGCCATTTATTGTAGCACCGCCCTACTGTAGCACCGTCCTACTGTAGCAACCCAAAAAGATCTGACCTAGGAGAGCAGCCTAGATCACCAAAATATCCAACATTCTCCCCCTTGATCGTAAGGCTGATCATTATAAGCTCATTTTTTCAACAAAATAATGCACTAGGACGAAAAGATTATAATGGTCTGTTAGGTACCATTTAATCTAGTGACTATAGCACATTACTTCATATCAAAATGAACCTCTTTAATTTATGAGCTCCATAAACTTTATTCATATCATATATTAACTTAATTTACATAATTCTTTACATAAACATCATAAACATTACAGACTCATCTTTTGATAAAATGGTACACCAAGACAATAGGTTACAACAGTCAATTAAGTACTGCTAAACCAAGTGACTATGGTTCCCATTCGATCTCAAAATGAGCCCCTTTTGGGGAGATGGTGCCATAATAGTTCCAACTTCTCCAGGATTAAAAGCTTTCAACCAAACCCATGCCGGCAACATGCTCTCTAAATACGCTGGGTGGTAAGCCTTTCGTGAGCGGATCCGCTAACATAAACTTAGTACTAATGTACTTGATATCTATTGTTTGATCCTGGATTCTATCTTTCACAACAAGATACTTAATGTCAATAAATTTGCCAGCTGCACTTGACTTGTTGTTACTCGCATAGATCACTGCGGGTTGATTATCGCAGTATAGAGTGAGAGGCCTGGAAATGCTGTCAATCACTCTTAGTTCCGGGATAAAATTCTTCAACCATACCGCCTGCCCGGTTGCCTCATAACATGCTACAAATTCTGCCTGCATTGTCGACGATGCAGTAACAGTTTGCTTTGAGCTTTTCCATGATATAGCTCCTTTTGCAAGGGTGAAGATATAACCTGATGTGGATTTCTTAGTATCAACACACCCCGCAAAATCAGCATCTGAATAACCCACTATTTCGAGGTTATCAGATTTCTCATAAGTAAGCATGAGGCCTTTAGTACCTTGCAAATAACGCAAGACCTTTTTAGCAGCCTTCCAGTGATCCAGACCTGGATTGGACTGATATCTGCCAAGCATCCCGGTCACAAAAGCTAAATCAGGGCGAGTGCACACTTGTGCATACATAATACTCCCAACAATTGAGGCATAAGGAATTGACTTCATCTGCGCAGATTCATAATTATTTCTTGGGCACTGGAAAGTCCCAAATTTATCGCCCTTAACAATAGGAGCAGGCGAGGCTGAGCACTTATACATATTGTACTTTTTCAGTACCTTTTCAATATATGCTCTCTGAGATAGCCCCAAGATCCCTCTGGATCTATCCCGGTGAATTTCAATTCCTAAAACATAAGTTGCTTCACCGAGATCTTTCATATCGAACTTTGAAGACAGGAATCTCTTGGTCTCCATCAACATATTTTTATCACTGCTGGCCAAGAGTATGTCATCAACATATAATATCAGGAAGATAAAATTACTCCCCCTGAACTTAATATAAACACAATTGTCCTTCTTATTTTCCTTAAAGCCAAATTTCTTTATGACTTGATCAAATTTGAGATACCACTCTCTTGATGCTTGTTTCAAACCATAGATGGATTTCTTCAGATGACATCCTAAATGTTTATTTTCTTCCATAACAAAACCTTCCGGTTGTGCCATGTAAACATCTTCGTGTAAGTTACCATTTAGAAATGCCGTTTTGACATCCATCTGATGTAACTCTAAATCATAATGAGTCACGAGTGCCATAATTATTCTGAATGAATCCTTCGAAGAGACGGGTGAAAAAGTTTCATTATAATCAATCCCTTCTCTTTGAGTGAATCCTTTTGCCACAAGCCTTGCTTTAAACCTTTCGATATCACCCTTGGAGTCACGTTTGGTCTTATAGACCCATTTGCATCCAACTGTCTTGGCTCCTTCAGGGATTTCTACTAAGTCCCATACATCATTAGTGCTCATGGACTTCATTTCATCTTTCATAGCATCAAGCCATTTAGATGAATATTCACTTTGCATAGCCTCCTTAAATGAGGTGGGATCATTATCTAGCACTGGCTCATTTGTATCCTCACTCATGTAGGTGAGATAATCATCAGGAATAGCAGGCTTTCTAGCCCGCTGTGACCTTCTAAGAGGCTCATTATTCGGCACATTAATAACAGTTTGAGACTGCTGATTATTTTCAACAAAAGCATCATTAGATGTGACATCTGGGACAGTCACCGGTGTATCAGCAGGTGTTGTATTAGCAGCACGTTGCCTTCTTGAATACACTCGTAATTGCTGTCCTTGGTCCTTTTGTTGTCCAGTTTTGCGAGCACCATCAGCTACAGGAGCTGAAACTTGAGGTGCAGTCTCAGTATGTACTGGAAACACTGGCTCTTGGATTACAGGCATCGGGACATATTCCTGTTTTTCTTCCAAGACTATTTCTCTAGGAGTCATGCTCCCCTTCATCATATCACTTTCCAAGAACACAGCGTGTCTTGTTTCAACAAATTTCGTTGTCTGATTTGGACAATAAAATCGATATGCTTTAGATTTGTCAGGATAACCAATAAAATGGCAACTGACTGTCTTGGGGTCTAATTTTCCCATCACCGGATTAAAAATCCTTGCTTCAGCAGGACAGCCCCATACATGAAAATAATTCAGGGTTGGCTTTTTCCCAGTCCATAATTCATACGGTGTTTTGGGCACCGATTTACTGGGGACCCTGTTAAGAATATGTGCTGCTGTTTTAAGGGCTTCCATCCATAAATTCACCGGTAAAGTGGAGTGGCTTAACATACTCCGCACCATATCCATAAGTGTGCGGTTTCTCCTTTCAGCCACCCCGTTTTGCTGAGGTTCACCCGGTGCTGAGTATTGGGCGGCAATGCCATTTTCCTGTAAGAATTTTGCAAATGGTCCAGGAATTTGACCATAAGTTGCATGTCTGCCGTAGTATTCACCACCACGATCAGATCTTACAACTTTAATTCTTTTATTACATTGATTTTCAACTTCAGCTTTGAAAATCTTGAACTTGTCTAATGCCTCTGATTTTTCTTTGATTTGATAAATATATCCATAACGGGAGAAATCATCAGTGAACGTTATGAATGAATTATAACCGTCCACCGATCTCACATTAAACGGACCACATATATCCGTATGAATTAATTCCAAAACTCCCGTGCTTCGGTTTGCACCTTTCTTAATTTTCTTGGCATATTTTCCTTTGATGCAATCGATACAATGATCAACATCCGCATCCGAAAAATCAAGAGAAGGAAGAACTTGATCTTTAATGAGACGCTCAATCCTCCCCCTCGAAATATGGCCTAAACGATAGTGCCATAATTTCGAAGAAGTCTCATTATCATTACGTTTGCGTTTGGTACCGACATTTATATTTGAGGTAGAACCCACATTATTTATATCATCACAAAGGGAAATTACATAAAGTTTGTCGTGTCGACAGGCAAGGCCAACATTATTATTGTCATACATAATTATACACTGCTTATTCCCAAAGTGACACTCATAACTATCATCATCTAAACATGAGACGGAAACTAAATTCCGTTTCATCGAGGGTACATAGAGAACATTATTTAGCTGAAGCTTAAAACCGCCATGAAGTGTAAGAGTGAAGTCTCCAAGCGCCTCGGCATAAGCTTCAACACCATTAGCAACTCTAATTGTTCTTTCCCCTCTTTTTAGGGTCTTCCTCATATTGAATCCCTGCAACGAATTTACAATATGAATTGTTGCACCTGAATCAATCCACCAAGTATTGGTGGCATAATTAACATAAAGGGATTCTTCAACAACAGTAATAGCGTCGGTACCTCTTTCTTTGAGCCATCTCTTGAAGCCAAAACAATCCTTTCGCCTATGCCCACCTTTTCCACAGAAGTGGCAAGCATTAGAATTATTTCCTTCAGCATTAGGCGCTTTTTCTGGCTTCTTTTGCTGTGAACCTTTTGAAGATTGGCCTTTTTCCTTGAACTTATAAGGCTTGGGCTTCACATATTCATTCACAAATTTTTTATACTTCTTCTTTTGTGAATGACCAAACTGATTAACATGATCAATTCTGTCAGCCTTAAGCCTTTCTTCTTCTTGCACACATCGCGCCATCATTTCATCAATCTCCCATTTAACATCCATCGCATTATAGTTGATCATAAATGGATCAAATTGGGGAGGCAAAGATGACATAATAAAATGGACGAGGAAACCATTAGAGATTTCCATCTCCATTGACTTTAGTTTGGCGGCCATGTTGCACTTTTTCATAATATGCTCTCGAAGACTTCCAGTGGGATCATATTTTTCATCAATTAGCCTTCTGATAAGACTTGTTGCATAAACTTTAGAAGACCCTTTAAATTGATGCTCAATTTTTGCAAAGTACCCTTTTGCTGTCTCACAATCAGGAAGGGCTCCCCTCATACTCTGTGTAATGGAGCCCTTTATCATCATAAGGCACTTGCGATTAGAGTCATCCCACTTAGCCTTAATAATGTCATATTCCTTCTTGAGGGCTTCATAATTTTCATTATTTTCTTTAGGCACCTCAGGAGGATCATTAAGGAGAGCATAATCAATATTGAGTAAGGCCATAGTGATCTCAAGCTTCTCCTTCCACGTGACATAATTGCTGCCATTTAGCTGTTCGATGCCATTTAGCATTCCAGCAATATTAGAGACATTAGTTGCTGCAAAAGAAAAATTCAAAATGCTTTAGTAAGCATTATCATAATCATCATTAAATTTTATTGATCAAATTCAAATCAGCTTTGGCCAGAGATGAAAATGAACAACAAAATTTTGTGGACAAATATTCATCAATTAGCTTTGGCCAAATTTATAAATAGAAGCCACACATTAATGATCCTCATTCATTATTTTCTTTTACCGACCCGGTTCACATCAGCTTTGGCCAGAAGTGAAACAGACCAATAAAAGAATTTTGCAGTTAAAATGCCCGTCAAACAACTTTGGTCAGAATGACAAGGCATAAAACCACACTTTATTTGAGGATCCATAAACTTTATTTTGCAGCGAAATCATTATCACACACTAATTATAGTGATAAATATCACCATAATTCATTAATCATAAATAAACTAAATAATAAAAGTAATATCAACATGTAAATTAACTAAGCATGACAATTAAAATTGTGGCCTAAAATAAACATAATAAGCATAATCAATTTATCCAGAAAAAATAGCCCTGAAAAGATATTTATTTTAGCCCTAATTTTAAATTTTTTTTTTATTATTATTAGCATAATAATCCTGCTGAACTGGGCCGAAATTGGCCCAGCCCAGATTTGCTCCCCCTGATCCCCTCTTGGGCCACAGCCCATTTGCAACATGCCAGGACGACCTGAACCGTCGGATGCAATCCGACGGCCAGGAACGACCGCAGCTGGAACAAAACCAGCGCGTCGTCGCCCGGCTCCCTCGAAAACCCTAGCCCCGTTTCTTTTCCTCCTCTCCTCTCCCGACGGCGCGGCGCGCAGCGCGACGCGACAGCGCGGCGAGAGAGGAGGGCTTCGGCGTCGTCCAGTTCCTCTCGCCGGAGTTGCGTGCAGCTTTGGCCAGCGCGCAGCTCTGTCGAGCGGTTCCGGGCGGCGCCCTGCGCGAGGCGAACGAGCGCGTGCGGGCGTCCCCGCGACGGCGTCGACGGCCAGCGCAAGTCCGGCACCGCGGCGGCCTTCAACGGCGACGAGCGCGCGAGGAAGGAGCGCCGGGGTCCGGTGCGGTGGACGGCAGGTCCGCTCGGGTGTGTGCCCGAGCAGAACCGCCATCATAAAATGGTGGCACCGGCGCCGCCGTGGCCAGCGACGGCGACGACACTCATAAGGTAAGTTTCCACCGCCATGATTCTTAAATTAGGGTTAGGGTTCCGAAAATTTGGGGAATTTCATAATTTAGGATTGATTATGGCATGAAATCAATCCGTCCCCACTTCAATTCATACTTAACCGAAACCATTAGCATCAAAACAGGGGAAATTTTCATCACTTTAGGGTTTCGGATTGGGGAAAATCATCTTAAGAATCACGTTATAGGTTTCCCCTTAAATCTTTAGCATAAACCAAAACCACAAGTTTTATTGCAGGAGGGAAACACATAATTGCTTAAATTAGAGTCTCGGATTTGGGAAAAACATCAAGATTTATGCAAAATTTGCTTCTTTCCCCATCAATTTGTTACATAACCGAAACTCTTGATCCGAATTAGGGGTAAAAACATAGGAATTTCTGTTCTAGGGTTTCTAGAAATAGGGGATTTTCAGTTGTTGCATCAGACCCCCTTTTACTTAACTTCATAATTGAAACCCTTGAGCCTCAAAAGATTTGTTAGGGCCAGAAAAAAGATCAAGCCAAAAAAAAGGAAGAATAGCTTGATACTTAACATAAACTTGATAAATCAAGCATGAACTTGAGCATAAGAGGGCTCAAACTTAAGAGCTAGGTGCTCTGATACCATTGTTGGATCCAGCAGGATCAACTAGCTCTAGTTTGAGCCACAAAAGAATAAGATCAGAAATACCTTGGTCTGAAGATGATGCCATGCCTCCTCTTGTTTAATTGCTCACACCAGGATGGAGCAATTTGTGCTAGGTTCTTCCTAGTGCTTTAGTGCTAGCCTGATCGGTGGCTTGTTCTTGAGAGAGAGTGTGTAAGAGAGAAGGCAGAGAGCAGCAGCCATCTTCCACTTCTCCTCTTCTAGGTCATTTGACCCCTTTTATATGTTTAGCACTATGCACTAGGGGAACCAGCACCGTTGGATCAAAATCGATGTCTCCGATCAAGACAACACATAAGGATAGGTGGCCATTTATTGTAGCACCGCCCTACTGTAGCACCGTCCTACTGTAGCAACCCAAAAAGATCTGACCTAGGAGAGCAGCCTAGATCACCAAAATATCCAACACATATGATGTTCATTCACCGAAAGAGAATACTTTTGTTCCCTTGAATTTGGTGTATCTGAACTCTGGATTGCATAACGGGATTCGTGGATTTTCTATTGTGCCAGTTAGCAGCCCAAATGGTACCATTGAAGTCGTAGCATCAATTTAGATTCCCTCTATGAATCATCAAAGTTCCACCCCAAAAATAAGTTCTCTTAATTGTTGTTTGTTTCTGCGTGCCAGTTTGCTCTACATGTGGAGGATCTGTGAATAATAAGCTAAAATGGTGGTGCATGGGAAGCTTCATCAGCTGCGGTGTTTCCCTGTGCTACGATAAACGGACAAAGGGACATACTGCCTTTGTCCTTGGAAATCAGAAGTGTAACTTGTGAATAGTACAGTCCATGTCCACCCATCCAAAACATGTAATGGCATATTGTGCCTGTGAGTCCTGTACATATTGAGTGTGCATTTTCGCTACTTTTTTGCGTTTGCAACCTGTTTCAAGAGCATGGACGTATAGAGACTAGAGATGCTTGGTTCATTGCTTCGATTATACCGTGGAATATATCAAGAGAACTGAAATATGCTCAGCTCGTTGTGTGTGTGTGAATCCGTCTACTTATTCTGCCATATGTTCGTACGTGGTGCACTTCAGCGTGCAGTTATTGTGCTTCTGAATCGTTTTGGAAAATTCGGATGGGTCGGTTTGTATCTAAATTTTCTACTAATTCTACATTAAGTTGTTTCTCTTTTCTTCCTTGATCTGGGCTTAACACCGACTTGTAAGCAGCAGCAGTAGCAGTGTGGAAATTTTTAACATGCATCCCACATGCAAGTCCTACGAGTTTAGCTAGTTTTTTTTTTTCGCGAAATGAGTTTATCTAGATTCAACATGAACGAGGATGAAGATGAGCAACGTGAACAAGTATGAATGGGGTGAACACATGATTGGCGTGTAACGTAGGATGGTACTCGGTAGGGTCTATTCCTAGAAGATTCGAGAACACGCCGATAGCGGCCCTGATAGAGTTTTGGGCGCCGGTAACGTCGTGCCGGCCTCTTCGCGAAGGGCACGAATCGAACGCGTCGATGCCTCGCAAGACGAAACTTTTTGGGCGTGGAAGCCGCCTGTTAGCCACACATCCTAAAAATCGACGCCAGCGGGAAGTGGCAGGACCGACGCGTCAGCGGCACATTCAAGTTTAACCTAACCGTCACCTACTCGCGACGGAAGTTATTGGCACGCAACGACGATGCAGTTTCCGAAGATCCGCAGCGAACCGTCTCGTCGCGCCTAGCTCTCCGTGCCGGCGTTAATGAGCGTCACCGCTCCCCCGCCTCCCTCCGGCCTATAAAAAGGGGCGCTCTCACATCGTCCCTCACACACAAACCCTAGCACCTCTCTTCCTAACCCTAGCAGCCACCATCTCAAAAGTCGACGCCATGGCTGGTAGAGGCAGAGGCCGAGGCCAAGGTCGTGGTCGTGGCCGCGGCAGAGCTGCACGGTCGTCATCGCATGCAACGCCGTCGTCTTCATCGTCAGACCTGCAGGAAGAGCAAGAAGTGTTGTTCGAGTTCGTCATCGTTCTCAAGGGCGACCCACTCGGCATCCAGAGGCTGCCGGACAAGTTCGCGGACTTCATCGGCCGGCCGCGCTGCATTTGTGGGAGGCTGGTTGCGACTACTCCGGTGGCCGGTGGATGTGCTCTTGGACGGGCGGGACAAGATGTACCTCCACACCGGCTGGGGGAAGTTCGCGCGCTACCACGACCTCGAAGCCAGCTGTGTGCTCAATTCTCCTACATAGGCGAGGTGAATATGAGCGTCAAGGTGTTCGACGAAACGCGCTGCCGCCGGCACTACCACAACGACGACGATGAGGAGGACGATTGAACACGCTGAGTGTTCTTTCTTTGCAGCAAAACTGGTAACAGAGGTTTGTGTATGTTCTTCTTGCAAAAGACCAACATGGCTATCATTACCAGCTGGATTTTCTAGTTTAGGTAACCGAGAGTGTCTAAGAATGCAGAAAACATGCGAAATCTGTGATGCCAACACTAGTTAGGTTTCCTAATTTTGCAATGTTTTAACTATGTATTAGTTTGTGGAAGCCATATTTCAAACTATGTCTTACTTTGTGTAAAATCATGTTTCCAATTATGTATTAGTTTGTGGAATGTTCTTCCTCTCTATTCGAATTTCTATGTTTTTATTTTTGTTTTTAATTTAAATCATCTATCGAGGCCGTCGTATAGGGGGCGTCGGTGTGGGAGCAGTTCCTCTAACTGGAGGATGCTGTGTCGGCGGCCCCGCCGGCGACTATTATGTTGACCCAATTGCATCTACGGTGTGTGAGCGCAGACACCGTTGGGCGACAAATTCGACGTTGGAAACCCCTATAGGGCCCTGCCGACTGCCCACGCACGCATTGCTCCGTTCCAAGTTTGCGCACGGGCGGACAGGTCCGCACGTACACCCTGCAGACTGCGAGACATACCGTGCTGCTGGCCGCAACTCGCTCGATCGTACCATGCCCGGTTCGTCGATCCATCCAAGAGACACAGCACTGCTCAACGCCTCTACATACTGTGCTGCTGGCCGCAACTTGGTGGTACTATGCCCAAGAGCTGGTGCTCGCCGCTGACAGGCTGCGCAACGTGCGCAGCTAGGCTTCGGGCCTCTACTTGTCGCTCGTCGGCACCTGCGTTCCGTGCGCATACGTCCGATCGGAAGGCCGTGGCCCGGAGCTCGTCGGCTGTCCCAACCAACGGCCGCGCGCGCGCGCGCCCACAGGCCGGCCCGGATGGAGTGCGGCGGCCGGCGGGCAGCCACACAGGCGCACGCGGCGCGGCATCACCAGTCGCTCCGTTCCAAAACACGCAACGCAAGGCGGTCGTTACGCCGTACGTACGCCAGTGGCCGTACGTACTCTAGTCTCTCCCCAGAACTATAGAGATAGCGAGTGGCATGGGAGGGCTAGCTGCGTCCACCCAGCATTGTGGGAGGAGCCGGTGGACGTACGTGGAGCACGCGCCGCCTCGCGATCGATGGACTCCCGGCAGAGCTCGATCGGTGGTTGATCCAATCCACCGCGCTCGGCTCGGGCGTTCCGGATAGGAACCCCAGGGGCAGCGGCCAATCGGGACAGACATGACGTGAACCACTGTTGCCGGCCTGTACACACCCATGGAGCGTGGAATGGATCACCAGCACCATCGCCTCGGCTGCAGAAACAACCGTACAGGCCACCAACGCACCTACCTAATCGCGATTTGGGGTACTAAATTAGTACGACTCCATTTTTGTACACAACAATACTACTCACACTTACAGTAGTACTCCATGTTGCTGGGTTTAATGAAAGGAACCGCAACTAGCTAGGTGCGAGGCATGACCAGCCTTTCCTCAACAGTACTTCTATATATCTAAAGGTATAATAGCTGCCCCCTCATGGGGGTCTCACAACGATTTGAGCACGTGAGCCGTCGGATCATTTTATCGGCGCATCTCGTCCGTTCATTCTGGACACTCCTCACACTAGCTAGCCCCATGCAATGGCGGATTGTTACCCGCCTCCAGCTGCATGTGGGCCCCACCTTTGCCGGCCCTGCACGTCAGCCACCGTGGCTAGGATCTCTGTTGGTGCGCATTGGCATCTGGCAGTGGATCTCAACCCGCAGGGGTATTTTCGTAATTTCAGCGTGGCCTGGTATAAAAGCGAGCCTCAGGGCAAATAAAAACCCTAACCGCCTAGCGCCCCCGCCCCGCGCCCGCCTCCCCATCTCCCACTCCCCGCCGCCGGACTCTTCTTCGGCGAGCCACCATCACCCGCGTCCTCCCGGGGATCTACGCGGCGCACGTTGCTGGCGCTGTCCTTGGGAAGGAGCGCGGAGACAGTTGTGGCGAGCGTGACGGCTTGGCGGGCGAGCGCGTCGGGGAGGAGTTGAGGAGGCAGAGGACGTCGGCGGGTCCGGCCCGTCCGACCACGGCGGCGCCACGCGCATGGACGACGGCGACGCAGGTAGCGGCGGCTGCGCGGGGCCCCTTGCGTAGAGAGCAAGGCGGCTGGGCGGGCGAGCGCGTCGGGGGACGAGCAGAGGAGGCAGAGGACGACGGGGGCGCCGCGCGCGGGGCCGCCGGCGACGCAGGCAACGAAGGCTGCGTGGGGCCCCTTGCGGAGAGCGTCTCTTCCTGGCATGGCCGTGCTCGCCTCGTCTTCGTCTGCTCCGGCGAGGCAGGGCCATGGCTGTCGGACGCGGCCTTCCTCGACGCCGCGCTGGTGGGAGGTGGACAAGGAAGCCGGTGAGCCCCACGCCGGCGTCCTTGCTGCAGCCAAGCAGCAGTATATGGGCAATGAAGGCGGCGAAATTTGCAAGCCTGAAGTTCATCTCCAGGTCATGAACTATCTCACCCTCAAAATTAATGTCTCTTTCTTGCCTCCGTTTAATTACAACAGGTCACACTCATCTGCCCCCATCACTTGCAGGGAGGAAAGCGAAGGCACGCTCAGGTATTTTTGTCTGAGAGGACACTCGGTTGTAGGTTTCCTCTCATCTTTGACTTTGTTTTCGTGTCAGATCTAGGAAATTGGAAGATAGGGTCATGCTTTTGAGGGTAATTGCTACAACTAATCGTGGACTGGTCGGTTATTTTATAAGATTGCCTTTCTTTAATTCACAGACGAGATTTTCCCAAAATCTGGTTGCCAAATAACAAATTAGGTGATGAGACTGACAATAATTTTCAGATTTACATTATAAAGTTGTTTAGTGCTGGAAAACCTTCTAGGTATTTAGGTATAAAGTGCTAACCTTAGTTGTTCAGTTCTGGACATTTCTTAGTTTGGCCTCTCTTAGTGGTGTACTTCCCTTTTTTACTTTACGGATATGGATTGTTCCCTTCGGGCTTATGCGTGTTGCAAGTTCTACGCCCGGGATACATTTACCATTTTCTATGTGTCGTCGCTGATTTTTTACCTATGTGTCATCGATGTTTTTTAACATATATAGTTTTGTGTATGTGTGTGTGTGCGCGTGCTGCAAAATGATATCTCATGCACAAAAAAAGGTGATGCCAGTTACAATTCAGATGTGCACCATTAGACAAGAAATGTAACAAGTCTTGGTAAAGGATCATCAGTTTAGCCATATTATTCTTTGGGAAATTTTATCTTCTTGCCAAGCTATAATTGACTGCTAACTGTTGTTTATTTTCATTACATTTAGGTGAAATCTGCCACTGGACTATTTTTCTTGATTGATATAGCCAGTGTTGAGTGCTTTAGGTTTTATGCAGTGAGCTGTTGGATGCTTGAATTTGAATTTTGGTTTTGTAATGATCTGGCTGGTGCCTATGGAGTCGAGTTTACTCCAGTGACAAAACAAGGGCTAAGATAGCTCAAGGTAAATCAACTAACGTTTTGTTACCTCTATATGTAGCTTCATGATACTAATACATAAGATTTAAGATCTTCCAGTATTCGGCCGATGTAAAAATATTTTGGTACCTCTATATATATTCCAGCTGCATGATACTAATACATGAGATTTGAGATCTTTCCTGGTATAGAGAGAACTAAATTATTTTTAGGCTATTAAATGCTGGCTTCTTTTTTTCTTAGTCCTAATTACTGCAAGTTTTGGCGATTCTCCAGTTTGGGCACAACCATACAAATTTAGGTGCCCTTGTTGAACTCTGTGGTGGTGATATTTTTGATTTATTCAGCGTTGTAAAATATTGTTTAGGCAATGGAAAGATCACACTGTAGATCCCCTTTATTTTATTTGCTCATGACTGAACCTTGGTACATGTCTTTGATTTTATTTACTTCTCAAGAAAGTATTATTTAAATTTAGTATAGACTATTTTTGGAGTGGCAAGACTTATTTGATTAATGCCAGAGAGGACATTAGAGCACATTCTACATTTGTTGTGTAAAGTATAATGTAAATATATTCAAGGAATGACCACCGTTGGGGTAAATCGCCCTTGAGCTATTTCCTTAAACTAAGATAACAAAAGTGATTATGTTCTCTTCATTACATTTTAGTCTTCTGCAATATTTCTTATAATTGAGGTACATGTCACCACTCTTAATTAATCTGATCTGATTCAGCACTTCCTCTTCTCTCGATCTCAAGCTAATTAGTACAAGGGCGATGTTTGCTTTCTCTATAGTAAAGTGTGGAGGTGTTGCTTGTTGTTCAGTAATAAATGAGAGCTCGGTTGCTTCAAATGCAAGTGTTGTTTATTGTGTAGCAAAACTGAGAGTTCAATTTAATTACTTAATAATGAGAGATTGGCTACTTACAAATGAGAGATTGTTTTACCTTGATTAGTTTATGTCAGGTTTGTCCTTCACGATATGTTTTTCTTGCCTAATGCAGGTGGATCTGTTTTCTTAGCATGTTAAAAGTGCGACATTCAGAGCTACATAGTTTGCTAAGTAAGATCAGCGTTGTAGAGTCATGTGAATTTCTCTTTTACTGACTTCTTGAGGTTAAAAGTGTGTTAGTTAATGTGAAGGTTATTATGTGCCTGGAATTTGTGTGCGTGAGCTATCTAATGTTTAGCAGCATGCCTCGGGTAAACCAGTTCAACTCCCATGCCTACTTTTAAACCACCAGTAAATAACTAGATTTACGGACTTCTGGCTATTCTATTGTAATTTTAGCATTGCTATGTTGTGTTTGGAATCATTCCTCTCATGACTGTCATTGACCATGTTTCTCGAACAAAAGGAATATTGTTTTTCCCTCACCTGATTTAGAACTTTATGCTTCAAAATTGTTTTAGAACTTTATGCTTCAGATTGGACTTTAGGAAGAACCACAATAATTCATGAAATCAGAGTGATAACAGATGTATTCAGTTTGTTCTACCAAGTAACGTACAATTCATATTCTTTCTGATAAGGATTGGTGTTCTGATCCAAAGTGTGTTGTTAGCGATGCTTTGAGAATTTGGTGATCATATATTTATTACCTCAGCAGTTGGTATGCTCTTCAGCAGAATTTGAGGTGTATTGTTGCTGGATACTTTTTTGTCGGCGTCTTCGAGGGTGTATATGCAAATACTGATATGTATTGTGTGGATTTTCCTGTAATGATGAGAAATTCAAGGGCTATGTCATGCCTTGGTGGAACTACAGTGTTCTTATTTGCATCTACTGTTGGCTGACAACTATCATCTACTGTTGTAGGCATACATTTTTACGAGTTAAACAGGACCAGATCATCCTCTCCCAGTTGGTTCTTGTGGAATACAAGGTAACCAGACTCATCTCGCTTATTACTTTTTTGTTGAAAGAAGAGCCCTCAATGATATGTTATACTGGCAGAATTATGAGTTGTTCTGGTACAAAGGGCTCCAGGTTGTGTATGCAGTGCCATTTTTTGTTTAAATCTTTAGGTTTTGATGCATGTGTCAATTTTATGAATTATACAAAGTTTTCTCCCATTCATGGTTGATTCACTAAATTGTATCAAATGTGTGATGCCAATTACTAATAATTATGAACTTCAGTGTTTAGATAAGACACAAATTTAGTATTGTCAAAACTGCATCTTTTTTTGATGTGTCGGGATGCATGTAAGTTGCTCCCACTTCCCTGGTGAGAGCCACTTCATCTTCCGCTCAAAGCAACACCTATTTTTAACAAATAGATGAATGAATTTTGTGGTATGGTTGTAGGTTGACAGTAACTATGGTACAAGAAATTCCTTATGGAAAATCTAAGGTGTTCATTTATGCATGTGCAGACAACCTAATTGCTGTAATGAGGAAGTGCATCTCAAGTCTGTTTAGAAATCCTTGCAAAGACTGTTCTGCCACTGATGTGCTTTCCTGTGTGTCTTCCAGGTAATCAGTTAAATCTTATAGCAACGAATGGAACTAATGAGGCTGGATTTATGCTTTCTGAAGGGAGGGTAGAACATGCCATCAGAATGTCGATCCCAAGGCTTACTGCAAGGAACTGGCCACAAAAGCAGCCGCGCTGCAACTCCGTGGTTACTCATACTCCTTATGAACTGAGTTGTATCCTTTACTCCTCTTGATTCATTGCATGTTTTTAACAATCTCCTGCCCGATTGACATTGTCTCACCGGATTATATGGAAGGCAAGGTACCCAAAGTTTGTAGTGCTACTTGAGGCCAAATATTGAGCTGTAGTTGAAACACCTGTGATATACCCAATCGAACCCAAGAAGTATACATCCATGCTATATAATATAATTATTTTAGATCATATATATGCGATTTAGCTCAGGACGGTGCACATGGTATCTTTTCAACTGAAGTTTACAATATTCTTTCATTGTTTCAGTGAGTAACCCATTGACTCACGAGTTTCTGCATTACTATCCATGAAAGTTAATTTACTGGATATATATGAAGTAAGTGAGGTTCCTCTTATGAGGTAGTACAAGGATCCCTTATTTTTAGTAAAACTGATCACTTATTTAAGTGTGTCAGTATATAGCTGGTGTTGCAGTTCTCCGCTTTGTACGGCTGCCATTGCCTATTGTTCTCTTAGTCATGTGTAAATTGTTCTTTTTTGTAATTTTCTGCACGGTACTCCAAATTTTCAAGTTAGATTGTACACAAACTACGCAACTCTATTTCCCTACAACATACAGTACACTTGTGGTGTCCCTAGATATCTCTGTAAATGATGACATGAATGGCCAGCAATCTACCCCTTTGACGGTGTGTGCAGAAAATACCAAGTTATGCCATGGCCCTAGGTGTTGATGTTTATTTTCGTTCGCATTGGATCCATCTCGACCAATGGAAATGGTGTATAACAGAAGTACACCATATCGTTATTGTCTCCTGCCCAGTTTCAGCTAATTATAAACATGCCTAGATCAATAATATCCTCAATATTTCTGTTAACCCCATGCCTATATTCACGCTGCACTGGATTTAGTTTTTCTTAGATCTGATCTTTGCTGCTTAGTATTACTGCAATATTCTTTTCGCAACTGTACTGCTGGTAGACAACTATCCTAAAAACAACACCCTACTGGATGCATCTTTTCATTTAGATTTTGTCTTTTCGATACTGGTTTTTCTCTCATGGATTTTGTCTTCTTTCTAATATCGTTTACTCATGTTGCTTATGTGAATATTATTGACCCTGGTCTCTTACTATTGTATTTCTTTTAAGAAAAGCTTTTCATAGCCAAGATGCTGATATGTCTGAGATAGAGAATTCATCCATTTTCACATTCGTAGTCAGACTTCAGTAACAAGACCATAATATATGTTTTTCCAATTTAAGCTAATATTAAGGAATGACTTACAGTTATATTTTTAGATTACAACCCATTCGATGCTGAGGAACAAAGCGTACATAAGAGATCAATTTACATGGTGGAAGGAAATTGCAAGGTCAGTGGCTACAAGCCTATGAGTGAAATATGGAGTGGTGCTCTCAATCTCATTTCACACAATGACATTATTCAAAATCTGCTTATTGATGTAGAGCAGCGGACGAAAGTTAAATATGTATTGGCATTTGTTTTAGCTCAGATAACAAGAGTGATTATGTTTTTTTCCTTCATTTGTAGATATGTTGTCAGGGCAATGCGATGGTGACACTCCAGAGGTGGCCACCGCGCCCTAGCAGGAACAACCCCTAGGACGGAGATTCATTAAGGGGCCCCTTGCCGTTATCGGCCTGCGACGAAGATATGTGTAGGCTGTATTGTCCAGGTGTAAGGGTTTTGCTTCACTGCACCCTTCCCTCTATTCAAACTTTGGCTTCTTTCTTGGACTAACTTACCCCCTCAATTTTGGTGGTAGATTGGGTGGAGGAGGACAGCGGAGTACGCCTTATCCTAATTTTAACCTGCTAACAAGGTTTTGTGAAACTAAGAATTGTCTTATCAAGTTGATAGTTGTTATTTATCGTAGTTATATAAAAGGGATTTCTATTTTCGTGCCCTCGGCTCCTTAGTTGTACTCACCCCAGATCCTTAGTTTTTCCTCAGTTTTCCCCAACCCCTTGTCTATAACCCGCAGAAGGAGCTCGCACGGAAGGAATCCCGTTTAGTTGACGTTGGTTGGTGCTGGCAAGTGGGGCCGCTGTTGGTGCCCCGCAGTGGACACGTCTCCACTTATCCAGATCATCGTGGGACCCACAACTTGTCCACGTTAGCGCGCCGGACCCACAGCTTACCCAGGTGACCGTTGCAAAATGGGAGCCCGAGCTAGCCCCGCGCCCGTGCCCGTGCCATTGCTTCCCCTTTCTTTCTCCGCGCCCCATTGTTCTTCTTCTCCGCCAGCCTTTCTCCGGCACGCGGGTGATGTCTAGTTTCTCTTCGACCTCCCGTTCTTCATGGCCGCAGTATGGACCCGTGCCTTTGACAAGATGCCCTGACGCCCACGCCAGAGCCTCGGCGGTCGATCCGTAAGACGGACGAGAACGGCAACCGTGGACGTGAGTTCGTTGCATGCGAGAGCTTGCCATATAGAGAGGGGGATAAGGTTAGATCTCGCTCCAATTTCTCTGTTTTCTCTCGATTTTCTTGTTATTCCCTCGAATTTGCGATTTAGGGTTCACGTTGTTGTTTTCAGATCTTGAAGAAATCCAGGCATTTCGAGTGGATCGATGTGTACGTTCAGAGGCTTCAGTTGCAGGAATCAATTGGCGCTATTGGGGGCGCAATTTGGGAGGGGGGGACTTGTAGAGAATGCGGCGGAGAGAGGAGCCGTTCCGATTAGGGACCTTCCGATTATGCCTAATGCTCCCAATGCAGACTGGTGGAAGTGAAGGGAGAACTGAAGAAAATGAACAAGCAGTTAAGGCAGCTGATCGAGTTGAAGAAGCAAGCTAATATGATGGCTGGTTGTTTTTTTTGTATAATTACGATCGGATTCTTATCATTGCTCACCAGGCGCTAGAAGTTGTTACAAGGGATACCTTGTTACAAATCCATTATTCAGTTACATGTACTTGTAGTTGTTTTCAAAGTTAGTGTGTGCATTCACCGAAATTACCAACTATATTCCCTAAAAGAAAAGGAAAGCTAAAGATAGTTGATAATTGTTAGAGGGTGACAAATAATGCAATCCCCGAAATCCGCAAATATGTATGCCTCATGTTTATACCAAAATTATACCACTTTTAGGCCTTTCCAAAATACCAATACCATATCCCAAACTATATTCCCTAAAAGAAAAGGACAGCTAAAGATAGTTGATAATTGTTAGAGGGGTGACAAATAATGCAATCGCCGAAATCAGCAAAAATGTATGCCTCATGTTTATAACAAAATTATACCACTTTTAGGCCGTTTCAAAATACCAATACTATATCCCAAACTATATTCCTCATGTTTATTCTCCACCGACAGAGAGAGAGAGAGATGGGTGGCCACGAAGAGAGAGAGAGAGAGAGTTGCCACGAAGAGACGGATAGGGGTATACTGCCCGTTAGATCAGTGGATCAACGGTTCGTGGAGTCGATCCGTGTGACAACGGCTCAACCAATCAGGATAAGTTTGGGCTTCTCAGAGCATTTGTGACAGTACTTGAGGGCAAAACTGAGTAGTACTAAGAATCCAAGGGCACATAAATAGTAAATAGACTAAGGGATTCAAACAAAAGAATTACAAAATGAAAAATGTGTGTTTTGTACAATATAATTCATATTGGGCTACATCAAATTATTTGCAATTCAAATATACATGAGTGTGACAATTATGGCATCATTTAGACAAACTATGTTTTGGGAAAGATGTTTTGCAAAGGGGTTTGGGTGGAAAACCATGCATCTTCATAGCTACACTAGTGATTCTGAGAAGTGGCAATTTGTGGTAAAACTTGATTTATATATGTTTGTTAAGGTTTTCTAGGTGGCAGGTTGCGTAGGAAGACTCCATGAGTAGTTGCCACTATGTTTTTATTTTTTTGGATTTTTTTGCGCATGAAATGACTCAATTAGCTATGTTAATCTCATTTGTTGACTCTCTGTTGACCAGCTACTTGAGGGTAAAACTGAGTATATTGCACTTGCCGGTCTAAGTCCTCGAGGGGAAAACTGAGTACGATAAAATTTCTGTATAAGGCCTGAGGTTATAACCGAGTACACCAAACGTCCCGGGTTAGACTCGTGTAGCGGTGCACGCTGGTGCATAGCGGACGCGTGTTGCGGTACACGCCACCTTCGTCTTTATAGAGCCCCTCTTTCTCTCCCTCGACGCACGTTCTCACTGGCTCACCGCCGCCTCTCCTGTCCCATCATCTTCTCCACAACCGAAGAAAAACCCCGAAGAAAACCGCCGGCGATGGAGAAGAATGAGATGCCCATTGTGCGCATCGGCCGCCCCGTCCGGCCCCCTGTGCTGCTTCCAACGTAGCAGCCGCGCATCGGCCGCCCGTCCGTGCCCCCGTCGCTGCTTCCAACGTAGCAGCCGGCGCATCGGCCGCCGCCCAGCCCCTGTCGCTGCTTCCAACGTAGCAGCCGGCGCATCGGCCGCCGCCCCCGTCCCTGTCGCTGCTTCCAACGTAGCAGCCGGCGCATCGGCCGCCGCCCGTCCGCCCCCCGTCGATTGGGACCCGTACGAACCAGTGCGACGACGCGCCGGAGAACCCCTACGACACCACCATCGTCGACTACGAGTCGGAGGTAACCCTTTGTTCCCTTGTTCTTATCTCATTTCAATCATTTTGTGTTAGATCTAGCGTTATTACGGTTCGTCTGTTCCTAGTTCAATCCTTTTGTGTTAGATCTTGCGTTATTACTGTTCGTCTCTTCCTAGTTCAATCTTTTTTGTTAGATCTTGCGTTATTACTGTTCGTCTGTTCCTAGTTCAATCCTTTTGTGTTAGATCTTGCGTTATTACTGTTCGTCTGTTCCTAGTTCGATCCTTTTGTGTTAGATCTTGCGTTATTAGTGTTTGTGATTTGCTTTTGTTTCAGATTTGTGCCGATGATGATGAATATTTGGGCATCCCTAAATTGATTCAGGGTTTGGTCAGTAAACAATTGGTGTGTACAAATTTGTTGTGCATGATCTTTGGTTTACTTACTCAAATCCTGGATATAAGTGTGTCCAATGTAACTGAGGCTACCTCTTTTTTCGAGCCCATATTATCATGCATGATTTTTTGTTCACTCTCTCAATCATCGTTGCAATTGACTCCGTGTTTTTGCACGATCTTTGGTGCTACGTGACAGGTGGAGAGCAGCGACGTCGACAGCGACGACGAGTCCTTCCACACCAAGACTCGTCACGTCCTCAGGAGGCTGCAGTCCGGCCAATACGGTCGCCCCTTTGCTCAAGGCATTTACAAGTGCCCCTTCTGCAACAGGAGGCTCTTCGACACCAACTTCAACACCCTGCTGAACCATGCTGAATCCATTGGCAGATATGGCGCTAGAGTTGGAAGTACCGTGAACGTGCATGCGTACATGGCCAAACACAAAGCACTTGGGATTCACCGCGCAACCTCCAAGCGAGTCACACGCGCCACCTGGAGGCGTTGAACGTGCCTACTGCACTCTCTGTATGTGACTGCTCTATCTGTAGAGCAGCTTAAATTCATGTAAAATGTAGCTTATGTTGGATCTATCGGTACTACATTTGGATATGTCCTGAATATATCTATGCTATGTTGGTTGCTGTATGCAGCTTATCCTATATTTTCTCTCTGGATTTGTGCCCTAGATTTCCTACCTGATTGGGTAAAAACGAAGGCATAAAGAAATGAATGGCGTTAAAAAACAGAAGGAGAAGCTTCTCTAGATTTGCTACCAATTTGGGCTATCAAATATGAATGAGATCGAGCGATAGAGAGGAAAAAGGTACATTGAAAACTGCTAATCTGGGCGAAAGAAACCACTCGTGCCCCCGTCCCGGACCCACACGGCTCCACACGCTACGGCCCTACACGCTACGGCCCCACAAACACGGCCTCGTCCTGTCCCACGCGGTCCCTTCCTACCAGCCCCACACGACGCGGTCCCACACGACGCGACCCCACAAACGACACGACCCCACTCGTCAGCACGGAACGGTCAACTTAACGGATTCCTTCCGTCCGAGCTCCGTTGGAAAACGTTTGGGTAAAACTGAGGAAAAACTAAGGAGCTGGGGAAAACTGAGTACAACTAACGAAGCAGGGGCACGAAAATAGAAATCCCTATAAAATGTACATTACGGGGTCGTGCGCCAAGGCGCACATCAAAATCTAGTTCGGATTAGAAGCAGCTCAGTACAGCCTGCTGATGCTGATGCAGTCATTCGCAGGCGCGGCGCGCGACAGAAAATGAAAGGGGGCCGGACCCAGAAGGCCAGAATCCAGAGATTGGAAGGACAGGCAGGGCGACGGCGACCCACCCTGGTCAGCCATGTGGGCAGGCGATGCCAGCGGACGGCGCGGTGACCGGGCCCAGCCGATCGCGGAGCACCAAGATGGCTTCGGTGGCCAACTCGGCACCGGAGCCTCCTCTTGCTCCTCCGAGGGCCGACCCAAATCGGTGATCTAAGGTCATCTTCAGCGGCGCGATGCAAATGGTCGTTTTCGTCCGCTGTGACCGGAAATGCGTCTGGGACCCTCTCCAGCGGGGCGACGCAAAATGACCGGGCCGTCCGCGGTGACGCAAACCTGGCCCAAATATGCGTCTCGGATGCGTCTCCGCGGACACTGCGCGGACGCCGAAAGTGTCCGCTCGTATCCGGCGGACGTTTCGTCGGGCCCGCCTGACAGCGACCCTGCGTCGATGCGTCTTCTCAAACGCGCCAGCGACTGGCGCCGCTGCGTCGCTTCGGCAGTTTGCGCCACGTTAATGGCAATCACAAGGAAAGAGAGCTCGTGTATAGAAATAATCGAGGCACGCGGAGACGAGGATGTATTCCCGTGTTCCCTTGCTTTGCAACAAGGTACGTCACGTTTGGAGGAGTGGAGGTCCCACGAAGGATTCCCCGCGCCACGAAGGCTCACCCTATTCTCCGAACCACACCCACGAAGGATAATGGCCCTTTCCTTATGGTTAGCTTTTCCTCCGCTCCGAGATGGCAAGCTCCACAACCACTTCACAAGCTCCACGAAGGAGAAGCCCGGGCCTCTTCACAATCTTCTTGAAGAGATCACCGGAGCACCAACCGCCAAGCCAACTAGGAGGTTTCCCTCCAAGAGTAACAAGCTCACGGTCTCTCACTCGAACTAATCGTGGTGGAGAGCTCAACACTATGCAATGATGCAAAGCAAGAACACTAGAGGTGTTCAAGTCCTTCACTCCCAAATCCCACCCAAACAACAAATACTAGGATGAGATTGGAGAGGAAGAACAATGGGGAAAGTCAACAAAAGACTCCAAGATCTAGATCCCAAGAGTTCCCCTCACTTAGAGAAGAAATGGATTGGTGGAAGTGTAGATCTAGATCTCCTCTCTTAGATCCCTCAAGAATTAGCAAGAACTATGGGAGGAATCAAAGGGGAGAGCAAGTTCTTCAGGAGCAACAATGGAGGTGAAGAAAGGGAATAACTCTTTGCTCAAGGTGGAAGAAAGGGCTATTTATAGCTAGGGAGCAAGTATACCCGTTGGGGAGAATACAGAGAAAAAGACAAGAAAAACGGGCAGCAAATCGGAAAACGGCCCAGCCGGCCACCAGGCCGGCCGACCGGAGCAGCAGCGGACAGCCAACGTGCAGCCGGTCGGACCGCCCCAACGGGCGAGGCAGCGCACGCGCAGCGGCGGATAGGCTTGGGGCGCACATGCGCGCGGGCTGCGCCTGAGGCCCAGCCGGTGGCGAGCGGGCCAGGGAGGCGAGCAGGCCGCGCCAGGGCGAGCGGCCCAGGGAGGTGTCCGGCCAGGCCGGGGGCAGCACCGGGCAGCCGGTCACGGACCGGGCATGCGACCGGACTTGGGCCAAAGGCCCGGAGGCGGCCCGATGGCACCAGCCGACCCGGTCGCGGACTGGGTGGGCCGGTGGCTAGGCCGGTCGGTCGGCCGGTTCCCTCCCCTTTTTCTCTTTTTTTTTATTCTTTTCTCATCTTTCCTTTTTATTTAATAACTATTGCTCCCGAACTCCGATTGACATGAAACCAATTTTGTTGGAAAGATAACGACGAATAGAACCCCAACAAAAACGCAATAGAAGATGCATGCGGATTCCGTTTCGATGAACTTGGGCTTGTTGTAAAGCTAGCAACAAGCTCAAGAACCTCACACAGATAAACACCAAGAAGCAATAAGGATATGCAAAGTATGCAAAGGATTGAGCTCCCTAGGACGATGTGATCAAGTTACCCAACCGAAAGCCCCTCTTAATAGTGCGGCTATCTATCCTATAATCCGGTCTCCCATCAACCACCTTGAGACCGGTAAAAGGAAAACCTATCAAGGTCATACCTTTGCCTTGCGCATCCCGCTAGATCTTGATGGTAACTCTTCAAGATCTAACCAAGCCGGAATGCCTCACTTGATCAATGTTGCTTTGTGAAGACTCACAAATGCTCCCCCATACACTATGATGGGAAAGCTCCATTGATGCACATCTTCACATGTCCATTATCACCAAATGGACGGCAAGCTTCAAGCATGTGATCCACTCAAGATGATCAACTTGAACTTGCCCAAATCCACCTTGTATCTTCTCATACTCACTTAAGATAGAGCATGGCTAATGTTGAGTTCCACATAAGAACTCCATCTTCATTTCTTCTTCTTGATCATATCACATATATATCTTCATACCGATGATCTTGATGCCAATACACAAGGTATACCTTTATCTTCATGGCATCCTACTTGAATCCAACACATGGAGTACAAGTAGTACCTATGGAATATTCCTTCATATAAACTCAATGAAAACATTAGTCCATAGGGGTTGTCATTAATTACCAAAACCACACATAGGGGCAATATACCCTTACAATCTCCCCCATTTTGGTAATTGATGACAACCACAATAAGAGGGTTTATATAATGAATATTAGAGACAAGTACGCAACTTATCCGAGAATAAGTTGTATACAAGAGGTTGTATTTGATATGGTCAAGTAACACAAAGCTACTACCCCATATCAAAACCAACTCTACTCACACAACTACAACTAATGCAAGGGATGTGAGTAGAACCAATATATATAGAGAAAACTCCCCCACAATGTATGCACGTGTGATGAACATGAATTCATTGCATACATTGTCAAGATTAACCTTTGGGACAATTTCCACTATATATATACAACCATGCAAGACATATAAATATGGAATGCATGAGAGGCAAAACACTTAAGCACAAACCAAACTTAAGTATAAAACCATTCCCTTAAACCCTCTAAACTTCTCCCCCATTGGCATCGAGTGCCAAAATGGATGAAAAATTTAGAAAGCCAATATAATGTGAGTTCCTCCCCAAGGTGTGCACTTCTCATAATTTGAGTGGAATCAAATGCACATATCCAATGATGAATATTTGAAGGAAGTCAAACTATATTGAGGATCAAAGATTGCACAAGGATAACATGGTGAAGGAAGCTTTAACAAATAAAGCATGCAATCAAAGATCCAATTGGACAAACAAAGATATCATGATAAGAGAGATATAGTGCTTTGAATAAAGTAAGGAAGCTCCCCAAGGTTCGTGCATAATTTATAGTGTTTGCATTTGAATACAATATGCACAAACATGGAATCCTTACTCCCTCTATATTATTTAGAACACACCCAAGATAAAGATAATATGCTTATCAAGAATAACTTGAGTCCAACAATTACGAGATATGAGTGTATGAAGAAACACAAATAAACCAAGTACTCATAAATCTTATTTACCAACACCACTAGAAATAAAAGGGTAAAAGATGGTTGGCAAAGAACAAGGATATCAAGGTGATGGATTAACACTCGCATGTATATAAGTTTCTAAAGTGGACATAGTGATCCATAAAGAAACATGCACACACAGGTTAACAAAATAAATAAGACAAGATATCCAAGATGAAGTCATAAAATATACCAAAGGATGTTTGCTTAAAAAGCATATATAGCCTATGGCTCCAATATTCACTTGTGGCATATGAATGAGCTTCAACCAAGAGAATCTCAAAAACATCACAACTAACAATAAGGGATAAAGCTAGTTGGAATATTTTGAGAGAGGCAACAAGTATCACAAATATGGATTTACTTCGCAATTTCATCAAAATTGCACATAAGAGTTCTTTGAGGAATTGATATGCAATAAATTGCTAAAGGGCATATTTGGGTGGGTGAATCATGAGCATGATTTATATATATATATCCCCATCATATGCATCTTCTCAAATTACTCAAATGTACAATAAGAAGTTTTCTTTAAAAAGAATTTTTCAAGAATCGCAATATCTTCGAAATAAATAATTTCATGCCAAAATGCAACCTACAAGAGGTTGGATGCTATAGGAGAATGCATGAATAAGATACTTGTTACCGAGATAGCAATGGCATGATGTAGTAGATAAGAGTTAATTCATCATCCTAGCTTGACTCCAATTACCATATGGTGACAACACCTTCCTTATAGATGAGACAAGCCTCCATTGCATCTCCAATGTACCTAAAACATTATTCAAGTACATCTTGGTCCCCAAACTTATTGGGTCCACAATGGTTAGAATAACCACAATACATAGGACACACTCCATATAAATATGTGCATATTTATAGATGAAATTTGAATTTCATGCACATCTTAGCCGTTTAGGATTTGATGGAGTATACCCTATATAATGGATCAAAGAAGGCAAGCACGCTACAAATGTAAACAAATTACATATAAGCATGCATAAAGACTTTAAAGATCCAAGAAAGATATACTTTGGACAAAACACCAAATGAATTTGAAGAAAGCATAAAGATGTGACCAAACAAATTTGTTGTCCAAAATATATCAAAGACGCAAATCACAAAAGATTTGTTCAACAAAGTTCAATCAAATGAACTAAGAAGAAACCATTGAGCATAAAGAATGAAATAAAACAAACATGCTCAATGATTTATCTCATTCAAGAAAATAAATCATGTAAGAAGGAATGAGATAGCAAACTCCCAAAAAGAGCAAGGTTCGAACAAATAAACCAAACCCTCTACACTTTTCACAATGGCACAATGTACCTTAAAGAAAATGTTTGTCTTCCAAAACAAATACTTGATATGAATCAAGAGAATTTATCAAAAGATTTGTCAAAGGGACAAGGAAGACACATGTGAGCAACAAAGATTTCTTGGAAATAAAATACGTAAATAGGAAGCAATCCAAGGTGAAGATGATCCATGAATTCAACCACATACAAGGTTATCAATTGTCAAAGACAATGAGTATATTGGAAATAATTTCCGGTGGTGAATTGACAATGATAGTAAGGATCAACTTCACAATAAAAGGCATAGGATAAGTATATAGAATTAAGCACTATGCACGGATGAAGATTCTTGATAGCTTCAACTAGTCAAACAATCACGCACGGCAATGATTAGAATAACATGAAGCAAACGGTGTCCCAAATAAGATATAGAGATATGTATTTGAGGAAAACCGTACCAAGAATTTCTTACTCAAACAAGAATCCATAAGATGAGCCAATAAAAGTTTTTCAATAGAAATGGAGCTTGTTTGAGCAAACATGCCACCTAGAAACAAGATAATTAAGAGCATCAACTCTAAGTGGCATAACCTCATATGTTCACATTTTCTAGGCTTGTGATATGTACAAAACATATTACTCCCCCATAATGTGATAAAACATTTCTTCTAAACAAGAGGCAACTAAAATTCAACTAGAGATGATTAATGGACATTTAGAATTTGAATTTCTCATGAGTATGACACACCACATAGTGACTAGATAATCTTGCAATATCAATACTAAGTGGTGGTACCCCCATACACACATTTTAAAGAAAGAGAGATGCACAATGCATATCACTCCCCCAAAATGGGATGTTCCATTAATCACTCAAAGAGAGCCAAATAAGATGTCATCAAGATGCATTAGGCTCACAACAATACACAAGTATATGATGAGTCAAACAAACATACTTGAATACACAAGATAGGCAAGTAAGACTCAACACATACAAACACATATTTGATACAAAACCAAACATGCAAAGGGGCAAGTAACTTACAATGAATATGAAGAGTTGAAGTATAAGTTACCGCAAGGAGGAACATTGGATATAAGATATAGATAATGATCCATACAACTTGGCTTGGTCAAAATAATATATGAAGATCCCTTAATTCTTCATGAATTAGCCAAGTCTCCAATGACCTCCATATGTACCTATTGATCACGTTTGAGCTTGTTGGTCCCCAACCAAGTTGGGTCCTAAGAGGTTATTCACAATAGGCTTGGCAACCCAAATGGTCCTTTTCTTGAGACCACTTTGAGTTCCAACAAACTTGGCAAACACATTGCCATCCTTATCCTTCCCTAGAGAATAATCATCATCAACAATTATAGGGTTAGATAAGGTACCACCTAAACATGAAGAAGCAAAGTGCCCCTTCTCACGGCATAAGTAGCAAGTGTTCCCCTTTCTCTTCTTTATTGATTTCTTCTCTTGGGGAACAATGTCTTGATTCTTCTTGGGAAGTGGCCTATCTTCAACTTGAGGTCGAGCATGAGCTTGACCTTGACCTTGTGGCCGTTTCCCTTGTTGTTTCTCACTCAAGTGCTTCTTTTTCTTCAATGGGCATGATCTAACATGATGCCCTTCAACCTTGCACTTGAAGCAAACCAACTTGGCCGGATCCTTGACTTTGTCTTGGCCCTTCTTCTTGTTGCTCTTGCTCTTGGACTTGTTCTTGTTATTGGAGTTGAATCCAAGTCCACTCTTGTCATTGGGGGATTGTTGCACACTTAGCATCTTGTCAAGTGCGGATTTCCCTTCATGACGCTTTTCCAAGTCTTTCTTCAAAGAAAGGACTTGGGCCTCGAGCTCTTTTATTTCCTCTACATGGTTAGTAGAAATACAAGTACTAGAGGAAGTAGAAGCTTCATTGTTAGAGCAACAAGGCAAGGCTATCCAACACAAGGTGTATCACTAGTTTGACTAGATGGATTACAAGGACTAGCACATGGCAATATAGCATTTGTAGTAGAGATTGGGCTAATGTCCACATGAGGCTCACAAGATGTTACCTTAGTGATACTAGCCTCATGAGCTAACTTTAGCCCATCATAGGAAATTAGAAGGTCATCATGAGAGCCCGAGAGCTTTTTATGACTTTCTTCCAATTCCCTATAATTGCTAGTTAGCAACTCAAGTTGAGCCCTTAACTCAACATTCTCCTTTAAGATAGATGCTTCACAAGAGTTAGTAGCACAAGCATCAACAACATTTTTATCATTTTTATGCATATAGGATTCAATTTTTTGTGTAAGCATAAAATTAGTATGCTTCTCATCTTTTAGCTCATGCTTGAGGAGAGTGAATCTCATTTCCCCATTTTCAACATGGGACTCCAACTCCACTATGGTTTCCCTATATTTACTCAAGGTATCCATAGAGTGTTCGAGATTAGCACGAGCTTCTTTATTACCATGAAGAGAAGCATATACCATTGCCATATTATGCACCAAGATATTATATTCTTCATCATTGTCATCATCATCACTTTCATCATTAGAGGAAGTGTTAGGAGTCAAAGTAGGAGATACCTTTGATCCATTTGCCATAAGGCACATGTGCATACCGGAGGATGAAGATGAAGAAATTCTTGAATCCTCATTTGAAAACATGTCTTGATCCATAGAGTGTTCGGTTTCCTCTACATTGTTAGTCAACAAGCAACTAGAGGAAATATAAGCATTTTGATTATGGGAGCAAGACAAGGCAAGCATATCATCATGAGATCTATGTAAGCAATTTACACATGATATGCAAGGACTATCAACACAAGCATGTAGGCTATTTTCAATGCTCGATGTGTTTAAGTCCAAAGAGGAAACATTGCAATGAGATAGAGATGAAGAGTCATCAATATTGAGCACAATATCAACATTGCAATTTCCCTCACCACTCACCATATCATTACCTTGTGTCTTGCAACACGTTGGTGAAGTGGAAGTAGATGATATATCATCACGGCCGGAGGTGGAAGCAACTTGGAGCTCTTCATGATGTGAAGGGGAAGAGAGCTCCTCGGAGACACCATCGACCAAATGAGAAATGGATCCACCAAACATTTCTTTAAGCTTGATCCACATCTCATGAGACGACTTTCGCTTTATATATATCAAGAACCTACGAAAATCGGGTCTCAAGGAGAATAAAAGCTCATTAGATACTAGAGCTTCAAGATGTAAGTTTTTCTCATCCTCTAAAGATAGATTTTGAGGATCCATCGGAGGAGAAAAACCTACATCTAGAAATTGCTCAATGTTTGGACACAAGGTCCGAAGTTTGCAAAGCAAGCAATTTAGCCACAAAAGATAATTTGTGCCAACAAAGATAATTGTGTCATTGTGCACTAAATTACTAGCCAATATCTTTACTCTCAAGGCGGTGAAGCCTTAAACAAGGAGAGACCTTGCTCTGATACCAATTGAAAGATCGAGATGTCGCCTAGAGGGGGGGTGAATAGGCAATTACAAACTCTTGCGGATTTGTCTTGTAAGAATGCGGAATTAAACTAATGTTTAGTTTACAAGCACAAACCCTAAATATGCTAAGCTCAACTAAGTGTAACAATGGCAACTAGAGCTAAGCAAGATAGGCACAAGATATATGTAGCACAAGTGATAGCAAGATATATGTACTTCAAGCATGATGGCTATCACAAGGAAAGAGAGCTCGGGTATAGAAATAACCGAGGCACGCGGAGACGAGGATGTATTCCCGTGTTCCCTTGCTTTGCAACAAGGTACGTCACGTTTGGAGGAGTGGAGGTCCCACGAAGGATTCCCCGCGCCACGAAGGCTCACCCTATTCTCCGAACCACACCCACGAAGGATAATGGCCCTTTCCTTATGGTTAGCTTTTCCTCCGCTCCGGAGATGGCAAGCTCCACAACCACTTCACAAGCTCCACGAAGGAGAAGCCCGGGCCTCTTCACAATCTTCTTGAAGAGATCACCGGAGCACCAACCGCCAAGCCAACTAGGAGGTTTCCCTCCAAGAGTAACAAGCTCACGGTCTCTCACTTGAACTAATCGTGGTGGAGAGCTCAACACTATGCAATGATGCAAAGCAAGAACACTAGAGGTGTTCAAGTCCTTCACTCCCAAATCCCACCCAAACAACAAATGCTAGGATGATATTGGAGAGGAAGAACAATGGGGAAAGTCAACAAAAGACTCCAAGATCTAGATCCCAAGAGTTCCCCTCAATTAGAGAAGAAATGGATTGGTGGAAGTGTAGATCTAGATCTCCTCTCTTAGATCCCTCAAGAATTAGCAAGAACTATGGGAGGAATCAAAGGGGAGAGCAAGTTCTTCCAAGAGCAACAATGGAGGTGAAGAAAGGGGAAGAACTCTTTGCTCAAGGTGGAAGAAAGGGCTATTTATAGCTAGGGAGCAAGTATACCCGTTGGGGGAGAATACAGAGAAAAAGACAAGAAAAACGGGTAGCAAATCGGGCAGCAAATCGGGCAGGAATAACGGCCCAGCCGGCCACCAGGCCGGCCGACCGGAGCAGCAGCCGGACAGGCCAACGTGCAGCCCGGTCGGACCGGACCAACAGCCGGGCGAGGCAGCGCACGCTCGCAGCGCGATAGGGGGGCAAGCGCGGGGCGGCACCCAGGCCCGGTGGCGAGCGGGCCAGGGAGGCGAGCAGGCCGCGCCAGGGCGAGCGGCCCAGGGAGGTGTCCGGCCAGGCCGGGGGCAGCGCCGGGCAGGCCGGTCACGGACCGGGCCTGCGACCGGACTTGGGCCAAAAGGCCCCGGGAGGCGGCCCGGATGGCACCAGCGCCGGACCCGGTCGCGGACCGGGTGGGCCGGTGGCTGGGCCGGTCGGTCGGCCGGTTCCCTCCCCTTTTTCTCTTTTTCTTTTTATTCTTTTCTCATCATTCCTTTTTCTTTAATAACTATTGCTCCCGAACTCCGATTGACATGAAACCAATTTTGTTGGAAAGATAACGACGAATAGAACCCCAACAAAAACGCAATAGAAGATGCATGCGGATTCCGTTTTCGATGAACTTGGGCTTGTTGTAAAGCTAGCAACAAGCTCAAGAACCTCACACAGATAAACACCAAGAAGCAATAAGGATATGCAAAGTATGCAAAGGATTGAGCTCCCTAGGACGATGTGATCAAGTTACCCAACCGAAAGCCCCTCTTAATAGTGCGGCTATCTATCCTATAATACGGTCTCCCATCAACCACCTTGAGACCGGTAAAAGGAAAACCTATCAAGGTCATACCTTTGCCTTGCGCATCCCGCTAGATCTTGATGGTAACTCTTCAAGATCTACACAAGCCGGAATGCCTCACTTGATCAATGTTGCTTTGTGAAGACTCACAAATGCTCCCCCATACACTATGATGGGAAAGCTCCATTGATGCACATCTTCACATGTCCATTATCACCAAATGGACGGCAAGTTTCAAGCATGTGATCCACTCAAGATGCTCAACTTGAACTTGCCCAAATCCACCTTGTATCTTCTCATACTCACTTAAGATAGAGCATGGCTAATGTTGAGTTCCACATAAGAACTCCATCTTCATTTCTTCTTCTTGATCATATCACATATATATCTTCATACCGATGATCTTGATGCCAATACACAAGGTATACCTTTATCTTCATGGCATCCTACTTGAATCCAACACATGGAGTACAAGTAGTACCTATGGAATATTCCTTCATATAAACTCAATGAAAACATTAGTCCATAGGGGTTGTCATTAATTACCAAAACCACACATAGGGGCAATATACCCTTACATCATCCCCTTTGCTCCAACTTTTGCCCAGCCGTCGACGGATTGTGGCTCGCCGGAGGAACTGCGCCGTCGCCCATCGCATGGAGTCCGATGTCGCCGCCTCCTTTTTTTTAACTGGACGAGCCGCGCCGCCGCGCGCCACCGCGCGCGCCGCGAGCTCTACCCGCGCCGCCGCACGGCACGGCCCGCCCGCCGCGCCGCGGAGCGGCGCCGCGCGCCCGCCGCGGGCACCGCGGGGCCGCCGGCGAGCTCTGCGCGGGGGCGCTGCGCCGCGTCGCCGCCCCGGCGCCGTCGCCGGCGAGCTCCGCCCGCGCCGCGCAGGCCAGCCGCCCGCGCCTTGCGAGCTGTGCCGCGTCGACGCCCGTGCCGCGGTCCGGCCCCCGCCGCCGCGGAGCCCGCCCCGGCCGCCGCCCACTCCCCCGTGGCCGCCGCGCGTCTCAACTGGCGCGGATCCCGGCCCCGCAGCCCCCGCTGCCGCCCACCTCGCCGCGCTGCTGGCCTGGCGCGGAGCCCCACCGCGCTGCCCGGCCGCCGCCCACTCTCCCGTGGCCGCCCCGCACCTCGCCTGCGGCGGAGCCCGGCCATGCTCCCCGCCACCGCCCGACCGCATCGTGCCCGCCGCTCTCGCTCCCGCCGCTTCCAGTACATGCGAGCTCATCGGCGCTGGAGGCGAGGGCATGCTCAGCGCCTGCGTCGGCCGTGCGTCAGGCCCTCGTCCTCTACAACACTAGCTTGCCCCACGGCGAGCTCATCGGCGGCGCTGTGCCCGCCTGCTGCACCAAGGACGACGGGGCGGGCAGAGCTAGCTGGGGAAGGGTGGAGAACGCCGGGGCTGGAGCTCTCGTCGACGCGACTAGTACTAGTACTATTTGGGTCTTCTGTGCGCGTTGGGGAGTACTACTCGAAACCGGAGTCCGCGAGCATCCGCGTGTCCGGCAGATGACCCAAACGGATAAAATAGACGTCCGTTTGGGTCTTTGCGTTGGAGATTCCCTAAGAGCATCTCCGCCGCGTCCCCAAACCGTCCCCCAAACCGTGCCGGATCGAGCGTTTGGGGGACGTGTTTTGTTCGTGCTGCGTTTGGGGGACGTCCCTCCCCAGCCGCGTCCCCCAAACGCCACCCCCAAACAAAAATTCAAATAGATGCATTCAAAAGAGATCGTTCCCGCCGATTCGTCGCGATCAGAGTAGCGGCGATCAAAGTACTGGGCGCGCGATCATATTACAGACCGGTGGTGCATGCAAATTAGAAGAAGGGGTTGGGCGACGGTGTCGTATCCTGAGTCGACGCAGGCCCGTCGAGCACGATGACCTCGTCGCGATCTGCCCGTTGCTGTGCATGGTGCATCTGCTCCATCGCTGACGCAGAGGTCGACGCAGGTGTAGCAGTAGAAGACACGTCAGGCGGCTCTTGCTGCGCTGCCGCTGCCGATGCCGCTGCCAGGGCCGCCGCGTCCGCCGCCTCCATTTTGGCTTTGATGTTGTCGAGGATCTGGCCTTTGAAGAAGTTGTGCGCCGCTCGCGTCCGGGGAGACATTCCCTCTGTCGACGTTCTCAGCAGGGAGTGGCGGAGGGGCCGTCGTTGTAGAAGGCGGCCTGCGACGGAGAGATCACTCCCGGAACGTACACCGGCAGGGATGTACTCCATGGGCTCGCGTTGGTGGCGGCGATACACCCGGCCATTATGTGCTGGTGCTGGTGCGCCGCCTGAGCCTTCTTCTCCAGCTGCGCCGCCCTCCGTCCTTTCCGCTCCGTCGTCGATAGCTTCCGGCGCAGACAATCTTGCTGCCATTGATCGTTGGTCCATCCTTCAGGCTTCTTCTTTGCAGCCGGCGCCTTCCGAGGCTTCGCGAACGGCGCTTTCGCCCCTTTCGTCCCATTGCCTGGCGGCTTCTTGCCCGCTTTCTTCGCCATCTTTTTGGGGGCTGTCGGCGGCGCCATGTGGAGAGGGTAGCGGCGGCGGGTAGATGGCGGGAGGGAGAAAGAAATCGGCGGGATAGGAGAAATGAATCGGCGGCGGGATATGTTTTGGGAGGCCTGAAATGCGCGGCGGGATAGGCGCGATTTGGCGGGAGAGGCGGGATTTGGCGGGAGTGTGAGACGAATTTTCCATGTGCCGCTGACGGGTCGGCCCCGCGTCGGTTCGCCTCGCTTTCGTTGTGTCCGGCGTGCCCGGAGCGTCCCCTGTGGGACAGGGACGGGCTCGGGGCGCCGGACACCGTATCGGGGCGCGCCAGACAAAAATGGGCTTTGGGGGACGCGGCTGGAACGCATTTTTTGTCCGGCGCGCCCCAAATCCCTTTGGGGACGGTTTGGGGACGCGACGGAGATGCTCTAAGCGCATCGCAGCGATCCATCCCGCGCCCGTGCGTTCGGATGGGTCCAGCCGGACAAAAACCCGGCCCAACGCGGCGACGCACCGCAAATGCGGATGGTCCCTGCCAGACGAGACCGGATCTACGTCACCGTTGCGGTGGCGCAGATTATCTGGGACGCCGGTGTCCCAATTCCGTGGGGGGGGTGGGGGCGCACCCCCCACGGCTGGCACCTGAGCCCAGATCGGGTTCCGGTGCCGCCCATCCCGGGCTCCAGCCGCGCCCGCGTGGCAGAGATCCGGAGGCGCCGCGCGTAGCTGCCGGCGGACCTCCAGGAGGACCCTGCATACGGCGACGCAAGTCCCAACTGGGACTTGTGGTTCGAGGTGGAGCACCATGCGCGCTGGCACACGTGCTTCACGTCCGCGACGGCGCGGCCTCGCAGCCGCGCACACCCGGGCGGGCTGGCCGCCGCCCCGGTGGCCTGTACATCGACGAGCCCCAGCCCCAGCCCCAGGAGGAGGACGACCCGGAGCTGCAGGCGGCGCTAGCGGCGTCCCGCGAGTAGCGCGACCTCGACGAGCTGGCCAAATGGCCGCACCTCGCCGAGACGCTGCGCGCCTCCGCGCTGGAGGAGAAGGCCAGGAAGGCCCAGGAGGACGCCGAGGCGGAGGCGTGGGCCTTCCTCGAGATGGCGCGCCGACAGGAGGAGGCCATGTGCTAGGCGGCGCTCCGGGAGGAGGAGGAGTGCCGGGCCACGTGCCTGGCGGAGGAGGAGCGCCGGGCCGCGCTCCGGCTAGAGGCGGAGCTGCATGCCGCAGCGGAGGAGCAGCTCCGAAAGGAGTCCGCGCAGAGGGCACGGCTGCGCAGGCCGGCGAGCCCTCCGGACCCGCACTCCGCCTGGGAAAGGGCGCAGGTCGCCCTGGCCGGAGTCCCCGGCGCCCTCCGGCGTATCGAGCCGGAACAACGCGTCGCTGCCGGGGGGCGTCGTCCTCGTCGACGGCGACGACGATGAGTACTACTGGGAGTAGTACTGCCGGCGGCCACCGTGCTCGCAAACCTTGGCTAGGGTTTTTTTTTTTAAGTTTAAAGCCCATATAGGGCTTTCTTTTGTGTAAAAATTGCCCAAAATAGGGCTAAGTTTAATTAACCACTAGTTTAAATTTATTTTGTGTTGTTTTCTTTTTTCATTTTCATTTTGTTTTTTTATTACATATGCGTTGCGTCCGCGCGTTGGGCGCAGCGTGCGACCCAAACGGACACGCGGACGCGGGCCGCTGTCCGCGTGTCCGTTCGGCCACCCAAACGGCCCAAAATGGACGGCCCAACGCGTCCGTTTGGGTCGCCCGGTTAGAGATGCCATAAGAGCATCTTCACCGGCAGCTCGGATAGCGGTTTCGATAGTGTTTTGGGACCAGCGTGGTTTTTGGGCTCGCACCGGTGCGCCCCAAACGGCGTCCGCTAGTTTTCGAACCCAATATAATCGTCGGCATCCCGTGCGGGCCCTTGGCCAAGGGCGCGAATCGGGCGCGACGACGTCTCGCGAACGTCGAAAACAAGCGTGGCTCCGCCGGCAGCCGACACACCGATTTCCCGCTCCTACCCACGCCCGAGCCGACTCCCACCCCTCTAGATCGCCACCGTCGCCGCCACGCCCTGTTTGCAATAGACACCGCCTATCTAGGAACCGCCGTCCATCGACACCGCCGCCACCCTCGACCGGCGGCCGCTGTTTCGCCCGAACAGAACCCTCCCGCCACCGTGGCATAACCGCCCCGCCCGCAAGGTGTTCGTCCGATTGCCGCGATGGACAGCGACAACGAGATGATGGTGCAGCTGTTCACGGAGGAGCAGAACGCTGAGGCTGTCCGACGACAACAACAACAACTGATTCTGACGAGCATGTTGCGCGTTCGCCAGCCTTTCTTCGCGGCGGCTCAAATTCACGCAAGAGGAGGAACATCAACCGGCATTGTCAAGCCGACGCAATGCTACTTGACGCCGACTACTTCAACGACGACGCGACTCATTCGCCGAAGGAATTTCGGCGCCGGTTTAGGATGAAGAAGGAGCTGTTCTTGAAGATTGTTTACGGCGTCAGGGAGTACGACAAGTACTTCATGGCCAAGCAAGATTCCACAGGTTTGTGGGGCTTCACCTCAATTCAGAAGTGCACTGCTTCAGTGCGTTGTCTTGCATACGGAGCTCCTCCAGATACAGCCAATGACTACCTACGGATGACAGAGCCGACATGTACAAAAACTGTCTACAGGTTTTGCCGAGCCGTCATAGTGGTATCTGCTAAAGACTATTTGAGAGCACCAAGAGAAGATGATACAGCTTGGATCCTGCAAAAGAATGCTGCAAGAGGGTTTCCTGGGATGCTCGGAAGCATTAACTGTATGCATTTGGGCTGGAAGAATTGTCCTTTTGCTTGGCAGGAGATCTACAAGGGGCATACTGTTGAGTGCAGTGTCATTTTAGAGGCGGTGGAAGACCAGAACCTTTGGATTTGGCATGCATTTTTTGGCATGGCAGGAACAAACAATGATATCAATGTGCTGCAGTGCTCTCCGGTGTTTGCCAGACTAGCTGAGGGACAAGCTCCTGCCGTGAACTTTGAGGTAAATGGCCACGCATACAACAAGAGGTACTATCTAGCTGATGGTATCTACCCGACGTATGCTACATTTGTGAAGACAATTCCCTCTCCATCAAACGAGATGGAAGCCTATTTTGCAACATGCCAGGAAGCAGCACGCAAGGATGTTGAGCGTGCTTTTGGGGTGCTTCAGCAGCGTTTCGCCATTGTCAGGTACCCTGATCTCACTTGGTCTGAGTCTCAAATGTGGGAGGTGATGAACGCTGTGTGATCATGCACAACATGATCATTGAGTGCGAGCTCGATGAACCTAGCTATGCAGGTTGATCAACCATTTGATTATCAAGGGCCACTTGCTGAGGTAGAGCATGTACCCCAAGAATTTGCCGCTTTTTTTCATATGCACAATAAAATTCGAGATGCAGGTGTCCATGTACAACTGAAGGCGGATCTAGGTGCGCATTTATGGGCGAGGAGAGGAGCCGCCAACAATGCATGATTTTATTTCTATTTGTTTGGTTGTATGAATAATTTAAGTACTATTTGTTTGTTTGATTGTATGAATAATTTAAGTACTATTTGTTTGATTGATTGTATGAATAATTTAAGTACTATTTGTTTGATTGCATGAATAATTTAATTCTATTTGGGTGATTGTATGAATAAAATGTGATCGATATGTTGTTTCAAATTATTGTAAATAGAAAAAAAAGTTTTGGGGGCCGCCGTATGGGAGGTGCCGGTGTGTGAACAACCTCCCCAAATAGAGGATGCACTGTCGGCAGCCCCCATACAGCAGTGTCGGCGACCCTGCCAACGACTATTTGGGGGGCGCCGGTGGAGATGCTCTAAGTGATTCGTTTTTGTTGGGTCGGCCAGAGGACTATATGCGTAGCGCGGTTCGGCTGGTCCGGACACAGCGGCGCGACCCATTCGTTCTGCACTGCCTTTGCCTAGGCTGACGAGATGGCCACTGCCTTCCAAATAACAAAGCAATTCAAACAATGCAATTCAAATTATAGAAAAGTAAATATTTTCAAACAAGAATAGTTCACAATTACACCACAAAGTTTTAAAAATAAGACAACCAAATTGAATATCTAAACAAACTATTCAGGTTTGGTCCTGGAATAAATTATGCATATGCAAGAAGTAGTCCTAAGAAGCTGCCCCTGCCTATGACTCAACCAACTCACCCTGGAATTCCCAGTCACCGTCATAGATTTTGTCATCCCGCACATCTTCAACGATCATGTTGTGCATGACGACACATGTTGTCATGACCTCCCACATCCTCTCGGCGCTCCATGTTCTGGCAGGGTGCCGGACAATTCCCCAATGTGATTGTAGCACGCCAAATGCCCGCTCTACATCCTTGCAGGAAGACTCTTGCTCCTCTGCAAACCTCTTGCATTTTTCATCATCTTCGGGATTGCGGATTATCTTCACCAAGGTTGCCCACGAAGGGTAAATGACATCAGCTAGATAATAACCCTTATCATAAGAATGACCGTTGATCTCATAGGAAATTTGAGGAGCATTGCTTTCTGTAAGCATAGCAAACACCAGGGAGCGTTGTAGGACGTTGATATCATTGTTGGATCTTTCCATGCCAAAGAAGGAGTGCCAAATCCAGAGATCTTGCGACGTAACTGCCTCCAATATTATCATGTACACCTTTTTATGCCCTTTCGACATTCCTTGCCAACCAAGTGGATAGTTCTTCAACTTTCAATACATGCAATCTATGCTTCCCAACATACCAGGAAATCACCTCTTTTTGTTGATAGACAAGAGGCGGGCAATATCTTCGGTGGCCGGCTCTCTTAGATAAAGTTTGCCAAACACCGCAATAACAATGCTGCAAAACCTGTACATGGCAAGGAGAGGACCTAGGGGGGCACCGTTCTTTCTATCCTTGATATATGGGGCACTTGGGTCAGTTGTAGAGGTAGGCGGGCGCAAGATGTGCACTAGTTTTTGGGGGGCGTGGGTGGTGGAGGTCTTCCGACGCCATCTGTGGCGCTCCGGTTCAGTGGTGACATTTTGTATGGGATTTGCCCTTTCCTATGAGTTTAATATAAAAATGCGTAGATCTCCTACGGGTACTCAAAAAACCTGTACATGGCCTCAATGCATATGAACTCGCTCATGCGCATGCACTCGTCAAATAGATCACCAGGTACTCCATATGCAAGCTAGCGAATGGCAGCCGGACATTTTTGTTATGGAGGAGAAGCCAACCTTGTCGGTGCAATCGAGCTTGGCAGTGAAGTAGTCATCATATGTCCTCACGCCATGAAGAATATCCAGAAACAACTTCCTGGACATCCGATACCAGCGACGGAATGTCTCCGCGTTGTAAATCAGATTGGTATGATGGAAATAATCTCGCATAAGGCCGGCGTGTCCACCGACTCGATCTTAGTTTTTGTTGGCCTTGCGCTTCACTGAAGACCCACCTCTGCTCTTCGGCAACAGAAAATGGTTATGCGCCATGCATGCAGCGGCGAGCAAGAGCTCGATCTCACCGTTGGACTCCTCATCTGACGATGATTCGATGGCACTCTTGTAGAAAAATTCGGTTGGCTTGCTATTCATCTACACGACACAATGATATTTGATCACTTCAACGTTATGCCCACACCGGTGTAACGGAGGAGAAGAAACTTTAGATGCGACGCATACCTTGAACTAGCCGTGGCAACCGGACGTGAAGGTTGCGGGTGCACCGACGAGTAAGCAAACCAAGATTTGCGCCCGCATATGAGTTGATGCTCCGCCCGGTGGGAATGAGGAGAGCACGCAGACAACTCCGGCTACGGGCGCTGCGATGGGGAGCAGTCGACGACGCTGAGGGAGGCAGCTTCCGGCTAGACAAGATGCGTCGACGTCATAGTATGCCCAGCAATCGCCAGCTACGACGGGCAACCGACAGCCACCACGCCCGCTAGGAACTGCTGGCGCCAATTGTAACCGAGGGCGTAGATGACGGTGCTGCCTAGGGGTGGCGCCTGAGAAGGCGGACAAGGGTTTGGTCAGAGGACAACTTAGATTCGTCTCACTGCCAGGAGGGACCGGGTAGGCAAAGGGAGGACAAAGGATGACGTGCTCGCTGTCCGGCCCGACGCATTGGTAGCCCGAATTTGGGGTGCTTATGCGTCGGTCCACGGAGTCGATCCGTTTGTGTCGCCCCGTTGGAGCGTGCGCGGGCTGTCTGTCTGTCCGCGCGGACCAAAATGAACACGCAGAACCGAATGGGTCGGCCCACCGGAGATGCCCTATGGGCATCCCAACGGGGCCATCCAAAACAATAACTTAAATGGTTCAATCTTTCTGTTTGAGTCGTGCCCCCGACATAAATTGAATTGTGGTCAGGCCTGCTAGGCCAGTTTGTTCAGCGGCGTGACCCATTATGTCCCGTTGATGGCTAGAAGAAAAGTACGTTAGGTTGCTACCATGCGGCCCCCAGCCCATGTGGGAAGACATGGAGGATGCGCGCGTTGTCTGTCCCGACACATCCGTTACCCAAATTCGGTGAACGGATGGGTCGGTCCGCGCGAGTTCATCCGTTTGCGTCGCGCCGCTGGAGCGTGCGCTTCATGTCCGCCTGTCCGCTCGCGGATTATTTCAAACAACACATGACATGATGGGTTGCGTCTCTAGAGATGCCCTAATGTCGTGCTCGCTTAATAATTAACCGTCGCATTCCCTCTCACGCGACAATGGCAATGGGATTAGGGCATCTCGACTCAATCGGTCCTTATAGGTCTGAAAGGATCCGCGCAAACAGGTCGGCGTGACCCAAACGGATCGATCCATCCGTCCACCAAATTTGGGTCACGGATACATCAGGCGGGATAGCGCGTGCATCCTCCCACGTCCTTCCCTTAACCAACCCGGTTCCTCCCGCCGGCGGTCCATTCCCTCAAAAAACCCTCTACCAAAATTTGTACGGCGTGAACGGAAGCGAAAACGTGGATCCCGCTGTTGCCTCTGCAGCCGGCGCCGCCGCCAAGTAGCTAGCCAAGCTAAATAAGCTCATTGAGGATCTGACGCCGTATGGGGTCTGCCACCTCGAGATATGTTTCCGTCTTCCAGTGAAAGTGTAGCGACTCCGTTCCTTCCATGCATTCCTGAGAACGTATAGGAAGCGGCGGTTGATGCATCTTTGGTCCTTCTTAGTCTTGACGACGATCGTAGCATCCCACCACTCAAAATGGGGTGGAAGTTGAGGCGAAGGTTGGAGATGTCATCATTGTCCCATGACTTCACCAAGTTCCAATTGGCCGTACAAAAAGAACAATCTTTTCAAAGGTGCTCATTCGTTTTAGGCGCATGTAGACCCAAAGGACATACATGATCGTGGGGTCATCCCCTGATGACAAGCATGTCCGCGGCCAGAAGCTCCCCATGGAGGGCCAGGAAGCCGAACAGCTTGCACTTCGGCTCCGCATGAGCATACCAGATCTTCTTAGTGTCAAACATGGAATGGCCGCCGAAGAACTGAGCGTTGTAAGAAGAGATGGAACGGTAAGTTCCATCCGTGCACATCCTCTAGGAGATGGAATCAGGGCACACAGGTTCAAGGGCACTCACCTGTGACTTCCATGTATTGCGCCAGCTGGACATGTGAGCTAATATATCCAAGTGACAGTGCGGATTTAGTTGTTGTCGTGCATTTCTTTGCAACAGTGTGGTTCTTCCTGGTTGCAATTTTGAAGAGATCCGACGCCCACTCGGAGAGGGGGTCGCGGTTACACCAGCTGTCGTGCCAGAAAGAGGTAGTTTTCCCGTCACCAATGACGATATTGGTAGAAGCCCTGAAAAGGGCCATGTCTACATCATCGTAGGGAAGCTTCGAGCTATGTTCGGGGTCGGTCCATTGAAGCCAAGGCCACCCCATCCAGATCTCTCAATATCTGGCATCTCGAGCCCTCCAAGATTATGGGCCCTACACACAAGATAATTATATGTAAGTTTAAGCACTGTTACCCATACAACATTTTTTTCCCAACACCACACTTATATGGTTTATGACCACTTAAGACTCATGAAGGATCTAATCATAGTTGCTACTGAACAACCAAGGCCCATTTTCATAGCTTGATTCCAATCACCAAGACATCCAAATTGGATCGCAAAAAGATTATCCTCAAGTTTCCTCCAGATCACTTCCTTCCAAGGAGCTCTTCAACCGCCTCTCAACATCCCTCTGTGGCTGCACTAGACTCCCCACGTTCCACCATGATCACAACCCAAGCCGGGGAAGGAATCCACAGAGATCCAAGTGTAGCAGGATGGGTAAAACTCACGGTAACTTTCGGCACAAAAGGACAGAGAAACGCTAGGTTTTTCGCTAGGGGAAGTCTTTCACCTCTTAATGGAAAAAAACGTTAAAACAACTAGCTGCACTAATACATGTGATTAGTCGTGTCTATCGTCACTGGATCCTGCCTAATCCCTGGAATTCTATGGTAATTTTTATGGAATTACAGCCGGAGAGCTACTGTTTTCATTGCATTAGAAGGTGAAAACATACATAGAAATTCTATGGTAAGGGCATCTCCAGCGGCGCGACGCAAATGGTCGTTTTCGTCCGCCGTGACCGAAAATGCGTCTGCCACCCTCTTCAGCGGGGCGACGCAAAGTGACCGGGCCGTCCGCGGAGACGCATAGCTGGCCCAAATATGCGCCTCGGATGCGTCTCCGTGGACACTGCGCGGACGCCGAAAGTGTCCGCTCGTGTCCGGCGGACGTTTTCCGCCGGCAGCGACCCTCGTCGATGCGTCTTCTCAAACGCGCTGCCGATCGGGCGCCGTGCGTCGCTTGGTCACGCCACGTTAATGGTGATGCCTCGCCGCCGAGCGCCGCAGCCCACCTCCACCAACCACGTTAATGGCGTCGCCACGCGTCCCGCGGCCACCGCATGCCTCCGGCCTATATAAAGGGGCCGCGCCTTCTTCTTCCTCATCCACTCCTCCATAGAAACCCTAGCCGCCACAAAGCTCCAGCGTTCCGCCGCCTAGGTGTTCCTGCGACGCAGCCAGGCCCTCGAGGAAGACCATGGCGGGTCCCGGTGGCCGGCGAGGCGGCCGAGGCCGCGGGACGGCCCGGGACGGGGAGGGGCCGCCGTGGTGGAGCAGCTACGGCCCCACGCTCGCCGTCGCTGCGCCTCTTCGTCTTCCTCCGACGTGGACGCCGCTTCGAGTTCCTCCTCCGCATCGACGACGACCCGCTCGGCATCAAGCGTCTCCCGACAAGTTCGCCGAGTTCGTCGACGGCGTCGAGCCGCGCATTTGCGCCACGGAGGCCAGCCGCAACCGCCGCCGGACCATGGAGGTCTGTTCGACGGCAGGGCAAGATGTACTTGCACACCGGGTGGGGCAAGTTCGCCGTGACTGGCGCTCGAGCGGCTGCCGCTCACCTTCCTCTACGAGGAGACGGTGAGATGGTCATCAAGGTCTTCGACGACACGGCCGCCGCAGCACTACACACACCGGCGAATCCGCGGACTCGATAGTTAGAACGTGGAGTGTTCTTTCTTTGCAAATAACTGCCACGGACGGCCAGTGGAAGGTTTCTGTCCTCGCCTCATCGGTAGAACCAACAAGGGCACCGTCAATTCTCCCGCGGATTTTCCAGTTTGGTGAGGTGTGTCTCGAATGTTCTTTCTTGGCGAACATACGGAAATCAACACAATGGTTTCTATTTTTAAAATATTTATATTTGTGTCCACCATGGTACAAACTATGTATTAGTTTGTGTAAATCATGTTCCAAACTATGTATTAGTTTTTGTAAAATAATCTTTCAATTTGTAATATTTGGAAGTATGTTGAAATGAAAAAGAGAAAAAAATATGCGTCGGGCCGCTGGAGCCAACCCCAGACGCAAACGGACACGCGGACGAAAACGGTCATTTCAGCGTCCGCTGCGCGACGCAAACGGACACACGCAGACACTAAAATGCGTCGCGCCGCTGGAGATGCCCTAAATTAACAAAGCCTGTGTGGAATGAATCGGCGTGTTCGTTCCAACGGCTCGACAGCGGAAGAAAGGATCACAGCTCGCATCCCGTGGTGGTGGGAGTACCATCCATCAATCTATCTATCGCTTGTGTCGGACCAGAAACAGGTTGGGCGAGCAGCCAGCCAGCCTATAGCAACTCGCAGCTACCACTGTCTATCTGCAATCCAGCCGTTCCTGATCCCTGCGAGCACTCACATGCGGGCCCCATCGTGAGAGTAGATTGCGCGCGCGCGGTTGTGGGACCCACAACCTTTCCGAGCAGGGATTGGCCAGCTGCTCCACCGGTCCCACCCCACCCAAGCCCCCGAAGAGAGCAGAACTGAAGCTAAAGGGCCCTGCGGCAGAGCTCGGCTTCAGCAGACGCGAAACCCCGGCCCTCTCTCACCCTGCTCTGCTCTGCTCTTTCCGGCGCCAATCTCACGCGAGAAGCTCAGCACACAACTGCTACACAGGAGGAGGAAGAGGGAGATGGAGGTGGAGATGCAGCTGGACGACGACCTCTTCTTCGCGGAGCTCAGCAAGCGGATAACGGTCCTCATCACCGACGACGACGACGCCGATTTCGTCGTCGCTGCCGCCGCGGCCGTGCAGTTCCCCGACGCCATGCATCTTCCGCCGGTGAGCCCTCCCTTTTCCTTTTAATTTGCTGCTGGTTTGCTCTTGTCATTTCTCCCTCCCGCGCGCCGCCACATGCATGGATTTTGTGAGCTAGCTGCTAGCTCCACCGATCAGGCTAATTAGCTCTGCTTTCGTTAGGTTCTTGCTGGAGCTAGCTAGCTGAGCTCCTTCTCGACCGGTAGTTAGTTGGTGCTAGCAGTACCGATTGCGATTGGTAGTTGCGGCTAGCACGACCATATGGCTGCACTTGCGCAGGACAAAATCATATAAAAAAAAATCAAATCACAGTATCACACCAAAGTCAACTTCCTTCTCCCCTGATTAAAACTGGCAGCACAGCTCAACAACACAAGCCTATCTTGCATATGAGCTCCATCTCTGCATGTTCCTTCGTCGTATCAATGTCAAGAGTTCATATTAATTAGCAGTAGAGTATTATCGACAGTCCTATCTAATTAAGTACTCTCTCAGTAGTAATATGGATCTGAGGGAGTAGATGAACTAATGTGCGCAGGCGCTATGTTGAGACTACTCATAGTGGGAGTAACTTCACTAGTAACTAAGTGTCAAACTCACCAAATTTGCTTATGTGGCAGTGAGTTAATGAGGAGGGAGAAGGATGGAGTAACATAGCTAGTTACTGTATAACATCACACTTCCCAAGATACAATGAGTATATAAGCTAATTAATAAAGACATCTATGATGCTAGAGTAGTAATATGTGCATGTTACTACTCTATGTTACTTCCCACTATGACTAATCTGAGATGCGAGCTTAATTACCTTGTTAATTAATCAATCAATTAAGGGGTGATGTGATCCATCGGTGGCGCTACCTGTCGCTTGCCCAGTTGCATGGGCGTACGCGCAGAATTTTTTTCTGAGGATAAGCATCGCGGCAGCCAGGAGTAGTTTACATGGGCGCCGATGTAGTACCACCGTGAAGCCGGTGCATCAAGAGGAAACAGAGCACTTTTTGCGTGAAATTGACCATTCGAGCAAGTGCAAGTAGCATCGCCATTGCCAAATTCTGCAAACCGTGTGGGACCTCGGACGGTGGTGGAGAGAACACTGTTTGGATAGTTGCACCAAAATTCTGAAAGAGTTGAATTGTTTCCTGCAAACTAAATGCGAGCTTATTAGCATTAGCCAGCAGTGCCTTTCACAGTGAGAGCAGAAATACGGCTAGGAAAGGGTCCTTGATGCATATGGAGTCCACTAGTGCACTCTGTTCACGGCCGGAGCCACTAACAAGGATGTCCCTCTCATTCGCCAGCCATTCCTGAAGTATACTACTAGAAGCTTGCAATGTACGCCCTCCCACGCCACCACTACGTGGCTGTAGCGTTGTCCGCGTCGCGGATGTCGTCCTCTCTTCCAGTTAGTTACTGCACTTGGAGCCAATAATTAACTAGCCGTCGGCCATATGTATACGGTGCTAATCCCTCACCCTGCATGATTGCTAAAGAACCATTTGCTTTTTGAGTACATTCGGATCGGACAATTATCATGTTGCAATAGTACGACCGACCGAGCGATCCATGTTGCTTGGACTTTTGCTTGGCCCCCGATCCATGATAAATTGCTTGCTTGCACACAAACATCTCATCATGCGACCTGTACTGCATGTTTGCCTCTCTCTATTTTCTAAAGCATGATGTTGAGATTGTAGTTTCATTAATCTTTTGTTGTCACTGTTAAGCGACAAGATCAATCGGAACATTTGCATGCTCGCAAGTTGCCATGAGCGAGCACCGAGCTAGCTACCTGCTCATACACAGCTACCATTTCAAATTATCCATCAAGCAAATCATTAAGCTAAAGCATGCACGCACGACCACACCGCGCGCATCTCACATCATGTGCAGCAGACACTAACTACAGCTAGCGATCTTTGTTGGCAGGGTTTCTCTATGTCGCCCCATGTGCCATCGATGTTGGCGCCACCGACCTACACGTTGTTCCACCACGCCGCCAGCTACGGCGCCGCCACCATCGCGAACAGCGCCGGCGCTGCTGGCAGAACGTGGCAGCAACCGCAGTGCGGCAGCAAGGGCACCGGCGTGTTCATCCCGCGGTCCACGCCCGGCGGCGCGCACTCCAAGCGCAAGGGCAGGAACTGGAGCGGCTCCAAGGCGCGGGCGAAGGCCGGAGGCGTCGTCGCGGCGGGCACGCCCGTCAAGAGACGCGCCTGACTCAGAGAATCTGTTCTTAGAACAGCTGGTCGGTCGCCGCTGATAGCTTGCGCAGCGTGCGCGGGACCTACTTGTCGCTCGTCGGCATCCGCAAAGTACGTGGCCCGGTGCAAGTTGCACCACCACACGTAGCCGGCGCAAGTGCAGAGCGAAACGTGCACACAGAAACAGAACGGGCATAGCAGCGGCGACTGGCCTCCGGCGGCTGCCCCTACACACACCCAGCCCAGTGGGAGGATCAGTATTCAGGAGCAGGCCGGTGGACGTGGAGCGCGCGCGGCCTCCGGGTGGTTCATCCAATCCACCACCAGTGGCGCACCAAAATGTTGGCGTGTCTTTTAAGAAAGATTTTGTCTCAAGACATAAAAAAAGAATTGATGATTATAATACAGTATATGAGAAGGTAACTTAATAAATACATACGGAGTATATTTTTTCATTAAAGATGTGGTAGGAAAATATTATTTCATTGATCATACCACTATTCACCCGAATAATTATCGACGAAAGAAGAATGTACATTAGTGAAAAGGAACAATTCAGATAACACGAGATAGATCTACTAACATTTCTCAATTGAAGTCCACTCGAGGAGGTGCATCATCGAGCATGCATTTGTCGATATCCCGATAGTAATCTCCTTTTCGGCAACGGCGGAGCTCCCGTGTAAGGATTGGGTGCACCTGACACCAATGAAATCGATGTAATACCGAAGGAACTCATGTAAAATTCGTGTCTGAACCCAGTCCAAAAAACTGTTTGGTCCCATCTCAGGTCTCAGGTCCAACTGCACGAGCCACATTCTCATGGGCTTGGTAAATACCAATTAGCATAGAAATCCTAAGAAAACAAGAAAACAAGATGATACAAGGAGAATGTATATCACTCCGGGACCTATCATGTCAGAGCCTGATTTTAAATATCCACATAAGCTCATCGGGATGCACTATCACCAAGGATGTTGGGATCATTCATTTTAACGAAGTTATATTTCGATCTAGGAAATTAATAAATGTGAGTCCTATCACATGTTTTTCTAACGAAACAATTATTTTAGGTAAATTATTTTACATGTAATTGCTATTAGAGGTGTAATATGTATCCGTATACGATATGGTCTATCTGTACAAGCCACGTGAGGGGCTTTTCCTCACCTATATTAACATGCAACCAGTGACCCCAAAGGGTTACACCGTTCCACCCAATAATTATTCACGTCAACATGGTATCAGGCCTCCCTCTAGCCGCCGCCGCATGGCTTCTTGTCGTCGCCGTCGCCGAGCATCTCCAGCCCTCTCTCAAGATCAAACACCACCAAGCCAAAGCTCTTCCTCCTCCCTCTCAAATCCCTAGATTCGTTTTTCTCCTTCCACCTCCAAAACCCCCACACCCAAAACCCTAGATACACCTAGCCACAACCTCCTATCACTACTTCGATCGTACGACCAGGCCCCCTCTCCTCTTTCGGCCTCTAAGACCCTAGCTACAACCTCCGATGGCTTCCTCGTCCACAACTCCAGTCCCGGTGACCATTGGTGCTCCGTCGGCCATAAAGCTAACTCGGGACAACTTCCTCTCATGGAAAACACAGGCGCTGCCCACCCTGCGCGGTGCCTGGGTGATGGGCCTCCTTGGCGGATCCGAGTGCTGCCCGGCGGAATTCCTTGACGCCGAAGATTCTGACAAGAAAAAATTACTATTCCTAACCCGGCATATGATACATGGGTCATGCGTGATCAGCAGGTTGTCAGCTACCTCGTCAATTCCCTTGCCGAGGATGTTCTTCCCCATGTCGTTTGGCTCTCTACTGCTGCTGCGGTTTGGCGTGCTCTCAATGATCTCTATGCAGCTCAATCCAAGTCCAGGGTGTGGTGACCCGGCATACCACTGCATGGTGTAGTATGCAAGTCTGATATAACACCAATGAAACACCGTTCCACTAGTATTATATCGCTCAGAGTACAGAAACATATGCGGGTCCAAGGCATGTCTATAGAATTACACATGGACTGTTACATAAGATCATCACAGCCTCCTACTTTATAATGAGGTAAAACTGCAAATAAACTCCAGAAGAACGACTCGTAGTCTAATCCTATCATGAACTCTACTTGTAGAGTATTTAACTAGCTATAGAGGCTATGAATGGATTCTAGCTAAGTAGGAGCTAGGTTAGGAAGCTAGTTCCTTTCTATTGCTAATCTAGGTTTTCTCCTTGTTGAATGTGGTGTTGGACTCTTCTGACAGGGTCATGTCCCTTGAAGTAGTTGTTGACTCCTCGGCCTTCGAGTTGCACGGTAGATCCTCCTTCGATGCCTCCATATCTAAGCAGGGGATTTAAGAGTGGGATGAGTACGAGCGTACTCAACAAGTTCATTATAGGAAAGAGGTGTTTAATGCACTAGCTACGGTCAAGGACCAGAAAGTCCAAGACGATGCAGGTTTTTGTAATCATTTCTTCAAAAGGTTACTTTTATTCAGAAGAGCTATGTCTGTCAGCCTTCACCGGTTGACTAGAACTTCATGGAGTTCCTTTCCAGCGTGTCAGCTCCATATCCCGGAACAGGGAGTGATCGGTCACACTCTGCAGAGGTGTGTTGCTTTACCCATAAGAGATCTTAACCTTGGTGCCAACCGGGTGTACTTCCCGTTCACACTTCCTTTGGTGTGAGGCCTGATGTCTACGGGTGCTTCTATTCTTGTAGACAGTGTTGGGCCTCCAAGAGCAGAGGTTTGTAGAACAGCAGCAAGTTTCCCTTAAGTGGATTACCCAAGGTTTATCGAACTCGGGGAGGAAGAGGTCAAAGATATCCCTCTCATGCAACCCTGCAACCACAAAGCAAGAAGTCTCTTGTGTCCCCAACACACCTAATAGGTGCACTAGTTCGGCGAAGAGATAGAGAAATACGTGGTATGAATAAGTATGAGCAGTAGTACGGCGCAGAATAGCTTGCTGGCGTGCTTGATGGTAGTAATATTGTAGGAAGTAAACAAGCAAGTAACGCAGCAGTAAGTAAAAGAAACAAGAATACAAGTGATAGCGTATTTAGGAACAAGGCCTAGGGATTAGACTTTCACTAGTGGACACTCTCAACATTGATCACATAACGAATAGATAAATGCATACTCTACACTCTTGTTGGATGATGAACACATTGCGTAGGATTACACGAACCCTCAATGCCGGAGTTAACAAGCTCCACAATTAAATGTTCATATTTAAATAACCTTAGAGTGTAAGAAAGATCGATACGACTAAACCAAGTACTAGCATAGCATGCACACTGTCACCTTCATGCTTATGTAGGAGGAATAATACACATCAATACTATCATAGCAATAGTTAACTTCGCAATCTACAAGAGATCATGATCATAGCCTACGCCAAGTACTCACACGGTGCACACACTTTACACACGTGGAGGAGGAATAGAGTACTTTAATAACATCACTAGAGTAGCACATAGATGAATAGTGATACAAAACTCATATGAATCTCAATCATGTAAAGCGGCTCATGAGATTATTGTATTGAACTACATAGGAGAGAGATGAACCACATAGCTACCGGTACAGCCCCGAGCCTCGATGGAGAACTACTCCCTCTTCATGGGAGCAGCGGGTGATGAAGATGGCGGTGGAGATGGCAGCGGTGTCGATGGAGAAGCCTTCCGGGCACTTCCCGTCCGGCAGGTGCCGGAACAGACTCCTGTCCCCGATCTTGGCGCGATGGCGGCGGCTCGGAAGGTTTCGCGCCCGTGGCTTCCTCCGTAAGGGTTTTCGACGCAGGGCTTTATATAGGCGAAAGGGCAGCCTCGGAGGGGGGCACCAGGCCGGCGCGCCCCCTCGGCCGCGCCGGGTGTGGTGTGGGGCCCCCAGGGCTTCCCTCGGCGGCTCTCGGGTGTTCTAGATGGTTCCGTGAAAAATAGGAACCCGGGCGTTGATTTCGTCCGATTCCGAGAATATTTCGTTACTAGGATTTCGAAACCAAAACAGCAGAAAGGGAACTGCACTCATCTTGTTAATAGGTTAGTTCCAGAAAATGCACGAATATGACATAAAGTGTGCATAAAACATGTAGGTATCATCAATAAAGTAGCATGGAACATAAGAAATTATCGATACGTTGGAGACGTATCGCATCCCCAAAGTTTCCGAGCAGTAAAACGATAACAAAGATAATTTCTGAAGTGACATGCCATCATAATCTTGATCATACTATGTGTAAACATATGTAATGAATGCAGCGATCAAAACAAAAGTAATGACATGAGTAAACAAGTGAATCATATAGCAAAGACTTTTCATGAATAGTACTTTCAAGACAAGCATCAATAAGTCTTGCATAAGAGTTAACTCATAAAGCAATAAATCAAAGTAAAGGTATTGAAGCAACACAAAGGAAGATTAAGTTTCAGCGGTTGCTTTCAACTTATAACATGTATATCTCATGGATATTGTCAACATAAAGTAATATAACAAGTGCAATATGCAAGTATGTAGGAATCAATGCACAGTTCACACAAGTGTTTGCTTCTTAAGGTGGAGGGAGATAGGTAAACTGACTCAACAATAAAAGTAAAAGAAAGGTCCTTCAAAGAGGAAAGCATTGATTGCTATATTTGTGCTAGAGCTTTGATTTTGAAAACATAAAGAGAGCATAAAAATAAAGTTTGAGAGGTGTTTGTTGTTGTCAACGAATGGTAGTGGGTACTCTAACTACCTCATCAACCAGACTTTCAAGAGCGGCTCCCATGAAGGACGTTATCTCTACCAGCAAGGTAGATCATCCCTCTTCTCTTTTGTTTACACATGTACTTTAGTTTAGTTTTTCTTTATTTATGGATGACACTCCTCCCAACCTTTTGCTTACACAAGCCATGGCTAACCGAATCCTCGGGTGCCTTCCAACATTCACATACCATGGAGGAGTGTCTATTTGCAAAATTAAGTTGCTTACTGATGAATCAGAGCAAAACATGTGAAGAGAATTATTAATGAAAGTTAATTAATTGGGGCCCCATTGCCAGCTCTTTTTGCAAAATTATTGGATAAGCGGATGTGCCACTAGTCCATTGTGAAAGTCTGTCAAAAGTAAATGACAAGATCGAAAGATAAAACACCACATACTTCTTCATGAGCTATAAAACATTGACACAAATCAGAGGTGATAACTTTTGAAATGTTTAAAGGTAGCACTCAAGCAATTTACTTTGGAATGGCGGAGAAATACCATGTAGTAGGTAGGTATGGTGGACACAAATGGCATGAATATTGGCTCAAGTATTTTGGATGCATGAGAAGTATTCCCTCTCGATACAAGGTTTAGGCTAGCAAGGTTATTTGAAACAAACACAAGGATGAACCGGTGCAGCAAAACTCACATAAAAGACATATTGTAAACATTATAAGACTTTACACCGTCTTCCTTGTTGTTCAAACTCAATACTTGAAATTATCTAGACCTTAGAGAGACCAATTATGCAAACCAAATTTTAGCAAGCTCTATGTATTTCTTCATTAATAGGTGCAAAGTATATGATGCAAGAGCTTAAACATGAGCACACAATTGCCATGTATCACATTATCCAAGACATTTTAGAAATTACTACATGTAGCATTTTTCAATTCCAACCATATAACAATTTAACGAAGAAGAAACTTCGCCTTGAACATTATGAGTAAGGCCTAAGGACATATTTGTCCATATGCAACAGCGGAGCGTGTCTCTCTCCACAAAGTGAATGCTAGGATCCATTTTATTCAAACAAAAACAAAAACAAAAACAAACCGACGCTCCAAGTAAAAACACAAGATGTGACGAATAAAAATATAGTTTCAGGGGAGGAACCTGATGATGTTGTCGATGAAGAAGGGGATGCCTTGGGCATCCCCAAGCTTAGATGCTTGGGTCTTCTTGAAATATGTAGGGATGAACCACCGGGGCATCCCCAAGCTTAGACTTTTCATTCTTCTTGATCGTAGTATATCATCCTCCTCTCTTGACCCTTGAAAACTTCCTTCACACCAAACTTCAAGCAAACTCATTAGAGGGTTAGTGCATAATCAAAAATTCACATGTTCAGAGGTGACACAAACATTCTTTTCACTTCTGGACATTGCATAAAGCTACTGGACATTAATGGATCAAAGAAATGAATCCAACATAGCAAAAGAGGCAATGCGAAATAAAAGGCAGAATCTGTCAAAAACAGAACAGTCCGTAAAGACGAATTTTAAGATGGCACCAGACTTGCTCAAATGGAAAAACTCAAAACTAATGAAAGTTACGTACATATCTGAGGATCACGCTCGTAAATTGGCAGATTTTTTCGAATTTTCTACAGAGGCCTGTGCCCAGATTCGTGACAGACAGCAATGCTGTTTCTGCGCAGCGATCCCAAATATAACATCAACTTTAACATAGAAACTTTACTTGGCACAAAAACATGATAATGAGAGGTTGCTACAGTAGTAAACAACTTCCAAGACTCAACAAAACAAAAATTGCTGTAGTAAAATAAACACATGGGTTATCTCCCAAGAAGTTCTTTCTTTATAGCCATTAAGATGGGCTCAGCAGTTTTAATGATGCACTCGCAAGAAATAGAAGTTGAAGCAAAAGAGAGCATCAAGAGGCAAATTCAAAACACATTTAAGTCTAACATGCTTCCTATGCATAGGAATCTTGTAAATAAACAAGTTCATGAAGAGCAAAGTAACAAGCATAGGAAGATAAAACAATTGTAGCTTCAAAAATTTCAGCACATAGAGAGGTGTTTTAGTAACATGAAATTTTTACAACCATATTTTCCTCTCTCATAATAACTTTCAGTAGCATCATGAGCAAACTCAACAATATAACTATCACATAAAGCATTCTTATCATGAGTCTCATGCATAAAATAATTACTACTCCCAACATAAGCATAGCCATTTTTATTAATTGTAGTGGGAGCAAATTCAACCAAGTAGCTATCAAATATAGGAGGTATATTGTAATTATAATCAAATTTATCCTCCATAATAGGTGGTAAAAAAAGACTACTATCATTATAATCATCATAAATGGGAGGCAAAGTATCATCAAAGTAAATTTTCTCCTCAATGCTTGGGGGACTAAAAATATCATGCTCATCAAAGCCAGCTTCCCCAAGCTTAGAATTTTCCATAGCATTAGCAACAATAGTGTTCAAAGCATTCATATTAATATGTTCCATGGGTTTTTTAATTTTCGCATCAAACCATCCATGTCTTAAATCAGGAAATAGAATAAAAAGGTCATTGTTGTCCATTATGCCTAACTAGTGTAAACAAGAAACCAAATGTCGTAATTGCAGAGTCTAAAGGAAATAGCTTCGAGCACACACACAATGGCGCCATAAAAGTACTGTTACCTGGAACCGAAGTATGAGTGCCTTTTACCTTTCCTCCCGGCAACGGCGCCATAAAAGTGCTTGATGTCTACGGGTGCTTCTTTCTTGTAGACAGTGTTGGGCCTCCAAGAGCAGAGGTTTGTAGAACAGCAGCAAGTTTCCCTTAAGTGGATTACCCAAGGTTTATCGAACTCGGGAGGAAGAGGTCAAAGATATCCCTCTCATGCAACCCCGCAACCACAAAGCAAGAAGTCTCTTGTGTCCCCAACACACCTAATAGGTGCACTAGTTCGGCGAAGAGATAGTGAAATACTGTATGAATGAAAAGCACGTACGGCGCCAGAATAGCTTGGCGTGCAGTTGATGGTAGTAATATTGTAGGAAGTAAACAAGCAGTAGTAACGCAGCAGTAGTAATTCAGTAAAACAGTAACAAGCAGCGATAGCAGTATTTAGGAACAAGGCCTAGGGATTAGACTTTCACTAGTGGACACTCTCAACATTGATCACATAACAGAATAGATAAATGCATACTCTACACTCTTGTTGGATGATGAACACATTGCGTAGGATTACACGAACCCTCAATGCCGGAGTTAACAAGCTCCACAATTAAATGTTCATATTTAAATAACCTTAGAGTGTAAGAAAGATCGATACGATTAAACCAAGTACTAGCATAGCATGCACACTGTCACCTTCATGCTTATGTAGGAGGAATAATACACATCAATACTATCATAGCAATAGTTAACTTCGCAATCTACAAGAGATCATGATCATAGCCTACGCCAAGTACTCACACGGTGCACACACTGTCACCTTTACACACGTGGAGGAGGAATAGAGTACTTTAATAACATCACTAGAGTAGCACATAGATGAATAGTGATACAAAACTCATATGAATCTCAATCATGTAAAGCAGCTCATGAGATTATTGTATTGAACTACATAGGAGAGAGATGAACCACATAGCTACCGGTACAGCCCCGAGCCTCGATGGAGAACTACTCCCTTCATGGGAGCAGCAGCGGTGATGAAGATGGCGGTGGAGATGGCGGTGTCGATGGAGAAGCCTTCCGGGCACTTCCCGTCCCAGGGGTGCCGGAACAGAGACTCCTGTCCCCAGATCTTGGCTTCGCGATGGCGGCGGCTCGAAGGTTTCGCGTACCGTGGCTTCCTCCGTAAGGGTTTTCGACGCAGGGCTTTATATAGGCGAAAGGGCAGCCTCGAGGTGGGGCCACCACACCATAGGCGGCGCGCCCCTCGCCGCGCCAGTGTGGTGTGGGGCCCCCGTGGCTTCCTCTGGCGGCTCTCGGGTGTTCTGGATGGTTCCGTGAAAAATAGGAACATGGGCGTTGATTTCGTCCGATTCCGAGAATATTTCGTTACTAGGATTTCGAAACCAAAAACAGCAAAAACAGAACGGCACTTCGGCATCTTGTTAATAGGTTAGTTCCAGAAAATGCATGAATATGACATAAAGTGTGCATAAAACATGTAGGTATCATCAATAAAGTAGCATGGAACATAAGAAATTATCGATACGTTGGAGACGTATCAAGGCCCGGTATAAGGTCATAGTCAATCATATTCCTCCGCTACCTCGCACACCCACCCTTTGTTGCATACCCCGACCCTGGGTCCTCGTCGGTCCCATTATTCCCATTTTAGGGTGGACCCCGACCACGACAACAGTTCTGGGCTCTTACCATAAACTCCTTCGCCGGTAGCTGCAACCCATCATAGACCGCAATAGGGACTTTAGGCTTCCCAGCCACCAAATAATCCTCGGGCTACAAGTGTCTACGGACAATGCCGTGGGGACTTTAGGCTTCCCCAGCCACCAAATGCACCCTTGGAATACAAGTGTCTACGGTAAAGCGCGTCCGTTGATGTACAAGAGGTGGAAATACAATTGACTATACCGTCCCACTCCAGATCTTATGGTTAACACGGTTATTACGGCACAAGAATCACTGGACGACATTTGTTGTTTAATCCTAGATGGATATAAACCCTTGCAATGGAACCTCCACCATATCAACACAATCCATGGTTCCATTGCCCACCACTTAGTCATATTCATAGTTATGAAAATAGTGGTTTTGCTTTTTTATGCAATAGTGATAAACATAGTACTTTGCAAGTAATTTGGTAAAAATACTCAAATGACATGAGCAAGTGATGAACTTGCCTTTCTTGACTGCAAGATTATGCAGGCAGGTCTTCGATACGCAATAACTCCAAATTCTGAAATAGCATCATCATCTGGTAAGGACGATGTTTAAAAGATTAGCAAGGATGCAATAATGCATAAGTATGAGATGCAATCGCTCTAAGCGTGACCTAACCCCGATGATTTAGGATCAGTGGGTTGTAATGATTGGTTCAGGGTCGTTGTACTTCTAGAGTGATTCACCAACAAGATTCTTATTAATGATTGGTTGATGGGTATCATAAATAGGTGCGCAGTATATCATAACAATAACACTAATAGCACATAACAATAACATTTGGTATAATCCTAATATGTAATGAATAGTGGTTGGTTTTAGCACTATATGGCATGGTTAATGATTAATTATCATATACTTCAAAACAATAACTTTTGAAGAACATGTTCTTTAATAAATAACAAGTATGATAATTAGAGTTGTGGAGTTCTATGGTTTATTATGGTTTCATCTAGTTTCTGGAGTAAGTATTAGATGTATCACAACCTAGTTGGATTCATCAACACCAAGGGCTTGTAAGGTTGAGTTAAGCCTAGGCATCCTTATAGGTCCTTATAAGCAGGGTTGATGATGATTCTTTATTTACTTCAAAAGAATAACTTTTGAAGAACATACTTCTTAAATAATAAGAAGTATATCAATTAGGGTTGAGGTGGTCTAGGTTTTACTGTTGGTTCTATTAAGTAAGGAATAATTGGCTCCTAAATAGGATGGTGGATAAGTATCCAACACTAGTAGGGTTTAGTGGAATATGGTTAGGTAATGCTCAAGAGTTGGTATAGTTGTTCATGAGGTTCATCACATTGGTGTGATGCTAAATAGGTATGAGTAAGGTTGATAATCTTTATGCTAGGAACTAGGGTTTAGACTTAATTGACCCTATTTGATTATCTAGGTTTGATGGGTATGTATAAATGGAATACTAATTTGGTAGTGATAGGGTTCTACATTTTATGTGGACATAGATATGTCTTTAGTTGCTAATTATGGTTCTATGATTTGAAAGAAAATATCATGATCACATGATCCAACCTAGGGTTTAGGTTAGAAGCAAATTTAGGTTCACAAGAATTAGTGGAGCTAAGGTTCCTAAATGGAATTAGGGTTTTAGGTTTCCACATAAAATTATGAGGTTATCACTTGGTTTATAATGGAACTAGGGTTTCCTAATTATCCTATAATTCTTGGATTAATAACTTCATTAAGAAAATTGAAGTTATTAATAACTTGAAAATAATGTTGGATTTGGCATTTTATTATTTTTAAACAATTAATAATTCTGGTAATTATTAGGGTTTAAATCTCTCTAATAATGATTTAACAAAATAACAAATAAAGAAAGTTAGTTTTAATGTTTTCTTTATTTATTTACTGGTTTTTATCTAATTTGGACACTGTTCTTAATTACTGAATTTTAATTGCATTTTGAATAAAAGAAAGACTTAATTATTAAGTTTGAAACAATTAAATTTTTATTAAAAATAAAAATTTCAAATTATATTTTTATTGGATAGAGTTTTATTTTCTAAGAATTTTAATATCTCATTTATATTTTTCTGACTTAAATTGGATTTTCTAAATTCATTTGAAGTTGCAGCAATTTTCTGGAATTAGATTTAAATGAAATTACTAAAACTACCCAGCTAACCTACCCACACAGTCACTGACTGGTGGGGCTGTGGCCACGTTGGCTGCCACGGTGGCTGCGACGTGGCAACCATGGCCACCACCGGCGGCCAGTCATGGACGGCGCCGGCGCTGGAGGGCTCCCGCAAGTGCGTGCATAGGCGCGTTGGAAAGAGGACAACGAGGCGAACCTAGCAGTGGTGGCGCCGCCTCCAAATGGTCGCCGGAGCTTGGCCGGCGGCGAGACGGAGCGGCAGAGCTCACGGGTCTACGGTGCTAGGCATGCTACGGGATGTAATCGAGCGAGCTATGCATGCTGCGAGATTCGGGGGCTCACCAGGAGCACGCAGGGCTTGATGGCGACGTCAATGGTGGTCGGTATCGCCGGAATTCATGGCGACGGCCGCCAGGGAGTTGAGCTTGGTGACGGCGCTACGGGCTGCTCCAGCTCAATTCCTTCTGCAGGAGGAGCAAGTCGACCACGGCGGTGCTAATGGTGGTTACGGCTTGGCCTGGGGAGGTTCCTACCGGCGGCGAGGAAGATGGCCGGGCGAGCTAGGGTTTGCTAAATTGGGGCAAAGGAGGAAGAAACCGAGGCTAGAGCTCGTCGTGGGGCTTTTATATGGCGATGAACTGCGCCTCGTCACGACGTCGATGAAGGAGGGATCGCCAGCGAGAGAGGAGAAGAAGAGCACGGCGCAGTGCTGTCGTCCATGCGCGAGGAGAGGATGAGGACGAGCTCGTCCTCGATATTTTGGACGAAGGGTTATGCGGGCTGGGCCAGGCCGTGGTGTTGGGCTTCTGGTGGGCTAGTTACTGGGCTGCTGCAGTCTGGTAAGGTCCAGGTAAGTTTTTCCCTTCTTTTCCTTTTTCTGTTTTCATTTTCTGTTTTATATTTCCTATTTGTATTCATATTTGAATCCAATACTGTTTGCAAATATTTCCATTATGTTGTTTCAATCAAGATTTGGTATACTGACTAGTGTATTACTATTCTTTTTGAATTCATATTTTTATATTAAATTATTTGTATATTTGTAAACTTCACTCAAAATAGTAATATTACATGAATTGATATTTTCTCTTAAATTTCCTCTTTGTTATTAATTTCATTCAATTTAGAAACATAAGAGTTGATACCTTCATCTCTAGGTATTTCTGAAATGGTGATTATTTCTTAGTTCCTATTTGAGAAATTAATCACTTGTATGTTATTTCATGTGAGCAATATTTCATTATAGTTTTGAAGGTTTGATGATAACCCATATTAAATTAGCATTTGTGTTATGATCTATTAACACTTTGAATTATCTAGAGTAGATATTACTCTCCTCAAGGTTGGGTCTTAGTTATAATGATAAGTGGTTGATCACCACCGATGTGTCTAATTATAAAGTTTAGCACTAGATGTCTCTTGTGTTCAATAATTAAGCATGAGAGTGCAATGCTAGGGTTCTAATTCTATGTGCTTACTGACATATGGTTTGAAACTCAAATATGGCTTCATTGGGTTTTAGTTGTGCTCACCCAAGTGGTATACAAACTAGGTTGAGATACAATTCTAGGTTGTAGATATGGGATGTTACCATTTTGCATTGGCTAGGGTTTAATCTCCCCTAACCATGGTAATATTGTTACTTGCTTCATATCTTATGTGCTTCTCTAATTACTAAGGATTTGAGAATTGGTTTTATCTTCTACCAACTAACTTCTATTATTATCCCCAATTTATCATGAAAGTAACAACATTGGTTATAGTTCTTTTTATAGTTAACTTTTGTCTTATATGGTTGTATGGTTTCTCACCATATTAAGTATAGAGTTTAACTCTAAGGTTTTCTTAGGTTCCTTAATTGATGAATGAATGAAGAATAGATGGGGTAAGATTCTACTTATGATCACCAAGTGACTCACAAGTTAAGGTTGGGATATAAGCCTATGGTTGATTACTAGTTACCTCCCTATGATTTCATGTGGTAAATAACATCTACTAATCCTATTAGGATTTAACTTATGCTCACATACCTCAAGAGCATGATCATGGATTAGGCATGATCAACTTGTTCTTAATATCTTCTACCTCCAATTCTTAGGGTTTATGATCATTACTCAATTTATAATGTTCAAGGTTTGGCTTCCTAAAGTATTTCTAATGGAATGGTTTTCACTTCCATGATCAAGCGTTGTCTTGATCAGCTAAGCATAATATATCTCTTATAGTTTCTTGGGTGGACATGGCTATGGTTGTCTCTATTGATTATATCCCAGGAGAATGCCTGAGATATTCTGTTAGGGTTCCACTTAAATAATGTTGATCTTATCATCTGGGTATATAAATAGTTCTCTCCCTCACATTCAAGTGTTGGCTTTAACATTCTTGAGGGTAACACCTTAGCTTGGGCTCTCTTTTAAAGGAATGGTTTATTCTAGGGTTTATGGTGTATTCACCATATCTCAATAGATATCAAGTCTAAAACTCCACTTGGCTATCTTGGTTGAATTAATCTCCTCCTTACTTTATCAATTCATGGATATGGTATTATTCCATGTGATATTAGGTTATCTCACCACTCCAAGGGAAATGGTTTACAACCTAATACGTTAGTTCAAAGGTTGTGCTTTATTCTTAAATAAACAGAGCTAGGATTAGTATGAATGGTCTCTCTCATTTCGGAAGGACTTCAATTCTAACCTAAGGTTATTCTCCAAAGATAATGATGTAGTCACCAATATCTATGTTTAACATAAATGGGTTCTCTCTCTAGGGAAGGTCTTGAATAATATCCTAGGGTTCCTCTTGAAGATGATGTTGTGATCATATGGATATTTATATCCAAGGTTTGCCTCAAGGTTTGTCATTTCTTCCCTAAATAAAATAGGACTCTCACCTCTTTAGGTTTGATGTAAAGCTATTTGGAATAGAGAAGAATATATACTTCTGGAGTGGATCTCCTTATTATACATTCCAATGTTGAAGTGGAATGAATACCATGAGGTTTCATGGTAGGATCATAGATTAGTCTTAGGACATGGAAAAGATAAGTGAAGAATGGTTTGTCCATTTATTGTTACTTGTTTTCCAAATAGATGTATGTTCATATGTTATGGCAAGGAATATCATGTTGTGATCTTTAATAAGATCAAGTAGTTGATCTTTGATTAATAAGTTCTTGTGTTGATTTTAATTCCATTTGATCTAACCCCTTAGATCAAATTATCTCTACCCAAAACAAGGTTTTAGCAAAGTCACATTGAGGTTTATAGCGCTTGACTTGATGAGCTACTTCAATTCCACCAAGGTCAAGTGAAACTTCAGTTACTGTGACTGTTTTACTTTAAAGCGCGAAAATTCCCCAGATTTTCTATGCATGAATGCAATGCACACATCTGTTTCCTCTATTTTTGTAACCCATTACCTGGGATATTACACAGGGTCTCAAAAATCCGTGGTGCTCTGACAAACACGAAGAAACTTGACATGACTGCACAACAGTACATCACCAAGATGAAAGGTTATGCTTCTGAGCTCGCAGCTGCTGGTAAACCTGTAGATGATGATGAACTCAAGGATTATATCATGAATGGTCTTGATGACTCTTTCAACAATTTGGTTGCTGATCAACGTTGTTCCTTCTACTTCCCTTAATGGCATGTGTTCTCAGATTTTATCATGTGAAACTCGTGATCGGATGCTTCAGACCTTGGGCCAGGCTGCCCCCACGTCCTTCATGCCGTTGGTGAATGTGGTGGCGCTTCAACCAAACCCTTATGGGGGAGGTTTTGCTCGCCCACCACAGCCGGCCTATGTGCCTCCTCAACAACCGGCATATGCACCGCCTCCACCACCGGCGTATGCACCTCCTCCACAGCCGGCTTATGTGTCTCAGCCTCCCTCGCCCTATGATCCTCCATATATGCATCGGCCCTACATGCATCCATATGCTCCATACCCGCAGCCGATGCCATACAACCCGCCACTTTTTGCTCATCCTCCACCATTGGTCAGCCGGCCTCCCCGGTCCCCTCAGCAGCAGCCGTCTCAGCAGCGGCCTCGCCAGGTTCAACATCGTCCTCAGGGATGCCGACGGAAAGGGTCCAAGAAGGATCGTGTTGAATCTCCATGGCAGGAAGTAGTTTTCTGTCAAATTTGCAAGAAGGAGGGTCACTCTGCTCCTGACTGTTGGTGGCGCTATGGTGATGATAATGAAGATGGTACTTCGAAGGAGCAGACCAACTGGTACATTGACACAGGAGCCACACATCATGTCACTGGACAACTCAACAAGCTCAATGTTCATGAGAATTATCAAGGCCGAGATCAAGTTTACAATGCTGGTGGACAAGGTATGAATATTGCTAATATTGGTCATTCTGTTTTGCACACCCCAGATAGTTCCATACAACTTTGTAATATTTTAAACGTTCCTGATGCTTCCAAGAGCTTAGTTTCTGCTCATCAACTTACTCTAGACAATAATACCTTCATGGAAATTCACCCATTTTTTCTTGATTAAGGATCAGGCAACGAAGCAAATCATGTTTAAAGGTCCTTGTCATGGTGGCTTGTACCCTGTTGTTCCCGTTTTGGAGACATCCAAGCACGCCCTCGCCACCATCAAGCCTTCGTCCTCTACAAGGCATCGTCGTCTAGGACATCTATCATCCTTTATAGTTCAGCAGATCCTTAGGAAGAACAATCTTTTATATTCCTCAAAACCTTACATATGTGATCCATGCCAACAGGCCAAGAGCCACCAGCTACCCTATCCCATCTCTACTAGTGTTTCTACTGTTTCATTGGAGCAAATTTTCTCTGATGTATGGGGTCTAGCTCCTCTCTCTGTAGGCAAACATGCATATTATGTAAGCTTCATTGATGGTTTTAGTAAATTTACTTGGATTTATTTACTTAAGAAACGTTCTGAGGTGTTTCAAGTGTTTCTTGATTTTCAATAATATGTTGAATGTTAATTTGGAATAAAAAATTCTTACTATGCAAACCGACTGGGGTGGTGAATATGAGAAACTCAATAGCTTTTTTCAACGTGTTGGTATTGTTCATCATGTGTCTTGTCCACATGCTCATCAACAAAATGGTTCAGCTGAGCGTAAACATAGACATATTGTTGAACTTGGTCTTGCTTTACTTGCTTATGCCTCCATGCCTCTAAAATTTTGGGATGATGCCTTCATTACAGCTACCTATCTCATCAATATGCTTCCCACTAATTAAGGTTCTAAATGTTGACACACCCACAGAACGACTCCTCCAAGTCAAACCAGATTATACACCTCTGCGTGTGTTTGGTTGTGCCTGCTGGCCCAATCTTACTTATAATAAACACAAACTCTCTTTTCGCTCACAAAAGTGTCTTTTTCTTGGTTATAGTCCCCGTCATAAAGGTGTCAAGTGTCTAGATCCTGCCACCGGTCGTGTTTATATCTCTCGAGATATGGTTTTTGATGAACATCAATTTCCTTTTGCCTCCTTAAATCCAAATGCTGCACTACAAGAAAAGTTGCCATGGCCGACGAAGTTGAAGTCGCGCCGTGGTTGCTGGTGTACCATGGCCGACGATTTTTGGTCCCTCCGTGGTGCATGTCAAAACTTTTTTTTCTCGTTTTTGAGGCCACCTAGCCCGACGAAAGCGGCCAAAACGTCGCGTATGGTGGCCCGGGACGTGGTGCATCTCGAAATCTCGGGTTCGCCGGCCGAGTCAACGCAAATCCGCACCGCCGAGGGATGTAGGGCCCAGATGGCAGCCTCTCTGGCATTGTTTTTTTCTAGATCGCGCCATCTCGTTCAACGTTCTCCGATCGAGCCGTTTACGATGCAGGATCATGGGTCCCGCATGTCATCCTCTATGAACCAAAATTCTTTCTATTCTTGGATTTTTTTGACCCCCTGATTTCTGGCTACTTCCTTTTTCTTTTGATCCCTTGCCGCCTTGGAAACGTTGAGACCGCTGTGCTAAATGGGACCCGCATGTCATCCTCTATGTGCAATCAACTTTCTTTTCTTGGAGTTTTTTTGGCACCTCAAATTTGGTCACTTGCCTTTTTCTTTCGATCCCCCGCCGCCTCTCAAACGGTGATACCGCGGCTGCTAACTGGACCCGCATGTCATCCTCTATGTACTATAAAACTTTCTTTTCTTGAATTATTTTTGGCACCTCATATTTGGTCACTTACCTTTTTCTTTCGATCCCCTGCCTCTCGAACGGTGATACCGCTGCGCTAAATGGGACCCGCATGTCATCCTCTATGTACTATAAAACTTTGTTTTCTTGGATTTTTTTGGCACCTCATATTTGGTCACTTGACTTTTTCTTTCGATCCCCTGCTGCCTCTCAAACGTTGATACCGCTGCTGCTAAATGGGACCCGCATGTCATCCACTATGTACTATAAAACTTTCTTTTCTTGGATTTTTTGGCACCTCATATTTGGTAACTTGACTTTTTCTTTCGATCCCCTGCTGCCTCTCAAACAGTGATACCGCTAAATGGGACCCGCATGTCATCCTCTATGTACTATAAAACTTTCATTTTTTGGATTATTTTTGGCACCTCATATTTGGTCACTTGACTTTTTCTTTCGATCCCCCGCCTCTCAAACGGTGAGACCGCTGGCTAAATGGGACCCGCATGTCATCCTTTATGAGCAATCAACTTTCTTTTCTTGGAGTTTTTTTGGCACCTCATATTTGGTAACTTGACTTTTTCTTTCGATCTCATGCCACGTTTGAAACGTTGAGGTACCTGCTGGCTCATGGGACCCGCATGTCATCCTCTGTGTGCTATAAAAGTTTCCTTTGTTGGTTTTTTTCACCCTCTGATTTTTGGCTTGCCTTTTTCTTTTGATCCCCTGCCCCCTTTGAAACGTTGAGTAAGCTGTTGGTTCAAGGGACCCGCATGTCATCCTCTATGTCCATCAACTTTCTTTTCTTGGATTTTTTCACCCCCTAATTACTAGCTACTTTCTTTTTCTTTTGATCTCAAGCCGCATTACAAACATTGAGACCGCTGCTGCAAAATGGGACCCACATGTCATCCTCTATGTACAATAAATCTTGGATTATTTTTGGCTCGATATTTGGTCACTTGCCTTTTTCTTTCGATCTCATGCCGCCTTTGAAACGTTGAGTAAGCTGTGGCTCATGGGTCCCGCATGTCATCCTCTACGAACAATAAAAGTTTCCTTTCTTGGAGTTATTTTTTACCCTAATTTCTGGCTATTTGCCTTTTTCTTTTGATCCCTGCCCCCGTTGAAACGATGAGGACGCTGTTGGCAGGTCGGTCCCACATGTCATCCTCTATGAACAATAAAAGTTTCCTTTGGTGGATTTATTTTTGACCCCTAATTAATTTCTGGCTATTTCCTTTATTTTTCTTTTGATCCCCTGCCGCCTTGGAATTGTTGAGAATGCTGCTGCCTCATTTTTCTTTTGGTCCCGTGCCGCCTTGGAAACGTTGAGACCGCTGCTACAAAATGGGACCCGCATGTCATCCTCTATGTACAATAAAGTTTCTTTTCTTGGATTATTTTTGGCTCTGATATTATGTCACTTGCCTTTTTCTTTCGATCTCATGCCGACTTTGAAACGTTGAGGATGCTGCTGCCTCATGGGTCCCGCATGTCATCCTCTCGAACGATAAATGTTTTCTTTTCTTGTATTTTTTTAACAACTGATTTTTGGCTTTTTTTATTTTCGATCCCCTGCCGCCTTTGAAACGTTGACTCCGCTGCTGGCTCATGGGTCCCCGATGTCAGCCTCCCGTACAAGAAACATGTGATATTTTATTTTGCAGACAATAAACGTTGTATTTCGCTCTGAGCTATTGCAAACGGATAAATTAAATCTTTATATCTACATAAACAAACTTATATGTTGAATCTCCTTGTTTTTTGTTTTTGCGAAGCATAGGACTTTCCTGTTTTTTTTTTGAGAAAAATCCGACCTTTCCTGTTTTGGAGTGGGCTGAAATTGTACGAGTCAAAAGGCCCAGCAGGATAGTTCGAAGGCCCAGATGTCCAGATACAGCCCAATTGAAATCTTTCTTTTCTTGGATTTTTTCACACCCTGATTTCTGGCTACTTCATTTTTCTTTCGGTCCTGTGCCGCCTTGGAAGCGTTGAGACCGCTGCTACAAAATGGGACCCGCATGTCATCCTCTATGTACAATAAAGTTTCTTTTCTTGGATTATTTTTGGCTCCTGATATTATGTCACTTGACTTTTTCTTTCAATCTCATGCCGACTTTGAAACGTTGAGGAAGCTGCTGGCTCATGGGTCCCGCATGTCATCCTCTATGAACAATAAAAGTTTTCTTTGTTGGATTTATTTTTTCCCCTAATTTCTGGCTATTTGTCTTTTTCTTTTTTTCCCCCTTTGAAACGATGACGACGCAGCTGGCAAGTCGGTCCCACATGTCATCCTCTATGAACAATAAAAGTTTCCTTTGATGGATTTATTTTTGACCCTAATTAATTTCTGGCTATTTCCTTTTTTATTTTGATCCCCTGCCGCCTTGAAATAGTTGAGGATGCTGCTGCCTCATGGGTCCCGCATGTCATCCTCTCGAAAGGTAAATGTTTCTTTTCTTGAATTTGTTTACCAACTGATTTTTGGCTTATTTTTTCTTTCGATCTCCTGCCACCTTTAAAACGTTGACGACGCTGCTGGCTCATGGGTCCCCAATGTCAGCCTCCCCATACTGCAAATCCTCTTTCTGCAAAGGTTGTATTTCTAGATAGATAAGGTGGATTCGAATCTGCCATGGTTCAGGCAGCTCAGGTAAGCCTTCTTGCACTAATTAATGGAAGTAGTGTATCGCAAGGTCAAGACATGTGGCTCGGTGTAATGAATCTATATGAATCATGTTGTGGGTTCAATCTGATAGTTCTCTAACAGGTCAGCCAAAATAGAAATTAAGTTTTTTTCTAAAAGGGAAATGCAAATTAAGATGAACACAAACATTAGTTATCATAATAGCTGATCATACATACATACTTGCTAAGAGCAAAAGCTTGCCAGAGTTTTACCACCCATACAATTAATTAGCAGTTCAGATAAGATAACCTTATATAAGTATAACTACAAATGCATTTGCTAAGGGCTCATGGGACAACAGAACTAGACAACCGCGAACTTTATGACCAGCATGTCACAGCGGCATCGAAAGATCTTGACCTTCAACTTTGATCCAATGCGAAGTTTGGCACCGTCAATGAACTTTTTCCACCTGGAAGTAACAGCCAAGCGGCCATCTGTGGGACTGACAGAGTACCGTCCCTCCACGGTGAGACCTTCACTCTCCATGACGAGGGATATCTTGCCCCTTCGGCCAGCATTGAGATCCTTGGAGATACTTTTAGGCAATTTCTGATTCAAAGCAAGAGATACCACCAAAAATTAGTCAATGGCACCAATGCACTGAACCATGTGAGACTTTGAGCAGAGAAGACATCAAGATAAGAGCAGTTATGCTGTCATATACTCACGAACATAGCCTTCAGATGCGTTGGTCACCACACGGGTGGCCACAGCAATGAGCTGAGACCTCGGTGATCTGGCTGGGGCAGGTGCATGAGCCTGGGCTGGTACACGAGCTGGTGCTGATGCAGGAGACTGCTGGACAGGTGCAGTAAATGGTGCCTCTAGAGGAACCGGTGCGATGCAGGAGACTTTGGGCAGGTGCAGTAAACGGTGCAGCTAGAGGAACCAGTGCTAATGGAGCCTGCTGGGCATGTGTAGTATATGGGGCCTCTACAGGAACCAATGCTGATGTAGGGGACTGCTGGGTAGATGCAGTAAACGGAGCTGGTACAGGAACCGGTGCTGATGCAGGAGAGTGGGAAGCCGGTGCCGGTGCTGGTGTGGTTGCCCTTTGTGACATCCGCTCCTGTTCCATCAGGGGATCTGCAGCTTTGATCATGTTAAACCCAGCAAGCTAGAACAGAGGGAATGGTTTAGAACAACTGCTCAGAATGCAGTTATCAAAAGATATGAGTAGAAAAAAGTTACATATTATATATTTGGAAGTGTCTCCAACTCTGTAAGCAGTTACGTATATCTGCCCGTTTGAGTTTCTGATCCTCAGCTCGTCGCCCTTCTTCAGACCGTAGTCAAAAGCAAACTTTCTCCAATCATGTCCATACAAATATGTGATGGCCTGCGTCTTGTAGACATACACCTCATAGACCGTGTAGGTGTTCATCAATTTGCCATTGCCATGCATAGTGAAAGATCCTTCATGCGGACACATCTGGTTAATCATTGGACGAAGTTCACAAGGTACAGTCTGCATGTGAAAATTGATACAAATGTAAGAAGCAGGAAGACTAAAAACAAGACTTTACTATATGCCAATTCATGCTAAACCACTGAGAATACATACCTGTAACTCTGTGAAGGAGCTACTAGAAAGGTAGATAGAGCCATAGAAGGTGTTATATGCGGGGTATGTACATGGGCCCGCCATATTCCCGCAAGCTCGGCATCGGGATGGTGAAGGAAACATGGGAGGTACTACTGGTGCGTAGCGCTGAACGTAAGTGGAAGAATTAGGTTGTGTAAAGTGCATAGTTCAGAGCAATGCAAATGTTGACAAGCAAGTGCATAACACTATGTTACAAACTGAACAGTGAAAAATTAGTGTATGATGAATATAAGCATGCTAATTTGGTGTTTCCGAATTCCAAAAAGCATTAGACAGAGCCAGTGATAATATCAGACATAAATCATGGCATGTATATGTGGCTTAAGAAAATATACCCGAACCCTTGGATGGTTACGGCCCGGCTGATCCTTGGACTTGAGCTTATATAAGCATCCAGAAGGTGGGGCTGACAGTAACTTGGTGGCAGCCTCTGCAGATGCCTCATCAGCAGCAGTTGCAATCCTTTTGACCAATGAAGGCTTAGCAGTTTCAGTCTGCATATAAAAATTGAAGAGCAACAGACATCAGCAGTGATATATAAAATGAATCTATGAGACACTGATGCATATAGTGCTGGATGTAAGTGGAAGAATAGGTGTGTGTGTTTCTGAACTATTGGTAAGCATTAGACAAAGCCGGCAATAAACAGACAAAAATCAAATCATGTATGAGGATTAAGAAAATATACCTGCTTACTGAAAAGGGTACCACCCAGCTGGCCCGTGGCCTTGTGCTTGAGGAGGTTTTCAGAAGATGGTGGCAGCACCATCGTCTTCACAGCAGCCTCATCAGGATCATTTTTTATCCATTTGAGTAGAGGAACAGAAGTTTCATCCTGCATATGAATAGCAACAGAACTCATCATTGATATTTAATAAATCTATGAGATAGACTGATGCAAATAGTGCGGGTGTAAGTGGAAGAATAGGGTTGTGCATAGAGAACAGTTGACAACAATGCAAATGATTACAAAAGAAGCCAATGGAAATCAACAGTTTATATACTGGATGAGACAGACTGAAAAGTGAAAAATTAGTGTATGATGATTGTAAGCAAACGCAGTGTTTCTGAACTTTTGGTAAGCATTAGACAAAGCCAACAGTAATTAAACAGATAATAATGAAATCATGTATGTGGATTAAGAAAATATACCAGATTCATTAAAAGGTCACCACCCAGCTGGCCCATGGCCTCGTGCTTGTAGAGGTTTTCGGAAGATGGTGCCGGCACCATCGTCCTCACAGCAGCCTCATTAGCCCCATTTTGCATCCACTTGAGTAAAGGCGCAGCAGTTTCAGCCTGCATAAGAATGGGAACAGATCTCAGCAGTGATATTGAATGACTCTGAGACAGACTGATGCATATAGTGCTAGATGTAAGTGGAAGGGTATGGCCGTGTATGGACAACAGTTCACAACAATGCAAGGGTGTGTTCGGTTCTGAAACAGCGTGGAATGGAATGGAATGGTTCCATTTCAGAGGAATGGAATGGTTACATTTTTGTTCGGTTGGGAAAAATGGAGAGCAGAAGAGATCGAGGTTAAACTAACCAATTGTCTCAAAATTGTAATTAACAATTGCAAATGACATTTTAATCTCAAAGTCGTAATTAACAGCGCCTAATGGTGCTCTTTTAATCTAAAAATCGAAATTAACATCATTTTATGTTGGGTTAGGGGAACTGGAGTAGATGAACATTACTGTATGATGATTGTAAGCAAACGAATTTGGTGTTTCTAAACTTTTGGCTTCGAGATCTTATGGGTTTCAACTCTAGCCTACCCCAACTTGTTTGGGACTGAAAGGCTTGGTTGTTGTTGTTGTTGTTGTAAACTTTTGGCAAGCATAGAAAAAACCGACAATAAACAGAGAAAAATCAAGGCATGTTTTGTGGATTAAGAAAATATACCATATTTATTAAAAGATCACCACCCAGCTGGTGCGTGGCCTTGTGCTTGTAGAGGCATTTAGAAGATGGGGGCGGCATCAACATACTGGCAGCCTGATCAGCCGCAGTTTTGATCTTCCTTTTGAGTAAAGGCCCTAAAGTTTCAGTCTGCATATGAATAGCAAAACAAAAGGCAGACCTCAGCAGTGATATTGAATTACTGTATGAGATAGACTGATGCATATAGTGGATGCTCTTAGCTTTTTGCAGCGTGAACACTAGCTATGGACAGACAAAAAAACTAGTTAACTCAGCTTTGTCTAGATATGAATGTACTACCACCATCCAAAAGCTTAAGCCTTATTTATTTTTGAGAAATCAAAACAAGCAAAGTTTGACCAAAATTTTAGAACATTCTATCAACAAATATAATACTGTGTAGATACCGTAGGAAAATATATTTTATTATCTATTTAATGATATTAATTTTGTATTTTGCATGTTACTGATTTTTGGTAAAAGCTTAGTCAAACATGGTATAGTTTGACTTTCTAAAAATAATATAAGCCCAAAGCTTTGGGATGGAGGCAGTAGTATCTAGAGCTAAAACACATCTAGATACATCCGTATCTACAGATAGTTGAGTCAATTAATTTGGATCTGAGGGAGTATCAGATTCAGACTACATCATGGTAAGTTGGTTAAAAAAATTACCCCTGGGCGGTCCCTGCCCAGCTCGGCAGTGGCATTTCGCTTCTTGTGCTGCAGATCGGGCCATGCTCCTGCAGCAGGTGGGGCGCTATTCTCGTTCCCCATAGCCTCAGCACGGAACCTGGAGGTACCAACCTGATACAGAGAATATAGAGCATGGTGTCACAGAGGCTTTACGCACAAACAGCTGAAGACATGTGCTACTTTAAGCATATTCCAGAACAGGATTGAGGATGCAGAGACCAGAGAGACACTTAAAAGGTAAAGAGTGGATAAGCAAACGGAGTACCTGCTTCGCGGGGCTGGGGACGCAGCTCAGGCTCAGCCAACTGCCCACATGCGTGGTGGCCTTACGCTCCATTGCCCCCACCGCCGAGGTCTTACCTTTCCTGTACAAGCTGACAAAAGATACAGTGAGGATCAGCAGAAACTACAAAGGTTGCAAATGTCGACAAATAAAGGAAGAACACCCCAATCCAAGCAAAGGTAGCCCCCGCCCCCCACCCCCATCAATCACTCCCAGCTCGAGGGTGACCAGAAAGACACCCCTTCGCCCAGAATAGGAAAGAGATGCGCAAGATATCGAGGAGAGGAAAAAAGAACCGATCTCGAGAAAGGAGAGAACATTACTAGTCCTACCTAATCCGCTTGGGCTAGATGCAGCTTGCCCCTCCAAGCTGGATGCCTGGACGGTGGAGGCGAAAGGAGGGGATCGAGCTAGCGGCTTGCATCCGTCGGCAATCGGCACTCGATCGGGAGAGAAGGGGTGCTACATAAAGGGGAGGGGTAACATATTTTATTACACAGTGAACTTACTGATGTGACTAGTCATTACATGTCTCACTGAAACTAGGGCCCATAGTGTGGCACCCCAAATTTACTTGAAGCTGCCCGGCGGGACGCATTGGCGCGTCAAGAAACCCCCGAATTGTAGCGGGGAAATGAAACATTTCACAAAAATTCGAAATTCAAGCACACCGCCACGCGCCAAGCACGCGGCTGTTCCTTCCTCTTCCTCGGTTCCTCCTCCCCTATCCGAAAAAACCCCAAATCCCAAGCTCAAACAAAAAAAAAACAAAAAACAAATCCCCTGGCCGCCATGCATGTCCTCGTTAACCCGCTGGAGATCATTCCCGGACGATGCGGACCACCCGCCCTGAGATCCAGAATTCCGTCCACCTCGAGGCACTGCGTGTTGTCTCGCAGCAGCGGCTTGAGGGCGCTGAAGAGGAAGTTCCGCCGGAAAGTGCTCATGGCAACCGTGCAAGCTCACCGGCGTGCTGTATCCCGAGAGGAACTGGTCAAAGCTTTGCTATTCGCCACACACAAAAAATTGCGGGCCAAGATCTGGTCAAAGCTTCGTCGATGGCTTGCCGCGAGAGGCTTGGAGTCCAGAGTCAATAAACTAGCTGCTCGAGGACTTGGGCGGTTTACACGGATTCATATTAACTGACTCAAGTTTGTTAGTCTAGTTAACAAATGCATCTAGATACATCCATATCTAGACAGAATTGAGTCAATTAATATGAATCAGAGGGGAGTACCTGAAAGTGTTTCATGCTACCAACTAATGCGCTGGCAGGAATCGCTGTAGAAGTAATTGTGCTACTACTCGTACGATGAACTGATTGTGTGGGTGTCGAATTTTGCAACGCGATCATCCACTGAATGCTTAATCTAGCGCCAAAGGCGTACAAATCATAACATACTACAGCACCAGAACATAAGAGTACGAATCATAAAGTAGCTCAACATTTTGCATCAGGGCTGGGTGGTCCTGAGACTACCGGGACGCCCCTGATGATCTCCGGGTGTGCATCCTCTTCAACGCAAAGCTGTGTACTCGGTCCACGGCCTCCTTCTGTAGGCTGGATAATCTCAGGTGCAGGACCTTCGTCTATGAGAGGCTCGTCATCAGTACCATCCACAGGTGCATCAGGGCTGGGTGGTCTTGAGACTACCCGGACGCCCGTGATGATCTCCGGGCGTGCATCCACTTCAACGCAAAGATGTGTACTCGGTCCACGGCCTCCTTCTGTAGACTGGATAATCTCAGGTGCAGGACCTTCGTCTATGAAAGGCTCGTCATCAGTACCATCCACAGGTGCATCAAACTGAGATTCATCTTCAAATCTCCCATCAAACTGAGAGACCTCTTTAACTCTATGCTTCTGCAATTAGTACATCAACCGATTAGACAAACATCTAAGGGATGCAACCTGAACAAATGCCGTTTTACATATTTACCTTCTCATCTGGCACAGCACATGTCCCAGAGCTGAAACCCGTTTCCTGAAGCAAGCGCTTTTTCTCTCCTTCCCGTCCATCCATCTGCAACAAGTTAAATTTGAGTACAGAACCTTGCACAGCAATGCAAACTATTGATTGAAACAGCGGCAGCATCAATATAAATAATTAACTACATATGCCAGCACACATACAGTGTGAGCAAGATCTGCTTCTCCCGCTAAAGGATCATTATATGGTTCACCATGCTAAACCCGCCTAACATATGTGCGGTCCATCCCAAAAATGTGTAAATGATCTGCCACTACAGGGTGAGGCCTCTTCTCACCATTCATACATGTGCAGCGCGGGCAATACACGTCCAGGTTGTGACCATCATGAGCTCTAATAAACCCCATAAAGGGTTGAACACCATTTATATATGAAGGGGAACATAAGTGTCCATGCAGTATCCAAGTTCTGTCCATCTGTTTAATTATGAGATACAGTGGTTGGTGATTAATTTAAGGCGAAGTAGGAAATGTATATCCATCGAGTACAAAACTATACTACATGATTATGCATTTCAACAATCATGTCGAGTACAAAACAAAAAATGCCCATCGACATTTTAGCAAACAGATCGTGTACAAAACTCTGCCATGGCATTTCAGCAAATTAACGGATCGAGTGCAGAACTGACTCTATATGCCCACGCAAATGAACAAATTGATCGATGACAAATCGAGCGGAAAACTATAAAGTGCCAATTAGTTCGAGCATACTGACGAATTTTTTTAGCAGCATCAAGAAAATATAAATCGTTAGGCTGTCTTGCCCGATACATGATTGAGCTAGAGATAGCATCCCTACCGTGGATCAACTTGACCGCCGGTGCGTCTCGAGAAGAACGACGGGGAGGGGAAGCTTCTTCTTCGCACGGACGGGACGGGGAGGGGAAGCTCTTCGCACGGACGGGGATAAGTTGTGTACGGGTGGGTGGGGGGTCATGCGGCCGGGCCGCCGGGGTGATAATTAAGGTCGGTAGGTGGCGTTTAATGGAGTTGCGTGTGTAATTTTCCGTGCACAAGGTTGAGGAATAGGCGGTTCCCTTTGCCGCGCGCACAATTCAAACTATCCCGCCCATGTAGTTTAAATTCGCCATATTTTCGTTAAATCGACATAAAGTCATGTGAGTGGGGGAAAATTAGCAAAGTTGCTTGAAAAATAGTAAAACTCTGGAATTATCCTTTAAATATGCTCTACTTCGTGTGAAAATCGGGGTGTGGAAGCATGTTGAGCTGTTTTATTTGTACTTTCTTCATTAAAACTCCCATTTTATGCACTTTGGATGGAAAGAAATCATTTGTACATAAATTTTGACAACGCCATTTGCAAACACTAATTGTTTACATGCCAAGATGCACCCATCCACCAAATATATATGTGGCAAAAGTTTATCACAATCTAGCAGATATGCATAATTAGTGAGGGACCCCTTTTGATTTTGTGCAATTTCCACTAATTAGGTAGAGATCGAGAAGGGTTAATTAATTAGGCCATGTTAGGGGTTATGTGTTTTAGATTAGGTTGTGTGGATTCAAATACAACTTCTTTATTTGTGTGCTATGATTAATCAAAACTAGATCGATCGACTGCGCACACATTATTAGAGGCGCATGCCTTTGCGCACAAAGTGCATGTGTGTGTTGTTGGCCACCAACGAGAGAGAGAGAGAGAGAGAGAGAGAGAGAGAGAGAGAGAGAGAGAGAGAGAGAAAGAGAGAGAGGTAGAGAGAGCTACATACGAGAGAGCGATTGAAATCCCCAAATTAAACACATATATATGCATGGCACATTTAATTTAATTAGAGGACCGCGAGGCACCCCTGGCCTGCTTGATGCATAATTAAGTGTCATTGGCCTATATATAGGGTTTAATTAGGGTTTAGGGTTTAGGGTTAGGAGGTTAGGGTTTAGGGTCTAGGGTTTAGGGTTTAATGTTTATGGTGTTTAGGGTTTAGGGATTAGGGATTAGGGTTTATTTAGGGTTTAAGGTTTAGGGATCATCGATCGAGTGCGCACACACACATTATTAGAGGCACACGCGCCTTTGCGCATAAAGTGCATGCGTATATGTGTGTGTTTTTGGCCACCAACGACATATAGATGATCGAGAGAGAGATTGAAATCCCCCAAGAATATGTTCAAATATATATTAAAATATATGCACGAATGCATGCATGGTAGGCCATGCATGCACACTAATTATATATATATATTATGAGGAAACTTAATCAAATGTGTTTTCATTCGAGAGAACTTGTCAAAATTCAAGTTAATTAATTTATCATCGATAATTATATAATTAATTAATGAATCTCAGGGAGATGTTATACAACATATGATCGATATATAGGCCATGTATATATTAATTGGTTTTAATCTACCGTTTAATTTGCTAGCTAGCTGCATGCTATATATAGAGCATGTTTTTATTAGATCGGGTTATAGCTAGTATAGTTTAGGGTTATGTGTTTTAATTAACTAGGGTTTGATTAGCTAGGGTTAGTTATATATATGGTTTAGGGTTAATGCATGTCACATTTAATTTAACTAGAGGACCGCGAGGCACCCCTGGCCTGCTTGATGCACAATTAAGTGTCGTTGGCCTATATATATAGGGTTTAATTAGGGTTTAGGGTTAGCTAGCTGGGTTTAGGGTTTAGTGTTTTGGGTGTTTAGCTAGGGTCTAGGGTTTAGTGTTTAGTGTTTACTGTGTTTAGAGGGTCTAGGGTTTAGTGTTTAGGGTGTTTAGGGTCTAGGGTTTAGGGTCTAGTGTTTAGGGTCTATGGTTTAGGGTTTAATTAGTGTTTAGGGTGTTTAGGGTTTAGGGTTTAGTGTTTACGGTGTTTAGGGTCTAGGGTTTAGGGTTTAGTGTTTAGGGTCTAGGGTTTAGGGTTTAATTAGTGTTTAGGGTGTTTAGGGTTTAGGGTTTAGGGTTTAATGTTTACGGTGTTTAGGGTCTAGGGTTTAGGGTTTAGTGTTTAGGGTGTTTAGGGTCTAGGGTTTAGTGTGTTTAGGGTGTTTAGGGTTTAGGGGATTAGGGATTAGGGTTTTAGGGTTGTTTAAGGTTTAGGGATCATCGATCGAGTGCGCACACACATTATTAGAGGCACCCGCGCCTTTGCGCATAAAGTGCATGCGTATATATATGTGTATTTTTTTGCCACCAACAACGATATATAGATGATCGAGAGAGAGAGAGATTGAAATCCCCAAGAATATGCATGTTCAAATATATATATATATCAAAATATATGCACGAATGCATGGTAGGCCATGCATGCACACTAATTATATATATATTATGAGCTAGGCAACTTGATCAAATGTGTTTTCATACGAGAGAACTTGTCAAAATTCAAGTTAATTAATTTATCATCGATAATTATATATATAATTAATTAATGAATCACAGGGAGATCGATAATTAATTTAGGGTTTTAGGGTTGTACGTTTAAGGTTTAGGGATCATCGATCGAGTGCGCACACACATTATTAGAGGCACCCGCGTCTTTACGCATAAAGTGCATGCGTATATATGTGTGTGTTTTTTGCCACCAACGTTATATATAGATGATCGCGAGAGAGAGAGAGAGATTGAAATCCCCAAGAATATGTTCAAATATACATTAAAATATATGCACGAATGCATGGTAGGCCATGCATGCACACTAAAATTATATATATATTATGAGGCAACTTAATCAAATGTGTTTTCATTCGAGAGAACTTGTCAAAATTAAAGTTAATTAATTTATCAAGATAATTATATAATTAATTAATGAATCTGAGGGATATGTTATACAACATGATCGATATAATAGGCCATGTATATTTTAATTGGTGTTAATCTACGGTTTGCTAGCTAGCTGTTATATATATAGAGCATGCTTTTATTAGATCGGGTTATATCTAGTATAGTTTAGGGTTATGTGTTTTAATTAAGTAGGGTTGATTAGCTAGGGTTAGTTACATATATATGGTTTAGGGTTAATGCATGTCACATTTAATTTAATTAGAGGACCGCGAGGCACCCCTGGCCTGCTCGATGCACACAATTAAGTGTCGTTGGCCTATATATACATAGGGTTTAATTAGGGTTTAGGGTTAGCTAGGGTTTAGGGTTAGGGTTAGGGTTAGGGTCTAGGGTCTAGGGTTTAGTGTTTAGGGTTTAGGGATTAGGGATTAGGGATTTAAGGTTTTAGGGGTTGTTTAAGGTTTAGGGATCATCGATCGAGTGCGCACACACATTATTAGAGGCACCCGCGCCTTTACGCATAAATTGCATGCGTATATATATATGTGTGTGTTTTTTGGCCACCAACGATATATTGATGATCGAGAGAGAGATTGAAATCCCTAAGAATATGTTCAAATATACATTAAAATATATGCACGAATGCATGGTAGGCCATGCATGTACACTAATTAATTATATATATATTATGAGGCAACTTAATCAAATGTGTTTTCATTCGAGAGAACTTGTCAAAATTCAAGTTAATTAATTTATCACGATAATTATATAATTAATTAATGAATATGAGGGATATGTTATACAACATGATCGATATATATATATAGGCCATGTATATTTTAATTGGTGTTAATCTACGGTTTGCTAGCTAGCTGCTATATATAGAGCATGTTTTTATTAGATCGGGTTATATCTAGTATAGTTTAGGGTTATGTGTTTTAATTAAGTAGGGTTAATTAGCTAGGGTTAGTTACATATATATGGTTTAGGGTTAATGCATGGCACAATTAATTTAATTAGAGGACCGCGAGGCACCCCTGGGCTGCTCGATGCACAATTAAGTGACGTTGGCCTATACATAGGGTTTAATTAGGGTTTAGGGTTAGCTAGGGTAGAGGGTTAGGGTTAGGGTTTAGGGTTTAGGGTTTAGTGTTTAGGGTGTTTAGGGTTTAGGGATTAGGGATTTAGGGGTTTTAGGGTTGTTTAAGGTTTAGGGATCATCGATCGAGTGCGCACACACATTATTAGAGGCACCCGCGCCTTTACGCATCAAGTGCATGCGTATATATGTGTGTTTTTTGGGCCACCAACGATATATAGATGATCGAGAGAGAGAGAGATTGAAATCCCCAAGAATATGTTCAAATATACATTAAAATATATGCACGAATGCATTGTAGGCCATGCATGCACACTAATTATATATATATATTATGAGGCAACTTAATCAAATGTGTTTTCATTCGAGAGAACTTGTCAAAGTTCAAGTTAATTAATTTATCACGATAATTATATAATTAATTAATGAATCTCAGGGATATGTTATACAACATGATCGATATAGGCCATGTATATTTTAATTGGTGTTAATCTACGGTTTGCTAGCTAGCTGCTATATATAGAGCATGTTTTTATTAGATCGGGTTATAGCTAGCTAGTATAGTTTAGGGTTATGTGTTTTAATTAAGTAGGGTTGATTAGCTAGGGTTAGTTACATATATATGGTTTAGGGTTAATACATGACACATTTAATTTTATTAGAGGATCACGAGGCACCCATGACCCGCTCGATCGATGCACAATTAAGTGTCGTTGGCCTATACATAGGGTTTAATTGGGGTTTAGGATTAGCTAGGGTTTAGGGTTAGGGTTAGGGTTAGGGTTAGGGTACGTTTAGGGTCTAGGGTTTAGGGTTTAGTGTTTAGGGTGTTTAGGGTTTAGGGATTAGGGATTTAAGGTTTTAGGGTTGTTTAAGGTTTAGGGATCATCGATCGAGTGCGCACACACATTATTAGAGGCACCCGCGCCTTTACGCATAAATTGCATGCATATATATATATGTGTGTTTTTGGGCCACCAACGATATATAGATGATCGAGAGAGAGAGATTGAAATCCCCAAGAATATGTTCAAATATACATTAAAATATATGCACGAATGCATTGTAGGCCATGCATGCACACTAATTATATATATATTATGAGGCAACTTAATCAAATGTGTTTTCATTCGAGAGAACTTGTCAAAGTTCAAGTTAATTAATTTATCACGATAATTATATAATTAATTAATGAATCTCAGGGATATGTTATACAACATGATCGATATAGGCCATGTATATATTAATTGGTGTTAATCTACGGTTTGCTAGCTAGCTGCTATATATAGAGCATGTTTTTATTAGATCGGGTTATAGCTAGTATAGTTTAGGGTTATGTGTTTTCATTAAGTAGGGTTGATTAGCTATGGTTAGTTACATATATATGGTTTAGGGTTAATGCATGGCACATTTAATTTAATTAGAGGACCGCGAGGCACCCCTGGCCTGCTTGATGCACAATTAAGTGTCGTTGGCCTATATATAGGGTTTAATTAGGGTTTAGGGTTAGGGTTAGGGTTTAGGGTCTAGGGTTTAGTGTTTAGGGTGTTTAGGGTTTAGGGATTAGGGATTAGGGTTTCAGGGTTGTATAAGGTTTAGGGATCATCGATCGAGTGCGCACACACATTATTAGAGGCACCCGCGCCTTTGCGCATAAAGTGCATGCGTATAGTTTAGGGTTATTTGTTTTAATTAAGTAGGGTTTGATCAGCTAGGGTTAGTTACATATATATGGTTTAGGGTTAATGCATGGCACATTACATATAGTTTAAATCTCAAGAATGTTTATACATGATAGGCCATATGTGCAAAGGAATTTTTTTCCCCGTGAACTTGTCAAAATTCAAGTTTATCAGTGCCAATGGAAACTAGTCCAAAAAATTACATAGAGGACCAAAAGTACTAGACAATAACTAATAGAACCTGCAACTTTACAAAAAGGACCCCAAAACATATAGAAGAAAATCAATCGAGTCCTTCTCGACCGCACATCAGATCTCTGCTCCGCATCCTTTCCAGCAACTCCGTCGCCGGGGACGCACCACTTGGGACGGTGTCGCCGGTAGTCGCCAGGACGAAGGAGAAGAAGGGCCTCAGCAACGGCATATTGGCTCTGAGAAGGGTCGCTGAAAGTCCAAGATGTGCACGGGCAAGACGGATGACGCCGTCGTATGCCCCGAGATTGTGAACTTTAGCAGCTTGACTTCCCCATTGGCCAGATCTGAAGCACTGACCAAAGCAAGCCTCACCGTTAGCGCCATCACATTGATGGCACCAGATCGGGGTTTGGCCGGCAAGATCCGCCAGATTCACCATAGGCCGGATCTGAAGCCGATGACGAGATCCCCGACTCCATTGCGCCATTCTGCTCATGGGAAACACTGGATCTAAGCTTACAACAACACTAACTCCCTCGGATCCAAATTAGCTGACTCAACTTTGCTTATCTAAATATGGATGTATCCACACATGTTTTTACTCTAGATACATACACGTCTAAGGAAAGTTGAATCAATTAATTTAGTTCGGAGGGTGTACAATATACAGAGAGAAGTCGGCCTCGTCTCCGGCCGGCGAGGCCGCCGGAGAGAAGGGGGAGAGGAGCCGGGGGAGTGGGAGAGACTCGAGAGAGAAAGAGAAGAGGAAGAAATGAGAGCTCCCTGGGGAAGAACATTATTTTTGTCGTTCTGCTCGTAGCTTGAAACTGAAAATTTCGGCCACGCGCCAAATCATCCCGCCGCATCCATTCGAAAATCCCGTGACCAGTTTTACCCTTTTAACCCTGGTCCGGAAGCTACAACCCACCGACCATGGAGGGCTCATTCGGTAACAATGAAATATCTTGCCTAGATCCCGAACCCTCCCCACAGGCCCACACCCACCCACCAACCATTCGCCCCATTAGCTCAAAAATACTCTCACACGCCAAAGCTCTGACTCTCTACAGTACTAGATCTGCTTCGCCGCCGGCATACTCCTCCACAGCGTAGCCTTGATCGTGTTGGCTGTCCACCCACCTGATCCGCTCCCCGCCGCCCTCGTCACCGACGGATCTGCTTCACCGCCGACCTCGCCACCGACGGATCTGCTTCACCGCCGACCTCGCCACCGACGGATCTGCTTCACCGCCGACCTCGCCACCGACTACCTCACCGCAGCGGCTGTATCAACTTCACCGAATACCTTGCCAGCCAACCAGATCTGCTTCACTAACGCCCGCTTCTACTGAAACATCGGTCTCCCGCGTTCGCCGCCGCTGGAATGCAAGTTGCCGCCCCCGTCCACCCCGCCGCAGCTTGGTTAGTACGCTGGCCCGTTAGATCGCGGTGTTTCTTTAGCCATGTTTTGTGTAGTTATTTGCAGATCTCATATGCCGTTAACTTTCTTGATGTGTTGCTTCGCATGAAGTTTGTTTAAATATTGTACAGTACAAAAGCATTATCCGGTCGCTACCATCCTGTTCATTCTACTGACACCTGTGTGCATCCACATATTTATAGCCTTGTACCCATTCATTTGCTGCCAACTGTTTTTGTACTGCATGCTATTGTCGCACTGCTTTTATAGTCGTGCTATGGGCATTTCCAATCTGCTTGTTCTTATACCACGTCATTAGCTCACCGCTAGCTGTTTTCTCGTGTCTGCTATTCTCACACTGCTTTTATAATCATGCTATGTGCATTTCCAATCTGCTTGCTCTTATACCTCGTCTTTAGCTTATATAGTTATTGCTGCGTGCATGTCTGGTCTTTGTATTATCGTAGACTGACTTGTCAATGTTATTTTTCCTAGGGGTTGATCATGCGAACCACTTATTAGAACATCCAACATTAACAGCGGGGACGCTAGGTAAGGTTGGAATCTGAGTTCGTGGTTGGTAATTTTGGCAGTTTACTTCCGTTATTATCTATAACCTATATGCATTGTTCCTTATGCAAGAGATTAACACTTGGAACCCTGCCATAGCAATGCCATTCATGCTTTACTATGTTTCTGCCTATTTGATATGCTTGTCTTGGAGAAACTTCGAGGGTGATTTGAACCTGACATTTGGTCATTCTTAATGCCAGTTTACTTTATGTGTAAAACCTTGGCATTACCCTACTCTAAATCTGAATGTCTGAAATTCGTATCTCATGCAAAGCAACATCTAGTTGGTTTTAATCTGATATCTGGTAAATATTGGCTTATTCATTTGGCAGCTCAAGTTTTTTGTTATTTGAAACCAGCTGACTTGGTCTTAAATGTGATATCTAAACACAGATTAAGGACAATGGAGCAGGAGGATTAGCATTTCACTTGATGGCTGAACCTAAAATGATAGGCATGTTGACCACGACTAGTGCACGCAAGAGAAGGACCTGCAGTGAGCCAGTATGTGCTTAGTACATGCATCTTATCTTATCTTGTGCTTATTTCTGCTACATGCTGTTATCCGATCTCTACATTGCGTAATACATGTTTGAATAGTTAATTGTTGTAACTATGTTTACAATGTTACCAGAATGCAGTTTTAATGAAGCAGTCATCATTAGAAGATAGTCGCCAAAAAAGGATCTGTAGCGACCCTGTGCAACATTATGATGTAAGTTTGTGCTTAGTACAAGTTCCATACATGTCTTATTTATGCAACTTGTTATTATCTTATATCTACATTGCATAATAAATGTTTGCATAGTTCATCGTTTAACTCTTTTTGCATTATTATCAGAATGCAGTTGTGATGAAGCAATCTTCATTACCAGTGAGGCCCACAAAAAGTTCTGATCTTTCTTCTGATGCATCTTCTCATAGCCGTCAACCTAGACCATTTCTTTCATCGGACAGTAAATATCTCAAGGCTGTACTTTATAAAAGACATGGTATTGCTGCTTTAAGATCTGTAGCTGATATGTTGACAAAGAGTACACAAGATTCAATCAAGGCGATTGCCAAATGTCAACGTGTTATTGATGATGCTAATAGAAGTCCTCAATGATTCTATGTAATTTTTTTATTTGGGCACATTAATTGCCTTGTAATTTTCCTATTTGTTTTATTTGTGTATGTACTTGTGTGTATCATTGAAATTAGATTTTAGGCTCATGAAATTTAATGCAAGTTGACTAGTCAAACAAGTAGGGCCCTACAACAGATTGGGCCGGCCCACTTACAGTAGTGTGGGACCCACTTTCATTTTGGGCCGGCCCACTTCTTTAGTAGGCCGGCCCGGTTACACGATAATGGGCTCCACATGCTTATTGGGCCCCCGCTCTATGGTGGTCCCATGGTAAAATGCCCCTTTAATAGGAAGGTGGGACCCACTTTGTGTTTTGGCCCGGCCCACTATCTTGTTGGGTAGGCCCACTTTCTATGGTGGACCCACACACCAAATGGGCCGGCCCTTTAATAGGAAGGTGGGACCCACTTGTGTTTTTGGCCCGCTATCTTGTTGGGCCGACCCGCTCTATATGGTGGACCCACATACCAAATGGGCGGCCCATTAACAGGAATGTGGGACCCACTGTGTTTTGGCCCGACCACTATCTTGGTGGGCAGCCACACTGCTATATGGTGGGCCCCACATACTAAATGGGCCGCCCTTTAACAGGAAAGTGGGACCCAGTGTTTGGCCCGCCCACTATTTTGTTGGGCGGCCCACTTGCTATATGGTGGACCCACAAACTAAATGGGCCGACCCTTTAACTGGAAAGTGGGACCACTGTGTTTTTGCCCACTAGCTTTCGGTGGCCCACTTGCTATACGGTGGACCCCATACACTAAATGGGCAGGCCTTTAACGAAAGTGGGACCCACGTGTTTTGGCCGACCACGCGCTTCTTGGGCCGCCGGTTGCAAGGTGGACCCCACATGTTAAATGGGCCGGCCCATTTAAGTTTTGACCGTCAACCTTAGAGGTTAGGCCCGGCCCACGTAACTAATGGACCAGCCCAGCTATATAGTTGACCGGTCAAACTATGTCATCTGGCCCGCCCGCTTAAGACGTGGCAGGCCTCGTGTGGGCCTACCATCTACCACGGGTTTCATGGTTAACGCCGTTAAGGCAGTTGCGGCGTCTGCCACGTGTCGGTTGCATGACGTCGCATCAACGGGCTCCCGAAAACACTTCCGCAACGGTCCGATTTTCCGTGGCGGAAGGGCGCCCAAGCGCGACGGACCGAAAAATCGTCGTTGGACTTTGCATGACGCAGTTTCGACAACGGAACCCATATCGTCTGGTTAGGCCCATAGGCGACGAAAAATGCCCCTTAGTTGACGATTTTGGGACGTTGTCTATCAGAACTTTTCTTGTAGTGCTGGTCGTCGTCTTCGTGAAGAAATTCTTCTTCTTCCTTCCGATGATCCTCCCTCACCATCACATACTAGGAGTGTCCATACTAATGACCATTATTTGCAAGTTGTGCCTGTTGTTCAATATCCGTAGGTTATTGTTGCTGAGCCTCCCTCGAATACTGCCTCAAATTCTAGAAAAAATGATGAAACCAGTGGTGCAAACAACACATGCAATAACAATGCAGAACAGGACAAAGAAACAGCCCCAAAAGACACCGATCCCGAGGCTGATTCCCTTCAAAAATCTGCCTCGGATCGGCCCCCTGACGCTGCCACGCCAGGCAGCCTCCTTCCGCGCCAATGGCCTGGTGCCACGTCGCCTGCTGGAGCGCGGTCCCCGCCGCGCGGTCCCGCTGCCGCCTCCACGCGGGTTACGGCGCCATCATCACGTTCCGAGCCGGTCCCGCCGTCCCGTCGCGGTTCTCCTCCAAACAGAGACGGCCACGTCTCCTCCTCCTGACGCTTCCTCCACACGGGTCCCGGAGACATCTGCGGACATCCATGCACTGTCGGCTGCCGGCGCAGATCCCGAAGATGATCCTGCTGCTGATTTGTCTCCGCCAGGATCGTCGTGCACCGTCTCGCACCTCCTTCTACCACTGGTATGCAAACGCGTCTACAGAAAGGTATTCGCAATCCGAAAAAATACACCGACGGTACTGTTTGATATACCTTGGTAACATCTACAAGAGAACCAAAGAATATTTCTGAGGCTCTTACAGATACCCACTGGAAGAGTGCTATGCAGGAAGAATATAATGCTCTGCTTGCAAACAACACGTGGCATCTTGTTCCCCCCAGTTCCAAATGCAATGTTATTGACTACAAATGGGTCTATCGTATCAAGAAAAATGCTGATGGTACTATAGACAGATATAAAGCCAGGCTTGTTGCAAAAGGATTCAAACAGAGGTATGGTATTGACTATGAGGATACTTTCAGTCCTGTTGTTAAAAATACTACAGTCAAGATTGTTCTCTCTATATCTGTCTCTCGAGGTTGGAGTTTTAGGTAGCTAGATGTGAAGAACACGCTCCTTCATGGTGTTCTAGAAGAGGAAGTTTATATGAAACAACCTCCAGGTTTTGAGTCTTCCGCTAATCCAAACTATGTTTGTAATGTTGATAAAGCGCCCTATGGTTTGAAACAGGTTCCTCGTGCATGGTATTCTCGTCTCAGCAACAAGCACCAACAACTTGGTTTCACTCCTTCCAAAGCTGACAGGTCCTTGTTTTTGTTTAACAAGTCAGGTGTTACTGTCTGCATGCTCATTTATGTTGATGATATAATTGTTACTAGCTCTTCGGATCAGGCTATTACAGCTCTTTTTCGAAACCTCAACTTAGAATTTGCTCTGAAAGATCTTGGTGATCTTCGTTATTTCCTAGGCATAGAGGTTCATAAACAATCACATGGTTTGTTATTAACTCAGGAAAAGTATGCTTCTGATTTGTTGGGCCGAGTTGGTATGTGCTCTTGCACCTCATGTCCAACGCTATTATCTACTATAGATTCTCTGACATTAACAGATGGCTCTCCTCTTGGTCCTGATGATATTACTCATTACAAAAGCATTGTTGGTGGTCTACAGTACTTGACTATGACTGGACCTGATATTTCTTTTTCAGTTAACAAGGTATGTCAGTACCTTCTTGCTCCTACCACAGCTCATTGGTCAGCAGTTAAGAGAATTCTTCGGTACATTCATGGTACACGCACAGTTGGACTTACTTTTCAGAGGTCACCTTCTACTCTCCTTAGTGCTTTTTTAGATGTAGATTGGGCAGGTGATTTGGATGACAGACGCTCTACTGGAGGTTTTGCTCTATTCTTTGGTCCCAATCTGGTTTCTTGGAGTGCTAGAAAACAACCTACTGTGTCTCGTTCTAGTATAGAGGCTGAATATAAAGCACTTGCCAATGCTACTACTGAGCTCATTTAGGTTGAAGCCCTTGTTCGAGAACTTGGTGTTACACTCAGGGAAAAACCATGTCTATGGTGTGATAATCTTGGTGCCACCTATCTGTCTGCTAATCCTGTGTTTCATGCTCGCACTAAGCACATTGAGATTGATTTTTTCTTTGTTCGAGAGCGTGTTGCTAAACACATGCTTGATATCAGGTTTATCTCCAGTAAAGATCAGATTGCATATGGTTTTACCAAGATTCTATGCTCAAAGAAACTAGATGAGTTTAAGCGTAATCTCAACCTCTCCCAGGTTTCGATTAGGGGGGGGTGGGTATTAGAGGTGTAATATGTATCCGTATACGATATGGTGTAGTACACCAATTGTATACGGACTCTATCTGTACAAGCCACGTGAGGGGCTTTTCCTCACCTATATTAACATGCAACCGGTGACCCCAAAGGGTTACACCGTTCCACCCAACAATTATTCACGTCAACAATTGCTATGAAAATAACATGTTTTTATTGATTCCCTGCCCCAGAGAAGCTCCAACTGAAGCATTGGAATCACTTTTCGCGAGTTGTGACTTTGTTTTTTCATCAATATATGTGACCATGTGGCTTTACAACATCAACAAAATCGGTATGACTTGCCTTTATTTGTGTAATAACTATTACTACTTCCCTTATGATATTGGTATGTTCAATCTTCCTCATTCTTTGACCATCTTTGGCTTTATTGGTCTACGGTATTTCTTTCGTTCAACATCATTAAACTTAGCTTACTTGAGCTTCCGTACTTCTGAGTAAATTTTGCTCACTTTCTCAAGTTATAGTCCACTTCTTACTTCCTCGAGGTATGAACCTCGGCTTCTGGTCTTCTGAAAGTAGTGTTCATTAATCTTATGAAAATAAGATCGAACTTCCCCTCAGTTCAGACCTTCTTCTTCTATTTTACTCAAAGTATTGAGTCATTGTACATCTAACTCAATCTTTACTCTACCCCTTAGAGTTTTCTTATGGTCTTCAACTCCTTTTTCTTCCCACCATTGGACTTATGGTTAGAATATGGGTCTAGGTCTAGTTTATGGGTTGTACTCTTCTAAGGTCTTGCGAAGAATATTTGTGGTGTATCCACTCAATTGTGGACATCCAATGTGAATCCTTTGACTAAATAATTATAAGTCATTGTTATTTGGTTAACAAAATTGTATTTGTTCACAACTTCTTGATACAAATAATCCAATGGTGGACTACTTGATACCAATTGTGGCTATTTGTTATCTAAAAATGGATTCTATTATAGGTTCTGATCAACTGGACGAGACATCTTCTACTTTATCTCGCAGTATTGATCCTATATCAACTATGGTCTTCTGATACCAACTATGGTCTTCTTACATCTGCTATGATTTCATATATCATCTTCCTTCATTCAGGGTTTATTTTGCATAAAAAAACCACTAGCTGACACTATGAATATAGTATCTTAAGTGATTTCCCATGCATTCCCTCTTTTATATTTATTATGGATCTGCTTCAGCTTCACCATAATCATCATATTTCTGACCTTCATGCTTCTTATGTACTAAAGTACTCCTCTGTTGAGGTAAGCATGAGTTTCTGATTGTACTTCCTTCAGAGTATTGTGGTTACTTCCCACAACTTTACTTCCTTTCTCTGATGAACCTTCATCTTGTCTTCAGAATCTTCCAGAATTCTCACACGAATACTATTACCCTCTAGATCTATAGCATCAAGTAAGAACTTTATATTGCAACATGCATTTGCATATCAAAGTCGAACTTCATGTATGGATCTAGTCAATCAATGAAAATCCAATAAAATTTAAGAAGATTCAGCTTTGTGCTAATAATACACACCATCATAAGCCTGAATAATAATAGTTGAGTAAGACATCTCTAAACATCAGGCTGAGATGTGTAGTATATAACACCACATAATATAGGTTTGTATTGTGATACTTAGCATGAATATAGGGCATTCTACTATTTGTCTCACCCTTTACCTTAATTGCACATTTGCAATGAGATAAACTTGAAACAAAGTGGTCTAGGATAGTTAAGGTTAACCTAATTTTCTTTGGAAGTACTAATTTAGCTTCCCTTTTTGTTGAGGAATACCTCTCATGATATTTCTAGATTCTAACATTGCTAATCTACACACCTATCTATTGGAATATAGATCCTATACTTTCAAGTGTTTCTATCATAAGATTATGGTCATGATGTGCTTGGCACACTTCCCATGGTTTTGGAACACAAATCCTACACTATTATTGAACACCTGACTTCGTATTGTACTCATCTTAATTGTTTATGATGTTCTAGTCCATCACATAATGACTCTCAAGTGAATCATATATGATTAATAACTCTACCATGTAAGTAGACATATCTTATTCCTATCTCTCTTCCTTACCTCCCATAATTGACTCATCATGGTCTGGACTACCTCATATAACTCATATTTATCCTATACTATCAGTGGTTTTACAAGTTTGGATAGGTTTTACTTACCCATTACTTGTCTTGGTATACACCTTATAGTAGGATATCTATCTTCTATACATATCTTTATCACTTGATATTACTCTTATTACATGTCTGGATAACTCTTACTTAACTATAACAAGTGTTGGTACACACATCTTCCAATAGGATATCTTCCTTATGGTTGTATCCTCTCTTTGGACTACCATGTATTGTATACCAACTGGGGTCTACTCATCTATTGTTTTAAGACTTCAATGGTGTGCTACATGTTTGGGATTAACTAACTAACTTTACTTAAGAAAGGTAGGTCAGAAGGTTTGACTCAAGTGTGTCAGGATTATTCTCAAGTGAATATCCATCTCAAGTCATAAGAAATTTGGTTTAGCTAAAACAACTTCCTATAGACACTACCAATCCTATAGGTCTCCTTTAAAGGGTTTTAATCCTAAGGTCAAAGCATTTGCTCTGATACCAACTGTGGTGACCCGGCATACCACTGCATGGTGTAGTATGCAAGTCTGATATAACACCAATGAAACACCGTTCCACTAGTATTATATCGCTCAGAGTGGTACAACAGAAACATATGCGGGTCCAAGGTATGTCTATAGAATTACAACATTGACTCTGTTACAAAGATCATCACAGCCTCCTACTTTACAATGAGGTAAAACTGCAAATAAACTCCAGAAGAACGACCCGTAGTCTAGACTTATCACGAACTCTACTTGTAGAGTATTTAACTAGCTATAGAGGCTAAGAATAGATTCTAGCTAAATAGGAGCTAGGTTTTGGAAGCTAGTTCCTTTCTATTGCTAATCTAGGTTTTCTCCTTGTTGAATGTGGTATCGGACTCTCCTGACATGGTCCTGTCTCTTGAAGTAGTTGACTCCTCGGCCTTCGAGTTGCACTGTAGATCCTCCTTTGATGCCTCCATACCTAAGCAGGGGATTTAAGAGTGGGATGAGTACGAGCGTACTCAACAAGTTCATTTTAGGAAAGAGGTGTTTAATGCACTAGCTACAGCCATAGACCAGAAAGTCATAGGCAATGCAAGTTTTTGTAAACATTTCTTCAAAAGGTTGCTTTTATTCTGAAGAGCTATGTCCGTCAGCCTTCACCGGTTGACTAGAACTTCATGGAGTTCCTTTCCGGCAGCGTTCGCAGTTCCATATCCCGGAACAGGGAGTGATTCGTTACACTCTGCAGAGGTGTGTTGCTTTACCCATAAGAGATCTTAACCTTGGTGCCAACCGGGTGATCTTCCCGTCCACACTTCCTTTGGTGTGAGGCCCGGTATAAGGTCATAGCCAATCATATTCCTCCGCTACCTCATACACCCACCCTTTGCTGCAAACTCCGACCCTGGGTCCTCGCCGGTGCTCTTATACCAATTAAGGACGGCCCCGACCACGACAACAGTTCAGGTCTCTACCATGAACTCCTTCGCCGGCAGCTGCAACCCATCATAGACCGCAATAACCGTGGGGACTTCATCGGGACCCCCACCCTACCACTTGTCCTCTCTTGGATCAAGGGTCTACGGTAAAGCGCATCCGTTGATGTACAAGAGGTGGAAATACAATTGACTATTCCGTCCCACTCCAGATCTTATGGTTAACACGGGTATTACGGCACAAGAATCACTGGACGACATTTGTTGTTTAATCCTAGATGGATATAAACCCTTGCAATGGAACCTCCACCATATCAACACAATCCATGGTTCCATTGCCCACCACATAGTCATATTCATAGTTATGAAAATAGTGGTTTTGCTTTTTATGCAATAGTGATAAACATAGTACTTTGCAAGTAATTTGGTAAAAATACTCAAATGACATGAGCAAGTGATGAACTTGCCTTTCTTGTCTGCAAGATTATGCAGGCAAGGTCTTCGATACGCAATAACTCCAACTTCTGAAATAGCATCATCGTCCGGTAAGGACGATGTTTAAAAGATTGGCAAGGATGCAATAATGCATAAATATGAGATGCAATCGCTCTAAGCGTGACCTAACTCCGATGATTTAGGATTAGTGAGTTGTTATGGTTGATTTAGGGTGTGTTGCACTTTTAGAGTGATTCACAAACAAGGTTCTTATTTAAGGTTTGGTTGTGTTGGTACCATAAACATGTGGCATAATAAAGCATAGTAATTAACTTAGCACACAAAGGAAAGTAGTTGGCATTATGATAACATATAAAGAACAATTGTTGGTTTAGGTACTATATGATATGGTTAATGATTATTTATTATATTCTTCAAAAGAATAACTTTTGAAGAACATGTTCTTTAATTAAGAACAAGTATGACAATTGGGTTTGTGGGGTTCTATGGTTTTCTATGGTTTTAATTGGTTTCTGGAGTAAGTATTAGATGGATCCCAACAATGTTGGATTCATCAGCTACTAGGGCTTGTATGGTTGAATTAAGCCTAGGCATCCTAATCAATTATTTATACATGGTTTCTATCAAGGTTGATTCATCTTGTTGGTGATAGCTGGCTAGGGTTTATAGGTCCTATTAGGCAGGTTGATGACTACTCTTTATTTTCTTCAAAAGGATAACTTTTGAAGAACATACTTCTTAAGGGATAAGAAGTATTATTATTAAGGTTGAGGTTGTCTAGGGTTTGCTATTGGATCCAATAGGTAAGGAATAATGGATTCCTAAATAGGATGGTTCATAAGTATTTAACACTGGTAGGGTTTAGTGGAGTATGGTATGTAATACAAACTATGGGGCATGGATGCTAGTGGAGTTCATCATGATGGTGTGATGTTAAATAGGGATGAGTAAGGATGAGATCCTTGGTGATAAGGACTAGGGTTGATCCTATTTGATCATCTAGGTTTGATAAAGATGAACACATGGGATGCTAATTTAGTAGTGATAGGGTTTCTACATTTTAGGTGGTCATGGCAAATATTTAGTTGCTATTATGGTTCTATGACTACTATTGAAGTAACATGATCACATGTTAACTTGGGGTTTAGGTTTAGAAGTAATTTAGGGTTCATATGAAGTAATGGACCTAGGGTTCCTGAATGAATTAGGGTGTTAGGGTTCCACATAAATTATGAGGTCATAAATTTATTCAATATGGAACTAGGGTTTCCTAATCTACCATATAGTTCTTAAGATAATAACTTCGTTATAATGTTGAAGTTATTAATAACTTTGAAATAAAAATAATATTAAATTTGGCATTTTATTATTTTTAATGAATTAATAATTAAGATAATTATTAATTAGGGTTTAAATCCCTCTAATAAGGATTTAACAAAATAACAAATAAAGAAAATTAGTTTTAATGTTTTCTTTATTTATTTACTGGTTTTTATTTAATTTGGAAACTTTTCTTAATTATTGAGTTTTTAATTCAATTAAGATTAAAGGAAAAGGCTTAAATAATAAATATTAAACAATTAAATTTTTATTAAAAATAAAAATTTCATATTATATTTTTATTGGATAGATTTTATTTTTATAAGAATTTTGATATCTCATTTATATTTTTCTGAGTTAAAATGAATTTTATAAATTCATGTAAAGTTGCAGCAATTTATGGGATTTAAATTAAAACAAGAAATTACTAAGCCTACCCAGCTAAAGCTACCCGCAGGGGCTGACTTGGCCCAGCCACGTTGGCCACGTCGTGGCAAGTCCCGGCGACCAGTAGAGACGGCGCCGGCGCTACCGGGTCCAGGGGTGGCATTGTTCGATGCGGCTCTGGATGCGGAACAATATGGAGGCGGCGCCCCCAGCCAATGGTCACCGGAGACAACTCCGGCGAGTTTCTCCGCGGCGGCGAACTCCGGCCGTTTAGCTATATGTAGCTACAGACGTCGGATTGACGCAAATAATGTATCAATAGAAGCGCAAGCTCACCCAGAAGACGATGGACTGCTCGTTGAGGTTGACGGTGGACGGTGGCAAGCTCAATGTTGCAACTTCTGCGAGACACCGGTGAAAGGAATGGTGATTTTCCAGCGTCGGAGGCCTCCCCTTCTCGATTCCTTCCTCCTGGTTGCTCAGTAAGATACTACGGAGCTCCTAAGGGACTCGACGGAGTCGGGGCGAGCTCAATCGAGGATGAACTGAGAAAGTTCTCCACGGTCACCTCCGGCATGTGGAGAGAATAGAGGAGAATTGAGAGATAATGGAGGGGTCTGAGAGGGTGGCGAGGCGTTAGGGTTTCACGGCGGATCCTTGAGTGGCTTTATAGAGGAGGGAAGGACATATTCGTCACTTCATCGGCGGCCAGGGCCGGAATGCGTCGGCGATGTCGGTGTTGTTTCCGTGCACGAATCTTGGCGGGACGAGGATATGGATGAGCGCGAGGTTCTCCGAGTGGCTTACGTCCGTCGTCGCGTCCGTGGAGGGTCAAGAACGTCGGCGAGCGAAATCGAGCACGGCATCACGGTGGCGTCCATGCGTGATGGAGGTTGAAGACGATGCCCACGTCGTGGAATTGTTATCGGGCTGGACCGGTTGGTGGTCTTGCTTGGGCTGGTGTTGGGCTCAGCAGCTAGACTGGGCCTGGGCTTCGAACCTCCCTAGCTGGGCTGCTGCGGCGGTAAGGTCCAGGTGGGGCTTTTCTCCTCTTTTCCTTTTTCTGTTTTTATTTTCTGTTTTAAATTTCTATTTTGAATTCAATTTTTTGCAGATATTTGTACATATTTTTAACTTGGCAATACCTCTTAATTAATAACTCTACTTGAGACATATTATTATGATTTTTAATATAATGATAGTTTCAATATACACCATATTTCAAATAGATATGTTAATAGTTATAATTTCCATTCTCTTTCTTTTGAAATTCCAAATATTTTTTATAAATTAAGGATGTGACCAAATGGCATGGCTTGATGTACCAAAATATTTCTAGGGTCTTGATCTAGCCACTTACATATGATTTTATGTGAACACTTAGTTGTTAAGGTCTGGTGAGGTTTATCTTAATCCTATTTCAAGGTTAATACTAGTATTATATTTTAGTAACACCTTGAAATACCTAAAGTAGATACTACTCTCATTATGGGTTGGTCTTAATTATAAAGATAAGTGGTTGATCCCCACTCATGGGTTTAATTATAGGATTTAGCATCAGGTGGTTCTTATGTTTTATAATTGAAACATTGTATTTAATTAATGAACCGTTAGGGTTCTAATGATATTTACCCTATGGCAATTGGTTTGAATCTCAAGTATGGCCTGGTTTATATTATGATCACCATAGTGATGCATAAACTAGGGTTGAGATATAATTCTAGTTTATAGAGTTGAGATGACACCATATTGCATTTGCTAGGGTTTAATCTCCCCTAACCAAGGTAATATGGTTAGTTGCTTAATTGTTTCTGTTCTCCTTTAATTACTAAGGACTTGAGAATTGGTTTTATCTTATACCAATAGATTTCTATTATATCCTTAATCTATTGTTCAAGTAACTAAAGTAGCTATATTTCTTTTTATAGTTAACTTTGGTTGTAATGATGAATGGTTTCTCACCATATAAATTATAAGCTTTAACTCAAAGCTTTTCTTATGTGCTTATATCCTCTACTTCAAGTTCTTAGGGTTTATGATCACTACACAATTTATAATGATCAAGGTTAGGCTTCCTAAGGTATCTCTCAAGAATTAGGTTTCTCACTCCCAAGATTAAGTATTATCTTGATCAACTAAATATAGTTTCTTTCTTGTACTATCATGAATGGATATGATTACCTCAATAATTTATATCCCAGGGGAATGCCTAAGATAATAGCTTATAGTTCTACTTAAGGAATGATGATTTAATCATCAGGACATATGGATAGTTCTCTCCCTTAAATTTAAGTGTTGCCTCAACTACTTGAGTGTAACTCCATAGCTTGATCTCTCTCATATAGGAATTGTTATTCTAGGGTTTATGGTGTACTCCTAATATTTCCTTAGGTATCTAGGCTAAGACTCCACTTGGCTATCTTGGTTGAATTAATCTCCTTCTTACTTTATCAATTCATGGATATGGTATCATTCCATGTGGTAATAGATTATCTCACCACTCCATGGTGAAATGGTTTATACCCTAATACTTTAGTTCACTTTCTGTCCTTTATTATTAAATAGGTAAAGCTAGGATTGATATGAGTGGTCTCTCTCATTTGGGAAGGACTTCAATACTAACCTAAGGTTAGGCTCCATAGAGATTGATGTGATCATCAATATCTATGTTTAACATAAATGGTTTCTCTCTCTAGGAATGTCTTGAATAATACCCTGGGTTTCTCTTAAGGATGATGATTTTAATACATGGATGCATATCCAAGGTTTAACTCAAGGTTTGTTATTGCTTCTCTAATAAATAATATAGAACTCTCACCTCTCTGGGTTTGATATATAATAATTTGAAATGTAGAAGAACATATACTTCTTGAGTGGGTCTCCTTGTTATAATTCCAAGATTGAAATAGAATGAATACCATGAGGCTAATGGTAGGATCATGGATTAGTTTAAGACATGGAAAAGATAAGTGAAGAATAGTTTCTTCATTTATTGTTACTTGATTTCCAATTAAATGGATGTTCATATGTTATGGCAAGGAATACCATGTTGTGATCTTTTATAAGATCAAGCAATTTATCATTGAGTAAAGTGTTGTTGTGTTGATTATTAGTTCCATTTGATCTAACCCCTTAGATCAAATCATCTCTACCAAAAACAAGGTTTTAACAAAGTCACATTGAGGTTTATAGCGCTTGACTTGATGAGCTACTTCAATTCCACCAAGATCAAGTGAAACTTCAGTTACTGTGACTGTTTTACTTTAAAGCGCGAAAATTCCCCGGATTTTCTATGCATGAATGCAATGCACACAACTGTTTCCTCTATATTTGTAACCCCAATACCTGGGATATTACAGTCTCTACCCCTTAAACTAAACTTCGTCCTCGAAGTTTGATCTCTCTCACGATTCCGGAGTGTGGATCTGACTTATGCAGACTATATCTTTTCTCGAACTCCGTATTAATCTTGTTGGATATATTTGAATATATCCCTTATCCAGATTCTTCCTGGAATCCATTAGTATCTGTCTCTGAACCATGGCTTCTTAGTTTAATACCATGATTTCTTTCAATATCATAATCTTGTTTCCTTTCTCATTGAAGATTCAATGATTGAGACTTTTTCTGATGCTGCTAGTCTTAACTGAGGACTAATTTGATAACATACTCCTAATTGGTAAAATAGGTCTTTGTTTTCCCTTACTACCAAAACTGCAATAATGGTACTAAGTAAGGTACTTAACATGGAATGGTCGTGATGGTTTATTTTCCTAAGAATGGATTAGACTCATTTAGTCCATCCAATCATGGTTTATAGTTGATACCTATAACTATTTTGGGTTCTTTAGGTTCCATGAAAGGAATCATTCTATTAGTCTTTGATATTGGTATGTTCAATCTTCCTCATTCTTTGACCATCTTGGGCTTTATTGGTCTACGGTATTTCTTTCGTCCAACTTCATTAAACTTAGCTTACTTGAGCTTCCGTACTTCTGAGTAAATTTTGCTCACTTTCTCAAGTTATAGTCCACTTCTTACTTCCTCGAGGTATGAACCTCGGCTTCTGGTCTGTCATCCTTCTGAAAGTAGTGTTCATTAATCTTATGAAAATAAGATCGAACTTCCCCTCAGTTCAGACCTTCTTCTTCTATTTTACTCAAAGTATTGAGTCATTGTACATCTAACTCAATCTTTACTCTACCCCTTAGAGTTTTCTTATGGTCTTCAACTCCTTTTTCTTCCCACCATTGGACTTATGGTTAGAATATGGGTCTAGGTCTAGTTTATGGGTTGTACTCTTCTAAGGTCTTGCGAAGAATATTTGTGGTGTATCCACTCAATTGTGGACATCCAATGTGAATCCTTTGACTAAATAATTATAAGTCATTGTTATTTGGTTAACAAAATTGTATTTGTTCACAACTTCTTGATACAAATAATCCAATGGTGGACTACTTGATACCAATTGTGGCTATTTGTTATCTAAAAATGGATTCTATTATAGGTTCTGATCAACTGGACGAGACATCTTCTACTTTATCTCGCAGTATTGATCCTATATCAACTATGGTCTTCTGATACCAACTATGGTCTTCTTACATCTGCTATGATTTCATATATCATCTTCCTTCATTCAGGGTTTATTTTGCATAGAAAAACCACTAGCTGACACTATGAATATAGTATCTTAAGTGATTTCCCATGCATTCCCTCTTTTATATTTATTATGGCTTCAGCTTCACCATAATCATCATATTTCTGACCTTCATGCTTCTTATGTACTAAAGTACTCCTCTGTTGAGGTAAGCATGAGTTTCTGATTGTACTTCCTTCAGAGTATTGTGGTTACTTCCCACAACTTTACTTCCTTTCTCTGATGAACCTTCATCTTGTCTTCAGAATCTTCCAGAATTCGTCGCTTCCTCACACGAATTCTATTACCCTCTAGATCTATAGCATCAAGTAAGAACTTTATATTGCAACATGCATTTGCATATCAAAGTCGAACTTCATGTATGGATCTAGTCAATCAATGAAAATCCAATAAAATTTAAGAAGATTCAGCTTTGTGCTAATAATACACACCATCATAAGCCTGAATAATAATAGTTGAGTAAGACATCTCTAAACATCAGGCTGAGATGTGTAGTATATAACACCACATAATATAGGTTTGTATTGTGATACTTAGCATGAATATAGGGCATTCTACTATTTGTCTCACCCTTTACCTTAATTGCACATTTGCAATGAGATAAACTTGAAACAAAGTGGTCTAGGATAGTTAAGGTTAACCTAATTTTCTTTGGAAGTACTAATTTAGCTTCCCTTTTTGTTGAGGAATACCTCTCATGATATTTCTAGATTCTAACATTGCTAATCTACACACCTATCTATTGGAATATAGATCCTATACTTTCAAGTGTTTCTATCATAAGATTATGGTCATGATGTGCTTGGCACACTTCCCATGGTTTTGGAACACAAATCCTACACTATTATTGAACACCTGACTTCGTATTGTACTCATCTTAATTGTTTATGATGTTCTAGTCCATCACATAATGACTCTCAAGTGAATCATATATGATTAATAACTCTACCATGTAAGTAGACATATCTTATTCCTATCTCTCTTCCTTACCTCCCATAATTGACTCATCATGGTCTGGACTACCTCATATAACTCATATTTATCCTATACTATCAGTGGTTTTACAAGTTTGGATAGGTTTTACTTACCCATTACTTGTCTTGGTATACACCTTATAGTAGGATATCTATCTTCTATACATATCTTTATCACTTGATATTACTCTTATTACATGTCTGGATAACTCTTACTTAACTATAACAAGTGTTGGTACACATCTTCCAATAGGATATCTTCCTTATGGTTGTATCCTCTCTTTGGACTACCATGTATTGTATACCAACTGGGGTCTACTCATCTATTGTTTTAAGACTTCAATGGTGTGCTACATGTTTGGGATTAACTAACTAACTTTACTTAAGAAAGGTAGGTCAGAAGGTTTGACTCAAGTGTGTCAGGATTATTCTCAAGTGAATATCCATCTCAAGTCATAATAGAATTTGGTTTAGCTAAAACAACTTCCTATAGACACTACCAATCCTATAGGTCTCCTTTAAAGGGTTTTAATCCTAAGGTCAAAGCATTTGCTCTGATACCAACTGTGGTGACCCGGCATACCACTGCATGGTGTAGTATGCAAGTCTGATATAACACCAATGAAACACCGTTCCACTAGTATTATATCGCTCGAGTGGTACAACAGAAACATATGCGGGTCCAAGGTATGTCTATAGAATTACAGCATTGACTCAGTTACAAAAGATCTACAATGAGGTAAAACTGCAAATAAACTCCAGAAGAACGACCCGTAGTCTAGACTTATCACGAACTCTACTTGTAGAGTATTTAACTAGCTATAGAGGCTAAGAATAGATTCTAGCTAAATAGGAGCTAGGTTTTGGAAGCTAGTTCCTTTCTATTGCTAATCTAGGTTTTCTCCTTGTTGAATGTGGTATCGGACTCTCCTGACATGGTCCTGTCTCTTGAAGTAGTTGACTCCTCGGCCTTCGAGTTGCACTGTAGATCCTCCTTTGATGCCTCCATACCTAAGCAGGGGAGTGGGATGAGTACGAGCGTACTCAACAAGTTCATTTTAGGAAAGAGGTGTTTAATGCACTAGCTACAGCCATAGACCAGAAAGTCAATGCAAGTTTTTGTAAACATTTCTTCAAAAGGTTGCTTTTATTCTGAAGAGCTATGTCCGTCAGCCTTCACCGGTTGACTAGAACTTCATGGAGTTCCTTTCCAGCGCAGTTCCATATCCCGGAACAGTGGGGTCACGATTCGTTACACTCTGAGAGGTGTGTTGCTTTACCCATAAGAGATCTTAACCTTGGTGCCAACCGGGTGATCTTCCCGTCCACACTTCCTTTGGTGTGAGGCCCGGTATAAGGTCATAGCCAATCATATTCCTCCGCTACCTCATACACCCACCCTTTGCAAACTCCGACCCTGGGTCCTCGCCGGTGCTCTTATACCAATTAAGGACGGCCCCCGACCATGACAACAGTTCAGGTCTCTACCATGAACTCCTTCGCCGGCAGCTGCAACCCATCATAGACCGCAATAACCGTGGGGACTTCATCGGGACCCCCACCCTACCACTTGTCCTCTCTTGGATCAAGGGTCTACGGTAAAGCGCATCCGTTGATGTACAAGAGGTGGAAATACAATTGACTATTCCGTCCCACTCCAGATCTTATGGTTAACTCGGGTATTACGGCACAAGAATCACTGGACGGCATTTGTTGTTTAATCCTAGATGGATATAAACCCTTGCAATGGAACCTCCACCATATCAACACAATCCATGGTTCCATTGCCCACCACATAGTCATATTCATAGTTATGAAAATAGTGGTTTTGCTTTTTATGCAATAGTGATAAACATAGTACTTTGCAAGTAATTTGGTAAAAATACTCAAATGACATGAGCAAGTGATGAACTTGCCTTTCTTGTCTGCAAGATTATGCAGGCAAGGTCTTCGATACGCAATAACTCCAACTTCTGAAATAGCATCATCGTCCGTAAGGACGATGTTTAAAAGATTGGCAAGGATGCAATAATGCATAAATATGAGATGCAATCGCTCTAAGCGTGACCTAACCCCGATGATTTAGGATTAGTGAGTTGTTATGATTGATTTAGGGTGTGTTGCACTTTTAGAGTGATTCACAAACAAGGTTCTTATTTAAGGTTTGGTTGTGTTGGTATCATAAACATGTGGCATAATAAAGCATAGTAATTAACTTAGCACACAAAGGAAAGTAGTTGGCATTATGATAACATATAAAGAACAATTGTTGGTTTAGGTACTATATGATATGGTTAATGATTATTTATTATATTCTTCAAAAGAATAACTTTTGAAGAACATGTTCTTTAATTAAGAACAAGTATGACAATTGGGTTTGTGGGGTTCTATGGTTTTCTATGGTTTTAATTGGTTTCTGGAGTAAGTATTAGATGGATCCCAACAATGTTGGATTCATCAGCTACTAGGGCTTGTATGGTTGAATTAAGCCTAGGCATCCTAATCAATTATTTATACATGGTTGCTATCAAGGTTGATTCATCTTGTTGGTGATAGCTGGCTAGGGTTTATAGGTCCTATTAGGCAGGTTGATGACTACTCTTTATTTTCTTCAAAAGGATAACTTTTGAAGAACATACTTCTTAAGGAATAAGAAGTATTATTAAGGTTGAGGTTGTCTAGGGTTTGCTATTGGATCCACTAGGTAAGGAATAATGGATTCCTAAATAGGATGGTTCATAAGTATTTAACACTAGTAGGGTTTAGTGAGTATGGTATGTAATACAAACTATGGGGCATGGATGCTAGTGGAGTTCATCATGATGGTGTGATGTTAAATAGGGATGAGTAAGGATGAGATCCTTGGTGATAAGGACTAGGGTTGATCCTATTTGATCATCTAGGTTTGATAAAGATGAACACATGGGATGCTAATTTAGTAGTGATAGGGTTTCTACAATTTAGGTGGTCATGGCAAATATTTAGTTGCTATTATGGTTCTATGACTACTATTGAAGTAACATGATCACATGTTAACTTGGGGTTTAGGTTTAGAAGTAATTTAGGGTTCATATGAAGTAATGGACCTAGGGTTCCTGAATGAATTAGGGTGTTAGGGTTCCACATAAATTATGAGGTCATAAATTTATTCAATATGGAACTAGGGTTTCCTAATCTACCATATAGTTCTTAAGATAATAACTTCGTTATAATGTTGAAGTTATTAATAACTTTGAAATAAAAATAATATTAAATTTGGCATTTTATTATTTTTAATGAATTAATAATTAAGATAATTATTAATTAGGGTTTAAATCCCTCTAATAAGGATTTAACAAAATAACAAATAAAGAAAATTAGTTTTAATGTTTTCTTTATTTATTTACTAGTTTTTATTTAATTTGGAAACTTTTCTTAATTATTGAGTTTTTAATTCAATTAAGATTAAAGGAAAAGGCTTAAATAATAAATATTAAACAATTAAATTTTTATTAAAAATAAAAATTTCATATTATATTTTTATTGGATAGATTTTATTTTTATAAGAATTTTGATATCTCATTTATATTTTTCTGAGTTAAAATGAATTTTATAAATTCATGTAAAGTTGCAGCAATTTATGGGATTTAAATTAAAACAAGAAATTACTAAGCCTACCCAGCTAAAGCTACCCGCAGGGGCTGACTGGTAGGCCTCTAGCCACGTTGGTGGCCACGTCAGCGTGGACCAAGTCCAAGTGCTGACTGGGCATAGGAGTACATCGCCGGCGAGCCAGTCGTGGCCGGCGACGGCGATTCCGGCCAGTAGGGAACGGGCAGATAGGCTAGTTCGATGCGGCTCTGGATGCGGAACAATATGGAGGCGGCGCCCCCAGCCAATGGTCACCGGAGACAACTCCGGCGAGTTTCTCCGCGGCGGCGAACTCCGGCCGTTTAGCTATATGTAGCTACAGACGTCGGATTGACGCAAATAATGTATCAATAGAAGCGCAAGCTCACCCAGAAGACGATGGACTGCTCGTTGAGGTTGACGGTGGACGGTGGCAAGCTCAATGTTGCAACTTCTGCGAGACATCGGTGAAAGGGAATGGTGATTTTCCAGCGTCGGAGGCCTCCCCTTCTCGATTCCTTCCTCCTGGTTGCTCAGTAAGATACTACGGAGCTCCTAAGGGACTCGACGGAGTCGGGGCGAGCTCAATCGAGGATGAACTGAGAAAGTTCTCCACGGTCACCTCCAGCATGTGGAGAGAATAGAGGAGGATTGAGAGATAATGGAGGGGTCTGAGAGGGTGGCGAGGCGTTAGGGTTTCACGGCGGATCCTTGAGTGGCTTTATAGAGGGAGGGAAGGACATATTCGTCACTTCATCGGCGGCCAGGGCCGGAATGCGTCGGCGATGTCGGTGTTGTTTCCGTGCACGAATCTTGGCGGGACGAGGATATGGATGAGCGCGAGGTTCTCCGAAGTGGCTTACGTCTGGTCGTCGCGTCCGTGGAGGGTCAAGAACATCGGCGAGCGAAATCGAGCACGGCATCACGGTGGCGTCCATGCGTGATGGAGGTTGAAGACGATGCCCACGTCTGTGGAATTGTTATCGGGCTGGACCGGTTGGTGGTCTTGCTTGGGCTGGTGTTGGGCTCAGCAGCTAGACTGGGCCTGGGCTGCTTCTGAACCTCCCTAGCTGGGCTGCTGCGGTAGGTAAGGTCCAGGTGGGGCTTTTCTCCTCTTTTCCTTTTTCTGTTTTTATTTTCTGTTTTAAATTTCTATTTTGAATTCAATTCAGTTTGCAGATATTTGTACATATTTTTAACTTGGCAATACCTCTTAATTAATAACTCTACTTGAGACATATTATTATGATTTTTAATATAATGATAGTTTCAATATACACCATATTTCAAATAGATATGTTAATAGTTATAATTTCCATTCTCTTTCTTTTGAAATTCCAAATATTTTTTTTATAAATTAAGGATGTGACCAAATGGCATGGCTTGATGTACCAAAATATTTCTAGGGTCTTGATCTAGCCACTTACATATGATTTTATGTGAACACTTAGTTGTTAAGGTCTGGTGAATTTATCTTAATCCTATTTCAAGGTTAATACTAGTATTATATTTTAGTAACACCTTGAAATACCTAAAGTAGATACTACTCTCATTATGGGTTGGTCTTAATTATAAAGATAAGTGGTTGATCACCACACATGGTTTTAATTATAGGATTTAGCATTAGGTGGTTCTTATGTTTTATAATTGAAACATTGTATTTAATTAATGAACCGTTAGGGTTCTAATGATATTTACCCTATGGCAATTGGTTTGAATCTCAAGTATGGCCTGGTTTATATTATGCTCACCATAGTGATGCATAAACTAGGGTTGAGATATAATTCTAGTTTATAGAGTTGAGATGACACCATATTGCATTTGCTAGGGTTTAATCTCCCCTAACCAAGGTAATATGGTTAGTTGCTTAATTGTTTCTGTTCTCCTTTAATTACTAAGGACTTGAGAATTGGTTTTATCTTATACCAATAGATTTCTATTATATCCTTAATCTATTGTTCAAGTAACTAAAGTAGCTATATTTCTTTTTATAGTTAACTTTGGTTGTAATGATGAATGGTTTCTCACCATATAAATTATAAGCTTTAACTCAAAGCTTTTCTTATGTGCTTATATCCTCTACTTCAAGTTCTTAGGGTTTATGATCACTACACAATTTATAATGATCAAGGTTAGGCTTCCTAAGGTATCTCTCAAGAATTAGGTTTCTCACTCCCAAGATTAAGTATTATCTTGATCAACTAAATATAGTTTCTTTCTTGTACTATCATGAATGGATATGATTACCTCAATAATTTATATCCCAGGGGAATGCCTGAGATAATAGCTTATAGTTCTACTTAAGGAATGATGATTTAATCATCAGGACATATGGATAGTTCTCTCCCTTAAATTTAAGTGTTGCCTCAACTACTTGAGTGTAACTCCATAGCTTGATCTCTCTCATATAGGAATTGTTATTCTAGGGTTTATGGTGTACTCCTAATATTTCCTTAGGTATCTAGGCTAAGACTCCACTTGGCTATCTTGGTTGAATTAATCTCCTTCTTACTTTATCAATTCATGGATATGGTATCATTCCATGTGGTAATAGATTATCTCACCACTCCATGGTGAAATGGTTTATACCCTAATACTTTAGTTCACTGTTTGTCCTTTATTATTAAATAGGTAAAGCTAGGATTGATATGAGTGGTCTCTCTCATTTGGGAAGGACTTCAATACTAACCTAAGGTTAGGCTCCATAGAGATTGATGTGATCATCAATATCTATGTTTAACATAAATGGTTTCTCTCTCTAGGAATGTCTTGAATAATACCCTGGGTTTCTCTTAAGGATGATGATTTTAATACATGGATGCATATCCAAGGTTTAACTCAAGGTTTGTTATTGCTTCTCTAATAAATAATATAGAACTCTCACCTCTCTGGGTTTGATATATAATAATTTGGAATGTAGAAGAACATATACTTCTTGAGTGGGTCTCCTTGTTATAATTCCAAGATTGAAATAGAATGAATACCATGAGGCTAATGGTAGGATCATGGATTAGTTTAAGACATGGAAAAGATAAGTGAAGAATAGTTTCTTCATTTATTGTTACTTGATTTCCAATTAAATGGATGTTCATATGTTATGGCAAGGAATACCATGTTGTGATCTTTTATAAGATCAAGCAATTTATCATTGAGTAAAGTGTTGTTGTGTTGATTATTAGTTCCATTTGATCTAACCCCTTAGATCAAATCATCTCTACCAAAAACAAGGTTTTAACAAAGTCACATTGAGGTTTATAGCGCTTGACTTGATGAGCTACTTCAATTCCACCAAGATCAAGTGAAACTTCAGTTACTGTGACTGTTTTACTTTAAAGCGCGAAAATTCCCCGGATTTTCTATGCATGAATGCAATGCACACAACTGTTTCCTCTATATTTGTAACCCCAATACCTGGGATATTACAGAATCCATCTTCCATTTTATTTCGAAGCATGTTTCCCGGTTGCTGCAAGTTATAGACAAAGGTCTGATATAGTTGTCAGATTCTGAATCTTTGGCCGTGTAAGTATATCACATGCTCATATAACGCAATTGACATCTCAAATATCTCTTTCTTGTTCTTCAAATCAGAGGCATAGAATTTAGAAACTAGAGAATGCAAACTATCAATGTCAAATGAATTGGATGAGTTTTGTGGATCCAAGGAAGCGCTCCCGTCCTCTGCATGAGAATTAATTAAATCCACATATGACTCACCAAAGTCTTGAGTTTTGACTCCATGTTTCCCACAAAACGAAAGCACGCCAGCTTTAAGCTTGCTACAACCATTATCTATTAGCTTTTAAATCCACATTTTCTTTTAGTCATCACGTCACCCATGGAATTCACATTATCTTGAGACTTTAGTTTCAACTTTTTGCATAACATATATGTGATTACCATAAGTTCTTTCATGACACGTACAATAGATATGAAGTCAAAAGACCTCATCAACTTAATAGCACTATTAGCCTTTGCTCGTGCCGAAGGTGAAGTACCGGAACTTTTAGAAGTAGAAATGCTTTTAAGTACCAAAAATGTAGGTTGATATAGTTTCAAAAGGCTGCAAACAACCGCATAGTTAGAACTCCACCTATAGTCACAAGTCCGCTTTAAAGTTTCAACTTGATTAGCCCTACTTGCAGTTTTAAGCTCACCAAGATCAATGAAATGCTCCATTGTAACAACTAGATTAGCATGCAGCTCATCATTTCTCTTACTAGAAGACACAACATAGTGACAACAAGAGCAAGATGGTAAAAAAAAATTCTGAACATCATGTACTTGTTCAGCTGCGGAAAAAGAGGTAGTTGCAATTCATGAGTAAAACAATGGACATAATAGGCATAAGGACACTCTTCCATGAACTTGGCTTGTAGTCCGTTCCACTCTACATACATGTTACTAGCACCATCACATCCTTGGTCCATGAATTTGGCTAACATCTAATCAACCATTCAAGCAAGACATGAACAATTTCAAGATATATCCAAACTAAAGCATTAGATAGTTCATGTTTTAAAGTAACTAAAGATGTATCCAAAACATGAATCAATAAAACGCTCTCGAATGAAACCATTTTTATCAACAAGACGAATAACCACTACCATTTGCTCTCTGTTTTATTCATTCATTGAGTCATCAACAAGAAAGCTGAACTTACCATCACCAATTTCTTTACGAAATTCACTTTGCACATTAGAAGTAATGATATGCAGAATTTAATTTTGAATGGTAGGAGAGGTATACTTTGCATTATGTGGAGCATTACCTAATACAACTGCATCAATTTTAGCATCATGAGAAGCAATCATTTTTCACAATTTCAAGGAAATTACCTTGGTTTACCGAGTCAAGACTTTCATCATGGCCTCAGAAAGGGCAAGCATGGAGTGTAGGAATCGCCATTGCATTTGGTGTATCGGTTTGATTCATCCACTAACATGAACGTAAAAAATGATTCCATGAATTGATCATCTACTGGATTAAAGCATCATGGGAGAACTTCTTAAGGCACACCACCCTTGCCACAGCGAGACAACAGGTACTAGTCACTATATTAGCATCATCCTCTACAATGACGAGGTCAACGAATTCCTCACTTCAATCTTTAACTTCTCAAACATGCCCATCTATCCCTCGGTCCATCGAGCTGCCACTCTCTGTCTCCAACAGGCCGAGCCACCGTGATCTTTTCATCTAATCTTACTACATACGAGGCGATTGGAACATGGAATTCTTAGCCAGGCGTAGAAGCCGTCACGAGTTGTTTGTGCTATAAGAACACACACACAAGATGAGGGGGAAATGGCAACTAATCCTAGCATAGATCGATCTGGTCATGGCGATGAAAACAAGTGAGATTCCGGAAGGAGGTGGACTCGCCGTTGTGGCCAACGGGAGGACAGAAAAACCCTAACAAGGTTCCACTTGTCGGTCAAAGTTGAGCATAATAAGTTAGAAGATTCCACTTGTAAGTCAACTCAAATTTATTTGTTGTTTTATAGTACGATAGGAGTTGAAATAAGCTTAGTCAAGCACGATCTATTAAGTTGGCTCGCTTTACAACCAAACCGCTGATACGTCTCCAACGTATCCATAATTTCTGATGTTCCATGCTTGTTTTATGACAATACCTACATGTTTTGCTCACACTTTATAATGTTTTTATGCGTTTTCCGGAACTAACCTATTAACAAGATGCCACAGTGTCGGTTCCTGGTTTCTGTTGTTTTTGGTTCCAGAAAGGATGTTCGGGCAATATTCTCGGAATTCGACGAAACGAAGACCCAACATCTTATTTTTCCCGGAACCTTCCAGAAAGTCAAAGGGGGACCAGAGGGGTGCCCTGGGGGCCCCACACATCGTGGCCGCATGGGCTGCACCCTGGCGCGCGGCTGGTGTGAGGAGGCCCCGTGGCCCCTCCGACTCCGTCTCTTCGCCGTATAAGCCCTTTCGACCTAAAAACACGATACCGATTGATGAAACTCCAGAAAGACTCCGGGCGCCGCATGTCGAAACTCCAATTCGGGGACGAGAAGTGTCTGTTTCGGCACTCTGGGACGGGAAGTGCCCCGGAAGCCATCTCCATCAACGCCACCGCCTCCATCATGCTCCGTGAGTAGTTCCCCCATGGACTACGGGTTCTAGCTGTAGCTAGTTGGTATTCTCTCCCACATGTACTTCAATACAATGATCTCATGAGCTGCCTTACATGATTGAGATTCATCCGATGTAATCGGTGTTGTGTTTGTTGGGATCCGATGGATTGTTACATTATGATTAGTCTATCTATAAAGTTTGTGAAGTTATTGTTGCTGCAATCTTGTTGTGTTTAATGCTTGTCACTAGGGCCCGAGTGGCATGATCTTAGATTTAAGCTCTATACTTATTGCTTAGATTGTATCTACAAGTTGTTTGCACATGTCTATGTCCGAACCCGAAACAGAAATTGGGATAACCGGAGGGGAAGGCGTAGGTATGAGGATCACATGTTTTCACGGAGTGTTAATGCTTTGCTCCGTGCTCTATTAAAAGGAGTACCTTAATTTCCAGTAGATTCCCTAGAGGCTGCCACCGGCTGGTAGGACAAAAGATGTTGTACAAGTTTCTCATTGCGAGCACGTATGACTATATATGGAAAACATGCCTACATGATTAATAATCTTGATGCTCTGTCTTAATGCTATTTCAATCCTATCAATTGCCCAACTGTAATTTGTTCACCCAACACTTGTTATTGGAGAGTTACCACTAGTGTAGATAGCTGGGAACCCCGGTCCATCTCTCATCATCATATACTCGTTCTACATGTCATTGGAAGTAGTATCAACTATTTTCTGGTGCCATTGCTCTCATATTGCTATTACTACTCTGTGTTACTGTTACTCTTGCTCATATTTGCTACTTTCACATCACCCTGTTACTAGTGCTTTTCAGTGCTGAATTGACAACTCAGTTGTTAAGGCTTATAAGTATTCTTTACCTCCCCTTGTGTCGAATCAATAAATTTGGGTTTTACTTCCCTCGAAGACTGTTGCGATCCCCTATACTTGTGGGTTATCAAGACTATTTTCTGGCGCCGTTGCCGGGGAGGCATAGCTCTACTCATAAGTTCACCTGGGGAGTACACTCTACCTCTCTCTCTGCTTTTATTTTATTTTGTCTTGTTAGTTTACTTTTGTCTAGTTTATTTTTGTCTTGTTTTATTTTCCCTATATAACCGAAAATCCATAAAAATTTGAAAAACCTAAAAATTAAAAACTGCTATTATGGGAGAACCTACAACCTATTTGGAGCTTATATAATTATATAATAATTATAGAGAATCGAGAAAGGGTAAAGTTATGAGTGCTGTGATAGAAAAATTAAATACAATTGCTAAAATCTTGCTTAAACGCCATGATATAAACTGTTGCTCTAAACAAGATACTAAACATCTTAAATTTCAATGTGGCTTTAGTGAGGAAATTTTAATTAAGAACTATAATTGGAATAGCTATATTCATTATGGGTTCGAAGAGGTAGAACAATTTGTCATATTTATGGGAGCCTCTGAGATAGAATCATTCATGTCTAAAAATTATGAAACTTGTGGTGTTTGTAAGGACCTTAAAGATTATGTCTCTTCTATCCTTAATTTTTGCGTAGAAAGCTACAGTGATAATCCTTATATCATTGATTATAAAGAGAGACTCATTAATGCACAAGAATGCACTCACAATTTGCAGGAACCAGTGGAAGAAGAAATTGATGAACCTGAAAGCTCATTGGATGAAAAAGAAGAGGAAATTGATGAACCTGAAAGCTCATTGGATGAAAAATAAGAGGAGAGTGATGAACAAAAGGAGGAAGAATGGATTAGCTACCCATGCCAACCTTCTAATGAGAGTAACTCTTTATCTCTTACACTATTTGATTGTCCTCCATGCTTACCGAAAGAGGATGAATGTTATATGCCTGTGGATTCTCTTGAAATATTCCCTATGAGTAAAACTTGTGAGAATAATTATGCCATTGTTATTCATGATAATCCATGCTATTTTGACAAATCTTATGATAATGCTTTGTTTGTGCCTGATGTCGAAATGCATGGTACTAAAGAGTTTTGTTTAGCAAATGTTTATGATAAATCTCTAGATGATGGTCCTATGTTACTTGATAATATTAATTGTACTACTAATGAAAATGGGATTGGAGAGTTCTTGACTTTATCTATGAGTCCCATATCTTTTGAGATTGATCGTCTTGTTACATTATTGATAAAAGTGGGTTTGAAAGTTTTAATCCTATTATTTCTGAGCTTGATAAAAATTATGTGTTTATGGATCATGAAAAGCATGATTTATGTGATAGTTATATTGTTGAGTTTATCCATGAAGCTACTGAAAATTATTATGAGAGAGGAAAATATGGTTGTAGAAATTTGTATGGTACTAAAACACCTCTCTATATGCTGAAAATTTTGAAGCTACTCTTGTTTTATCTTCTTATGCTTGTCACTTTGTTCTTCATGAATTTATTTGTGTACAAGATTCCTATGCATAGGAAGTGGGTTAGACTTAAATGTGTTTTGAACTTGCTTTTTGATTCTCTCTTTTGCTTCAACTCTCACCCTTATGTGAGCATCATTAAAATTCCTGAGCCCATCTTAATGGCTATAAAGAAAGCACTTCTTGGGAGATAACCCATGTGTTTATTTTGCTACTGTTTTGTTGTGTCTTGGAAGTTGTTACTACTGTAGCAACCTCTCCTTATCTTTATTTTATTGCAATGTTGTGCCAAGTGAAGTCTCTAATAGAAGGTTGATACTAGATTTGGATTTCTGCGCAGAAACAGATTTCTATCTGTCACGAATCTGGGCAGATTTCTCTGTAGGAAACTCAGAAAAATCTGCTAATTTACGTGCGTGATCCTCAGATATGTACGCAACTTTCATTAGTTTTGAGTTTTCTGATTTGAGCAACGGAAGTACCTCGTTAAAATTCGTTTTTACTGGCTGTTCTGTTTTGGCAGATTCTGTCTCTGTTTTTGCATTGTCTCTTGTGGACTTTAAGTGAGGCTTTCTAGACGTGGAGAGATGTAGCTAATGTTTTATTGAGTTCTTGCAATGTGTCACTACAGGACCAAGGTGGATTAAAGTTTTTGAGTACTAACCCCTCTAATGAAGTTTATGAGAAGTTTGGTGTGGCAGAAGTTTTCAAGGGTCAAGAGAGGAGGATGATATATGATCAAGGAGAGTGAAAAGTCTAAGCTTGGGGATGCCCCCGTGGTTCATCCCTGCATATTTCAAGGAGACTCAAGCGTCTAAGCTTGGGGATGCCCAAGGCATCCCCTTCTTCATCAACTTATCAGGTTTCTTCTATTGAAACTATATTTTTATTCGGTCACATCATATGTGCTTTACTTGGAGCGTCTGTGTGTTTTATTTTTGTTTGAATAAATTCGGATCCTAGCAATCCTTGTGTGGGAGAGATACACGCTCCGCTTTTTCATATGAACAATGGTGTTCTTAGCTTTATTTTAATGTTCATGGCGGAGTTGAAAACCGCTGCACTTATTGTTATTTGGTTGGAAACAGAAAATGCTTCATATTGTCTTGGATAATTTGATACTTGGCAATTGTTTTGAGCTCTCTAGTAGATCATGCTCTTGCATCATGTAGTTTAAATCTATTAGTCGAGAACTACCGTAGAGCTTGTTGAAATTAGTTTGCATGATTGGTCTCTCTAAGGTCTAGATATTTTCTGGTAAAAGTGTTTGAGCAACAAGGAAGACAATGTAGAGTTTTATAATGCTTGCAATTTGTTCTTATGTAAGTTTTGTTGTACCGGTTCATACTTGTGTTTGCTTCAAACAACCTTGCTATCCAAAGCCTTGTACTGAGAGGGAATGCTTCTCGTGCATCCAAAACCTTGAGCCAAAACCTATGCCATTTGTGTCCACCATATCTACCTACTATGTGGTATTTCCTGCCATTCCAAGCAAATACTTCATGTGCTACCTTTAAACAATTCAAAATTTACTATCTCTTATTTGTGTCAATGTTTTATAGCTCGTGAGGAAGTATGTGGTGTTTTATCTTTCGATCTTGTCATTTACTTTTGACAGACTTTCACAATGGACTAGTGGCTTCATCCGCTTATCCAATAATTTTGCAAAAAGAGGGCAACGGGGTTCCCAGCCCCAATTAATTAACTTTCATTAATAATTCTCTTCACGTGTTTTGCCCTGATTCATGAGTAAGCAACTTAATTTTGCAAATAGACACTCCTCCATGGTATGTGAATGTTGGAAGGCACCCGAGGATTCGGTTAGCCATGGCTTGTGTAAGCAAAAGGTTGGGGGAGTGTCATCTAATAAATAAAACTAAAATACATGTGTAAACAAAAGAGAAGAGGGATGATCTACCTTGCTGGTAGAGATAACGTCCTTCATGGGAGCCGCTCTTGAAAGTCTGGTTGATAAGGTAGTTAGAGTACCCATTACCATTCGTTGACAACAACAAACACCTCTCAAAACTCTACTTTTATGCTCTCTATATGATTTAAAAACTTGAAAAGCTCTAGCACATGATTTTATCCCTGCTTCCCTCTGCGAAGGGACATTCTTTTACTTTTATGGTGAGTCAGTTTACCTACTTCCTTCCATCTTAGAAGCAAAAACTTGAGTCAACTGTGCATTGATTCTTACATACTTGCTTATTTGCATTCATCATATTACTTTGTGTTGACAATTATCCATGAGATATGCATGTTGAAAGTTGAAAGCAACTGCTGAAACTTATATCTTCCTTTGTGTTGCTTCCATGCCTTTACTTTGAATTTATTGCTTTATGAGTTAACTCTTGTGCAAGACTTTTGATGCCTGTCTTGAAAGTACTATTCATGAAAAGTTTTGCTATATGTTATCTATTTGTTAGCAAATATAGATCATTGCCTTGAGTCACTTCGTTCATCTCATATGATTTGCAATAGTATGATTAAGATTATGTTGGTACCATGTCACTTCAGAAATTATTCTTTTTTATCGTTTACCTACTCGAGGGCGAGTAGGAACTAAGCTTGGGATGCTGATACGTCTCCAACGTATCCATAATTTCGATGTTCCATGCTTGTTTTATGACAATACCTACATGTTTTGCTCACACTTTATAATGTTTTTATGCGTTTTCCGGAACTAACCTATTAACAAGATGCCACAGTGCCAGTTCCTGTTTTCTGTTGTTTTTGGTTCCAGAAAGGCTGTTCGGGCAATATCGGAATTCGATGAAACGAAGACCCAACATCTTATTTTTCCCGGAGAAAGTCAAGGGGGACCAGAGGGGTGCCCTGGGCCCCACACATGGTGGCCGCGCGGGCTGCACCCTGGCCGCGCCGGCTGGTGTGAGGAGGCCCCGTGGCCCTTCCGACTCCGTCTCTTCGCCTATATAAGCCCTTTCGACCTAAAAACGCGATACCGATTGACGAAACTCGAGAAAGACTCCGGGCGCCGCCGTCGCAACTCCAATTCGGGGACAGAAGTCTCTGTTCCGGCACTCTGGACGGGGAAGTGCCCCGGAAGCCATCTCCATCAACGCCACCGCATCCACATGCTCCGTGAGTAGTTCCCCCATGGACTACGGGTTCTAGCTAGCTAGTTGGTATTCTCTCCCACATGTACTTCAATACAATGATCTCATGAGCTGCCTTACATGATTGAGATTCATCTGATGTAATCGGTGTTGTGTTTGTTGGGATCCGATGGATTGTTACATTATGATTAGTCTATCTATAAAGTTCGTGAAGTTATTGTTGCTACAATCTTGTTGTGTTTAATGCTTGTCACTAGGGACCGAGTGGCATGATCTTAGATTTAAGCTCTATACTTATTGCTTAGATTGTATCTACAAGTTGTTTGCACATGTCTATGTCCGGAACCCGAGGCCCCAAAGTGACGAAATTGGGATAACCGGTGGGGAAGGCGTAGGTATGAGGATCACATGTTTTCACGGAGTGTTAATGCTTTGGTGCTCTATTAAAAGGAGTACCTTAATTTCCAGTAGATTCCCTAGAGGCCCGGCTGCCACCGGCTGGTAGGACAAAAGATGTTGTACAAGTTTCTCATTGCGAGCACGTATGACTATATATGGAAAACATGACTACATGATTAATAATCTTGATGTTCTGTCTTAATGCTATTTCAATCCTATCAATTGCCCAACTGTAATTTGTTCACCCAACACTTGTTATTGGAGAGTTACCACTAGTGTAGATAGCTGGGAACCCCGGTCCATCTCTCATCATCATATACTCGTTCTACATGTCATTGGAAGTAGTATCAACTATTTTGGTGCCATTGCTCTCATATTGCTATTACTACTGCTGTGTTACTGTTACTACTGCTCTCATATTCTGCTACTTTCACATCACCCTGTTACTAGTGCTTTTCAGGTGCTTGAATTGACAACTCAGTTGTTAAGGCTTATAAGTATTCTTTACCTCCCCTTGTGTCGAATCAATAAATTTGGGTTTTACTTCCCTCGAAGACTGTTGCGATCCCCTATACTTGTGGGTTATCAACCGCTTAGAGCATCTCTAACCGAACCCTTAAAAAGACATAGATGAGTTTTTTTTCTCATCTAACGTCTAAAACGGCCTCGAGCCGAAACCCTTACAGGGCTTAGAAGACTATATATAAGAGACCAGTGAAAAAAAAACTTTCCCCACCTCTCCTATATTTGAGCGGCCACGTACCGGTGACAAAAACTTTCCCCATCGCCGCGCCGCCCACCGCATCAGCTCCGCTCGCCGCCACATCCCCACCGCCACCGTATCCACGCCAAAGATGGCCAGATCTTTCTGCCGCTGCTCCCCACCGCCATGCGCAGTGCCAGCCGCAGCCGGAGAGGCCAGTCGGCGTGGATGCACTACATCGAGAACATCCGCCTCCATGGAAGTGATTACGACGAGCTCAACTTCCCGCTCGACTGCGAGGAGCCTGTGCCAGAGCTCTTGGCGCCGCCCAACCGCGGCCCATCTCACGTGGGAGGATCGCTAGGCGTGGGAACGCGTGGAGGCCAACCGTGCCGGTAAGGAGTACATGGCCAATATCCGGCGGCTCAAACCCGAGCGCGTGGTGGAGGAGGCGGCGTACGCCATGTACGAGAGGCACCACGGAGGAGGCGACTCTGGCGACTTTGACGACTAGACAACCGATGTTCTACTGGTGCCGTGGAGGGTGCACAACGACGATGGCGGCCTCGACGGAAATGGCGACGACCCAAGAATTTTGATGCTAGTTTAAGTTTTAGTTTAAGTTTGAACTATGTTTAGGTTAAATTTCGTTTATGTTTTTGTTAAATCCTCTGAACTATGTCGAAACCGTATGAAATCCTATGAAATTTGTTCAAACCGTGTGCTAGTTTTTGGGAATCAATTCTTCCGATCACCGTTTAGAGGATTAAATTTTCTTCTTATCTATTCTAGCTTGTAGTTTTGTTCTTTAAATTTTTGTCCTTCGGTTAGAGATGCTCTCAGTTATGAATGCATGCTGATCAATGTGCGTGTGATGTGGTGATCCAGATATAGGCACGTATGTGAGTGAAGTGGGGTTGCTTCAACATGATTTGAGAAGTGGGTGAGGTAGGTAGTGTACAAAAGAGTGGAGTATGCAAGCTATAGATAACGGGCGTGTTTATTTTTCAGTTGATTGAGAACTAATTTCGTTCTCTATCAGATGATATCATCAAATTTCAGCTACAACTTATATTATAACTCGTGACTAAAATGAATCCCGATACAAATCAAATGGTGTGAAACCTAACTGAGGATGAAGTTAGTTTTCAGCTCCTATAGATAAAAGTAATCATATAAAGCATTGTCTTGCTTGTGGATTTGTGGCAGGGCAAAAATAGTTGTCTAGCCTCGTCAAGCCAAGACGCGGCCGCGCCGCTCTTGAGAGGCCAGCTACCGATGGTGCTACACATTTCCCGGTTGGAAGCGACGCCCATTTGTGTCAGGATGTACTAATACGGAGAAGGTCGCCCACCAGTCCGGCGATGCTGCCTGCCGGCCACGCTTCTATGCACAGGCATGCCCGTCATTCCGTGCATGCCTTCCCGACAGCGGTTGACCATCTGCCCAAATCAGCTCGAATCCACACATCATCAGCGCCAGCCTAAAATTCCACGCTTCCCACCAATTAATCCCCTCGTGTGCGAGCTCCAATCAAGAAATGCGCCGGAGCTCGAGGGGAAGGGAGGGACACCAGCGCACGAACTCCCAAGCGCAACCTCACCAATCCCCAGGTTACACGGCGGGCGGCGCTGCAGATTCCGATCTGCTCCAATCGGGCAGCTGCGTGTGCCTGTTGTCGGACCTAGTTTAGGGGTGGCGACGGTGAGATGCTCTGACTCCCAAACGCAATCTCTCCAATCCCCAGGCTACACGGCGGGGCGGCGCTGCCGCTGCAGATTCCAGATCTACCTCTACACAGGTTCCGACGCGTGCATCAGATTCCCATGACACGGAATCAGACGGAGAAAGGAACATGGACGCACTCAGGACAAAGACATCAATCATCACTCGTTCCATTCTTTAACTGGAGTAGTACGTTGATCTTACATTAACAAGAAAAGAAGATTACAAAATCGGCAGCACCACATGCGCCAGCTTCACTATACTGTACACATACAAATTCTTCCATTGCAGGGAGGGAGTGCTCTACAATCACTACTAGGGCTCATATTATTGGTGTGGTGCCACCCGGTTCCTCCCCTGCATGCAACCCTAGGGCTCATATTACACATTTAACCCTGGGAGCAGCTATGGCTTATTTTATTTTTTACCCATATATATTAATATAATACACAATTAAGCATATTAAATAATTTAATTAATGAAATCTTGATAGAGAACTCAGCACTGCACCTGTAGCTAGTTGATTAGTCGGGAACTTTTTTTGATTTTATTGGAGTGCTCTTCTTAGAACAGATTTTCCTGATCAACGTCTCTTGATGGGCGTGCCGGCCGCGACGGCGCCCTCTGCCTGCGCCCGCGCCTTTTGCGCCTTGGAGCCGCTCCAGTTCCGGCCCTTGCGCTTCGAGTGCGCGCCGCCGGGCGTGGACCGCGGGATGAAGACGCCGGTGCCCTTGCTGCCGCACTGCTGTTGTTGCTGATGCTGCTGTGGTTGCTGCCACGTTCTGCCAGCAGCGTCGCCGGCGCTGCCATAGCTGGCGGCGTGGTGGAACAGCGTGTAGGCCGGTGGCGCCAACATCGATGGCACATGGGGCGACATTGAGAAACCCTGGCACCAAAAAATGGCGAGCTGTTAGTGTCTGCCGCACATGATGCAATGGGCTGCGGTCGTGCATGCATTATGATTTGCTGCTTAAATTAAATTACGAAATGCTGCCTGTTTGAGCAACTAGCTAGCTAGCTGCTAGGTGCTAACTCATGGCGACTTGCGTGCATGCAAATATTTCGGTTAACAAGATTGCAATCAGCATCATCGTTTCAGAGAAAATAAAGGGAGATCGACAGAGGTGGGAACCACGCAGCACGGGTCGCATGATGTGATTCTTGTGTGCAAGCTTCCCAAACAACATGATTAGATTATTAGATCGGAGGCTAAGCAAAAGTCCAAGCAACATGGTCGTATGCGACATGATAAGAGCGAGCGCTTCTGTTGGCAGTTAAAAAACACAAAAAATGGTTCTTCAGCAATCATGCAGGGCGAGTGTGATGGCTGCTATACTAAAACTGTTAATTAGCACCGTATACGTTTGGGAGACGGTAACTAAACTGCCAGTTAATTAACCACCGTACCGTCTACGTCCGGCATGTTGGCGCAGAGGGCAAGAAGTAGAAGAGAGGGACATCCGCAGCAGCGACGCGGACAACGCTACAGCCACGTACTGGTGGCGTGGGAGGGCGTACCTTGCAAGCTTCTACTTCAGGAATGGCGAATGATCGAGAGGGACATGTGTTTCGGAAATTCAGTGAACAGATGCACTAGTGCACTCCATATGCATCAAGGGGTGGCCTGGACCCTTTCCTAGCTAAGCAGAGTACTTGCTCTTTACTACTTGTTCCCAATTTTCTGCTCTCACAGTGAAAGCCACGGCAGGCCAATGCTAAGCTCATCACAGTAGTAGTACGACTCTTTCAGAATATTGGTGGAACCCAATCCGAGAGTGTCCAGCCCAAACCGGGTTCTTCTGTCCAGTGTCCACCATCGCTGATCGGCCCCACACGGTTAGCGGAATTTGGCAATGGCAACGCTACTTGCACTTACTCGAATGGTCAATTTCACGCGAAAAGGTGCTAATGCACCGCCGGCTTTGCCGGTGACGTGCGCACGAAAGGTGCTACATGGGCGCCCATGAAAACTCCTGGCTGTGCCCGATGCTTATCCTCGGAAAAAAATTCTGCGCGTAGGCACATGCAACTTGGTCGAGCAAGCGACAGGTAGCGCCACCCGATCGATGGATCACATCACCCCTTAATTGATTAATTAATTAACGGGCTAAATGAATCCACAGCGCTGTAAGAGCAACATATGGAGAGCCTGCGCACATGCATGGTGTCAATCGCTAATTAATCAGGATGCTAAATGATGAGATAAGACTGTTGTTAAACATACTCCATTAATTGATCAACTCTAGACATAAATGGAGACCACGAAGAACTTGAACATGCACAGCTGGGGCTCATGTGCAAGATAGGCTTTGTGTGTTGTTGAGCTGTGCTGCCAGTTTTAATCAGGGGAGAAGAAAGTTGAGTTTGGTGTGATTTGGTTTGATTTGGTCGCGCGCAAGTGCAACCATGTGGTCGTGCTAGCCGCAACTACCAAGCTGTGCTGCTAGCACCAACTAACTACCGGTCGAGAAGGAGCTCAGCTAGCTGCCTAGCTCCAGCAAGAATCCAACCGAAGCAGAGCTAATTAGCCTGATCGGTGGAGCTAGCAGCTAGCTCACAACATCCATGCACGCATGCCGCGGCGGGCGGGCGGGAGAAATGGGCGGAACAAGAAAGGGAGGAAGGAAAGGGATGCTCACCGGTGGGAGGTGCATGGCGTCGGGGAACTGCACGGCGGCGGCGGCAGCGACGGCGAAGTCGGCGTCGTCGTCGTCGGTGATGAGGAGCGAGATGCGCTTGCTGAGCTCCGCGAAGAAGAGGTCGTCGTCCAGCTGCATCTCCACCTCCATCTCCCTCGTCCTCCTCCTGTGTGGCAGTTGCTTGCCGAGCTTTTCGCCTGAGATTGGCGCCGGGCGGTGGCGAAAGAAGAGAGCGGAGCAGAGCAGGGAGAGAGAGGGCCGGGGTTTCGCGTCTGCTGAAGCCGAGCTCGGCCGCTTTAATAAGATTTTTTCGTTTAGCTGCTGCTGCTGCTGCATGTTCTCTTTGTGGGGTGGGGCCGGTGGAGCAGCTGGCCAATCCCTGCTCAGAAAGGCGTGGGTCCCACGACCGCGCGCGCGCAATCCGGTATCTGCGGTGCCGCCGCGATGTGCGCCCCCACATCAACGTGGGGCCCGCCTGTCAGTGCTGGGGGCGAGGGTTGGATTGCGGATAGACGGAGGTAGCTGCGAGTTGCGATAGGCTGCCTGCTCGCTCTACCTATACCTGTTTCTGGTCCGACAGGCGCCGGCGCGATTGATGGATGCTACTCCCACCACCACGGGTTCGAGCTGTAAACCTTTCGACGTCGAGCGGTGCCAACGGGTGACCGATTCATTCCACACTGCCTTTTAATTGCTCTGGAATTCCAGAAATTAAGGGCGTCTCTACCAGTCCGATCTCCTGTATTGAGATATCAAATACTCCCGTGTTTCATTTGGATTGAGAAATTAAGGGCGTCTCTACCCGTCTGATCTACTCCCTCCGTCCTCAAATAAGTGGACATCTAGCATCTAAACTTTGTCCACAAAAGAGTGTACTCCTATCTTCCGTCTGATTTAATTGCTTCTCTCTCATCGCACGGAAATCAAACCCAATAATATTGATCACGTATTGAGATAGCAAATACTCCCGTGTTCATTTGGATTGAGTTACTCTGGAGTATGTCCGTTTTTTTTATTTAAAAAAGCATGTCCGTTTTTCTATGTTTGAGTCGGGCGGCAGACACGTAAAGACATAGGACCCGTGTTCATTTGGATTGAGTTGCAGCCCTAGCGACCCGAAACAAATATTTGATAAATAGTACTTGATATATGAATGGAAATAATTTACATAGCAGGAAATACATGGTAGAAACTTACAAAGAATTTTTTTAAAAAACCTAGCTACTATGGTTGCACCATTGGCGCCTAGTCCTCATTGCCGAGGTCGACGAAAATCAGCGGGAAACATGGGCATGGAGCCCAAGAAAGTCTAGCCGGTTCCACTGGCGCGGGAGGTGGGGCCCACACGGCTCGCTACGAGATGGGCTGACCGAAGGCGTCACAGGCGCAAACTCCCGTAGCTGGACAACAAGACTGTTCCACATGGAGAGCTCATTATGGCCAATGGCCCCTCCCCTGCTAAGATCGGGCGGCAAGACCTCCTGCTTGACCATGCGCAGATCAGGCGGTGCACCGTCTTCGTCATCACCCCAGTCATCTTTGACGTAGTCGCGGTGCAAGTACCGCCAGTCGCCCAGATACCCCGCCCGGAGGCGAGGGTCAGACTCGTAGGCACCAAAGGTGTCCTAGTTGTACGAGTTCGGCGCAAACGACGAGTGATGCGCGTAGATGTACACGTCCGTTGGGAACCCCAAGAGAAAGGTATGATGCGCACAGCAGCAAGTTTTCCCTCAGAAAGAAACCAAGGTTATCGAACCAGTAGGAGCCAAGAAGCACGTGAAGGTTGTTGGTGGAGGAATGTAGTGCGCAACACCGTGAAACCAAACGTGGAACCTGCACAACACAATCAAAGTACTTTGCCCCAACGTAACAGTGAGGTTGTCAATCTCACCGGCTTGCTGAAAACAAAGGATTAAGCGTATCGAGTGGAAGATGGTGTTTGTTTGCAAAGAACAGTAAAAGCAGTAGAATGTATTTAGATGTAAAAGAATGGACCGGGTCCACACTAGTGGTGTCTCTCCAATAAGATAACTAACATGCTGGGTGAACAAATTACAGCGAGCAATTGACAAATAAAGATTCAATACATATCAACGATGATTGCTATGTGATTTAATCAGGGCATTACGACAAAGTACATAGACCGCTATCCAGCATGCATCTATGCCTAAATAATCCACCTTCAGTTATCATCCGAACCCCTTCCGGTATTAAGTTGCGAACAATAGATAATTGCATTAAGTATGGTGCGTAATGTAATCAACACAAATATCCTTAGACAAAGCATCAATGTTTTATCCCTAGTAGCAACAACACATCCACAACCTTAGAACTTTCTGTCACTGTCCCAGATTTAATGGAGGCATGAACCCACTATCGAGCATAATTACCCCTCTTGGAGTTACAAGTATCAACTTGGCCAGAGCCTCTACTAGCAACGGAGAGCATGCAAGAACATAAACAACACATATATGATAGATTGATAATCAACTTAACATAATATTCTCTATTCATCGGATCTCACCAAACACAACATGTAGCATTACAAATAGATGATCTTGATCATGTTAGGCAGCTCACAAGATCTATAACAATGAAAGCACAAGCGGAGAAGACAACCATCTAGCTACTTCTATGGACCCATAGTCCAAGGATGAACTACTCACGCATCAATCCGGAGGCGGGCATGATGATGTAGATCCCTCCGGTGGTGATTCCCCTCTCCGAGGGTGCCGGAGGCGATCTCCTGAATCCCCGAGATGGGATTGGCGGCGGCGGCCTCTCAGTAATGTTTTCCGTATTGTGGCTCTCGGTACAGGGGGTTTCGCGACGGAGGCTTTAAGTAGGCGGAAGGGTAGGTCAAGTGGCGGCACGAGGGCCCCACACACCAGGTGAAAGAACATCTCTCATATTATGTTTTGAGTGTTTGATGTCAATGTACGTGATATACTAATGTTTGGTTAAGTGGTACAGGGATTATATAGATACATTTGTGTGTGTGTTGGATGTGGTCAGTGCTGTCAAAGAAACAGAAAAAGTTCATCAGGCCGGATAATCCGGGCCGGATATTTCCAAAATATCCGGCCCCCAGATTTCGGCTAAGGACTGAGGGAAATCAGCTCAGTATGGGGCCGGACATTTGCCCGGATATTGTCCTGGTTTTGTCCCAGGGCCGGATTATCCGGGCCGGACATTTCAAGAATATCCGCCCCCCTCGAAAACAGCTAAGGACCTAAAGAAAAGTGGCTCTGGTATGGGGCCGGACATTGTCATGGTTTTGTACCTGTGGCCGGATTATCCGGGGGGGATTATCCGGCCCCAACTTAGGCCGGATTATCCGCCCCCCGGAAGGCTCAACGGTTGGATTTTGGGGAGGGGTATTTATACCCCTCTTCTTCTTCCTTACCCCTTTGCTCAATCATTGCTCAAGAACTCTGCCAAGCTACACCACCATTAGAGCCACCTCAAGAAACACAAGATTTGCAAGATCTCCTTCCTCCCCCAACCAAATCTCTTGATCTTTGGAGATTCGAAGGAGAAGCCACCGATCTACATCCTCACCGAAGCGTTTTTCATTTCCCCCTCATTTGTTTGAGGGATCTCATGCTAGTGTTCCTATTTGGTTCTCTAGTTGATTTGTGTTGATGTGTTGTTGTTGATTGTTGTATTGTTACAGATTTGGGAGCCTCCAATTCAGTTGTGGATGTGTGCCCCAAGAACCTTGTAAAGGCCCGGTTTCCGCCTCGAGGAAATCCCTTAGTGGAAGTGGGCTAGGCCTTCGTGGCGTTGCTCACAGGAGATCTGAGTGAAGCCTTCGTGGCTGTTGGTTTGGCTTGCGTAGCAACCACACTCCTCCAAACGTAGACGTACCTTCTTGCAAAGGAAGGGAACTACGGGAATCATCTCCGTGTCAACGCGTGCTACACTCTCGGTTACCTCTATCCCACTATATCTCCTATATATTGCGTAGCTATATCTTGCTTAGTTGATAACCTTGTCATATAGGTAAATTCACTTAGTTGCATATCTAGAGAATTTACCTTTGTGTCAAACCTAAATTGAAAAAGAACTAAAAATTGGTTAGCACCTATTCACCCCCCCTCTAGGTGCGGCATACGATCCTTTCAATTGGTATCAGAGCCTCGGCTCTTATTTCGGGCTTAACCGCCTAAGAGTATGCCGGACGAGACGCCTATGGAAGAGTCCGATAAGTTGGTCATCATGGAGGAAATCAATTCGTTGAGATCCTCCATGGACGCTCAAATGGAAAGCATGAGAAAATTGATTTCCGAGCTTTTGACTCCGGTCCCTCCTAAGGCTTCCGTCTTAGAGGTAAAGGACACGGGTGTGTTAGAAGAGGGAGGTGCTTCGGCACTACCCTCCTCTACCAAACCCGTGGAAGGTGATAACTTAAACACTATCAAATCTCCCATTGCATCTCCTAGTGGAACTAGTGGAGGTGAGAGCTACAATCGAGTAGCTCCACCTTTTCAATCTCCCGATATACCGGTTCCACATCCCCATTTGAACATTCGAGGCGACCCACCTAAGTTTTCCGTTGAGAATTTCGATACTTGGCAATTTGAGTTTCGCTCTCATGTTTGCAGTGCCTCCAATGAACTTTGGAGAATCATCTTGGAAGGCTTCAAGCCCTACAACCCCGACAAGTTGACTAGAAGAGAAGCGGTTGATAGTCAACTCAACAACACCGCCTTGCACATGATTCAAACTAGTGTGGGGACACAAGAGCTTCCTCGTGTTCGGAACTACACCACCGCCAAGGAAGCTTGGGATGGTTTGGCCGCTAGTTGCATGGGAAGTGAGAGCACGAGAAGGAACAAGTATAATGCTCTTCGGAATCAAGCCGAAGGATTCATGAGGCTACCGGATGAAGATCATCAAGTCATGTATGGAAGACTCCTCATCGTTGCCGATGCCTTCCGGCTTAGTGGTGCCACCCACATCAATGACTCTTGGATCAAGGAGAAGTACATTGAATGCATGATGCCTTTTGTTCCCATTGATGTCAAGACCCTTGTTGGGAGAGAATGCTATTCTTCTCTCTCATCTCAAGATGCCGTGCACGAGATGCAAGCCCTCAAGGTGCTCGAGCAAAACTCTCATGATTCTCGCAATCGTGCCATTGGTATGGCAAAAGGGAACAACCTTGCCTTGGTGGTCAACCCCGTTGAAGAAGTGTACCCTCAAGAACAATATAGGGCATCTTGGAGTATGTCCTATCCGGAAGATTTGGAATGCCACTATCATGATCACATGGCCTTCCATGCAAAGTCATTTTGGGTTGATCCCTCCAAGGCCAAGGAAGACAACATCAAGAGAAACCACAAGAGTGGGTTCACTAGCTTTGGTCCAAAGACAAGATCATGCTACAATTGTGATGACAAGCGCCACTTCATTGCCGAATGCCCCTATGAGAATAGAGAGCTTCATAATGGAAGGCTCATTCCCAAGGACAAGAGCAAAGAATCAAAGGGCAAATATTCAAAAGCCCCCAACAAGAAGTTCTACAACAACAAGACCAAGAAGGGCAAGAGGCCCCCAAGAGTTGTGCTAGTGACTAGGGAAGAATATTCTTCCGATGAAGTTGAAAGCTCTAGTGATGATGAAGGAGAAAGCTCAAAGGAAGTGGCCGCCATTGTCACTACCAACATTCCCTCTTCATCTCTCTTTGAATCCCCCAATGAGAATCCTCATATCAAGAATGCACATTGCTTCATGGCAACGTCCTCCTTGGACACATCTATTGTGCTATCAACTCAAGAAGAATATTCCTCCGGAGATGATGATGTTGATGATGAAGAAGATGCAACCTCTAATGGATTGGTCGCTCTTGCCTCCCTCTCCACTAACTCTTCATCACCAAGTGAATCCCCCAATGAGATCATTCATGTGGAGGAAGAAAGTTGTCTCATGGCCAAATCCTCCGAGGTATCATCTCCTAGCCCCTCTATGCCTAACATATCAAGTGATCTAGGGGTTGATGATGCTAGTCTAAAAGTGAAACAAGAAATGCTAGAATTTGATGAATTCATGTTTAACCTACAAGGTATCAACAAAAAGCATGTTTCAAATCTCATGGCTCGTTTAGCTCAACAAAATGATATGCTTGAGAAAAAGGGTCAAATAGAGAGAGAAGACTCTCTTGAAATCCATGCTCTTAAAAATGCCCTTGAGGAAAGTCAAGAAACTATAGCTTCTCTTGAGGAGAGGCTAGAAAATCTTGAAGAGCCTCAAGATGAAATTAACAAGCTCACTAAAGCTAGAGATCATGCTAGGGCTAAGACTAAATTGCTTAAAAAGGAAAAGGCCCAATTTGGTGTTGATCATGAGAAACTTGTGAAGGATCTAGATGAACTAGACAAAGCTCACAAAGCTTTGAAGAGTGAATACTCTCTCCTATCCAAGTCAAATGAGCAACTTCAAATTAGGCTTGCTTCATATGATGTGCCTAGTTCCTCTACTCCTTCATGTGATCATGCAAATATTATTGAGGAAAATGCTAGGTTGAAGGATGAACTTGCTAAGGCCTCCTCTCCCCAAAGTAAACTTTCTTTGGATGATCTTTTGAGTAAGCAAAGATCAAACAATGGGAAGGAGGGCCTAGGTTATGTTGCCAAGGCAAAGAAGGCAAACAAGCAAAAAGCCAAGCCCGCACAAGAGAAGAAGAAAGCTATCACCAATGGTGAAGCTCCTAAGGGAAACACCATCAATAATGATGATGCGGGAAATGCTAACCCTAACTATGTTCTATTTAAAGATTATTATGGTGATGTATATGCTAAATATGTTGGCCCATATGATGGTTATGTTGCTTGGTCTATTTGGGTCCCAAAGACCCTTGTTGCTAACAAAAGAGGACCCATTGAGAAATGGGTACCTAAATCCAAGAATTGATCTCATGTAGGACTATGCCGCCGGAGGTTCAAAATGGGTACTTGATAGTGGATGTACAAGTCATATGACCGGCGGCAAGAACCTCGTCAAGGAGTTGAGGCCCAACATAAACAATATCACCGTCTCCTTTGGCGATAATTCTACATCCGAGGTAATGGGTTTTGGCAAGGTTGTGGTTGCACACAACATAACACTTGTGGATGTCATGCTTGTCAAAACCCTTGGTTACAATTTGCTTTCCGTTTCCGCCCTTGGCAAGATGGGTTTCGCCGTCTTTATTGATAATGATATTGTGGTCCTCTTGTGGAGCAAGACTCTAAAAGTCGCTTTCGTTGGGTATCGCGAACATAACTTGTATGTGGTGGACTTTTCGGGGACCACCACTTCAAGTGCGATGTGCCTATTCGGAAAGGCGGATGTGGGTTGGTTGTGGCATCGCCGCCTAGCCCATGTCAACATGAGAACTTTGCAAAGTCTTCACAAGGGGAACCATATTGTGGGACTAATGGAAAATGTTTCTTTTGCCAAAGATCGTGTTTGTAGGGCTTGTGTTGAAGGCAAAATGCATGACTCTCCGCATCCAAGCAAGACTATCATCTCTTCCAAGAGGATCTTGGAGCTCCTTCATGTGGATCTCTTTGGTCCCGTGACTCATGCAAGTCTTGGTGCGAAGAAACATTGCTTGGTGATTGTTGATGATTACTCAAGATACACTTGGGTCTACTTTCTCAAGACGAAAGATGAGACTCAACAAATATTCATTGACTTTGCTACCGAGGTGCAATGCCAACACAACCTCCTCATTATGGCAATAAGAAGTGACAACGGCTCCGAGTTCAAGAACTATACACTCAATGATTTTCTTAGTGATGAGGGGATACGTCATCAATATTCCGCTGCCTACACCCCTCAACAAAATGGTGTTGCGGAGAGGAAGAACCGGACTCTTATGGATATGGCAAGATCTATGATGGCGGAGTATAAATCCCGCTATAACTTTTGGGCCGAAGCCATCTCCACCGCTTGCCACTCTTCTAACCGGCTCTATCTCCGCAAGGGATTGAACAAGACTCCATATGAAATACTCACCGGCAACAAGCCCAATATCTCATACTTCAAGGTGTTCGGTTGTAAGTGTTTCTACAAAATCAAAGGAGTTCGTTTGTCTAAATTTGCTCCTAAAGCTTTGGAGGGTATATTTGTTGGTTACGGTGCCGAATCTCACACTTATAGAATCTTTGATATAGCCTCCGGGATTATCATCGAATCTTGTAGTGTGAGGTTCGAAGAAAATGATGGCTCCCAAGTGGGGCAAGTTGATGTATGTGCAGGTGATGAAATACCTCAAGATGCCATAGTAAGAATGGGTGTGGGATTTTTCCGCCCCATTGAGGGACACGGTGTGGCGTCTCGGGAAGAACTATGCTCTACCACGGTGGAGCCCTCATCCTCTCAACATCAACAAACCCCATCTCTTGAAGCTAATGATGCACCAACCCAAGAACAAGAAGAAAACCCTCCCTCTCATGAACAAGATCAAGGACAAGATCAACCAAGAATTCAAGATCAACCATTCGATATTTGCACTTCACCAAACATTGTCCAAGATCAAGCACATGAGGATGAGCATTCTCAAGAAATTGAGGAAGCTCAAATTGAAGGTCAAGACGGGGACCCAAATGATCAAGTTGATCAAGTGACACCTCCAAGGCCTAAAAGAACCAAGGAGGAGATCGAGGCCCGTCGTCTAGCAAGAAGAGATAGGACCCTTGAAATTCGTGGACACACTCATGACAAGGTCCTTGGTGATGTTCGAGCAAAGGTCTCCACAAGAAGGCAATTGGCTAACTTTAGCAATCATCATGCTTATATCTCCGTTGTGGAACCCAAGAAAGTATTTGAAGCCCTTGAAGATTCGGATTGGGTGGAAGCCATGCATGAGGAACTCAACAACTTCAAGCGCAACAAAGTGTGGACCTTAGTAGAGAAGCCAAAGGAGTGCCGCAATGTTATAGGCACTAAGTGGATATTCAAGAACAAGCAAGATGAGTTTGGAAATATTGTGAGGAATAAGGCAAGATTGGTGGCTCAAGGTTTCTCTCAAGTTGAAGGAATTGACTTTGGAGAGACCTATGCTCCCGTGGCTCGTCTTGAGTCCATCCGTATCCTTCTTGCTTATGCATCGCATCATAACTTTAAGTTACAACAAATGGATGTTAAAAGTGCATTTCTTAATGGTCCTTTGCATGAAGAGGTGTATGTTAAGCAACCCCCGGGGTTCGAGGATCTCAACTTTCCTAACCATGTCTACAAGCTTGATAAAGCACTTTATGGTCTCAAACAAGCTCCTAGAGCTTGGTACGAGCACCTTAAAGAATTGTTGGTAGACCGTGGGTTTGATGTTGGGTTAATCGATCCCACTCTTTTTACTAAGAGGGTCAATGGGGAGCTTTTCGTTTGCCAATTATATGTTGATGATATTATCTTTGGCTCTACTAACAAAGCTTTCAATGATGAATTTTCAAAGCTTATGACCGATAGGTTTGAGATGTCTATGATGGGAGAGATGAAGTTCTTCCTTGGTTTTGAGATCAAGCAATTGAGAGAAGGAACCTTCATCAATCAAGCAAAATATCTCCAAGACATGCTCAAGAGGTTCAAGATGACCGAGTTGAAGGGTGTGGCCACTCCTATGGTCACCAAATGTCATCTTGCACTAGATCCCAATGGTAAAGAGGTGGATCAAAAGGTATACCGCTCCATGATTGGATCCTTGCTTTACCTTTGTGCATCTAGACCGGACATAGTGTTGAGTGTTGGTGTGTGTGCAAGGTATCAAGCTTCTCCTAAGGAGAGCCACATGATGGCTCTCAAAAGAATCTTTCGATATTTGGTTGATACCCCAAGATATGGTATTTGGTACCCCAAAGGCTCAAGCTTTATTCTCAATGGATATACCGATGCGGATTGGGCGGGGGACAAGGATGATAGGAAATCAACTTCCGGGGCTTGCCAATTTCTTGGTAGGTCCTTGGTGTGTTGGTCTTCTAAGAAGCAAAATTGTATATCTCTCTCCACCGCCGAAGCCGAATATGTTGCCGCCGCAAGTGGATGCACTCAATTGTTATGGATGAGGCAAACTTTAAAGGAATATGGTGTCATTTGTGACAAAGTGCCTCTATTATGTGACAATGAAAGTGCCATCAAGATTGCCTATAATCCAGTGCAACATTCAAGAACGAAGCATATTGAGATCCGGAATCATTTCATTAGGGATCATGTTGCCCGTGGTGATATTGAGCTTATCTATGTTCCTACCAAAGATCAACTTGCCGATATATTCACGAAGCCTCTTGATGAAGCAAGGTTCTCTTATTTGAGGAATGAGCTAAATATCATTGATTCAAGGAGTATAGCTTGACCATCTTGCAAACACACCTTTGTCTCAAAACTTTATTTGGTTTAGATGTGGGCATGGAAATAGGGGGAGTGCGGTTTAAACTATTGAGCTATCCCTCCCCCCATAATGCCAACATTAAATAAAATCATTCTCTTTATATCATATAATGATATGTGAGCTTCAATGATGAGTAGTGGTTTTGGGCCCAAGATATATCTTCGCGGTGCCATGCCATAACACTCATATATGGTGGCCTAGGCCACCACACTCTTCTTTGAGAAGAGTTGGAGTTATTTGGATCTTATCGCCTTTTATTTGACAACTCCATGTTCTTATGGGAAATCACTCTAGTTTGGCCTTATTTGCTCATCTCTTGCAAACTTGAGTGATCATGTACCATTAACAGTTTGTTTCCTCTAAACCTAAGCCTACACTCATCTATAAGCCATTTCCATCTTGCTCATTTGTCATGTTTGATAAAAAACTTGGAGTTTGAGGTTTCTCGGTCGGATGATCTAGGTTGCCCCATCTTATTGGTAAATATGCATCTTATATGTGAGGTGATAATTTATTGCACCACATATGGGTCCGCAAATAACCAACGAAAGATAGGCGGGATTGGCGGTGTTCTGAAATTCTCCAGAACACCGGATAATCCGCCCCCCAGGCGACCCGGAAAATCCGGCCCGGCCGGATTATCCGCCCTAAACTAGGGCCGGATTATCCGGCCTGGGCAGATCTTGAAAGGGCTGAGGACGAGGCCGCGGGGGCAAACGGTTCACACCACCCCCCCGCCTCTCTCTCCTCTCTCTCCTCTCAAGGTCGCCGGAGACTCTCCTCCTCGCCGGAGCCGCCCCGTCCACTCCCTCCCGGAGTTTTTGGGTGGATCGGGTGCTCCTCCCTCCTAGCTACCTTCTCCTCCAAGCGGCTTTCGCAATGGATGCGGGTATGACTCACAATCCCTAACCCTAGGTGTTGTGATTTGTATGTGCTATTTTCTTGGTGGATTTGGTGTCTAGTTGTTCCAAATTGTTTGTAGTGTACTCCTCTTGCATGCTATAAGGCCGATCTGTTCATAGACATGTTGTTGATTGCAATTTCTGCTAGATTCGCAGGGCCGGATTATCCGGCCCCCGCGAGGACCGGATTATCCGGTCCGGATTATCCGCCCCCTTGGGGCACCGGATTATCCGGCCTGGAGCTTCATCGCCTATGCAGTTTTGTTTCAATCTACCATGTCTAGACTTGTACCAACTTATAGTATGTTTCTCGAGTACATTACTGTATCTTACATGACTGATGAGCATCATCCTCTCTTTGCTATTCATCTTTGCTAGTCTCAGGTCGTTCTTCTCGGGGTACCTCTCGGAGACGCCCAAGGGCTGATCGTTCAAGTGATGAGTTCGTGTCCAACGCTCCTCGCAAGTCAACCTCATCTAGGCACAAGAACAAGGCAACTAGGGAAAACTACAAGACCATGGACTCTATTTCTTATTCTGCTCTCCGCTTAAAGAACTGGTATGAAGACCTCCCAAGGGATGAAGAGACAGAGGGCAGAAAATACTGGTGCATGGAACAGGAGTTCATCTATAAGGATATCTATGAGCCCATGAAGAAATTACGTCCCATGCAAGCTATCGATGTGGACGTTCTGGCAATCAACAATCACTTTGAGGATGCCATCTGGGTGACTGGTAGGTTGGGCTTGCAGGATTTGATGAAGATTCGATGTGACTATAGTCCAGAGTTGGTAAAGCAGTTCTTTGCTACATTGTCCATCAAGAATGATGTGGACCGTACTATGGAATGGATGTCTGGCTCTACTCACTGCAGTGCCTCCTTGCGTCGTTTTGCTGCTATTCTTGGAGTCCCTGCAGAAGAAGGCCGTCGTCTCCATGGACCTCAGAGGGCAGAAAAGAATGCAATGTTTGATCTCTATTCATCTGCTGGAAAAGTGGGAACGACAAAGGGGCTGCTTCCCATCTATGGTCAGTTACTCCGGTTCTTTCGGTCCACCATCGCTCCTAGTGGTGGTAACAATGATGCAATCCGGGGATCTCTTGTGGATCTCATGTGCCTCAGCCTTCGGTGTGCTCGTGATGAGAATGAGGAACATAACTTCTCTATTGATATCATGGACTACATCTTCCATGAGATTCATGATACCATGGTCTCCCGCACTACTATACCTTATGCGCCCTACATCCAGCTCCTCATCAACAACATTGCGGGCGGGCGTGGTGAAGACTTGAGCGGGTACCCTTTGGTGAAGCACTCTATCAAGAAGGCCTACAAGCTTAAGCCTGTCTCTTCTGTTGTACCTCCACCTGACTCCTTCATGGGTGATGCTCGTTCTAGTGGATTTGCTCCTGCTCGCCATCCTGACCTCCCTGCTATGAAGAAACAAGTGAACAGGCTCAGTTGGTTTCAGCGTTACATCCTTTGCATGAACATTGAGATTCATAAGGAGAACTTTGCGGCCAGCCGGGAGCGGGCTGAGATTAAGCACACTCAGGCGGTTATTCTGCACAAGCTCAGTGGTGAGCAAGGACCCCCTCCTCAGCCTCCTGCTCACCCAGGTTACAGTGGGTGGCATTCTGCACAGGTTCCGTGGAGTGATCTTGATAGTTGCCTTCAGAGGTCCAGTCTCACTCGCCGCTCTCCGGATGCACCTGACACTGATGAAGAAGAAGAAGAAGAAGAAGTGCCATCCGCGTCCGATGATGAAGATGTCTCCGAGTGATCCCCATGGGGCGAGTAGCATCGCGCTTGTCCCCTTTTTGGCGTTTCGATGCCAAAGGGGGAGAAGTGTTCTATTAGGAACTCTCTCGGGGATTTGCATGGTTTGGGGCACAAGCATATGCGTTTACCATTCCTTTATTGCTTGTGTTCCATTTTATTTGAACTATTTGCTTTGGTTGTGTTCCGTTTAAAACTATGTGCTATGTGGTGTGAGACATTGTTATGGTTTTCGGATTTCTATATGTTGAGATCAAGACTATTATATTATGTGTGATGCTATATCTCCGTATCATATATCTACACATGGGTATGATTTCTAGCATCCTATCTCAACTTCATATTTGTTTATGTCTCTTGTTAGAGCTCATGATGGATACCTCTTGTGTTGAGGCACCTCGCTCCTATGTGTTGTGTATTTGTATTCAAATGCAAATTACTTATATGCACACATGTAGGGGGAGTGCCTCTATATTTTGCCATTATGCTTGTCTCTATAGTGATTCTCTTGCAAATCCGTATATTGTCATCAAACACCAAAAAGGGGGAGATTGAAAGAACATCTCTCATATTATGTTTTGAGTGTTTGATGTCAATGTACGTGATATACTAATGTTTGGTTAAGTGGTACAGGGATTATATAGATACATTTGTGTGTGTGTTGGATGTGGTCAGTGCTGTCAAAGAGAATCAGAAAAAGTTCATCAGGCCGGATAATCCGGGCCGGATATTTCCAAAATATCCGGCCCCCAGGATTTCGGCTAAGGACTTGAGGGAAATCTGCTCAGTATGGGGGCCGGACATTTGCCCGGATATTGTCCTGGTTTTGTCCCAGGGCCGGATTATCCGGGCCGGACATTTCAAGAATATCCGGCCCCCTCGAAAACGGCTAAGGACCTGAAGAAAAGTGGCTCTGGTATGGGGCCGGACATTTGACCGGACATTGTCATGGTTTTGTACCTGTGGCCGGATTATCCGGCCCCAACTTAGGCCGGATTATCCGGCCCCCCGGAAGGCTCAACGGTTGGATTTTGGGGAGGGGTATTTATACCCCTCTTCTTCTTCCTTACCCCTTTGCTCAATCATTGCTCAAGAACTCTGCCAAGCTACACCACCATTAGAGCCACCTCAAGAAACACAAGATTTGCAAGATCTCCTTCCTCCCCCAACCAAATCTCTTGATCTTTGGAGATTCGAAGGAGAAGCCACCGATCTACATCCTCACCGAAGCGTTTTTCATTTCCCCCTCATTTGTTTGAGGGATCTCATGCTAGTGTTCCTATTTGGTTCTCTAGTTGATTTGTGTTGATGTGTTGTTGTTGATTGTTGTATTGTTACAGATTTGGGAGCCTCCAATTCGGTTGTGGATGTGTGCCCCAAGAACCTTGTAAAGGCCCGGTTTCCGCCTCGAGGAAATCCCTTAGTGGAAGTGGGCTAGGCCTTCGTGGTGTTGCTCACAGGAGATCTGAGTGAAGCCTTCGTGGCTGTTGGTTTGGCTTGCGTAGCAACCACACTCCTCCAAACGTAGACGTACCTTCTTGCAAAGGAAGGGAACTACGGGAATCATCTCCGTGTCAACGCGTGCTACACTCTCGGTTACCTCTATCCCACTCTATCTCCTATATATTGCGTAGCTATATCTTGCTTAGTTGATAACCTTGTCATATAGGTAAATTCACTTAGTTGCATATCTAGAGAATTTACCTTTGTGTCAAACCTAAATTGAAAAAGAACTAAAAATTGGTTAGCACCTATTCACCCCCCCTCTAGGTGCGGCATACGATCCTTTCACCAGGGCCGCGCGGCTAGGGGCTAGGCCGCGCCGCCCTGTTGTGTCGGAGCCTCGTGGCCCCACTTCGTACCTCCCTCGGTCTTCTGGAAGCTTCGTGCTAAAATAGGCCCTGGGCGTTGATTTCGTCCAATTCGAGAATATTTCCTTACTAGGATTTCAAACCAAAAACAGCAACAACTGGCACTTCGGCATCTTGTTAATAGGTTAGTGCCGGAAAATGTAAAATAATGATGTAAAGTATGTGTAAAACACTCAAGTATTGTAATAAAAGTAGCATGGAACATAAGAAATTATAGATACGTTTGAGACGTATCAAGCATCCCCAAGCTTAGTTCCTACTCGTCCTCGAGTAGGTAAACGATAACACAAATAATTTCTGAAGTGACATGCTACCAACATAATCTTGATCAACATTATTGTAAAGCATATGAGATGAATGGAGTGATCTGAAACAAAAGATTGCTAACAAAGATAATGACTAAACAAATGAATTATATAGCAAAACTTTTCATGAATAATACTTTCAAGACAAGTATCAATAAGACTTGCATAAGAGCTAACTCATAAGCAATAAATTCATAGTAGAATGCATTGAAGCAACACAAAGGATGATTAAGTTTCAGCAATTGCTTTCAACTTGTAACATGTATATCTCATGGATATTTGTCAACATAGAGTAATATAACAGTGCAATAAGTAAACATGTAAGAATCAATGCACAAGTTAACACAAGTGTTTGCTTCTAAGATAGAAGGGAATGGGTAAACTGACTCAACAATAAAGTAAAAGATTGGCCCTTCGCAGAGGGAAGCATTGAGTACTATTTTTGTGCTAGAGCTTTTGTTTTGAAAACATAGAAACAATTTTGTCAACGGTAGTAATAATTCATATGTGCTATGCATAATACTTCCTACAAGTTGCATGTCTCATGCATAGAGTAACAATAGTGCTCGCACCTTGTCCTACTATCTCGGAAAACACGGATTCTCATCGCATAACATATGCTTCAACCAAGTGTCACAAAGGGGTACCTCTATGCCGCCTGTACAAGTGTCTAAGGAGAAAGCACGCATTGGATTTCTCGCTTTTGATTATTCTCAAGTTAGACATCCATACCGGGACAACATAGACAACAGATAATGGACTCCTCTTTTAATGCTTAAGCATTCAACAACAGTTAATATTCTCATAAGAGATTGAGGTTGTATGTCCAAACTGAAACTTCCACCATGATACATGGCTTTAGTTAGCGGCCCAATGTTCTTCTCTAACATATGCATACTCAAACCATTTGATCATGAAGTCCACTACTTCAGACAAGACGAACATGCATAACATCTCACATGATATCCAACAAAGATAAAGTTGATGGCGTCCCCAGAAAACATGGTTACCGCTCAACAAGCAACTTATAAGAATTAAGACACATAACTACATATTCATTACCACAATAGTTTTTAGGGATTTCTATTTTCGTGCCCTCGGGTCGTTAGTTGTACTCAGTTTTCCCCAGCCCCTTAGTTTTTCCTCAGTTTTCCCCAACCTATGTCTGAAACCCGCAGAAGGAGCTCAGACGGAAGGAATCCGTTTATTTGGACGTTCTGTGCTGGCGTGTTGCGCCGCGTCGTCTGTGGGGCCGCGTCGTGTGGGGCCGCGTCGCGTGGGGCTGGTAGAAAGGGACCGCGTGGGACAGGACGAGAAGCGTTTGGTTGCACGTGAGCAGGAGCTGGGTTTTGTCTCTCTCGGCCCAAATTGGCATTTTTAAGAGCACCTTTTCCCCTCTTTCTCTCTCTGTCTTTTTCACCAAATTAGTATCAAATCTAGAGAAGCTTCTATTTCTGTCTTTCTTCAATATGGCAGCAAATCTAGTAGCAAATCTCTGGGGTTATTTATGCCTTTTGGCCCTCGTTTTTTGCCCAATATGGCAGCAAATCTAGTAGCAAATGTAGAAGCTAGTATATGATAAATTGACAACTGCATAATCAGAAAACTAAGTATAATACATAGGGAAACTGCATACAGCAGCCAAAAGCAGCCAATAACGTTGTAATATACAAGACGCACGCAATGTATGGACAACAAGAAGATTAGGATGAATGAATTTGTTCTTCATTCCTCCTCATATATTTCGTCGTTGCTCCAATCGTGCATTACCCGAAGGAAATATTCATTGAACTCCCTCCGTCTGCAGTGTGCGGCCAATACATCCTCCAAACGGTATGGCTTGTGTTCATTTCTCATACCATAGTTTCCTATTCTATCCACACGTTCTGCCCACTCATCCCAGGCCTTTGTATCATGAGAGTACTCTCTGATATAACCCAAATCCGTGTAGTAGATGCAGCCAGGTCGAAGTGTCGGGTACACTCTGGTGTCGACGGAGATACACCGGATATAATTCACGAAGAAGGCATTACTGCCAATGTTACTGACCGGATGGAGAGAGCGGCTCTGAGTGTCCACACGGTACACCAATGGTCTGCCCGCCAAAGCCACGCTGACCAACAACACAAGCAGCAGATCACCATCCGACTTCACGAGGTAGAACTTCTGATGTCCAAGTTCTGGAAATGAAATTAGTGTCTCCATCTTGACAGTGCTCGCGCGCTGCTGCAACTGTACATTGGTGCACACTATTCTTCCGTGCTCTAAATTGTCCACAGCTAGTGCATACAGTTCACCATTGAACGGTGTAATGCAACGCAGACAATGGTTCTTGATCGAAAATCTGTTTTCCCAATCTTTATCTATATCCTTAGTTGGAGTGCTCTCATCGACCCAACCAATTTCCGACGGGTAATGTGCGGTAACGAAGACCATAGTCGGGGATTTGATCACAGCGACTGATTTCAGGAAAACAGATGGCATCTGCGCCTCAAACATAGTGTTCGATTTCTTTGTGAGTGGGTTCAGAAGCCGTATCTTGTGCGGCGGGTTCTTCTGGGCAAGCACGATGACGCCACGGCAAAATCCGACGAAGTAGTATCTGGGCAAGCACGATAACATTCAGCACTAAGATGTTTAAGATTGAAAATAAAGAGGTAGATATGGAGGAAGTTGAACCTTGTATGAACTTCCGATAGATCTATGGTGACGTAGCGTGATGTGCCGAGTTGGAGGAAGGTGAACTCAGCGACGTGTGGAAGGGCGTGGTCTAGCATGATCCATTCGTCCAGGTGCACGTCGGGCTCAGGCAAACCTGAGCGCCAATTTCTACAGACTTGCCTCATGGCAGAGTAGGTGTCGGCGTACTCCTCGTTCGCCAGCAAGCATTCGCCGATCTTGTGAAGTGGTCCATCAGCCGAGAGAGAGGCCCAGTTCACGGAGGAGCCGCGCTTGGATGCGCCGCCCTCGGAGGCGACGCGCTCGGCGGCGACTGGCTCGGCGGCGACGGGCTCGGCGGCGGCTCGGCGGCGACGGGCTCGGCGGCGACTGGCTCGGCGGCGACGGGCGCGGAGGCGACGGGCTCGGAGGCGACGGCCGCCGGCGCATTCTTCTTCTCCATCGCCGGCAGGGTAGCGTGCGTACGGCGGTTGGGGTTTTTTCGATTTGGAGAAGTTGATGGGACGTGAGAGGGGTGGTTTCGTGCGTGAGCGAGAATGAGACGACTGTGTGCAGAGGGAGGGAGGGAGGGGCTTACGCGTCCTAAATGCGACCCGCGTCCTACGCGTCCACTATTTGCACGTCTGCACCGCGACACGCGTCAACAATGGCACGTCTTCCACTTCTGCACCGCAACACGCGTCCTCGAGTCTAACCCTGGAAATTTAGATATACTCAGGTATACCCTCGAGTCATATACTAGCATTTTTTGTGTGCTCAGTTTTCTCCTTGAGTGCTAATACTGGCTAGTGCAATATACTCAGTTTTACCCTCAAGTGGCTGGTCAACAGAGAGTCAACAAATGGGATTAACTAGTTAAATGAGTTATTTAATGTGCAAAAAAATCCGAAAAAGAGTGGCACTTACTCATGGAGTCTTTACCACAAATTGCCACTTCTCAAATCATAGATAAATCATAGATAAATCAAGTTTCACCACAAATTGCCACTTCTCAAATCACCTAGTAGCTATGAAGGTGCATGGTTTTCCATAATAAGCCCTACCCAAAACAGCTTTCCCCAAAACATACTTTGTCTGAATGAGGCCATAATTTTCACACTCGTGTAGATTTGTATTACAGATAGTTTGAGGTAGGCCAAGATGGGTTTCATTGTACAAAACACGCATTTTCCAATTTTTAAATCTCATATTTCAATCCCTTAGTCTGTTTACTACTCACTTGCCCTTGGTTTCTTGATACTACTCAGTTTTGCCCTCTCCCTTCACACACTCTCACAGACGCCGAACATTGCCCTGATTGGTCTAGCCCATGTCACGCGGATCGTGCCCGATGACCGTTGATCGTATGATCTAACGGGCAGGATAATCCCTATCTCTCTCTCTGGTCGGGGCCACCACCCTCTCTCTCTCTCTCGTCGGTTAGCTTCCACCCTCTATGTATGCGAAAGGGCGGTTACCCAGTACGCTAAAGTTTGGTTTTCTGCATTATTTTTCACGAGCTAAATTATAAACTCTTTTTAGGCATTATTTTTCACGAGCTAAATTATAAACTCTTTTTAGGCATTACTTTTCACGCAAAAAACGATAAACCATCGCCGATTTGTTGTAGCCATTACTTTCCACGCAAAAAACGATAAACCATCACCGATTTCTTGTAGCCATTACTTTTGTTTTAGCCATTACTTTCCACGCAAAAAAATGATACACCATCACCCATTTCTTGTAGCCATTACTTTCCACGCAAAAAATGATAAACCATCACCGATTTTGTTGTAGCCATTACTTTTCACGCAAAAAAATGATACACCATCACCCATTTCTTGTACCCATTACTTTCAACGCAAAAAACGATAAACCATCACCGATTTTGTTGTAGCCATTACTTATCACGCAAAAATGATACACCATCACCCATTTCTTGTACCCATTACTTTCCACGCAAAAAACGATAAACCATCACCGATTTTGTTGTAGCCATTACTTTTCACGCAAAAAATGATACACCATCACCCATTTCTTGTACCCATTACTTTTCACGCAAAAAACGATAAACCATCACCGATTTCTTGTAGCCATTACTTTTCTTTTAGGCATTACTTTTCACGGTAAAATGATAAACTATATCACGAAGTTCCATTTCCGTCAACATAGTCCGCATTACTTTTTTTGTTGAGATATATACCCCCACAACGGTCGTCTCCTCCTTAATTTATTGTGTATAAACCCCCACAACGGTCATCTCCTCCTTATTTTATTGTGTAAACCCCTACAACGGTCATCTCTCCCTTATAAACACCCACACGGCCATCCCTTGTGTCAATAGGTTCTGCCTCTCTCTTCTTCGTTCACATACACTTTATCCATTGCCATGGCTTCCACGTCTCGGACGCGGACCGGAAGGGGAAGGGGAAGGGGAAGTGGATCATCATCATTGCCACCACCACCGTCAACACTGCCATTGATCATAGAGGAGTTCTTCATCGTCGTCTATGAAGACCCTTTGGTCAAGAAGGTACGTACGCGTTCCCACATATATGATGCATGTGATTAATTATGGGCATGTTCTAAAAAACCTTTAATTTCAAGGGTTCCCTAATTTCAAACGATCGGCGCTCGATCTCTTTGCAGGAACTCCCAAAAAAATTTGCGGACTATCTTGACGGCAAGGAGCCAGCTAAGGTGTATCTGCGAGCAGCTGACTGCGGTCCTCGTCTCTGGACCGTGGAGGTCCTATTTGACGGACAAGGCCGGATGTACCTCGACAAGGGCTGGGAGAAATTCGCCATCGCGCACGGTGTGGATTTCGGCTGGTTCGTACACTTCAAATATGAAGGCGATGATGTGCTCACAGTGAAGGTGTTCGACGGAACAATGTGCAGGAGGTACTACTACTCAGACGACGAAGATACTGATGATGAAAGCGACGACGACGTGAAGCCATGCATCCATCCCCTTTAGATAATTAAGGGGATCATGACCAAGAATATATATGTAGCTTCATATGCATCGATTTAGAGATCTAGCTATTTTCTATATATTATGCATGTAAAAAATAATATCGCATTTCCACTATTATTCGAGCACCACATCCTCCAAACGATGCCGATGCCGATGCCGATATCGGCATGGTCAGAACGGCTATGCTCGCCGCCACTGCTAGGTCAACGCCGGGATGCACAATGTTTAGCATAAAAGTCACTTTAGATTAAGCTGCGAAAATAGTCACCTGCCATGGGCTGAGGCGGCCCCTACAGAGCGGCTCTATATTATATTCTCTAAATAAAATAGACGACCACAGCGGTCATTGACTGCGGAGGCCCCACAGAGCGGCAATATATAATTTTCTATAAATAAATAGACGACCCACTGGTCATTGGCTGCGGCAGCCCCATAGAGCGGCCCCATTTGTCATTGGCAGCACCGCGTATACAATCAGGAAATAAAACGGCCCACGCGTCAGCGGTAGATGGATCCACCCGTCAGCACGAGACGGTCAGCGAGGAACTGACCTCACGGTAACGGTAAGGCCTCTGACCTGACGGCAACCCGCGTCTTCGATGGGTTTCAAACTAGAGGGAGGGGAAAACTGAGGAAAAACTAACGAGCTGGGGAAAACTGAGTACAACTAACGAAGCAGGGGCACGAAAATAGAAATCCCTAGTTTTTAAGCTATTTGTCCCATGAGCTATGTATTGTAAAGGTAGAGGAATGAAATTTAAAGGTAGCACTCAAGTAATTTACTTTGGAATGGCAGAAAAATACCACATAATAGGTAGATATGGTGGACACAAATGGCATGGTTTTTGGCTCAAGGTGTTTGGATGCACGAGAAGCATTTCCTCTCAGTACAAGGTTTGGGCTAGCAAGGTTGTTTGAAGCAAACACAAGTATGAACAGGTACAACAAAACTCACACAAGAACATATTGCAAGCATTATAAGGCTCTACACTATCTTCCTTGTTGTTCAAACACTTTACCCGAAAATATCTAGACTTAGAGAGATCAATCATGCAAACCAAATTAAACAAGCTCTACGTAGTTCTTCATTAATAGATTAAACTACATGATGCAAGAGCTTAAACATGATCTATGAGAGCTCAAACAATTGCCAAATTGCCAAACCATATGCAGCACTTTCCAATTCCAACCAAATAACAATTTAACGAAGCAATAAGCTTTCGCCATGAACATTAAAGCACAATTAAGAACACAAGTGTTCCATAAGAAAAAGCGGAGCGTAATATCTCCAATATAAGAATGGCGAGATCCAACTTTATTCAAAACAAAAAAAAAAACAAACCGACGCTCCAAGTAAAGAACATAAGAATGTGATGGAATAAAAATATAGTTTCACTAGAAGTGACCTGATAATGTTGTCGATGAAGAAGGGGATGCCTTGGGCATTGATACGTCTCGACGTATCGATAATTTCTTATGTTCCATGCTACATTATTGATGATATCTACATGTTTTATACACATTATATGTCGTATTTACGCATTTTCTGGAACTAACCTATTAACAAGATGCCGAAGAGCCAGTTGCTGTTTTCTGCTGTTTTTGGTTTCAGAAATCCTAGTAAGGAAATATTCTCGGAATTGGACGAAATCAACGCCCAGGGTCCTATTTTTGCACGAAGCTTCCAGAAGCGCGAAGGGGAAAGGAAGTGGGGCCACGAGGCGCCGCCACAACAGGGCGGCGCGGCTAGGGCTTGGCCGCGCGGCCCTGGCGTGTGGGGCCCTCGTGTGGCCCCCGCGTTGCCCTTCCGCCTACTTAAATCCTCCGTCGCGAAACCCCATCGAGATCCACGATACGGAAAACCTTCCAGAGGCGCGCGCCGAATCCCATCTCGGGGATTCAGGAGATTGCCTCCGGCACCCTGCCGGAGAGGGGAATCATCCCCGGAGGACTCTTCATCGCCATGATCGCCTCCGGAGTGATGAGTGAGTAGTCACCCCTGGACTATGGGTCCATAGCAGTAGCTAGATGGTCGTCTTCTCCTAATTGTGCTTCATTGTTGGATCTTGTGAGCTGCCTAACATGATCAAGATCATCTATCTATAATACTATATGTTGTGTTTGTCGGGATCCGATGGATAGAGAATACTATGTTATGGTGATTATCAATCTATTATTTATGTGTTGTTTATGATCTTGCATGCTCTCCGTTATTAGTAGAGGCTCTGGCCAAGTTTTTGCTCTTAACTCCAAGAGGGAGTATTTATGCTCGATAGTGGGTTCATGCCTCCATTGATACCTGGGACAGTGACAGAAAGTTCTAAGGTTGTGTTGTGCTGTTGCCACTAGGGATAAAATGTTGATGCTATGTCTAAGGATGTAGTTGTTGATTACATTACGCACCATACTTAATGCAATTGTCTGTTGCTTGCAACTTAATACTGGAAGGGGTTCGGATGATAACCTGAAGGTGGACTTTTTAGGCATAGATGCATTTGGATGGCGGTCTATGTACTTTGTCGTAATGCCCAATTAAATCTCACTATATTTATCATATCATGTATATGCATTGTTATGCCATTTTCTATTTGTCAATTGCCCGTGTAATTTGTTCACCCAACATGATTTTATCTTATGGGAGAGACACCTCTAGTGAACTGTGGACCCCGGTCCTATTCTTTACATCGCATACAATCTACTGCAATACTTGTTTTACTGTTTTCTTCGCAAACAATCATCTTCCACACAATACGGTTAATCCTTTGTTACAGCAAGCCGGTGAGATTGACAACCTCACTGTTTCGTTGGGGCAAAGTACTTTGGTTGTGTTGTGCAGGTTCCACGTTGGCGCCGGAATCCCTGGTGTTGCGCCGCATCACATTTCGCCGCCATCAACCTTCAACGTGCTTCTTGGCTCCTCCTGGTTCGATAAACCTTGGTTTCTTTCTGAGGGAAAACTTGCTGTTGTGCGCATCATACCTTCCTCTTGGGGTTCCCAACGAACGTGTGAGTTACACGCCATCAGGCATCCCCAAGCTTAGATGCTTGAGTCATCTTAAAATATGCAGGGATGAACCACCGGGGCATCCCCAAGCTTAGACCTTTCACTCTTCTTGATCATAGTATATCATCCTCTTCTCTTGACCCTTGAAAACTTCCTTCACACAAACTTCAAGCAAACTCATGAGAGGGTTAGTGCATAACCACAAATTCATATATTCAGAGGTGACACAATCATTCTTAACACTTCTGGACATTGCACATAGCTTCTGAAAGTTAATGGAACAAAGAAACTCATTCAACATAGCAAAAGCGGCAATGCGAAATAAAAGACAGAATCTGTCAAAAACAGAACAGTCCGTAAAGATGCATCTGGACTGGGCACTTAACTTGCTCAAATGGAAAAACTCAAAACTAATGAAAGTTGCGTACATATCTGAGGATCACGCTCGTAAATTTGCAGATTATTTAGAATTTTCACAGAGACTTATGCCAGAATTCGTGACAGACAGCAATGCTGTTTCTGCGCAGCGATCCCAAATATAACATCAACTTTAACATAGAAACTTTACTTGGCACAAAAACATGATAAGGAGAGGTTGCTACAGTAGTAAATAACTTCCAAGACTCAACAAAACAAAAATTTCTGTAGTAAAATAAACACATGGGTTATCTCCCAAGAAGTGCTTTTCTTTAACGCCTTTCAGCTAGGCGCAGAAAGTGCAAATCAAGTAACATCAAGAGAAGAAGCATCAACATCATAGCTTGTTCTAATAATAGAATCAAAAGGCAACTTCATTCTCTTTCTAGGGAAGTGTTCCATACCTTTCTTGAGAGGAAATTGATATCTAATATTACCTTCTCTCATATCAATAACAGCACCAATGGTTCGAAGAAAAGGTCTTCCCAACACAATAGGACAAGATGCATTGCATTCGATATCCAAGACAACAAAATCAACGGGGACAAGGTTATTGTTAACCGTAATGCGCACATTATCAATCCTCCCCAAAGGTTTCTTTTTAACATTATCGGCAAGATTAACATCCAAATAACAATTCTTCAATGGTGGCAAGTCAAGCATATCATAAATCTTTTTAGGCATAACAGAAATACTTGCACCAAGATCACATAAAGAATTACACTCAAAATCATTGAATTTCATTTTAATGATGGGCTCCCAACCATCTTCTAACTTCCTAGGGATAGAAGCTTCAAGTTTTAATTTCTCTTCCCTAGCTTTAATGAGAGCATTTGTAATATGTTTTGTAAAGGCTAAATTTATAGCACTAGCATTGGGACTTCTAGCAAGTTTTTGTAAGAACTTTATAACTTCAGTAATATGACAATCATCAAAATCTAAACCATTATGTTCTACAGCAATGGAATCATTGTCACCAATATTTTGAAAAATTTCAGCAGTTTTATCACAAAGTTTCAGGCAGTTTGTGCGCTTTGCACTAGGAGTAGAAACATTGCCAACACCAATTATTTTACCATTGATAGTAGGAGGTGCAGCAACATGTGAAGAATCAACATTACTAGTGGTGGTAATGGTCCATACTTTAGCTACATTATTCTCTTTAGCAAGTTTTTCTTTTTCTTCTCTATCCCACCTAGCATGCAATTCAGCCAACATTCTAATATTATCATTAATTCGAACTTGGATGGCATTTGTTTTAGCAAACCTAGTGTAATGTCCCAGGTTTAGAGACGATCGAGGGGTAGACTTTAGAAAGGGATGTGCATTGCATTGCAAATTCTGGGGAAATTTCGCGCTTTTAAACAAAAACTACATCGAAGGGGGACAAGTTTTTCTCTCGACACCTTACAGGGTTAGGGTTTCGAGAGTGCGACAAACTTGCAACTCACCTAATTAGTTTAGGGTTTTGAGAAGAGAGGGGAGAGTTTGCATCACAAAGTTAAGTTGTATGATTGAATTCAACTCAAAGTTGAATTTGAATTCCAAATTCAAACATAAAACAAATATCTCATAATTTAATTGTAAGGAAATTCACTAAGTAAATAATTAAAATACAAATTATAAATAATGCACATAATAAATAAAGCTCATTAGAGAAAACCTTGAGCTTTATTGATCATCACACAATTTACATTGTCATTACAATATTCATAAAGAAAATAGATGAATAGTACAACACATTACAAGAATTGCTTAAATAGAAAAAGAAAAAGAAAATTACAAGAAGAAAAATATATCCTAAGCTACAAGTTAATCTTGTGCTTGAAGATCTTCATGTCCATCTTGATCAATTTCTTGATCCCTGCACACAAACAACACACATAGAACATTATGCCAAGTGGCAATGCCACTTGGCAGGTTAGCAAAGAAATCAAATAGAGAAGATATGCACAAAGATCAGCCGAGCTGATCCTCTCCAAGTCCAGGTGCACCACACCAGGTTACACACACACACAGACTGCTCACCAGGCACTGTGCATGCAGCACAACACACACACAGGTCTGTGTGTCACCAACAGAGTTTAGGCCTTGCTGTCGACCAGGAAGAAGAGGCCAACCATATAAAAACCTCTACAGTAAACCCTAGCTCAGCCATCGACCAAGCACTGGGTAAGCCACCAAATCAAAAGCACTAGAACAGGAAGAACAACACTGCTGTTCTATCTGTCCAATTCACCACAGAATCAAACCAAGAGCACAAGCACAAGGAGGAGCAGGGCAAGCACCAAATCACTGCTGAAGCAATCCTCTACACCAACACACTATTTCTAGGAGCTGGAGTGAGGTATAAATATGATCATGAACAGACCAAATGGTTCTGTTCATAAATTGCACAGGCATGATCTCCAGCACACCAAAAGGGTAGATACCCTATGTTTGTGTCATCATCTGGCTACTAAGCCATTTGGTGCAAGCAAATATGGTAAAGGCCATTAGGAAATCATCCTATGGGAACATCAGCTATGTAAATTAATGCATAACTGAAGAAATCCAGCAACAGATGAAGACACAGCTAGCCTAGCCCACACACTTAGCACCTACAGCTATCTGTGCCATCAGACAGATAGACAATATGTGTCTATTTTGTTTCAACAGCAAAGGCTACTGGCTATTCCAACAAAAAGGGATCAGCCAGAGAGCAGTTGTTCATCCACAGCAAGCCAACATGGGGTGGGAGCTTCCTGAGCAGCCAAGAGTGGCTACTGAGGCCACCTCAACCAACCAAAACAGTTAAACCATCATGCCAGCACAAGCATCATCACCCAGAAGGGTTCAGAGTGGGCTAGGGTCCCCAACAAAGGTTGGCATCCCTCTAGCCCAAGCAAATTAAATCTATATGATCATTACTGCTCAGCAGTTCACATCATTTATCCACTTAGCCAAGCAAAATAACACAGATAAATGAATATACAAGAAATCAACACACCAGAGCTTTGCATATGATCCAGAGGATCACTGCAAGCATCAGGTTATGCTTGAGCAAGCATCACCATACACCAGCACAAGCCAGTAGGTCACACAGCCACTAGGAAAAGCCTTAGTGGGGTTGGAACAGCAGTCCAGCATCAAGCAACTGATGATCAGTTGATCATCAGGGCTTGACAGAGCATGAAAATACATGCTAGAGCCAAGCCTAGCACCAACCATAGATCATATAAATTAAACAGCCACAGATCATGAACAATTGCATCACAGATAAGCAAATACATGATTTACAATTGTATCCAGTAGCACACCAACAAGATGTGGAGTTAGTTAGTCAATGCACAAGCTCAACCGAGATTTACAGTGAAGCAAAGCCCCAAGAGCACCACACAGATGGCACTGGTTTTTGCAAATTTGCAAGAATTTACACATAGCCATCTAGCCAGGGCAAGATAATTGAATACACTTGAGAGCCTAACAAGAGTAGTAACAAGAACAGAAGCACAGGGAGAGATTCAAGCAAGAAATGCATAGCAGCAGAGCTACACACATCAGCATCACAAGCAATGGTATGGCCATTGAAGCAATGGCCAAGACCAGCAGATACACAGCAGCAGCATAGCAGCAGCAGCGCAATAGCACAGCCACACAGCACAGCAGCATGAGCACAAGCTAGCAAGCCGCAGCAGCAGCGCATCGGCACGGCAAGCATCTCCACATGGAGGATGAGGCCAGTGGCCGAGCCAGACGTAGGAGAGAAGAGAGTAGAGCAGAGAGGGAGAGAAGGAGGCGAAGGAGTACTCACTGGTGGTGCGTGACGAAGGGCGCGGCCATGGCGGCCACGGCGGCACACGCCGGGGGCACGGCAGCGCCAGGCCAAGCCAAGCCACAGCAGCGCCGCAGCTACCAGCAACCACGGCGTGGCACACAGCCGCACCGCAGCGCCAGGAACATCGGCGGCGGCGAAACCGCCGCGGCAACACCACGGCGGCGTCACGGCACCTGATGCGCCGGTGAGCAACGCATCACCGTGCGGGTGAACGCGTCGGGGGCGAACGGAGATGGTGGCGAAGAGTAGATCGAGCCGGAGGATCTGGTGCGCCGTCGTGTGGCGGACCAGATCCGACGCATCTCATCGCCGATGATGGCCGGGATAATCCGGCGAAGGGGGCGGCGACGCGGGATCGCCAGAGAGATGCGAGGGGTTAGGGTTTCTGCGCGAGGAGAGCGGAGAGGGCCGACCGAGCCCAAAGGGTGGCTCGGGTGCGACCTAACCCGCTGGGCCACCCTGACAGGTAGGGCCCAGGGGCAATTTTGCCATTTTACAAATCCTATTAAAATGCATAAACTTTAGAAAAGCACAATAATTATTTAATAGCTCTAAAAAATAATTAAAAATATGAAAATTGATCAGCATAAAATTCTCTACCTAAATAAAATATCAAAGGGAATTTTTAAAGACAATTAAGAATAAGTCTTAATTTGATGATTTAAATAATCACTTAAATCACACATATTATTTTCAAGAATGAAAATAAGTCCATTAATGCCTTTGGACTATAAAAACACCTTGACAACATTTCAAGGTTGTATTTTATCCTAAACAGAGTATCCCTAAATTGTTCTTAGTATTAACCCTCCACATAAAATAATAAAACACCGGAAAGGGGGGAACAACCCTAAAAGCTGAATCATGCATAATTGCTTCTTTAACCATTGCCCTTATCGGACAATGATGCTATTTTTCAGCAGCAGAGGACAAGGGTCAGTCCACACCATCCAACTGCAACACTTTGCAGTGTTCAGGCAAGTTCATCGCTTGCTCATGTCATTTGAGTATTTTTACCAAATTACTTGCAAAGTACTATGTTTATCACTATTGCATAAAAAGCAAAACCACTATTTTCATAACTATGAATATGACTATGTGGTGGGCAATGGAACCATGGATTGTGTTGATATGGTGGAGGTTCCATTGCAAGGGTTTATATCCATCTAGGATTAAACAACAAATGTCGTCCAGTGATTCTTGTGCCGTATAAACCGTGTTCACCATAAGATCGGAGTGGGACGGAGTAGTCAAAAGTGTTTCCACCTCTCGTTCATCAACGGACGCGCTTTACCGTAGTACACTTGTGATCCGAGGGGGCAAGCTGGTGAGGCTGGGGAGTCCTAAGTCCCCACGGCATAGTCCGTAGTACACTTGTCGCCCGAAGGAGCAAGATGGTGAGGCTGGGGAGTCCTAAGTCCCCACGGTATTGCGGTCTATGATGGGTTGCAGCTACCGGCGAAGGAGTTTGGTTCGATCCCAAACTGTCGTCGTGGTCGGGGTCCACCCGTGAGTGGGAATAATGGGACCGACGAGGACCCAGGGTCGGGGTATGCAACAAAGGGTGGGTGTTCGAGGTAGCGGAGGAACATGATTGACTAGGACCTTATACCGGGCCTCACACCAAAGGAAGTGTGGACGGAAAGCTGCCGGTTGGCACCAAGGTTAAGATCTCTTGTGGGTAAAGAAACACACCTCTGCAGAGTGTAACAATTGTGACCACTCACTCCTTGTTCCGGGATTTGGCTGCGACAAGGGAAAGGAACTCCATGAAGTTCTAGTCAACCGGTGAAGGCTGATGGACATAGTTCTTCAGAATAAAAGCAACCTTTTAAAGAAATGGTTATCAAAACCTGCATGGTATTAGACTTTCTGGTCTGGTACCGTAGTTAGTGCATTAAACACCTCTTTCCTAATATGAACTTGTTGAGTACGCTCGTACTCATACCACTCTTAAATCCCCTTCTTAGACTGTCTGAACCATCTGGAGGAGGACAACGACAACCTGAAGGAGCCGACATCATCGGCTATGAAGAACCAGACCTCTCAGGAGGTATTGAAGGCGTAGACTATCTCATAGTCTACGGAACCGGGGAAGCTTCAGGAGGGGATCAAGCCTAGAAGCATCGAGTAGTAGTAGTAGCCGAGCAGCGCGAACTCTTAATACCTAGCTGCTCGAGAGAATAAATGTTTAGTCACATGAAACTCCTATATTGTAAGTTAAGTTGGGTTCGCCTCGAACCCAGGAGTAACCCTCTCAGGACCCAAGAGGAGCTCCAGGATGATATGTATATATGGTTTGTAATAATGTATGAATGAGTTATGGACCTGCTATGTTCTGTTGTACTACTCTGAGGGATGTAATATTTGCGGATTGGTACTTCGCGAATGTTATATCAACGACTGGCATACTACAACATGCAGTGGTATGCAGGGTCACCACAGTTGGTATCAGAGCAAAAGCTTTGACCTTAGGTTGGAACCTAGTAAATGGGACGAAAACGTTAGGAGTCAAATAGGATTAGTAAAGAATTCTCTAAAAATATGGTGTATATTCACTTGAGAATACAACAATCATATCTTTTAGTGCGATAATTCTTTATTATCTCTATTATGATGCATTATTACTAATCTTATATTCTTTCTATTCTACAGCCAACAATGGCAAGTTCACGTTCGGGACGAAACGTGAAAGTGATGGATTCCACACTGAGTGAATATGAAGGAGGACTCGCAGATATTCTTCGTGCCATGCTACTTGAATTTGGGTGTGATCCCCAGATTCAAGTAAAGAAATACATGTACTATGATGGTACTGTATTGGCAAAGTGTAGAGTAGGGCTACGACTTCCCGAATCTTTGGGAATGAGCGTAGTTATGCCAGCAGGAGAAGCCAGAACCATCAACACCGCCTACCATATAGCTGTTATGAGAGCCATAACCGATATCCGGGAGCATAAGACGAAAGAGCTTATGGGTTCCGAATTCACCCACATTCCTCACATGGAGGAAGAGGATGATCCCATGCTGAACCATTTTAAATACGCCAAACGCAAACCAGTTGAAGCGGCAAAATACATGGACAATAGCCGTAACTTACTATCATTGTTATTTCAGTTGAACCGTCATTTGACGGGAGCAATTGATACAATGCTAGAAGAGTTCACCGAGCCCAAGGAGGAGACAAAAGGAAAGGAACCCATGGAGGGAGTGGTTCATACACCAGTTTACTCAGCTGGTGATTACATTAGCATTGACCATCCAGAACAGCAAACCACACCTATTACTCCTAGGTATTTTCCTAATAACTCCTATGGAGGATATGAAGGTGGCGAGGAATCCGGAAACCATCAGCGTTCCGTGACTCCTATAGAAAACTCAACAGGTTGGCGTTGGGGATCAGATACTGGAAACCCTAGTGATTCGGTTAGGAATAATCCTGAGATGAATGATGATGCCACAACCCAGTTTCAGGGCAATCAGTATAATAGAGGAGATATTCAGGGGTATCCGATGCTGATTGAATCTGATACTGAAGGTGGAAATACCTTTGGCGGAGTCACCGGGGAGTACACCCGATGGGTGGACTATGATGCACTGAATGACCAGTTCATGAACACAGATTTTGCCCTCGGAACATCATCCGATTCCGACTACAAGCCTACGGGAAGACCCTATGTTCCAGATTCTATCAGGAGGACTTCACGTTCGACCGGATGGAAGCCTGGGATGTACCGGGAGTGAAGCACGACTAGAGACCACCATGGGAGGCGAGACTACAATACAGTTGTACCACATGTATTGTAGTATGTAATATTTGTATAAATTTGTACATATACTTTAATAAGTGAGTTTGCATACTCACACCGACTTGAGTATTGTAATAAGACCACTTATGTATGTATATACATGGTATATGTTTTGTATGATTTGCATTTGCTTCTTGATTTCCATTGCGTGACTAGTTCTGTGCACAAAGTTGAGCTCAGAAAACTTGCGCATGGAGTAATTATGAGTACCACTTTGTGTTGCAGAACTAGGGGGATATGTCGGGAGCGCCGAGTGAGGAGAGTGAAGAGCAGCGCATCGAGCGCGAGGCCAGACAGAAGGCTGAGGCTGATGAAGCAGCCAGGACTCAGTTTCCACCACCACCACCCCCCATGACGCAGCAGAACTTTGTCCAGTACATGCAAATGATGGAAGAAAGACAACGTGTAACGTTGGAGCAGCAGAATAAATTCTTCCAGGAGCTGCTGCAACAGAGCTGAGAGACCTGAGAATCAGGGAGTCACTTTGTCGGACTTCCAGAACACCAAACCTATATCTTTTGCATACGCGCCCGAGCCAATGGACGCGGAAGATTGGTTAATGGATACTGAGCGTAAGCTCAATACAGTTGGATGCAATGACTTGGAGAAGGTCCGGTATGCAACACACTTGCTATGTGGACCAGCCGCATCTTGGTGGGATAATATAGTAGCCGTATATCCGGCTGATAAAGTATTCACATGGGAAGAGTTCAAGAGGAAGTTCAGGGAATCCAATGTCCCTGAAAGCATAGTGGAGCTGAAGCGTCGAGAATTTGAGAGTCTCGAGCAGAAGGATAAGGCTATCCTGACTTACGTCAGGGAGTTTTCAGGCTTGTCTCGGTATGCAGTGGAGGAGGTCAATACCGAGGACAAGAAAAAGAAGAGGTTCATGCGAGGACTAAACCCTCAGTTTAAGGTACAGCTCAGGATGCTGAGAGCGACTGAATTCCAAGAATTGGTGGATGCAGCCATCACTCTTGAGGATGACTTCAAACAACTGCAAGATGAAAAGAGGAAGAAGGCCAAGTTTGAGCCTAGGAGGTTTGGCAGCAACAAGCCAAACATGAACTTAAGTTTCAAGCCCCGATTCAACAACAACTTCAATAGCAGGAGGAACCAAGCGTTTCAGACTGCGAACCAGATAGTTTGTCGAAGCTGCGGACTTCCAGGACACTTTTTCAGGGATTGCAAGAACCAAGGACTCCAGCAGGCAAACCAGACTGTTTGTCGTATCTGTGGAATGAAGGGACATCTCTCAACAGAGTGTCGTAAACCCAAGATAATATGTTTTGGGTGTCGCCAGGAGGGGCATATGCTGAAAGACTGCCCCAAGAGAAGAAATGACGGAGGAGGTCAGTCAGGAGGAGGAGGAAACAGGGAGGGAACTGGAAGAACAAGAAACCCTTCGGCAAGTTGAACTGCACCAGCTTGGAGGAGGTGGTGAACTCCGATCAAGCAGTGATAGGTACGCTCCAGATACTCACTCATCCTGGCAAAGTACTTTTTGATACTGGTGCAACTACATCATTCATTTCCCAGCAATTCATCATCAAACATGGGATTAGATGCAATAAATTAGATAAACCAATAACCATACTTTCTGCGGGGGGAACGATATTAGTAACCCACACTAAACCTGGACAAGTCATCATGATCAATAAGTGTGCGTTTGACGCAGACCTGTTCATTTTACCGATGAAGGACATTGATGTCATTCTTGGTATGAACTGGTTAGAGGAAAATGGCGCACTTATAGATTGTACCCATAAAACAGTGTCTTTGAAAAGCCCAGGTGGAGATAGAATCATTTACCAAGGAGATAAGCATACTCAGATTGAAGTGGAGTTGAAGCTGAACAGTATGAAGGAAGTGAAACTCGAGGACATTCCAGTGGTCAACGAATTCCAAGATGTATTTCCTAAGGAATTACCTGGAATGCCACCAGATAGGGAGATAGAATTTACTATCGACCTAATTCCAGGAACAGCACCCATTGCTAAAGCACCATACAAGATGGGGCCTAAAGAGTTGAAAGAACTCAAGGAACAATTGGATGACCTGGAACAGAAAGGATTCATACAGGAGAGTATCTCACCATGGGGATCACCTGTGATTTTCGTGGATAAAAGAGATGGAGGTCGACGGATGTGCGGAGACTACATGAATTTGAATAATGTTACTATCAAGAACAAGTACCCACTTCCTAGAATCCAAGATCTTTTTGATCAAGTTAGAGGCGCGGGAGTCTTTTCCAAGATTGATCTAAGATCCGGTTATCACCAGATAAAGATCAAGAAGGAAGACGTTCCGAAAACAGCCTTTGTCTCAAGGTACGGACATCATGAGTATCTCGTAGTACCTTTTGGACTAACCAATGCCCCAGCAATATTCATGAATCTCATGAATAAGATCTTCATGCCATGTCTTGACAAGTTTGTCATCGTATTCATCGATGATATCTTGATCTATTCCAAGGACAAAGCTGAACATGTTGAACATCTTAGGATAGTGTTGCAAACACTAAGGGAACACCAGCTGTACGCCAAGTTCAGTAAGTGTGAGTTTTGGCTAGATCAAGTAGAATTTCTTGGTCATGTCATTAGCAAAGATGGGATAGCCGTCAACCCTAGTAAAGTAGCATCAGTTTTGGACTGGGAAGCACCCAAGAACGTCAAGGAAATCCGAGGATTCTTGGGAATGGCAGGATATTATAGGAGATTCATTGAAGGATTCTCCAAGATAGCAGGGCCAATGACCAAGTTGCTAAGGAAGAACACACCTTTCGTGTGGTCTGATGAGTGTGAGAAGAGTTTTCAGACTCTGAAAGAGAAACTCACCACAGCACCGGTGTTAGCAGTTCCGGAAGATGGCAAGGATTACACCGTGTACTGCGATGCATCCAAACATGGATTGGGATGTGTACTCATGCAAGACCGGAAAGTAATATCATATGGATCGAGGCAACTCAGACCTCATGAAGTGAATTATCCAACTCATGATTTAGAGTTAGCAGCAGTTGTTTTTGCCCTTAAGACTTGGAGACATTTTCTCTATGGAGCCAAGTGTGAGCTCTATACTGATCATAAGAGTCTCAAGTACTTCTTCACTCAAAAGGAACTCAATATGAGGCAGAAAAGATGGCTTGAATTGATCAAGGACTATGATTTGACCATCAACTATACTCCAGGAAAGGCTAATGTTGTAGCAGATGCCCTGAGTAGGAAGAGTACTGGAGGAACAGAACCAGAAATTTCACCGGAGTTGAAGAAGGAAATAAGCCAAGCCCAAATCCAACTTTGGGAGAAAGAAGCTCACGAAGGACTATCAGCTTTACAAGTAGCCGATGAAATGAATGTCAACCTCAAGAATGAGATAATCATGGGTCAATTAGATGATCCATTCATCGTAGAGGAGATGAGGAGGATTGACGAAGGAAGACCATCAGAATTTCACCGTGGAGAGATGGGATCATTATGGTTCCAGAAGAGGATTTGTGTTCCGGATATTGCTGAGATCAAGGAAGTAATACTCCGGGAAGCCCATCAAACACCATACTCCATTCATCCGGGAAGTACAAAGATGTACATGGATCTAAAGGAGCTATTCTGGTGGAACAACATGAAGAGAGAAATAGCACAGTATGTGGCGGAATGCCATACCTGCCAAAGAGTGAAGGCCGAACACCAGAGTCCGGCAGGAAAGTTACAACCTTTACCCATTCCAGAATGGAAATGGGAGGAGATAGGAATGGATTTCATCACCGGACTACCCATGACCAATAAAAAGAAGGACATGATATGGGTAATCGTGGACCGGTTGACGAAAAGTGCACACTTCTTAGCGGTAAACCAGCAAGATAAAGGAGAAAAACTCATTGATCTTTACATCAAAGAGATCGTGAGTAAACATGGAGTGCCCAAGAAGATCGTGTCGGATCGAGGATCCGTGTTCACGTCAGCATTCTGGAAGCAACTACATGAAGCTTTAGGATCCAAGTTGGACTATAGTACCGCCTATCATCCCCAGACAGGTGGACAAACCGAGAGAACTAACCAGATCCTAGAGGACATGCTTAGGGCTTGTGTCCTAGACTTCGGAGGATCATGGGAAGAACACTTGCCATTAGCAGAGTTTTCATACAATAATAGCTACCAAAGCAGCATCAAGATGGCACCATTCGAAGCTCTGTATGGAAGAAAGTGTAGATCACCAATATGTTGGTATGAAGCTGGATCAAGCAAAGAGTTCAACCCAGATTATGTCAAGGAAAAGCAACACATCATTGACATTATAAGAGATAGACTGAAGATAGCCCAAAGTCGACAGAAGAGCTATGCAGACCAAAAGAGAAGGACTTGGGAGCCACAAGTTGGAGATATGGTTTATCTTAAGGTAAGCCCGATGAAAGGTCTTCAGAGATTCGGAGTAAAGGGAAAGTTGAGCCCTAGATACATCGGACCTTTCAAGATACTGAGTCAGAACCGAGGTTTAGCCTTTGAATTGGATCTACCGGGAAGGCTAGCTCAAGTTCACAATGTATTCCATGTGTCACAACTCAGAAAATGCTTAAAGACCCCAGATGAGCCAGTATCACATGCTGAGCTTGAGTTACAACCAGATTTGACATACATCGAGAAGCCAGCGAAGATTCTCGAAGAGAGCTGGAAACAACTCAGAAATAAAGCCATAAAGTACTGCAAGATACAATGGAAGCATCACCCCGAGAGGGAAGCCACCTGGGAAAAGGAAGAAGACCCGAGGAAAACATACCCCGAACTGTTCAGGTATTACAACCACAACTTCGGGACGAAGTTTTCTTTAAAGGGGAAAGGCTGTAATGTCCCAGGTTTAGAGACGATCGAGGGGTAGACTTTAGAAAGGGATGTGCATTGCATTGTAAATTCTGGGGAAATTTCGCGCTTTTAAACAAAAACTGCATCGAAGGGGGACAAGTTTCTCTCTCGACACCTTACAGGGTTAGGGTTTCGAGAGTGCGACAAACTTGCAACTCACCTAATTAGTTTAGGGTTTTTGAGAAGAGAGGGGAGAGTTTGCATCACAAAGTTAAGTTGTATGATTGAATTCAACTCAAAGTTGAATTTGAATTCCAAATTCAAACATAAAACAAATATCTCATAATTTAATTGTAAGGAAATTCACTAAGTAAATAATTAAAATACAAATTATAAATAATGCACATAATAAATAAAGCTCATTAGAGAAAACCTTGAGCTTTATTGATCATCACACAATTTACATTGTCATTACAATATTCATAAAGAAAATAAATGAATAGTACAACACATTACAAGAATTGCTTAAATAGAAAAAGAAAAGGAAAATTACAAGAAGAAAAAATATATTCTAAACTACAAGCTAATCTTGAGCTTGAAGATCTTCATGTCCATCTTGATCAATTTCTTGATCCCTGCACACAAACAACACACATAGAACATTATGCCAAGTGGCAATGCCACTTGGCAGGTTAGCAAAGAAATCAAATAGAGAATATATGCACAAAGATCAGCCGAGCTGATCCTCTCCAAGTCCAGTGCACCACACCAGGTACACACACACACAGGCAGCACACACAGCATGTGTGCATGCACAACAGCACACACACACAGTCTGTGTGTCACCAACAGAGTTTAGGCCTTGCTGTCGACCAGGAAGAAGAGGCCAACCATATAAAAACCTCTACAACAGTAAACCCTAGCTCAGCCATCGACCAAGCAGCCGGGTAAGCCACCAGAATCAAAAGCACTAGAACAGGAAGAACAACACTGCTGTTCTATCTGTCCAGATTCACCACAGAATCAAACCAAGAGCACAAGCACAAGGAGGAGCAGGGCAAGCACCAAATCACTGCTGAAGCAATCCTCTACACCAACACACTATTTCTAGGAGCTGGAGTGAGGTATAAATATGATCATGAACAGACCAAATGGTTCTGTTCATAAATTGCACAGGCATGATCTCCAGCACACCAAAAGGGTAGATACCCTATGTTTGTGTCATCATCTGGCTACTAAGCCATTTGGTGCAAGCAAATATGGTAAAGGCCATTAGGAAATCATCCTATGGGAACATCAGCTATGTAAATTAATGCATAACTGAAGAAATCCAGCAACAGATGAAGACACAGCTAGCCTAGCCCACACACTTAGCACCTACAGCTATCTGTGCCATCAGACAGATAGACAATATGTGTCTATTTTGTTTCAACAGCAAAGGCTACTGGCTATTCCAACAAAAAGGGATCAGCCAGAGAGCAGTTGTTCATCCACAGCAAGCCAACATGGGGTGGGAGCTTCCTGAGCAGCCAAGAGTGGCTACTGAGGCCACCTCAACCAACCAAAACAGTTAAACCATCATGCCAGCACAAGCATCATCACCCAGAAGGGTTCAGAGTGGGCTAGGGTCCCCAACAAAGGTTGGCATCCCTCTAGCCCAAGCAAATTAAATCTATATGATCATTACTGCTCAGCAGTTCACATCATTTATCCACTTAGCCAAGCAAAATAACACAGATAAATGAATATACAAGAAATCAACACACCAGAGCTTTGCATATGATCCAGAGGATCACTGCAAGCATCAGGTTATGCTTGAGCAAGCATCACCATACACCAGCACAAGCCAGTAGGTCACACAGCCACTAGGAAAAGCCTTAGTGGGGTTGGAACAGCAGTCCAGCATCAAGCAACTGATGATCAGTTGATCATCAGGGCTTGACAGAGCATGAAAATACATGCTAGAGCCAAGCCTAGCACCAACCATAGATCATATAAATTAAACAGCCACAGATCATGAACAATTGCATCACAGATAAGCAAATACATGATTTACAATTGTATCCAGTAGCACACCAACAAGATGTGGAGTTAGTTAGTCAATGCACAAGCTCAACCGAGATTTACAGTGAAGCAAAGCCCCAAGAGCACCACACAGATGGCACTGGTTTTTGCAAATTTGCAAGAATTTACACATAGCCATCTAGCCAGGGCAAGATAATTGAATACACTTGAGAGCCTAACAAGAGTAGTAACAAGAACAGAAGCACAGGGAGAGATTCAAGCAAGAAATGCATAGCAGCAGAGCTACACACATCAGCATCACAAGCAATGGTATGGCCATTGAAGCAATGGCCAAGACCAGCAGATACACAGCAGCAGCATAGCAGCAGCAGCGCAATAGCACAGCCACACAGCACAGCAGCATGAGCACAAGCTAGCAAGCCGCAGCAGCAGCGCATCGGCACGGCAAGCATCTCCACATGGAGGATGAGGCCAGTGGCCGAGCCAGACGTAGGAGAGAAGAGAGTAGAGCAGAGAGGGAGAGAAGGAGGCGAAGGAGTACTCACTGGTGGTGCGTGACGAAGGGCGCGGCCATGGCGGCCACGGCGGCACACGCCGGGGGCACGGCAGCGCCAGGCCAAGCCAAGCCACAGCAGCGCCGCAGCTACCAGCAACCACGGCGTGGCACACAGCCGCACCGCAGCGCCAGGAACATCGGCGGCGGCGAAACCGCCGCGGCAACACCACGGCGGCGTCACGGCACCTGATGCGCCGGTGAGCAACGCATCACCGTGCGGGTGAACGCGTCGGGGGCGAACGGAGATGGTGGCGAAGAGTAGATCGAGCCGGAGGATCTGGTGCGCCGTCGTGTGGCGGACCAGATCCGCCGCATCTCATCGCCTATGATGGCCGGAGTGGCCGGGATAATCCGGCGAAGGGGGCGGCGACGCGGGATCGCCAGAGAGACGCGAGGGGTTAGGGTTACCGCGAGGAGAGAGGAGAGGACGAATGGGCCGACCGAGCCCAAAGGGTGGCTCGGGTGCGACCTAACCCGTTGGGCCACCCTGACAGGTAGGGCCCAGGGGCAATTTTGCCATTTTACAAATCCTATTAAAATGCATAAACTTTAGAAAAGCACAATAATTATTTAATAGCTCTAAAAAAATAATTAAAAATATGAAAATTGATCAGCATAAAATTCTCTACCTAAATAAAATATCAAAGGGAATTTTTAAAGACAATTAAGAATAAGTCTTAATTTGATGATTTAAATAATCACTTAAATCACACATATTATTTTCAAGAATAAAAATAAGTCCATTAATGCCTTTGGACTATAAAAACCTTGACAACATTTCAAGGTTGTATTTTATCCTAAACAGAGTATCCCTAAATTGTTCTTAGTATTAACCTTCCACATAAAATAATAAAACACCGGAAAAGGGGGAACAACCCTAAAAGCTGAATCATGCATAATTGCTTCTTTAACCATTGCCCTTATCGGACAATGATGCTATTTTTCAGAACAGAGGACAAGGGTCAGTCCACACCATCCAACTGCAACACTTTGCAGTCAAGAGGCAAGTTCATCGCTTGCTCATGTCATTTGAGTATTTTTACCAAATTACTTGCAAAGTACTATGTTTATCACTATTGCATAAAAATCAAAACCACTATTTTCATAACTATGAATATGACTATGTGGTGGGCAATGGAACCATGGATTGTGTTGATATGGTGGAGGTTCCATTGCAAGGGTTTATATCCATCTAGGATTAAACAACAAATGTCGTCCAGTGATTCTTGTGCCGTATAAACCGTGTTCACCATAAGATCTGGAGTGGGACGGAGTAGTCAAAAGTGTTTCCACCTCTCGTTCATCAACGGACGCGCTTTACCGTAGTACACTTGTGATCCGAGGGGCAAGCTAGTGAGGCTGGGGAGTCCTAAGTCCCCACGGCATAGTCCGTAGTACATTTGTCGCCCGAAGGAGCAAGATGGTGAGGCTGGGGAGTCCTAAGTCCCCACGGTATTGCGGTCTATGATGGATTGCAGCTACCGGCGAAGGAGTTTGGTTCGATCCCAAACTGTCGTCGTGGTCGGGGTCCACCCGTGAGTGGGAATAATGGGACCGACGAGGACCCAGGGTCGGGGTATGCAACAAAGGGTGGGTGTTCGAGGTAGCGGAGGAACATGATTGACTAGGACCTTATACCGGGCCTCACACCAAAGGAAGTGTGGACGGGAAAGCTGCCCGGTTGGCACCAAGGTTAAGATCTCTTATGGGTAAAGAAACACACCTCTGCAGAGTGTAAATTGTGACCAATCACTCCTTGTTCCGGGATTTGGAACTGCGCTGCGGAAAGGAACTCCATGAAGTTCTAGTCAACCGGTGAAGGCTGACGGACATAGTTCTTCAGAATAAAAGCAACCTTTTAAAGAAATGGTTATCAAAACCTGCATGGTATCAGACTTTCTGGTCTGGTACCGTAGTTAGTGCATTAAACACCTCTTTCCTAATATGAACTTGTTGAGTACGCTCGTACTCATACCACTCTTAAATCCCCTGCTTAGATTGTCTGAACCATCTGGAGGAGGACAACGACAACCCTGAAGGAGCCGACATCATCGGCTATGAAGAACCAGACCTCTCTGGAGGTATTGAAGGCGTAGACTACCTCATAGTCTACGGAACCGGGGAGGCTTCCGGAGGAGATCAAGCCTAGAAGCATCGAGTAGTAGTAGTAGCCGAGCAGCGCGAACTCTTAATACCTAGCTGCTCGAGAGAATAAATGTTTAGTCTCATGAAACTCCTATATTGTAAGTTAAGTTGGGTTCGCCTCGAACCCAGGAGTAACCCTCTCAGGACCCAAGAGGAGCTCCGAGGATGATATGTATATATGGTTTGTAATAATGTATGAATGAGTTATGGACCTGCTATGTTCGTTGTACTACTCGAGGGATGTAATATTTGCGGATTGGTACTTCGCGAATGTTATATCAACGACTGGCATACTACAACATGCAGTGGTATGCAGGGTCACCACACCTAGCAACTTCAACTTTCTCAGGCATAACTTTCAATTTTAAAAGATCAACATCAAGAGCAAGACTATCAACCTTAGAAGCAAGAATATCAATTTTACCAAGCTTTTCTTCAACAGTTTATTAAAAGCAGTTTGTGTACTAATAAATTCTTTAAGCATCACTTCAAGACCAGAGGGTACACTCTTATTATTGTTGTAAGAATTACCATAAGAATTATCATAACCATTACCATTATTAGAAGGATATGGCCTATAGTTGTTGTTACCATAATTATTCCTATAAGCATTGTTGTTGAAATTATTACTTTTAATGAAATTCACATCAACATTTTCTTCTTGAGCAACTAATGAAGCTAAAGGAACATTATTAGGATCAATATGAGATCTACCATTTGCAAGCATAGACATAATAGCATCAATCTTATCACCCAAAGAAGAGGTTTCTTCAAAAGAATTTACCTTCTTACCTTGAGGAGTTCTTTCAGTGTGCCATTCAGAGTAATTGATCATCATATCATCAAGTAATTTAGTTGCGGCGCCCAGGGTGATGGACATAAAAGTACCTCCAGCAGCTGAATCCAATAGGTTCCTCGAGGAAAAATTCAATCCTGCATAAAAGGTTTGGATGATCATCCAAGTAGTCAGTCCATGGGTTGGGCAATTCTTTACCAAAGATTTCATTCTCTCCCATGCTTGAGCAACATGTTCATTATCAAATTGTTTAAAATTCATTATGCTACTTCTCAAAGATATGATCTTAGTAGGAGGATAATATTTACTAATAAAAGCATCTTTACATTTAGTCCATGAATTAATACTATTTTTAGGCAAAGAAAGCAACCAATCTCTTCCTCTTAATGAGAATGGAAACAATTTCAGTTTTATAATATCACCATGTATATCCTTATACTTTTGCATTTCACAAAGTTCAACAAAATTATTAAGGTGGGCAGCAGCATCATCAGTACTAACACCAAAAATTGCTCTCTCATAACAAGATTCAGTAAAGCAGGTTTAATTTCATAGAATTCTGCTGTAGTAGCAGGTGGAGCAATAGGAGTACATATAAAATCATTATTATTTGTGCTAGTGAAGTCACACAACTTAGTATTTTCAGGAGTACCCATTATAATAGTAAAATAAACTAAGCAAATAAAGTAAAGACAAGTAACTAATTTTTGTGTTTTTGATATAGAATCAAGACAGTAAATAAAGTAAAACTAGCAACTAATTTTTTTGTGTTTTGTTTAAGTTCAGCAAACAAAGTAGTAAATAAAATAAAGCAAGACAAAAACAAAGTAAAGAGATTGGGAGTGGAGACTCCCCTTGCAGTCTTGATCTACGAACAGCGCCAGAAAAGAGCTTGATGCGCGTAGATGTACACGTCCGTTGGGAACCCCAAGAGGAAGGTATGATACGGCAAAGCAAGTTTCCCTCAGAAAGAAACCAAGGTTATCCAACAGAGGGAGCCAAGAAGCATGTGAAGGTTGTTGGTGGAGGAATGTAGTGCGGCGCAACACCAGTGAAACCGGCGCCAACGTGGAACCTGCACAACACAATCAAAGTACTTTGCCCCAACGTAACAGTGAGGTTGTCAATCTCACCTGCTTGCTGAAAACAAAGGATTAAACGTATCGAGTGGAAGATGGTGTTTGTTTGCAAAGAACAGAATGACAGTAGAATGTATTCAGATGTAAAAGAATGGACCGGGGTCCACAGTTCACTAGTGGTGTCTCTCCAATAAGATAACTAACATCCTGGGTGAACAAATTACAGGAGCAATTGACAAATAAAGATTCAATACATATCAACGATGATTACTATGTGATTTAATCGGGGCATTACACAAAGTACATAGACCGCTATCCAGCATGCATCTATGCCTAAATAATCCACCTTCATGTTATCATCCGAACCCCTTCCAGTATTAAGTTACAATGGATAATTACATTAAGTATGGTACGTAATGTAATCAACACAAATATCCTGAGACAAAGCATCAATGTTTTATCCCTAGTAGCAACAGACACATCCATAACCTTAGAACTTTCTATCACCGTCCTGCATTTAATGGAGGCATGAACCCACTATCGAGCATAATCCCCCTCTTGGAGTTACAAGTATCAACTTGGCCAGAGCCTCTACTAGCAACGGAGAGCATGCAAGAACATAAACAACACATATATGATAGATTGATAATCAACTTAACATAATATTCTCTATTCATCGGATCTCACCAAACACAACATGTAGCATTACAAATAGAATGATCTGATCATGTTAGGCAGCTCACAAGATCTATAACAATGAAGCACAGCAGGAGAAGACAACCATCTAGCTACTGCTATGGACCCATAGTTCAAGGATGAACTACTTCACGCATCAATCCGGAGCGGACATGATGATGTAGAGCCCTCCGGCAGATTCCCCTCTCCCAGAGTCATGAGGCGATCTCCGAATCCCCCGAGATGGGACTGAGGCGGCGGCGACCTCTCGATGTGTTTTCCGATATCGTGGCTCTCTGCATACAGGGGTTTCGCGACAGGCTTTAAGTAGGCGGAAGGAGAGGTCAAGTGGCGCACGAGGGCCCCACACGGGTCGCGCCAGGGGCCAGGCCGCGCCACCCTGGTGTGTGTGCGCCTCGTGGCCCCACTTCGTACCTCCCTCGGTCCTGGCTTCGTGCAAAATAGGCCCCTGGGCGTTGATTTCATCCAATTCCGAGAATATTTCCTTACTAGGATTTCGAAACCAAAAACGTTAAAAAACGGCACTTACTTCGGATCTTAATAGGTTAGTGCCGGAAATGTAAAATAATGCTGTAAAGTATGTGTAAAACACTCAAATATTGTAATAAAAGTAGCATGAAACATAAGAAATTATAGATACGTTTGAGACGTATCAACGAGTTGTTCCACAAATCGGGTGGGAGGATGAACCGCTCGCGGCGGATCTCATCGCGCCGCGCACGCCCCTTGAGCGGCATGGGTGGCACTGTCACGCGTCGTGAATTCAGTAACAAACCTGCGGGAAGTTTGTTCTCTCGCCACGACACGGTCTCTCTCGTCTCGGGTAGACCCGGCAAGCACGATCGACGGGGATGCCTATGTCCCTACGGGCGAGTCGGCTCTCGCGAGGACCCCGCCTAATGGTATTTCTGCTTTATCCGAATGGCCTGGATTTGTCCATGGCGCGTCGTCGTGGGTGTACAGAGACGGGGGTGGAGTTGTAATGGCTTGACTGCACTGGGCGCGTCAAGCACGGCAAGCCTGCCGTGCTGGCGAATCAAAGAATTGAATGAGCGGCTCGGAAAATGGATTGAAGATGAGGACAACGATTTATACTTCGCATGACATTATCAAACACTCTTTGGAGATACTTCGCATAGGCGGTCATGGAAGCAATTTTGAAAAGGGGTTCATGCAAACTTTAAACAAAGAACAAGTGGAGATGGTCGATCTTTGCCATTGATAACTAATAGGTGGTCGACTCTAGTCATGCGCTACAATAGGAAGAGGTCTCAAGAGAAAGATGACTAGTGGATGAGGTTCGAGGAAGAAAATGACTAGTGTTATGAATTTATATTTCAAAACTTTCAACTTGTTAGGTTTGGATGATGCTATCAATTTGTGTGACTTTATATGCATTTTGAATCACCCGCATCACTGACACGGACGCTGCCAGGCGGGCCCAGGCTAGCAGCGGAGGACGTGCGCGGCCGATAGGCACGGTTAATCCCGTTGCCATTGGGCGCCCGCGCGGGAGAGGGAAAGCGAGAGGTGTTTATTAAGCTAGCCCCGGCATTATCCCTAGCCAGCCGGAAGACAGATAGCGAGGAGAGGATGATGAATCTCCGGCGGCGAGTTGGCCACGGAAGCCATGTTGATGTTGGCGCTCCGCGATGGGCACCGCATCGGACTCCGCTGGCTCTGCCTGCCCACATGCCCGCCAGGGTGCCCGGTCGTCCTTTCAGTTCCCTGTCACTCCACGGCTAGCTACTGGGACCGGCCCCTATCGTTTTCTATCGCCGCACCATCGAATGATCAGCAGGCTGTACTGAGCTGCTGCTGATCCGAACATAGAAGAAGTACTGTTCAGGAAAGGCTGGCCATGTCTCGCGCCTAGCTAGTTGCCGTTCCTTTCGTTGAAAAACCCAGCAACATGGAGTGCTGGTGCTACTGTTTGTCTTAGAAAAAACGCAGTCGTACTAATTAAGTATACTCGGAATCGCGATTAGGTAGGTGCGTTGGTGGTCTGTACTGTTGTTTCTCAGCCGATCGAGGCGGTGGTACGTGCTGGTGATCATGGGATGGTGTGGCCTGTGGGGGAGATGAGATCCATCCAGATTCCCAGCTTCCAAGGGTGGGTGTGTACAGGGCGGCAACAGCAACAGCGGTTCACGTCATGGGGCTATGCCTGTCCCGATTGGCCGCTGCCCCTCGGTTCCTATCCGGAACGCTCGATTGGATCAACCACCACCCGACGAGACTCGATCGATCGTCGATCGGTAGGCGGCGCGCGCTCCACGTCCGACTGCTCCTCCCACTGGGCTGGGTGGGGCAGCTCGCTCGCTATCTCTAGTACGTACGGCCACTGGAGTACGGCGTAACGAGCGTGTTTTGGATATGGGACGGAACGGAAACGACTGGTGATGCCGCGCCGCGGGCGCCCGTGTGGCTGCCCGCCGCCCTCCCGCTGCAGCTCCGTGGGCGCGCGCGGCTGGACAGCCGACGACGTACTGCGTGCGCCGGGCCACAACCTTGGGATTGGATGTATATGCGCGGATGCCGACGAGCGACAAGTAGAAGGAGGCCGCGCACGTTGCGCAGCCTGTCAGTTGCGAGTGACCAGCACAGAAGAATCGGGCATGCGTGCAACTTGCGGCTTGCCTTCGTCCAGCAGCACAGTAGTCATGGTGTGGGGAAGGGGAAGGAACTGCGCGTACCGACCGATTTGGCTGGCCGCTGGCGTCGTCCGTCTGCAACTTGCAAAGGAGCAACGCATGCATGGGGTAGTCGGCAGAGCACCTATTGCGCGCTGGTGTGGGTGATCGATGGCCATCTCCCAATGCCACGAGGCATTTCGGACCACAAATGTATCTGTTTGCTTCGGGTTTTGGACAAAAAAAAATTTGGTTGTGCAGCGTCTCGCGTTCGTTTGGATCGCCTCCTCCTCGGACAGATAGACATTCATGACCGCCGCAACATGGCGAGGAGGCGCTTGTGGCGGCTGGTCCCGCGAGGTCTTCATAGCAAGCCTCATCGTGTCCTGCTCGTCCACGCCTTCCGGCATGACGAGGCGTTGCTCCACCTCAACCTCGCCTTCTTCCTCGGCTTTCTCCGCCATGTATGCGAGGTAGACGAGGTAGTCCTCGGTGTCATCCTGCTACCCCTCTCCCGGGATTTGGTCGCCGCAATACACTTCTTCGGCGGCACTAGTGGCATCGACATCCTTCTTCATTGGCACTTGTGGCACACAAGACTAGCCGTCGCCCACCAGCCCTAGCGTGCCTAATGAAGACGAAGCGTGTCATTGATGGCGCCGCAGTGATCAGCCTGGGCAGAAAGGAAAGTGATGGAGCCGCTTCCCCACCGCTAGGCAGGGGGAGGGGGGCTGAGGCGAAAGAGCAAGGACACCCATGTGGTGTGCATTGTATCTGCTACGATGCATCCGCGATACAATTTTGTGCTACAAATGGGTCAATGCACACATGCTAGACCGTTTGCGTCGGATCGCTGGGATGAGTTTGACTTAAAAAACTGATCTGATGGCTTTTGGACAAAAAATGCATTGCTCCTGCAGATGACCTATTCTCATATTGGTCTAAAAAAAATTATGGCACATGCTCTAACTTTTTTTTTCTGCAAGTGATATATTTTGGGGTGAACATCTTGGCTGCCCTATCTTATGTCCTATATACAGAATCATTGTGGTGTACATTGAGCCGCCACAATGAAAGTTTCATGCTTGCTGATCATCGTCGCGCCACCGCAAGCTTCCCTCAGCCCCGTCGCCACCTCACCACTCATTTCCGCGGCTCGGGACCTCCGACACAACCAACGCACCCGCCGCTAAATCACGAGACACCGCCATCCTGAACGCCTGAATTTGCCCGTTCTTCGCACCCGACGCTGCACGTAATGGTAATTGTAGCACCGGCACAACCCATTAACATCAATTGCCGCCCCCGCTACCCCCATGCGACTGTCGGCAAGTTGCTTCTCCTTGTTGAGATCTCGATGCTCGGTTAGCACGACGTTGCCAGATTTGGCTTGCATCCCTCGGCTCCCATCTGTCCCCAGCCCCGTCCTCACCACCTTTATTTCCTTGGCTTTCCGTGACCTCCACACGCCAAAATCGAGCTCGTCAACCGTTAGATCCACCTATCTTCCTAACCACCGCCAGATCTCATATTCCAATTCGCCGTAGTTTAAGGACATCTGTTACAACAAAAAACTTTTAGGGTGTCAGTCTCTCGCGCCCTATCATACGTCATCTATTGGAGATGCTCTTACAAAATACATTGTGGCTCAACGCTCGTATTCACCATTGGTTGCGGCTTTTGCGTTTATACTCAATTCTGGAAGAAATTTATCATCACCTCTATACATTTTAGTTTTTAGTTTTCCTATTTCATGCAATGTCGGAAATCATTGGCACAAATTCACTTAGTTTCCAATCATGCAGATGTAGGGTTTGGAAAGTTTGGGCTCCTCCAAGATGCAATTTATTTTTGATTGGTTGGTTATTGAAAATAGGATGACATATAGGCTTTAAAAAAGATGATGGCGAAATTGTGGAAATTTCCCCCTTTACAATACCAAGTTCAAGAATGAGCGGTGCATCTTCTCTATAGGTGTGCATTTTCCATGCGTATTTGGAAGGAGATCATCTCGTGGTGTGGCATCCATGACATGCAACTAGAATATGGGGCAACGAGCCATCTGTTCACGTTTAGTGGACAAAGATCGCTTTAGAAAGAGGAACGAAGAGGAAAGCTGTGGCATCTATGACCATACTTATTTCATGGGAGATTTGGAAGGAGCCTAGAGCCTTGATTATCCTAGTCAATTGTTCTTCTTATAAAAGTCCTAGGGATTATCCTAGTCAACTGTTCGAAAACCTTCTTCTCCATTAAAGAAAATAGTAATCGTTTGACTTGATTTTAGAAAATTCCTGTCTTTTTCCTAATGATGTGTTTTAAAAATCTTGTGAATTTCCATTATTCAGAAAATTATGCAAGAAAGGTGCTTAAAAGCGTCTTTCGTATTAAATGCTTTTGGACCAAAATAAATGGTACTACCAAATTCCTATGGACATTTGGACAATATTCCTTTCCCCTCACTTTTGTATAAATTCGAAAATCTGATCCAACCTCTTATTAAGGATCAACCCCATAAGATGGAGACCCTTTTCATGTATTTTTTTCTTCTGTGTTCCATTCAAACTATTATGCCGACACTATGTATGTGTTTGGAAATCCTCTTTTTGCACTTGCAGATCTGTGAGATTCCTGAAATTTCCTTATTCCTATGAACCAAAGTAGTCTAAGGAGATGTCCAGTAAAATTTTTGCGAAGTCTCTTTGAATCATAGGATTTGGGTTAGAATTCCCCTTTGCTTTTGAGAGATGGTTTACATTCCTATGACATCTCATTTTGTCTTTCAGAAGTCTCTCTCTCTCTCTCTCTCTCATTGTTAGACTGTATATAATAGCTTTCGTATTGTACATGTATTGTAACTCTTGTACACTATAAATATAAACCAACGCCAACCCTATTGGGTGTCGAGCGTTCCCCAAATCCTTTGTTTCACATGGTATCAGACTAGGTTTAGGTCATGTCTTCCGCTGCCCTCACGAACGCCGCCGCCGCCGCCTCCTCGGCCGCCGCCGCGACGCGCCCCGCCGCCTCGACCACCTCCACCACCGCTGCGATGGCCTCCTCTTCGTCGCGGCCCCTTGTGTCGCCGTTTCTTGCGGCGCTTCTCGACGGCCGCACGCCGCCACCGCTTAGCAGCGCCCCGATCACCACCTCAGCTGGTCTCTTCTTGGGTACTGCTCCGGCCGTTTGCTTCGGCCGCTGCGTCGGTGCCTGCCGTGGTCGGGCCGCTCCATCGGTCGGCTGATTCATCATCGCCTGCTGTAGCCGATTCGATCGCGGTCTCTCCTTCTTCGTCTGGCGGAACCGGGCCGATCGCGGTCCCTCCTCCATTGCCTGGCGTGGCCGGGCCGATCGCGCCCGCGTCGTCCCCCGCACCGGCTCCAGGGACGGCTGCCCTGGCTCCGTTCGTCGCTGCTCCGACGCCCGCTTCCTCGTCCACCACTGCCCTGGCCCCGACGCACATACAATATGGTGCGGGCCTCTACGGGCAGCCCCTCTTCTACGGCGCCCCGCCCATGGCATATGGTGCCCACTCTCCACCTCCGGCCTTGGCCACGCCTCCCGCAGCCTATGTGCCGCCTGCCCCTGTCACACATGAGGCTGGCCCTGTGCGTGACCCGCCGCCTATCCATCTGGCACATCTTGTGACCGTCAAGCTCAACCCTGACAACTACCTGGTGTGGCGAGCTCAAGTGCTCCCCCTTCTGTCGCAGGATGGCCAAGGCGAGCATGCCACTGTGAAGGGGCGGCACGCACACCACTGAAGACCTGACGTCGCCATGATCTCCCTTTTGTGTCTAGTACTACAGCACCATCAGTTTGTGATGCCTGTCAACAGGGCAAGAGTCATCAGTTACCGTTTTCTGAGTCTGCTCATATAGTTAAAGCTCCTCTTGAACTTGTGTATTCGGATGTGTGGGGCCATGCCCAAACTTCAGTCAGTGGTCATAATTATTATGTCAGTTTCATTGATGCTTATAGTCGCTTTACCTGGCTGTATTTACTTAAGCGTAAGTCTGGTGTGTTCACTGTCTTTCTTCAGTTCCAGGCACATGTTGAGCGCCTTCTCCAAACTAAAATTGTTCATGTCCAGTCAGATTGGGGGGGTGAATACCGTAACCTTAACACCTTCTTTCAGACTCATGGGATAGCTCATCGTGTTGCTTGCCCACATACACATCAGCAAAACGGTGCTGCTGAACGCAAGCACCGTCATATCGTTGAAACTGGTCTCACCCTGTTAGCCCATGCTTCTGTGCCTTTTCGCTTTTGGAGCGACGCTTTCACCACTGCATGCTACCTCATCAATCTCTTGCCCACACGTCTCCTGCGAATGAAGTCTCCTGTTGAGCTTCTCTTCCATGAGCCACCTGACTATAGCTTTCTAAAAGTTTTTGGGTGTGCATGCTGGCCACATCTTCGCCCCTATAACAGTCGGAAACTCGAGTTTCGCTCGAAAAAGTGTGTGTTTCTTGGCTACAGCTCCATGCATAAGGGTTACAAGTGTCTCCATGTCCCGTCCAACCGCGTTTATATCTCTCGCGACGTTGTGTTCGATGAGTCACTTTTTCCCTTTGCCTCTCTTCCCACAGCTGAGTCCTACACACCGCCTACCACTTCATCTCCTGCGTTGCCTGGTCAATTTTTGGATATTGCGTATTCGCCCATATTGTTGTCTAACCATGGTGCAGGACTTGGTCGTGGTGCTCGCCTCGAGCTTCTGGATGATGCACCATCGTCTGTGCCTCCCGCCCCGGCTGTTCCTTCATCCGACGACGATCACTGCATGGGGCATGCAGCGTCCTCGGTCTCTGTGCCGGCTCCCGCGCCCCTGCATGCGTCGCCTCCCGCGTCGCCTGGGCCGCCCACTGGGTCGTCGCCTCCCGCGTCGCCGCGGCAGCCAGCTGCTGCCTCTGCGCCTTCATCCGCTGGGCCGGCCTCCCCTCCGCCCAGCCCTGGACCGTCGCCCTCGGCGACGCCACCGTCCGCACCGCTCACCCCGCCGGCTGGGCCGACGCCGCAGGTCTCCCCTGCTCCGCAGTCGCCCGTGGCACCGTCTCCGTCGCCATCGCCTGTGTCTTCAACATCACCGCCACCGACTGTGGATCCTCCTGTGACACTCCCTCTGCCTGTGGCTCATCGACCTCACACACGCAGCAGGAGTGGTATTGTTCGTCCTCGCGAACGCACTGACGGTACTGTTGCTTGGCTTGCGGCCTGTCTTGCTCAGGCTACTGCTGACCCTACTGCGGAGCCTCGCCACTATACCGCTGCCATGCAAATACCTCATTGGCGCAGTGCCATGGAACTGGAATATCAGGCACTCCTCAAGAATGATACTTGGACTCTTGTTCCTCCAAAGCCAGGTGTCAACATTATTGATTGTAAATGGGTTTTCAAAGTCAAGAAGCATGCTGATGGGTCTATTGAGCGATACAAGGCACGTCTTGTTGCCAAGGGTTTCAAGCAGCGCTATGGTCTTGACTACGAGGATACCTTTAGTCCTGTTGTGAAGCCTACTACCATCCGTGTGCTTCTCTCGCTGGCTGTTACCCGTGGTTGGTCTCTTCGTCAGTTGGATGTGCAGAATGCTTTTCTGCATGGTGTCCTTGATGAGAGAGGTTTATATGCGCCAGCCTCCCGGCTTTGATCCAGATCGGTCTCCTCATCTCTGTCGCCCGGTGACAAAGGATTAATTTGTCAATGCCTACAGATTGTAGACTAGGGTTTTGCTAGAAGTAGAGGGCAAGTAGATCTCGAAGGTTTAGGCTAAAAGTACTCGACGATTATGAAAACTAGGGTTATGTTGATAGTAGATTCGATCCTTCTTGTCCCTCGACTCCCTTATATAGGAGGTGGAGCCGAGGGTTTCGTATTGCACAAGTTACATAGTTCGGGACGGTTTCTAACTCGTCCCGCAAGATTACAAATAATGCTTCCTATTACAACTCTAGCTTTCCTTAATACATCTTGGGCTCCGAATCTTCTTATTCTTCTGATAGTGGGCCTTCAGTAAATCCCGGTACTACCTATGGCATGCCCATTTGGGGTGCCTATGTCGCAGTCCCCAGATTTTGCTTGAATCGTAGAGTCGTGGAAAATCTCTCCCGTTTATTTTTGTTCGAGAGCTGTTATATATACTCCACATAAAATTCTATGTTGTACAGGGATAATGGTAGTTAGCTAGTTCATCTCGACGGATGTACTAGTTAACTGCTCTAGTGGCAATCCGCAAAACCTACTTCAAGATCACGTCCCCGGACATGATCCCGGGATACTGGTAAACTTCGATGTGCCGCTTAAGGTCTTACCATTCGTCGAGTCCCAGAATTTATCGGTACCTAACGCGTCCGTTAGATTTTTCTTCGTATCTCGTTGATACGGATAAAAGTAGCAGAGCGCACTTTGGCGATGCCACGCCAACAGAACTACTGGTCTTACCTTCGCAAATTTGCGGCATTCAGAAATTGATCGCAACTTTGGCGTTCGAGAATATATTGTGAGTGCTTTTCGCCTTGGAATAGCACATTTTATTGAGTCATATGATGACTTATTTTGTCTTCCCGATGGGAGTATATGTAGAGTTATTTGTGTAACTCGAAATATACTCACTTCTTTTTCTTATTGATCAAATTCATCGGGTACGCGCAAATGCTCCCGGGGAGTAGCCCCCGAGGCTACAGCCAAGAACTTGTGCTTGGGTGTAGGTCTACAGATTAGCATCCTTTGCCGCTTATATTTATGATCCTTCTCGATATTTTTATACTTATCGGGTGCGCGACTAGCGCTCCGATGGAGTAGCCCCCGAGGCTATGAACAAATTCTTGAATTTGATAGGCTCTCGCCATTTCTATATTGTCATACTCGAAATTTTCTATTTTTCCAAAGTAGCCCCGAGCATTTGGGCAAAAACTTGTATTTGATCAAAGGCTCCAAGAGTATTCGAATATTTAACCCTGTCCGCCATTCTCTTTTTATTTTTCTTGTCGACATATTGTCCCTTGTCAAATTCTCTTCATCTCTGTCAATAATCGGGATTTTTTCTGCCTTGTGGGTCCATTGTTCACACCACGTTGACACGTCGTGCAAGTGGGGACACACGTCCTCCGCTTTTGGCGCACGTTCTGTAACCTCGTCAATGTTGAAATACTAATTTGCCCTTGTTGCCACGTGGTAATCATCTCCCGCATTCTTTCTTCATCCAACGGTTCCGCCGGTTCACCGCACCTCTATATAAGATCTTCTCTTCTTCCTCGAGCACTTCCGCCGCGCCGTTCTCTGCTCTCCTCTGCAAAATCTCCCCTTGCGCTCCTCCTCCCAAAGCTCTTCTCTTCGTAGCTGCTTGCCATTGCCATTGTTGATGCCACCGCGCCAACTGTGCACAACACTCCTGATTCTTCCATGGCCGCCACGGATCTAGGAACTGCGGAGTGGGAGAGGTCCAAGATCACAAACCAAGACCTCAACCTCCGAAGAAACTGGAATCACTACGAAACCCAAAGCGGTTTGCTTCCCAAAGAAAGCTACCCAGCCCCTCCAATGGGGTACCGGTAAGTTTTGTCGACCATCTCATCCGTGGTTTATCCACTCCCATTCATCCTTTCCTCCGTGGATTACTCTATGTCTACGGTCTCCTCCACCACCTCACGCCAAACTCAATCCTCCACATTTCTATTTTCATCACGCTTTGTGAAGCCTTCCTTGGCGTCTCACCCAATTGGGCGCTTTGGAAGCGCATTTTCTTCGTCGCCGCAATGGCTCTCCCAATGTCGCCTATAATATAGGCGGCGTTGTTATTTCTATTCGCTCCACCGCTGATTACTTCACGCCAAGCTCCTGACCTGCGCTGGCGCAAGAGGTGGCTATACATTCGGGAAGAAAACGATGGATGCCTCGAGGATAATATTCCTCCTTTTGACGGTGCCGAAAAAATTCTTCGTCGCCGTTCATGGGATGCAGAGGCTACCGAGGAAGAAAGATCTTCAACTGAATCCCTGATGGCTCGCATCCATGAGTTGCAAAATACTCGCGGCAAAGAATTGTCGGTATCCGAATTAGTGTATTTCCTTAAGAGTAGAGTTCACCTCTTCAAGCTCGCAAATTCCCTCTCTGGAAATATACCGGCAACGAAGACGTGGATCGGTTGTGGGATTTGGAAGTCAAGGACTGAGAGGCTTGTCCGAAAATCACCTCCTCAAAAAAAAGATTCCATCCCTTCTTCTTGTCGCATAAAACCATACAGCCCACCCATGCACTTCCTAAGGTAAACATTGTCGCACAATTTTTACTGCCTTGCTTTTTTGCATTGTTTGCTTCGTTCTGATATCCTTCCCTCTTTTTGGACAGAATCATCCAAATCTTGTTTCACTTCCTCCTCTTCCTGAAGGTGGGGAAGTCGAAGAAAGGACCGTTATCTCTAATGATAACCAAGAGGCCTCCTTTTGTGAATGAACCCGCAGATCGTAAATCATGGATCCGCTGAAAAAGATGCGCTTCCGAAGACACTACATCGGCCCAATCTCCTCCTCCCGCTGATTCTCCAAAGAACAAAAGGAAGAGGTGTGATGTCGAAGATTCCGGACTTCTAAACCCGAAGAAGCTGCTCCTTTACCGCAAAAGGCAGCTTATGACCCATATCTTGCGAGTATCATCAGTTCGTAAGTTCCCTTTTATTTTCCTATTCGAAGAATTTTTGCTTGCCTTGCTTTTTACACTGCCACCCTTGCAATAGTGATGATGACGAGGAAACGCCAACTTTGGATGTGGCTGCTCGAACGAGTATGTCACATACCCTAGTTATTTCAGAGCCCACGAGTTGAAGGAGAGGAATCCTCGCCTCCTCAACAAAACATCGGCGCTTCTACTCCTCCTTCGAGCCCCCGAGCCCCTTCACCGAAAAGGGCAAGGACGGAGATTGTCTCGGAGCCTACTCTCCAATTGAGTAGCTCTTCGAACCTTCTCATGGAAGATGTAAGTTCTTTACTTTTTTGTCGTTGTTTATGTTTTCTTTGTTTGCTTCTGCGTATCACTATATTTTCTCATACCCCCATTCTCTCTTTGTCCTCTTGCTTTTTATAGCCTGTGATCAAGGATCTTCTTCGCATCGGTGCCCAATTTGTTGGGTACCGTGAATATGCAAATAAAGCTGAAGGTAATGCTCTGCTCCTTCTTTTTGCCTCTGTTCTTTTGTTCCTTCTTGTTGTCGAGATTTGTAACTATATTTATTTTCCATTGTAGAAAAACTGGCGGAAGCCAATGATCGTGCCAATACACTTGCTCAGCAATTAGAGCAAAGTGAAAAGGCTCAAAAGGCTGAATTAGATGTTGATGCGTGAGCGAAGCGATAGCCAAGGCTGATGCTGGTGTGAAGACCTTAGAAAGAGGCTTCACACCGCTGAAACTTCCCCGAGCGATCACATAGCCGCCTAGTCTGCTCGTGAGGAGGCGATCCGTAAGCGTTTAACGACGCAGAGTCGCCGCTTTCGTAGGTAAGTACCACTCATTATTCTCTTGTATTTTCTTCTCTGCACTCGTTTGTTGCTCAATTTTTCTTTCTTGACAGCTAGAACAGCTCAAGAATTTCAACTTGACGAACCCGCCAATGATCCTCTGCTGACGCTCTGTCATTCCTCGAGGTTCATGGATCAAAGCACGGGAAGGCATCGACCAGCTAAAGCAGGGTTGTCGCGGCTTTTTCCTTATTTCTTCCCAAAGAAAGAGGAACCCGCAACTTTCCTTGACCTCGCCAAGTGTTTCAATCCGTCTGAAGATCTTGGGTTAAGGGTGCGCCATGAGAATATGAAGATTGCCGTGGAAAATACTGTCGCCTTGGTTGCTGATAGCCAACAATCTATCGAATGGTCGAAAGTTGACACCGATCGGAGACAACAAGGTGGAGGTCTTTGATCAAGGCAGCTAAGCCCAACACGAGGAAAATCCCGGCTTATATCGAGATCAAGCCATCTTCGACTCCTAGCTCATCAAAGCCGGAGGTCTAGTTGAATGCCTCTTTTTCTTTTTAGCATTCCTCTTTCTTTTGGCTTTGTCGCCGTAGTGTTATTGGCGAGAACTATTTCAGTATCCCTCTAGAAGGTCCTTCTTTTGTAATAGATGTATATATTATGGAGATGAATGGAAATCTATCTTTGCTCAGTGATTGATGTCGAAATATTTCTTTTCCAGTTAATTTTTGACAATTATACGCCAGCCCCTGGTTCTTCCAATATTTTGCCTTCTCCCCCAAGGAGAACTCCTGCGATGCTTCGTCTGCCGAGGATTCCTTGCCGCAAGAATTAGACGAACTTCGACACCAACTTCGTCGTGAAGAAGCAATCACTTGTGCTGATGGAGAAGGCTCGTAAGTCATCTCAAGCCGAGGAAATTGCACTCCAACAAGCACAAACTGCCATTGCTGAAAAGGACTCTGCTCATTGCTGACGCGGCCGCATCTCGAGAGAATTCTATGCCGCAGCTGCTAACGATGCTAGCTTGATACGGCGGGTAAGTTTCATTGTCTTTATCTCGCTTCTTCGTTTCCTTTGCTTGCCTCCTCATTGCCCACCGAATTGTTTTATGAAACCATAGGTGCTTTTTGGATCCTATAACTGAAGTTGAACGTGTCGAGGCTCGTTCCAATGTTCTCCTTCGGCTTGCACATGAACACGGATCGACTTTTTGGGGTACACCTGAGCGGACCCGCCAAATCGTAAGATTTCAAGATCGTGCACTTCAGGTTCGCGAATATCTTGACTTCTGTACAAGGACTTTGTCTCTGTGTATGGTACCATGTTTCCTCGCAATAAGATGCCGGAAACCCTTCCCGCATTGATGGACAAATATGCTCCTCGCATCCATGGCTTTGTACGAGCCCAACTAGCTGCTGGTGCATGATCATGATAAAGATTTGCTACCGGTTAGATGTAGGGCAAATTGTCCCAAAGTGTCTTGAGAAGATGTCGAAGAGGAAGAGGAACTTCGGCAAATATGATGACATAGTTACTCCTGTTGCCGAAGATATGATGGATGAACTTCTTCGGATGGATTCCGAATTCTTCGTGAAGGGTAGCTATGCTGAGCATAGTACTCGCGCTGTAAATAACGAGCGCTTAACCATAGATAATATATTGGGAAATCCTTGACATTTATTCCGAACTTTGTATCCTGTATAGACGAGCTATATTGTAAAGTCATTGTATTTTATTTTTATCGCCAAGCCCCCGGGCGTTTTGATTGCAGTGTCTTTTGTTTATTATCATGCGAGGTTGTCCCAAGGCAAGATAATATACACTGTATACTATTTTTGTGGGTGTAAGCCCCCGAGTTTTTTGTTGATTACTATTTTGTCTGTGTCTCTTTTTATTTTGGCGAGGTATGTTTACCAAGGCAACATGCTTCTTTTGCGTTTGTCGACACTGTGTTTATATATATATTGTATCATGTAGGGGAAAACCCATCTTGTCGAGAAGAAGATATATAATTCCACTATCTTTATTATATTGCAACACCACGAGCCCGCCTCATTAAAAACCTTCCCGCCCCACTCTGCCCCGAAAAGGAAAAGAGTGCGTCCGAAACTCGTGGGCGTTTCAGTACATTGAAGCTTTACAAAGGAGGACTATATTTTCAACACCTAGGCGTAAAATCGCCTGAGCTGTGCCACATTCCAGGGATTTGGCTCGTCAATCCCCGTCTTGTCTTTGATTCTGTATGCTCCTCCTTCGATTACTTCGTGACGATGTAGGGTCCAAGCCATGGTGATTCGAGTTTTCGTGACTTTTTTGGTTGAGCCGCGAACTAAGTCACCAACTTGAAAAGACCTTGGCCGCAATCGTCGACTGTGATAGTTTTTCGGGTCCTGCTGATATTTGGCGACTCTTGACAGGACTTCGTCTCGAGCTTCATCGAGTGCATCGACATCATCCTCCAAAGCTTTTCTCGATGTTTCTTCGTCATATTCTGTGACTCTTGGAGAATCGTGCTCTATTTCTATTGGCAGGACTACTGCGCCATGAACCGAAAGAACGGTGTTCGTGTCACGTATTTGGTGTTGTTCGATACTCCACAACACACTTTGTAACTCCTCCGGCCAAGTATGCGGCTTTTTCCAATGGTCCTAGCAGACGTTTCTTGATGCCATTGCAGATGATGCCATTGGCCTTCTCGACTTGTCCATTGGTTGAGGATGCGCAACAGACGCAAAACTCAATTTAATGCCCACTTCAGTATGCTTTGAACTCCTTGGACGTGAAATTGCTGCCGTTGTCTGTCACGATACTGAGGGACTCCAAATCTGAAGACGATGCTTTTCACGAACTTAATCGCCGACGCGCCGTCCGGTGAATTTATCGGCTTTGCTTCGATCCATTTTGTAAACTTGTCGACAGCAACAAGCATATACTCATAACCTCCTGGCGAAGCTTTGTGTAGTTTTCCCACCATGTCAAGACCCCATTGAGCAAAAGGCCAAGATAGTGGGATTGGCATAAGTTCCGGCAGGAGAGTGAGGTCTTGCCGCAAATCTTTGACACGCGTCGCAAGTGCGCACTATTTCCTTTGCGTCTTCGATTGCTGTGAGCCAATAGAATCCTGCCGTAGCCGCGATAGCTCTGCTACTCGCGTGGTGCCCACATATTCCTTCATGCACGTCCTTTAGGATGATCCTTCCTTCGGGGTGTAACACACCGTTGTAGCACACCCGAGATACTGCGTTGTACAGCTCCCCTTTTACCACAGTGAAAGCTTTTGATCGCCTAATTATTCGCCTTGCTTCAACTGGATCATCGGTAACGTTTTCCTTAGGATATAGGATATGTAAGCCTGCATCCAAGGGACTTGCACCATCATGACTAGCTCTTGCTCTTCTTCTTCTTCTGCTATGTTTTTGGTGATACTCGAAGTTTCTCTCTTTTTTCTCCTTTATTTTTGCTGGTTTTGTTGATCTCTCGCTAATCTCTTCCCAGAACACACGGGATTGCGAGGCATTGTGACCCGATGTTTGCGAGAACGTCGGCTTCATCGTTGCTCATCCTGCTGATGTGGTTTACTTCACAACCATCGAATAGCTTCTCCAGCTCATTGTACACCTCCTTGTATGCTATCATACTTTCGTTGACTGCGTCGCATTGGTTCATTACTTGCTGTGCTACCAACTGTGAGTCGCGAAAATTTTCAATCGGGTTGCACCGCAAGCTTTCGCCATCTTCATCCCGTGTATGAGAGCTTCATATTCCGCTCATTGTTAGATGCGTTTGGGAACGTCATCCGCAGAACATACTTCAACTTGTCGCCTTCAGGTGAAACTAATATCACGCCTGCTCAGCACCTTCCAATCTCTTGGACCCGTCGAAGTTCATGGTCCAAGTCCTCGATAAACTGGGGTCCTGTGTTTTGTAACTCCATCCACTCTGCAATGAAATCTGGTAAGACCTGCGACTTTATTGCTTTTCTTTTTCATACGTGATGTCCCGAGGGGAAAGTTCTATTCCCCAAAGGAGACACGACCCGTGGCTTCCGGGTTGTTCAGTATATTTGATAAGGAGCCTCATTGACTATTATCGGGTGCCCGAAAAATAGTGTCGCAATTTTCTTGCTGTCGTGAATACTCCATATGCTAGCTTTTGATATTGCGGGTACCGCTGTTTTGATGGCGACAGTACTTCGCTGATGAAATATACTGGCCTTTGAACTCCATGAAGCTTGCCTTCTTCTTCCCTTTCTACCACTAGGGCCGTGCTGACCACCTGAGGTGTAGCTGCAATGTACAAGAGGAGAGGTTCTTTCTCTTTTGCGCTACCAATATCGCGGTGTCGAAATTGCTCGCTTGAGATTCTCGAAAGCTCAGCTTTCTTCGTTCCATTGAAATTTTTCCCCTTGCTTGATCAACGCATAAAACGGCACTTTTCTCCTAGCCTTGCGACGAATGCTTAAAGCGCGACCGCCCCGTTAATCGTTGTATTTCCTTCAACTTTGTTGGCTTTCTCATAGTGACGATGGCCTGTATTTTTCGGGATTAGCTTCAATCCCTTGCCGATACTAAGAACCCGAGAAGTTCTCCGCGGTACTCCAAAAGAGCACTTTGTCGGGTTCACTTGAGTGTAACTTGTCGAGGTTGTCGAAGGTTTCCTTCGGGTCTTCGATCAGAGTCGACCCTTTCTTTGATGTTATCACGACGTCGTCAATGTAGACTTGTACATTTTTCCCGATCTGTGTTGCTAGACTGCATCATCCGATATGTTGCTCCCGCTTTTTGACAAAGGGCATTGTTTTGTAGCAAACACGCCATAAGGTGTGATGAACGCTGTTTTGGCTTCATCTTCTTCTTTTAATCTGATCTGGTTATAACCAGAGTATGCGTCCAGAAGGAAAGACGTTCGCATCCTGCCGTGGAGTCGATGATTTGATCGATCCTTGGGAGGGAAAGTGATCCTTGGGACAATGTTTATTGAGACACGTAAAGTCGCACATGCGAAGGACTATTGTGTGTTTTTCGCACCATCACTGGGTTGGCTACCCAAGTGGCTTCGTAGATATTTCTCTGATAAACCCAGCATCTTTGAGTCGATCTATTTCATAACATGGCTTTGCGGCTAGGCTCGAAAAACGCCGCAAAGGTTGCTTTACTGGTCGTGCGAGAGGATCCAAATTGAGGTGGTGCTCGGCAAGTTCCCTGGGTACTCCTGGCATGTCAGCTGGACACCATGCGAAGATTCTCCGTGCTCACGGAGGAACTCGACGCGCGCTTTCCTATGCGACATCCATGTTTGCGGCAATGGACGTCGTTTTCTTTGGATCTGTCGGGTGGATCTGCTTTTTGAATCTTTATTTATATTGAAAGTTGGCCTTAGAAGGTCTTCCTACCTCAGGCACATCATAATCAGTGAACCTAGGTGCCGCATATTCTGCTTGCATCCCGAAAGTTTCTGACATCGATGAAAATCCTTGTCGCATTTATCGGATAGTGCAAAGCTTCCTTGATTGTGATAGGTCCCTTAGGCCCAGCAACCTCCACAACAGATATGTATAATGCGGCACTGCCATGAACCTGGCGTACGCTGGTCGTCCCAACAAAGCGTGATATTGCGACGGGAAATCCACAACTTCTCCAGTTCTCTATTCTGTAGTTTTCTCGGGTTCCAAACGAACGTCGAGGTTGATCTTGCCCAATGGGTAACTTGGCTTCTCGGTGTGATCCTGAAAGCGTGTGTCGGTTGGTTTCAAGTTTGCTGATATGTTCATCTTCCTCAATGTGTGCATACATGAGGTTTAGATGCTGCCGCCATCTATGAAAACTCGCGACACGTCGAACCCAAATTACTGCGGGTAGAATAAGTGCTGATTGTCCTGGTCGAGGAACTTGCTGCGGGTGATCCGCGATTGTGAAGCCTATGTCTTGCCCCGACCAATTTAGATACTCGATCGTTGGTGGAGGCATCTTCTCCGCCATAAACACTTGTCGAGATATGACCTTCTGCGCCCTGTTGGACGGCCTAGCTTTCTGAATCATCAAACTGCGCCATTGGAATTGGGATCGACATATGGGGGTGGTTGTGGCTGCCGCTATTCTGAGCCGGTGTCGATTTTCTTCGGTTATTGCGGGAGGAGGTGGAAGGTGAATCTCGCTCCTTGGCTCCCGAGGATTTCTGTTATTTGCTTGGGCATTTGCGATTCCTGCGGCTCGCAACATTGCCTGAAATTGCGGCAGTTTTCGGAGATGTCCTGACTGTCTCTTTCCATTGTTGTCGAGGTAAAAGTGCATTTGACACGGACCATTCATCATCTCTTCGGAGACACGTAAGGTCTCTGAATTCTTGGTCCACTATTTTGTCTGTTGCCGCAAAATCACCTCTATTGTCGTCTTGTTGCTCATTGCTCCTTTGATAATCATCTCGATCGTTTCCACCAGGGTTTCCTCGAAACCAGCTGATATGTGGCCGGAGCATCGTTGTTGTAGAACTGGCGAGAAAATCGCCTTCTATTTTGATAGTTTCGACTACGATCCTCTTCTGGACCTGTGTCGTTTGTTGTATATTGCGTCTTCTCCATCTGCCCACTTGTTAGCGATTTCCATCAACGCTGAGATTCTCTTGGGATTAGTTCTCCCCAAGTCCTCGACGAAGTCTGCTCGCCGGATTCCCGCCACGAACGCATCTATTGCCCTCTCGTCAGATATGTCTTCTGCTTTTTGATAATGTTCCACCGCTGTATATATTTTCTCATCGACTCGTCATGTTTTTGTCGACACGCTCGTAATTCTTCCAACGACGCGGTTTTTTGCAGGTGGATCGGAAGTTCTTCACGAAGATGTCCTCAAAGGTTTCCCACCTGTCGATGGAGTTCAAGGGGAGTTTCTTTATCCAAGATCTTGCGGCACCACTCAGTGAACTTGGATACTTTGCATAGCTGTTGCTCTGGTTCCTCCTACCAGTTTCACCATCTCGAGATAATCCACGAGCCAATCCTCGGGATCTTGCAGCCGTCGAACTTCTTGAAATTCTCGGGCAGCTTGAACCCTTTTGGGACTCGAGTTTTTCGCACTCTTCTCGAAGCACGGGAGCCCACACATATCTTCGTCGGCAAGCTCGCGAGTACCGACGGTCCCTCCTTTCTTGTCGCGCTCTGTCCACCCTTACTTGGACTGCGTGTCTCTTGCTCCACTTGCTCTTGGTGGGTCTTGAACTGCTGCAATGGGTCGTGGACTATTTTGCCTGGGATTTTCTTCGGGAGGCGTTGTTGCAAACGCGCTGTTCCCATAACTCCTACTCCGGCCATCGCCATATTGAACAATGGTTCTCTCGGGTCCCCAGGAGGTGGTCCGGACGCCAAGATGTATGCTTGTGTTGCCATGTAACCTGCCTCTGCGTTTTTGATATTTCCTCTTTCGTCGATCGACATAAAGGACATGTCGAGATTTTGGATTATGTTTCCTCTTTCTGCTTCGGGTATGTTTTGCAGCGAGACATTGCTCTCCTCCGAGCTTCGTGACTATCTCCGTATTTCTGAAAGGCGACTTAAATCCCCCCCGCTTGATGCGGGCGCTTCTTTCTCCTATTCAAGGATGCGTCTGTTTTTCCAACTCTCTGCTTACTCGAGCAAGTCTATATTGATATGCTTGAAGTTCTTGTGCAGTAGCGGTGGTGGTCATAGGTTCTGAACCATCCATGGCTTTCGCGCCCTATCCCACGCGCTTTGCGGGAGTTGTACTCTTGCGCGAGTTGTGGATCCAGGATATTTGGTGCCTAGACCACCGAGATCGCGGGATCGACGTATGGATTTCCCAATTCGTCGAAAGCCTCGATGTTGGCGGGTCTGATGTGCCTGCCCCTTCTACCACATAGATCCGATGATATTTTGTGTATTGATTTTTGTCGGATGGTGACACCATCATATAGAGTGGTGAAGACCTTTCCGATGGCGACAGACTTGTCGATGAAGTTGAAGTCTGCGACGCCGTCGGAGTCGCTTATAAAGGAGTCCGCAGATGACTCGAAGGATGTGTTGCTGAAGATCTTGGCGAGCTTCCGCTTGCCTTGTTGTCGCGAAGTATGTCGACGAGACCTCCTCGTCGCCGACGAAAAGTTGGAGTCGACCGCTGAAAATTCCGACGAGATCGGAACTTCGAGACGGTAGGATCCTTCCTTGTTGACGCCAAATCGGAATTCTCCGAACGTCATGACGATGGGCTCCTCCAGATAGGCACATGCATCCATACGGGAGGGCGGGTGAGGAATAAAATTGAATAGATCAGTTTTTCCCTTGTTACCTCGATCCATCGCGTTGCTTGCTGTTGATGAAGTCGAAGATCTTGAACGTGCCATCGAGATCAGATCCTTGCAGCCTCTAGTCCCCACGGTCGGCGCCAATTGACAAAGGATTAACTTGTCAATGCCTACAGATTGTAGACTAGGGTTTGCTAGAAGTAGAGGGCAAGTAGATCTCGAAGGTTTAGGCGAAAAGTACTCGACGATTATGAAAACTAGGGTTATGTTGACAAGATTCGATCCTCTCTTGTCCCTCGACTCCCTTATAGGAGGTGGAGCCGAGGGTTTCGTATTGCACAAGTTACAGAGTTCGGGACGGTTTCTAACTCGTCCCGCCAGATTACAAATAATGCTTCCTATTACAACTCTAGCTTTCCTTAATACATCTTGGGCTCCCGAATCTTCTTATTCTTCGGATAGTGGGCCTTCAGTAAATCCCGGGTACTACCTATGGCAGGCCCATTTGGGGTGCCTATGTCACCTGGTGAAGGCTCTTTATGGTCTCAAGCAGGCCCCTCGTGCTTGGCATGCGCGTCTCGGTACAGCTCTCCGAGCTCTTGGGTTCATTCCTTCTACAGCAGACACATCGTTGTTTCTGTTTCAGCGACCCCAGGTTACCATGTACATCCTGGTCTATGTTGATGATATCATCCTTGTCAGTTCCTCGGTCTCTGCTGCTGACCGCCTGGTGTCCTCTCTTCGGACGGCCTTTGCTGTGAAGGATCTTGGCAAGCTTCACTATTTCTTGGGTCTGGAGGTCACTCATGATGATACCGGCCTTTCTCTGACTCAGAAGAAGTATTCAGAGGATCTCCTGCGACGTGCTGGCATGCTTCAGTGTAAGCCTGCTCTCACACCTATGTCTGTGACTGATCCCCTTACTTCTGATGGTGGCACTCTTTTGTCTGCTGAGGATGCTACTGAGTACCGCAGTGTTGTTGGTGGACTGCAGTATCTCACTCTCACTCGGCCTGACATATCCTATGCTGTGAACCGCGTCTGTCAGTATCTACATTCACCGAGGGATACACACTGGACTGCTGTAAAGCGTATTTTGCGCTATGTTCGCCATACTGTGTCCTATGGCTTGCGTCTGTCTTCTGCTTCTTCGTGCTTGCTTTCTGCGTATTCTGATGCTGATTGGGCTGGCAATACTGATGATCGGCGATCAACGGGGGGATATGCAGTATTCTTTGGCTCAAATCTGATTGCCTGGAGTGCTCGTAAGCAAGCTACAGTGTCCCGAAGCAGTACAGAAGCTGAGTATAAGGCTGTTGGTGATGCTACAGCTGAGTTGATTTGGGTTCAGTGCCTACTGCGTGAACTGCGGGTTTCGCAGTCTCAGTCTCCTATTCTTTGGTGTGATAACATCGGTGCAACTTATTTGTCGTCTAACCCAGTGTTTCATGCCCGAACAAAACACATCGAAGTTGACTATCACTTTGTGAGGGAACGTGTTGCACGGAAGCTACTGCGAGTCAGGTTTATCTCTTCTAAGGATCAACTTGCAGACATCTTCACCAAGCCGCTGTCCTTGCCATTGTTTCAAGGTTGTAGGCGCAATCTTAACCTATTGGATGTTCGATAACACGGTTAAGATTGAGGGAGGGTGTTAGACTGTATATAATAGCTTCCGTATTGTACATGTATTGTAACTCTTGTACACTATAAATATAAACCAACGCCAACCCTATTGGGTGTCGAGCGTTCCCCAAATCCTTTGTTTCACACTCATGTATATTATTTCATGTACACCATTCAAAGACATACTGCCTGTTCTGAATTTCAACACTACTGCCGCTGTTTAGAAGTCAGTGTTGAGCCCAAGGTCACCAAAGAAAACAGAGAGAATTCAATCCAGAATAAATATTTAGGCTGGCACTGCTGGTTGCCCGGTGCTGTGTGGATTCGGGCAGATTTGGGCAAATCGTCAACCGCTGTCAAGGAGGCATGGACACGCTGGGGTTACATGCACGGAGTGATGGAGTACTGTCGAAGCACGGCCGTGCTGTGCATGGAATGGAAGCGTGGCCGGCAGGCAGAATCGCCGGCGTGGTGGGCGACCTTCTGAGTTCTGACGTTTCATGCCCGTGTGCAGCACCACAGGAAGGGCACGGTTGTCCCTCGCTAGTCTCTCAAGAGCGGTGCACGGCCGCTCTGACGCGGAACGTCAAGTTCACCGGAATTAATAGGTTCTTTGAGCTATGATCCACTATCGAATCAGCAGTAACGAACTAAGTGAATTATCCTTGCTTATCAACATCGCCACGCCGAGAGAATTATAAAAAACCACCACATATCAGGCAGGTGTTTCAAAAAAACCACCACTTTACGAAAAAGTTTTAAAAAAACACCACTCTAGAGCTAACACGTTACAAGAAGCACTGATTTGTCTTTGCCACTAGTTAAATCACGAAACTGACACTTGAAACCCGTTGTCAGGCTGATGTGGCAATCAATAAACGGTCAAGGAGACCATCAGTGAGCAAATACAAAATTATGGGTCTTTTTGCAAGTTATCGTGGGACCCACTATCAGTTCCATCTCCAATCTCTTTCCCTATCTCTGCTCTCCCCCCGCAACCCCTTCTTCTCTGTCAACGGGGAGAGCCGGCCATCAACTCACGATGGAGCACCTCCTGCGGTATGTCCAAGTGGCGCACGAGCAGTGGTGGATGGACGGGTGTGCGAGACGCCGATCTGTGGAGCCCCGTCGGCGGCCGCAGCCGAGCTCCTAGAGGGTGGCACGAGCGAGCTCAGCCAAAGCCAGCACGGGCGAGATCTGCGAGGGGGCGGCGCAGGCGGATCGAGGGGCGGGGAGGGCGAGCTCCGCCGTGGCACGGCTGGGCATGCGAGTGCGGACGAGGTCGACGCCGACCTGTGTAGCCTTGCCGGCGGCCGTAGCCGAGCTCCTAAAGGGGGGCACGGGCGAGTTCAGCCAATGCGAGCACGGGCGAGATCCGCGCCGGCTGGGCGAGCTCCGGCCGCGGGGGGGCGCAAGTGACTGAGTGAGCGTTTGTGCATGATGTTCTCTCCGGCCATGGCAGGTAGCGACCGCGAGCTGCAGCTACTGCGTGGCGAGCTCCTGACGGCGCATGACTTGGGGCCTGCAATTTCTCGCCAGAGGTTGGACGGCCGGGACCGGCGAGATTTGCTTCACCGGGACGGTTTTGCTATGTCTCAGTCAACTGAGATTTTCTTAAGTCTAAGTCACTTATAAAAATGTGTTTGAGTTGCACTTTTCTGTTAAAAAAGTGCAATTGCACTTTTCTGATAGAAATGTGCAACTGAACCGAGTTGCACTTTTTTTTGAACTGTAGTTGCACTTTTCTGAGTTGACTGAGACTTAAGAAAATCTCAGTCAACTGAGACATTTTTTGACAAAAATGAGAGAATAATTCTGATCTAACGAGTGGGGTTCCTCCGAAATTTACAAAAAACCCCAAAACTAGAGCTAGTCTACCATGAGTCTTCCTTAACAGTTTTTGGCGTGCCACGTCAGCCTGGTAGCGGGACCCACTGTCAGTTTTGTAATTAAATTATCATTAGAGAGACGAATCAGTGCTTCTTGTAACGTGTTAGCTGGTGGTTTTTTAAAACTTTTTCGTACAATGGTGTTTTTTGAAACACCTGCGTGATATGTGGTGGTTTTTTGTAATTTTATCTCGCCACGCCACATGCACATTGAGTCACTGACCAACATGCTTTCAGAACCAATGGTTGCAAAGCGCGATCGAGGCAGCAGACTAAGATTAAGCCACCTCGTATTATTAAGGAAGCGAAGAGCGAATTAAGGAGTTGAGCTACAAAAGAAGCTCCGGAATTCCGTGGATTCAACTTGTAACAATATTGAACTACCTCGCATCTAGGCTGAACTGAAAATATGGCGGTGATCCACACTTGTCACACAAAGTAATTCCTGATCTAGCCAAGCAGAGGTCAGATGTCATGCTAAGTGACATCATGATTGTGGAACTATCAACTTAGAACTAGCTAAAAATCTATCCATGCTGAAATAGAAAATGACTAGGAAGCAAAGGCGCCGCGGCACGCCGCGCCCGTGAGATGGTAGTGTGTAGTAAGTAGCCCGTGAAACTTTTGTTCGATTTTTTTTGATATTTCAAAAAAAAAAATCGGTGGCAGCAACATATGCTCCCATGTGCCGAATTGAGTTCCTATGCTGTAATGTATATATTGGTAATATCTTCTAGACAATCTATTTATATTATGCAATAAAGTCGTAGAATACATATTAAAAAAATCCTAGAATACATTTAGATTTGATTATTAAATCATCGGATACCTTTTTTTGAACTGGTGTCAGGTAATACTTGCTGCAGGAACGATGGGAGAACGTAAATCACCGTGGCATTGGCCTTTGTTAGGTGGGAGATTTATTCTGAGTGTAATTTTGATGTTTTCTTTGAAGATGAGCATACGTGTGTTCGTTGCGTTCCAGATGCATGGTTCCTGTTTGACTGAATGTCTTGTTGTCTTAGCTGACGGACGGTGTAGGCTTGTTGGTTCTGTCGAAATTTCGGCGTCCTCTCGGACCAATACCAATACAATTCAGATTAAGTTAGCTCACAGGTAGTCTAGTCTAAACGGGATACAGAAAAAGGTAGATTACGTCTACTTCACATGATACATATCCGGTTGTCCCAGCTAAATAAGCAGGAAAAAATGTAGGACAATAAGATAGGCATATTTCTGCTTCTTGGCGCATCAGTAGTCCTCGGCGTCGGAGTTCTCATCGTAGATGGCAAGATCTGGAGCGACAGACTGAAGGTTCGCCATCGTTCTTGAAGGACTCAGCGTCGTCATCGAAGGGAGATACAGTGGTGTGCTTGCTTTCTTCTTTCTTCATCGTCATCTTGTTTTCACCGAAGATGCGGAATCAGCAGGAACAAAGGAAGACTCATCAATTACATACAGGCATAAAAAGAAGGTTTCGTCAGAAATTAGGAAATAAGTAAACACCACGTCAAAGAACAGATGAAGCAGTAGCAGCGCGAGCAGCCGGTCTAAGAACAGATCTTGAGCTAGAAGCAGCAGAACTATCCGATGGACCAACTGACGAAACAATCGGCAAATTAACACGCTGCCAATCATGAAATTGTTGGACACAACGGTTCTCAACCCAACATAAGATAGAGCATGCAGAAAAGGCATCCATGAACCATGTTCATACAGATCAAACATCCACAGGAGAAGACGCCGAAGGACCAAATTCGTTCACAAACGACTAAAGCCTAACATCTTCAAATCCAGTGAACTGAAAAAAGCAGAGAATATGAACCTGAGTGTAAGATATATACCAACGCTGACGGACGCAGGCTGAGATGAAAGTACGGCTGAATCAATAAAAGCAAGTCATGAGAAGAGAAAAGATAAGAAGGATGCCATCAGAGCAGCCAACCAGATGCTTGCATAGACGGACCTCTCAGTGGTTTCGCCTGCCAGCATCCGTCTCGGAGAACCATCCGGAACAACAAACAAAGGAAGCAGTGGGCAGAGTGAGCGAATGATGTGGTGCAAACATCAGCTGGAACAGGCTGGCGACGCAAGTTCCGCCTTCCACACACATCACCCCGAGACCTACCACGGCTACCACGAACACGGAGAGAGAGGTACTCGCCATTGAATTCTTCAAAGGTGGACCCGAAAGCACCTACAGAGAGCGCCAGCAAGAGGGCCGCCTACCACGCGTGCCAGCCGGCAATTGCCACAACTGCCATCAGCGAGAAGCAGAATAGCACAGACACATTGAAGAACATGACGCTGCCACAGCGAGGCGGAGGGATCCGATGACGAACAGCTGGAGGACGACCACTCATAGGGAGCGCAGCAGAACCCGACGATCTGCACCGAAAAGAAACAATGCGCCATAAGTAAACAATCTCAACAACCAAAACAACAAATCAACTCAACAGGAGGAGATCACTTCGAGAAGGACGTCGCAAGGAGAAGGGCAGGACGCACATAACGACAGGCACGTCAGAACTCAGGAATAACGATCACAACACCATCAAACCGATCGAAACGCATATACCCAATCCAAACATAAATCAACGACATGAAACAATAAATCAAAAGAGGAGCACTGAGAAGAGAAGCCGATCGCAATGAACCTGGTAGGGCCTGCAAGAACTCCTCGGAGAAGTCAACCTAGAGAGGAAACAGGACAGGAACAAAAGGCAACGAGCACGCCAATCTTGCAGTAAGACGACGCCATGTTGCCAAAGAAAGACCCAAGGCCAACACACGGCTGCCTAGCCAAAGGAAGTCGCCGACGTCGGCTCTTGGAGGAAGGGGGTGGCAAAGACGGCGTGGGCGGCGGAGATTTGGTGGAAGACGAATGATGAAAGAAGGAGATGGAGGAGATACGGTTAGGGTCGTGGCCTCATGGGGATGCAACTGACTGTTTTTTGTTGATGTGGCTCTGTCATAATCTTAACCGAAATTAATGCTAAGCGGTAGAGCTCTCGATTATTCCATAGTGGAATCAGGGAGGACACGTAAAATTGTTTCTAGATGAAGTGATGACGTGTAGTGGACACGCGGTAGAAATATAACTAACTAATCCTTGACCGGCTCCAACAAAAGAGAAACCGGAAAGATCTCACAAGGCAACCGGTAGCCTGAATGGCAAATTTCAAAGATTAAGCAAACAAAAAAAAGAAAAATCTAAAATAGAAGGCAAAGGCCCACGGGTAAGTGATGTAAAAATTATGGATCAACAGTTCTCAAATCAGGGAGATTGCGTGAAGTTGACTAACTTTTATATAGTGTATAATACGTTGAAAACAGACGGGAAACCCATATTGGCTCCCGGGTGCAGATGCACTCGATAGCTGGACCAATCAGAAACAGACAGATTGATAGCAAGCATTGTATTCCATGTTGTATATGGCTGCGCACTCGGAATATTGTACAGTGGGTCTGCGGTAGATGTAGACTCATTGATTGCCACGGTCCTGTTTCTTGATGTATCGGTACAAACGTTTTTCTCACGTCCTGGACCAACGTCAGAGTCTTGACCGCACACGGTAGTTAGGGCATCTCCAGCGGCGCGACGTAATGAGCGACCGTTTTCGTCCGCCGTGACTGGAAATGCGTCTGGCCCTGCTCCAGCGGGGCGACGCAAAGTGATCGGCACGTCCGTGGATACGCAAACCTAGCCTAAATATGCGCCAGGTTTGCGTCTCCGCGGACGCTTGGCGGTCGCGAAAATGTCTGTGTTCGGTGCATCCGGCCCCGGTCGGCAGTGACTATTTAAGCAAAAGTTTGTTCATTACTATTGATAAAGATGGTTAGTGGAGTTAACCCGTACCTACTCGCCGTCGCGCGGCTTACACCGGCCTCGCTATCGCGCGCGCTCTACTATCGGGGCGCAGGGCCGGCGCCGGCTGCGGCGCGAGCGTCGCTTCCTGCCGCGCACGCCGCAGATCGGACACCTCCTCGCCTGCGTTCGAGGGCCTCGGTCCCGCTCCCCGCGCGTTCGAGGGCCTCGGCCAGAGGAGTCCCACAGAGTGTCCCGGCCATGGAGTTGGCCGTCATCTCGCCGCCGCCTCCTCCTTCGCCTGCGGCTCCACCGCTCCACCCGCGACGAAGCGGGCCCCGTCCCTAGCCGCCTCTTCCACCGCTTCGTCCCTGTCGGCGATGGCGACCGCCACTCTCCGGTTCTCCTGCTCGACCCGCGGGAGAAGGGCCCTACGCTGGAGCGAGTCCATGTCGGAGCACATGAACCCACGAGCAATGGCCGTCGCATAGCCGTGGGCTTCCTCCTCCGCCACCAAAGCGACGGCGGGCGTCCCGCCGGGGACTCGAAGGACGCGAGCGAACCCGCCGGTCGCCGGCGCACTCGAAGCGGCTGGGCACGGGGTTCGTCGTCGTCCGCGATGTCGAGGATGATCGGCGGCCGGGGGCCATGGCCGCCCGCGCCTCCGCGAGCTCGGCCCGGCGTCGGCGCTCGGCCATGGCGTTGGCGATCTCCGCCCGGTCGCCGTAAGGCCGCCGCCCGCCGCTCCGCCGCCCTCCGCAACCTCGCCTCGCCGCCGCCGCGCTCGAGGTCGGCCATGCCTCAGGCGCACCTCTCTCCTCCTCCTCCTCCGGTGGACTTGGCGGCATCCCAACAACGTGCTCCCAACTAATGTGGTCGGCCATGGATGGATGCTAGGGTTTAGCTTGAGGTGCGCCCGTCACCCCCGCCGGTGTCCACCATATATAGCAACGGCGGGGCGGGAAACGGCGTTTGGCGCGCAGGTCGTTTCCTGCGCGCGCGAAACGCCGGCGAAACTTGCCAATGTATTGGTCGTGCGCGGGAAGGATCGTCGTCGTGCGGGAACAGTTAATCGCCGGTGGCAGTCCTCGACGGGACGTAAAACGCCATTAGCGACCTTGACGCTGTCCCCGGTTAAAAAATGCGTCTGCACCGCTGGAGGTACCCAAACGCAAACAGTCGCCCTGGTCCACATCGCATCCGCGGGCCGACGCAAACAGACATTTCGGACGTCTGAAATGCGTCGGCCTGCTGGAGATGCCCTTAAGACAAAGCTCAGATGTCATCAAATCCCTTGTAGATGCTGTTCAAACTGCTCTAAAACATAGCCCGGCCGTGTATAAATCTTGCTGGCATGCTTCTCTACGCCCAGATTGAGATTGTGATGCACAACCACTCCGCCATGCAACAAGCTATATTACATCCTTCTCGAAAGCAAGATACTGATCTACAAGTTTTATCACTTGCCAGCTTTGTCCATTTCTCTTCATAGTTTTCGTATGTGTCCTGGGAGAACAGCACGCGCATGTATAGCTTCACGAACATGTGCATGTCTGTCGTCAATGAACTTTTCGTGCTGTCACTTCGTTGTGTACTCATCATTTTTGCACCAAAAACTCCTTTGAAGTATGGTTTAGGCCCATTTCTCTCTAATCTCGTACAGCTGAGTCAATATGGATGCGTTTGCAACCTGTACTTTTCAAGCAAATCCCCCCAAGCTGACTCAAACTCAGCTTGGGAACAGTTGACCAAGACATTCCTTTGCTTTCTTCAGGACATGCCACTTGCTACAACGATGCATAACTTTATTCAGGATTGATCTGCAAACACACACACACACACGTACAGTCAGTGTTACCAACAATAATTTCTCCTCATACCAAAATTTATTTTCTTTGACATCAACATACCGGTTGTTATTGTACGAGGTGGAACTCCTCCCATCATCCTGATAGAAGATGAGAAGACCCATTCAAAGCTCTCCCCAAAACGTTTGTACTGCATTCTGCTTGGCCCTGTCGTCCACATCAGGTTCTTGATTCGCCCTTCCTCCTCCGTTTGCACCCTAAACAAGATTTTTTTTTTTTAAACGGGGGCAAAAGCTTTGCCCCATTCTATTAATTAAGAAGAGTTTTTACATGAAAGTAAACAATGTTATTACAAGGGATTACTCTCCCGGCATGATGTTGCCAAAATGTTTGGCACCCGCCCGAACCCACAAACGAGCCTCGCTTTTAATTTTCTCAAGAATAACTTGAGAGGGCGCGTGTTTGTTGCGGAAAACCCTCGCGCTGCGCTCATTCCAAATTTCCCAAGTGACAAGAAGCGTAAGCGAAGAGATAGTTTTTCTGCTTGGCGTCGTGCCCCTGCCATCATGTTCCACCAAGAGTAGATGGAGAGACCCAACCATTGCCTAGGATGAATGGAGGGAAAGCCAATCCACTCCTTGATGGCGTCCCAAATACGAATGGTGAACCGGCAATTGTTGTACACTTTCCCAGTATTTATGTTCTTTTCTCTAAGTTGACAGACTAGGTCTCCTGTGCACACATCTATGTGCTTATGTGATGGCCAGAATACCTTTTCTTCACAGTGTGGTTATGTTTCACTTTTTGCTAAGTTATGTACTATCCATTGTCCGGTGTCCGAAGCAACCTTATCATAGCAGGGCACTCGCATATGCATGATTTTGTGTTCTCCGACGTCGGTTTGCCCTGAACAAAGAAAGATCAGCAACAACAATTTCGAGGCCGCGACAATTAACATACTCCATATATGGACCAGCAGGCTCATGTCAAGTTACAGGAACTTACCGATCATCCCCACCCAATCTTCTGCATGCATTTTGTCTTCTCTTCATTGAGACGGCTCTTTCTGTACCTAATTCCGAAACCATTCTCCCACGAGAACAAATTGTAGAAATCATAAAGCTTCAGCATGCGAATTGAATGGCATCCCTAGGCAAGGATCTATGATCTCATCCCCAACGTTTTCTGCGTAACCACGGATCGATATTTCAAGTGCACTCTCTTCTTAGACTCACACGGTTTCCTGTCCGGTGGTGCCCTTCTGACCAGGAGCCTGCAGTTGCCACAGGCACATATCAGGAAACCAAGAGCCTGCAACACTCTGGAGTCACTACTTAATAATTCTACAATCACTAGTTCCGGTGTAATTTTGACAGAGATCTAAATCGGGAACCTAATCAGACCATGGCAAACAGCAGGGCATCACACAGAATCTATATATAAAAAACATGTCAAACTGAACATGCGTACTGAATCCACAAGGGCATTGCATCACCCAAATATGTTAACCTCTAATTTCTATCTGTGATCATACGAATGCACACAGATTATTTCTAACTGAACTGGCCGAATTCCATGCGTATGCTCTGGCGATTAATTACCATTTTGTCTACCCCAGAGATTGCAGATTCCTATTTCCAGTTGAGAGTGCGGAGTCCGCTTGCCCATCAGCGTCCTGCTCAGAACCCGGCAATAGCTTTGTACTTTGCCCATCGCGGATTGATCCTGCTCCATCGAGCCCACACGGCTGCACTCGCCATCTTCCCTCGCGGCCGTAGCATCCACCGCAGCGTCCGCTCCGCCCTCGTAGATAGGAACGCTGTAAAATGGAGACACGGGCACACGGCCTCCCGGTCAAATCATGGAGCAGATATTTGCACTGTGCCGTCGTCGCAAGCGCCATGGCCCGATGGCCGAGGAAGAAGGTTGCACACACGTACCTGCTCACCAGATCCAGCGGGAAATCCAATTCGTTGATTCAGGTCGCCGTCGAAATCCTGCTCTACTCTACGCCACTTCGCCGTCACAGTCCCCGCACACGGCACACCCCGCTTCAGCACCTGCTCAAATCGCCGGAGGGGTGTCGGAGGGGACGGAGGGGGCTCTACTCTGCTCGGGAGCGACACCAAGTTTCAAGCGGTTCGATCCGGGAGACACACGCCGACGGCCGCACGGAGACACAAATCAGGACCCGTGGTCCAGGAAGCCGCCAGTGCAATGTACCGCGGGTCCAGATCTTCCCCGTAGCGCGCAGCCGTCTCCTAGGCCGGTTTCTCTCCGTCCGACCAGCGTTAATGATGCGGGCCCGTATACCGACCTTACGCACGACCCCCATGTATTATCCATTTACTAGCGTGCCTACCCCATCTATTTCTGACTGAGTCACCAATCTTCAGGCGTGATACCACGGTCCAGATATCAGGTTTATTTGCACACGGGAGCCAAAACTCCACTCCCGAAAACAGACATGCTATAGATTTACTGTAGCACGATAAAAAAAATGTAAGCAGGCAGCAGTGTCGTCGAGCTTGGGCTCTCGGTTCCCACGGTGACCCCATCAAGAGCTGGCCCAGATGGGTGCTATGAGTTTTCCTGGCAATATTCCTTTGGTTGGGACTTGGGAGTATGAAATTCCAGTGAGTTTGTATTGGAACATTTGCCAAAACTAATATAAAAGATATCTAATTTGCGCTAAAAAAATGAACATACTCCATCACTAGCAGGTTAAAAAACTCCATTCGTAGGTAGTAGCATAGCCACGTGGCTATATGATGTATCACAGAACGCAAATCCAAGGGTTCTCAGTCTACCATTTGATGCCTGCCACTGCCATACACCCAAGACGCGGAAAACCTTGTCAGGACGGTGAACGAACAAATAGACCTTTTCCTTTCCTGGGATGGATGAAGCACTTGTGGTTAAGAATCTGAATATCTGACAATGATCCACAATGGAATTCCACGTTGAAATAAGCATACGAAAGTGGGGATGGCTAACGCTCTGTGACCATAGTATGGAAAATGCAAATGCCTTCCTAATCGACATGCGAAATAGTGAACGATGTGTGGCTGTGGAGAAAATGCCGCTCAGGCTTGATCTGCCACCGCCGAGCCTTCGAGCCAGCAGGCTCACAAGGCAATTGATCCAATCGATGCAGGGGGTTGAAGAGTAATAACCACCATACAAAAATCTCTAGCATACCTGCAAAAGTGAGTGAACAATTTACTGCAAACATAGCTGCATGATTGAAACAGGTTTCTTGCTTCCAATTTGCGTTGCAGCAGCTGATTCACAATGTTCATGACATCTGACTGACCCGTCTGAGGAAATGCAAACATCTAAACTACAAACATTGGTACTAAAACAACTACTAACCGAACAGGTTTGTTAACCAACAGCAACAACCACAGGGCTCAGTTTTTCCAACAGAACAAAGCAACTGGTTCATCCAAGCGTTTCATCCTGGGTACGACTTTGACCAAAGTAACAAATGCTCATGCTCGTCTCCTTGGGTTGAGGGCCGTCACCCTCGAAATTCCCGAAAAAAATAGCAAGGCAAGTTCCCAGTTGCCCATCCAATTGAAAATATGCATACACCTACAGCAAGAAAATCACAGATGTCATGCTTTCAGTCAAATACTGTGGTGTTGTTTCCAGCTTGTAAGAAGAATCAAACTGAGATCATCATCAAGTAATGTTGATCTAATAAGACACCCAGAACAGCCAAGTCCGTTGGGGCGGAGACGGCGCGCATCACCTGCTACAACTGTGGGAACCAAGGCCATATGCAATTGGAGTGCAAGTCTGAAGCGTTCTGTGTCAAGTGCAACAAAGCGGGACACCCCACGGCGATGTGTGCGCTGTTCTCCAAAGGGCCAGATCCTTTCTGGGCTGGTTTTGGTGGTCAACAACAAGGTTTTTTCTGCTGTGAAGTCCCGGAGGAAGAACTGTACCAGCCTGTCGCCAATGCAGCTCTCATCATACTAGAAAATGGCAGCTTGCAGGAAGAACAGCTAGAGGAGGAACTCAAAGACCTAGTGGATGAGACCTGGGCGTGGCAAGTTTGCAAGATCAATGCTTCGGACTTTTCAGTGGTCTTCCCCTCTAAGGAAAGTCTCCGCATGGCGATCCGGGGAGGAGGCATCACCCTCCCGGAGTGCAAGCTCAAGGCCATCGTCACTGTCCCCACGGGCGACCCCACGGCCTCCGAGCGCCTCCAAGAGACCTGGGTTCGCCTCCACGGGGTCCCTCCGCCCCTCAGACATGCGGACAGACTCCTCATGAGCACCAGAGAGATTGGGCGCCCTATCGGGGTGGACGCTGACTCGCTCTCCCACCCCTCCAACCCCATCCGCATGTCCTTCGGCTGCCGCGACCCTGCTCTCATTCCAACCTCTGTCACGATCTTCGTCAACATGGAGGGTTTCAAAATTCAGGTAGTTCCGGAGGACAACAATGCTGTCGAGTCACCGCCACACGCCCCGCCCCCTTCTCTCGACAGAGCCAGAGATGAAGAAAAAGAAGATGACATGGAGGAAACCGACGAGGACAGATGGGATAGCCGCAGGGGCCGCCACCCACACAAGGAACGCAATGCCTCGCACTCGGCCCCGGCCGGGGGCAAGTCTGGCCCCGCCCACAAGTCTGCGGCTGCTGGGCAGGGGGCGCCACCACAACCTCTCCTTCTACCCGCCTCGGCCATCTCTCAATATGGTTCCAACCTCACCGAGCAGGGTGACATCTTCCCCATGGTGGCTAAGTTTGTGAATGCCTCTGCGAAGTCCCCCTGCCTCTCCCCTCCCTTGGAGGAAACTGAGTGCCTCTCGCCCTCTGTCCTGTCCCCCGGTGAATCGAACAAAGAAGATACGCCCTACGTGACACCTGGGAAAGCTCTGAACCTTGGCGAAGAGGACAAGCGGGCCATCGGGTGGCAGAGCCCTCCCTCGGCGACCTCGGACACCTCGGCGGAGCTCCGCGCGCGGGAAAAGAGAAGCAAAAGTAACCAGGACCGTCCCTCCAGGATTCTGGCCAAGGAACTGGCAACTCACCTTCAGTTCGAGCCGGGCGAAGAAGGGCCAGAAGACTCCTCCGCTGCTCTGGGCCTTCATCAAGCTCCAGCCATCCAGGTCAACCCGTCTGTCGTCCCGCTGGCGGAAGAAGACCCCATCCCTGCGTTGGGAGCTCCTGTCACCCGGGCCCCTAGAAGCAGGAGCGCTACTCCCTCTGAGGCACATCGCAAGAGCGCAAGGGGACTGGGCTGCACGGAGGGTTCGGTGCTGGACCGCGCGATGCGCCTCGCCATCGACAAGGATGCGCCCTCCTCAAGCACTCCAGGTACCCACCTCCCCTCTCCCTCCTCCCTCTCTAACTTCACTGCTTTCCAAAACGTTCCGGTGCAAAAGCTTCTGCAAGTGGCCCAAGAAAGCTGCGTCATTTTCCCCTCTGCGGCGGGGGCGCCCGAGGAAATCATCTCCCTTATCCAAGCTAAAGAACTGGCACAAGCTGACTTGGCAGCGGCCAGATTCAGGGTGGATCAGGAGGCTGCCAAGGAAAAAGCAGCAGCAGAAAGGATGGCTTCCTCAGCACAGGAAGGGCCTGTGTTGGAGGAGGCTGGCGAGCCCGTCCCCAAGAAAAAACCTAGGACGTACAAGAAGAAGCTGCAGCCCGCCGTGGGCTCAAGACCCATCACCCGCCGAGCACGGGCTTTATCCCTGGTTTCCCAATGAAGTGCCTCATCTGGAACATTCGAGGGTTCGGGTGCAAGGGGCGCCGCACCCTTCTTAAGGACTACCTCCGCGAACACAGGATCGACGTAGTCCTCCTCCAAGAAACTATCAAGCAAAATTTCTCAGACGCTGAGCTCCGCAGCCTTGAAGCTGGGGACAAATTTTTCTGGCATTGGCTACCGGCCAATGGGCATTCTGGGGGAATGCTCATCGGTGTCAAGGACAGTTCCTTCGAGGTGGGAGAAATCGACATGGGCCAATTCTTCATCAGCATGTCCATCCTTCACAGGGCGTCCAAACGTATCCTTGAAGTGGTGGCCATCTACGGCCCCGCTGATCACACCAGATCCCGCATCTTCCTGGAGGAAATATCTGCTAAGGTTGCCCGTGCCACTCGCCCGCTGCTTCTAGGGGGAGACTTCAACCTCATCCGTTCCGCTGACGACAAGAACAATGACAATCTTAGTTGGCCCCTTATCGACCTCTTCAATGAGCATGTGGCCTCCTGGGCCCTTCGCGAAATACCCCGCACTGGGGCGAGGTATACTTGGACGAATCGGCAGCTTAACCCGGTCCGCTCGGTGTTGGACAGGGTGTTCATCTCTCCTGAGCTTGAAGGGTTCTTCCCTCTGTGCTCCCTCGTGGCGGTAACCTCCCTGGGCTCTGACCATACGCCCCTGGTGTTTGACTCCGGAGACGAGCTCCCGCCTCGTACTAACAGGTTCTTCTTCGAATCGGGGTGGTTTGAGAGACCCGACTTCTGCCCCATGCTCTCTCAGCTTTGGTTGGACCTGGCCTCCCGCGCGAGGGGTAGAGACATTCTTGATTGGTGGTACCACATGAGCGCGGGGCTCAGGCAGTACCTCCGTGGATGGAGCCGTAACCAGGGAGCGGCTTCGAGACGTGAAAAATCTGCGCTTCTAGCCCAGATCGAGCAACTGGACGCTAGAGCGGACTCCTTTGGTCTGGAAGAGGAGGAATGGGCGGATCGGTACACCCTTGAAGAACAGCTCCTTCACATCGTTCGCGAGGAAGAGGACTACTGGCAGCAAAGGGGTAGGACAAGGTGGGCGCTCCAGGGGGACGCCAACACTGCCTATTTCCACGCCGTCGCCAACGGCAGGAGACGCAAGTGCACCATCTCCACTATCATCACCCCCACAGGCCCTTCCTCGGATCCTATCATCATCCAACAAGTGATCTACGATTTCTACCGTGAGCTGTTGGGCTCCTCCTCTCAGAGGATGTGCACTGTGGCCCCTAATATCTGGGGCGAAGCGTCAAAGGTGTCTGCCGCGGACAATGAGCAGCTCATGCTAACCTTCTCGGAGAAGGAGCTCGAGAATGTTGTAGCTGACATGAAATCCAACACGGCCCCGGGCCCGGACGGTTTCCCTCCAATCTTCTTCAAGCGCATGTGGCCGGGGCTCAAGCTTGGGGTCCTTCACATCCTCAACGACTTTGTGCTGGGGCGCATCGACATCTCAAGACTCAACTTCGGGATCTTAGCGCTGATCCCCAAGGTCCCTGGTGCTGACTTAGTGTCCCAGTTCCGCCCAATCGCTCTCATCAATGTGGTGTTTAAGATAGTCTCCAAAGCGTATGCGTCCCGCCTTGATCCCGTCGCCAACAAAATCATAAGCCCTTTCCAGACGGCCTTTATTCGGGGAAGGAACATTCTGGAAGGCCCGCTCGCCCTTATCGAGATTGTTCATGAGCTGCGGGTCAAAAAGTTAGGAGGGATTCTGCTAAAGCTTGACTTTGAGAAAGCATACGATAGGGTCAACTGGGGCTTCCTTGAGGAAGTGCTCCGCGCCAAAGGCTTCAACCAAGGGTACATCCACAGGATTTTGCAGCTTGTGTCCGGGGGCCAGACTGCGATTTCTATCAACGGAGTGATTGGTCCGTACTTTAGAAACAAGCGGGGAGTGCGCCAAGGGGACCCTCTCTCGCCGCTGTTGTTTAACCTCATTGGGGAGGCGCTGTCCGGCATTCTCTCTGCGGCTAGCTCTGCGGGCCACATCCACGGAGTTGTCCCTCACTTACTCCCTGGAGGCATCTCCCATCTCCAATATGCGGACGACACTCTCATCTTGATCCAAAACACGGAGGAAGACATTGCCAACCTCAAGTTCCTTCTGATGTGCTTCGAAGACATGTCTGGCCTCAAGATTAATTACCACAAAAGTGAAGTCATTGTCATGGGACAACCGAGAGACGAACAGATCAGGGTAGCTAACAAGTTGAACTGCAAACTGGGATCCTTCCCCTTCCTCTACCTTGGCTTGCCCATCTCTGATCGAAAGCTGCGCCTCGAACAATGGCTTTATCTTGTTAGGAAGCTGTCTGACCGTATAGAACCCTGGATAGTAGGTTACTCTCCTCGGGGGGGAGACTTATCCTCTCCAACGCTTGCCTCGACAACACGCCTATCTTTGCCATGGGCCTGTTTCTTCTCGACGAGGGGATCCATGCCCGCTTCGACTCTCATCGCTCCAAGTTCTTCTGGGAAGGTACGGGGGCAAAGCGCAAGTATCACCTGGTTAACTGGCCCACGGTGTGCCGGCCCAAGGCCATGGGGGGCTTGGGTCTCCTCAGCACAAGGAAGATGAACATTGCGCTGCTCCTCAAATGGGTTTGGAAGCTGTACAACGAGGATGATACTATCTGGTCCAAAATCATCAAGGCCAAATATCCGGATGCGGCTGATATCTTCTCAGGCTCGGGCCAAGGTGGCTCCCAGTTCTGGAAGAGTATCCATAAGATTAAACACCACTTCAAGCTTGGCGCCAAGCATGTTGTTGGCGATGGCCGTCGTACCCGCTTCTGGTCTGACTGGTGGACAGGGCGGGAACCCTTGAAAGACTCCTTCCCTTTCTTGTTCTCTGTCTGCGAGGACACAAATCAATTAGTTGCCTCCGCGTGTGCCCCAGGCGGCCCACACATCAGATTTCGTCGTTCCTTGGATCGTGAGGGCATGAACCAATGGAACTTGCTCTCCTCTCAACTCCAAATTTTCTCTCCCGGCGATGGGCTTGACAAGGTGGTTTGGCATCTGTCTCCTTCTGGTCTTTACTCCGTACAGTCGATGTACCACAAACTCTCGCAAGGGGCGACAGTTGCATATCACAAGGACGTGTGGGAGGCTAAGGTTCCGCTCAAAATCAAGATCTTTGCCTGGCTGCTTATTCTTGACAGGCTTCCCTCCAGCCTCTTGGTGGCGGGCAGAAACGGCCCGGCTTCGGGGGCGTGTGCTCTCTGCGGCGCCCCGGAGGACTCGGCCCACATCCTCTTCTCCTGTTCGATGGCAAGATTTTCTTGGAGCGCGCTGCGCAGTGTCTTGGGTTGCAATTGGTGCCCAGCCAACTTTGCCCAATTCCACGCCATCCTCTCTAGTTTCTCTGGGAGGGCCAGGAGACTTCTCTGGACCCTCTTCCTTGCTCAGTCTTGGGCCCTTTGGACAGTGCGCAATAAGCTTACCATTGAGAAGAAACTGATTAACAACCCCGCTAACCTGATTTACAAAATGTGTATATTCCTGCAGCTCTGGACCGTCAAGGCAAAACCAGGAGACAGGGAGGATCTCAGACGGCTGACAAGCGAGCTGAGGGAGCTCTACGCGTCCGTGAGACCAAGAAGTCAAAGTCCAAGACTGCGGCGTAATCTATCCAGTCATTCTTAGAGCGGTCTTTGTGGGGTGCCGCCCCCAGGGTGTGTGTTTGTGTGTCCGCACTATTGGCTAAGTTGTATGCCGCAGCCGTTTGTATGCTACCTGGAACCTTGCTGGCTTTATTAATTTAAAGTCGGGCCATCTCTGGCCTTTTATCTAAAAAAAAAAGAATATAGAAGCAGCAGCAAGGCGAATGAAGTGAAGAGGTTAACTTGAGCTGAATAGAACTTTGTGTGCTCTGCCTTGACTAATACAGTGTCTACTTGAGTATGTGTGTACACTACATCTTTGCCTAGGCAGTCCTATAAGATGTCAGTCAACCAGTTTGGCTGCAATGCATCAATCCTAAAAAGAGATTAACGACTTTGGCTGCAATGCATCAATCCTAAAGAGAGATTAACGACTCTGGCCTAAATAAAGGTAAACAAAACAGTTGAAATGTAACTGGTCACATGCTGAAAATCTGAAACCAGTAGGAAAGTGGGAGAAATAGCCATTTTTTTAATGTCTAAAACCAACTGGAAAGAAAGTAGCTCATAAGCGGTTCCATAAATTTCATCTTCCAAGTGAACTTGGTAATTATGAACTGAGCTACTACACAAAGAGAAGCATTTGGAACTAGATACTTACAAAACGAATAGAACGGTTAAACCAACGCAAACGAAGGTAAGAAAAACTTTACCTTCTATGCTAGCAATACTGGAAGCTCGCACCATCAGTGGTCATTGTTGTTGTAAGAACTCGCTCTAACTATATAAACCTGCATCGTGAGATAAATGGATTTTACCCATTACTAGGCCTTACAAGAATCCCTAATTTTCATGTACAACTAAAGCCAGGCTATGGAAAGCTAATATCTGAACATTTTTTTTTTAGATCTGATTGAAAAGAAGAACTCTGTAGACAATACTGCTCTTTTCTGCACTTCATGTTAAATTCTGAAAGCCCAAACAGGCATGATTTCTCACTCTTTCAATAATTAGAAACAGTTCCTAGTTACAATTTACAGATAAGCAAGTGGCATTGCACAATAATTCAAGTCTACATCATGCAGAAACATAGATGTTTGTAGGAAATTAACTCTAGTTATTACATGGCCAGAACTGAACTTTTCCATATTGTACTCAATCAACTCTAAAGTCTAAACCACTGTGTGGGTAAACAAAAAGTGTGGACTTATACATTAACGAGTATGACTCCTGTAACCCACATAGTAGCAAGGAAATTGCAGAATCATAATGCTGCGTTTGGAATCCAAAAAGTAGCACAGAAATTCGATACCATATGATGCAGGGTCCCAACAAAACCCTGTGTTCCAGTCATGCTATCGAGAGAAACTTTCTTTTCTCAAAGCACCCATCTAAACTCACGCGTGGAGAACAGGTTGAACCTTACCTTGAATTTTGTCCTCTCTATCAGCTGGAACACCAAGCAGTCACCATCAGCCAGCTCTTGGTGAGCAGAAAATGCTCTCCACCCGTTAAGATAACCCCAGTACTTATGATGACTGTACGTGACATGGTAGAGCATGTCAAACTCCTTATTCACCTCATCCACCAGAGCCATCACCTCATCATGCACGGGGAGATACTGATTGAAGTGCACTGGGATAGTCTGCCAGATAGCCCAACAAATTACCATCCAAGAACAGATTACACTTACAACAGACCAACAGCGAATGTTATTACCGTACCAGCTGAGTCGATTTAGTGGAGGTGCCGTGGGACATCGGCTTGATGAAAGTTGGGTAGTCGGAGCCCAGCTGGGCCTTGAGCTGTTCGGCCCTGGCGACTGCGTAGGCTCTCTCTTCGTCGGTCGCGTACACTGGAACTGGATCGGGTGATTGGGTCTTCACATCGCCGTTCGCCTTCCTGATGCGGTAGTCGGGCTGCTCGGGGAGGCTGGCGATGCGGCCGGACCGCCGGGTCGGTGCGTGCAGCCTCGGGTTCCGCGGCATCAGCAGCTTGGCCTGCGGCACCAAGCGAGCAGACCAGGCGGGGGTCAGCAACGAGACGAGGGAGCAGAGAAGGGGAGGACCTTTTTTTGTTGTTGTCCCGGAGGAGAGTGGATCTGACTGACCGGCGTGGGCTTGGCGGCGGCCTGGCGGACGGCGGCGGAGAGCCTGTGCACCCGCAGCTCGTCCAGCTTGCGCTTGTTCTGCTCGATCTGCCTCCGGCGCTGCTCCTCGTACGAGTTCGCCTCGTCCATTTTCCTCGCCACTCTTTCCCTCTGCTGGTGTGGTTGTTCTTTGGGCTGTTTTGAGGAGGAAGATGAAGTGGGGATTTCGAGTACAATAGTAGTACAATCGAAGGAACTAATTTTGGGGAACCATGGCAGGCAGGCAGGTCGGGGGGCGGCGTTCAAATTTGGGGAACAGAAGTAGAGCCAAGGTAAAGCCGCGGGCAAAACCAATACACCGACGAGGGTCGGTGGCTACCGGCCACCGCACACTCCCGGTCCGGTATGAGCCAGCCCTATTTGTGTGTGTTTACCTGTAGCAGTTCGTTTTTCCTTTTTCTTTTTTTCTTTTATGGTTTCTTTTTCTTTTTTCTATTTTCGGTTTTGTTTATATTTTTTCAGATTCGAAAATTTTAATTTTTAAAAATTATTCAAATTGAAAAATGTTTAAATTAAAAAATGTTCAAAATTGAAAACCGTTCAAATCCGAAAATCGTTCAAATTTGAAAACCGTTCAAATTTGAAAACCGTTCAAATCTGAAATTTGTTCAAATTCGAAAATTGTTCTAATATGAAAATTGTTCAGATTCGAAAATTGTTCAAATATAAATTTTGTTCAAATTCAGAAATGTTCAAATTCGGAAATTGTTCATAGAGTAAAATACATTTTTATTCAAATTTAAAAATGTTCAAATCTGAAAAATGTTTAGATTTTTAAAAAGTTATTTCTTTTTTGAATTTTTTAAATTTTGACAAATGTTTATATTTTAAAAAAATTCTTTTAAAAAAGAAAACAAACAACAGAAAACAAAAAACAAGAAAAATCGAAAAGGAAAAAACGCATTACCTGACGTTGGGCCGCGGCCCAGCTAGCTATCGGGGACGCGCGAGGGTGTGCGGCATCCTCCCAGCGCCGACCAGGTCGGTGTCGAGGAGCTCCCCTCGTGAACTACACAGTGGGCTGCATCCCGCGGCGCTAGAAAAAATGCCACAGGCTTGATAGGAACAGTGAAGACGACCTGCAGGCTGCAGCAGAGTTAGCTAAGGCATACCACTACTAGAAATCCCGGTTTCCCTAGAGTTCAAAATGTTCTCTAGTAGTAGTATTTCAGTCATAAGATTTTCTTTTATCACTATAACTTTTCTTCTAGAACTAGTAAATGTGCACGTGTAATATGTGGATTGGTTTTCGTTATGCTAAAAATTCAAGTGAAGTAATAATTTCAAATAAAAAAGTCTATCTTGGTAAGTGTGCACATGCACACACTTTCTGATTGTTTAATTAAATGCCTAAATAAACAATACGTGTCACTGGCCAAAGTTATGTGACCGTCAGTCATCGACAACACCGCCCTCCCAGCCCAATGCCCCGATCGTGTCCATCATCGCTGCGCCGAGAGTCGTCTGAGCGAAAACGTGATTAGTCGGTCTTCTCAGGGAGCCCCTATACATCGCGTTTAGCGAGCCGGACGCGCCGCGCCGCTCATTTGCGTTTCCAAGATGGGCCTGGCCCAGCGCGACCATCACGCCCGCATTTGTGCACCAGGCCACCAGCGCAACTTGAAGTTGTTTAGCATTCTTGTTGGCTAGCTGCGTAAATTTAAGTGGATGCACGTTTTCATCCAGGGACATTTCCAGTTTGCAAAAAATTAAACATTTTCTGATATATCTATTTTTAAAGTGAGCATTTTTTAATCAGAACATTTTCGAAATTTGAACAAATTTCGAAATGATTATTTTTAAAACTATTTTTAAAAAATCTAAACAAATTTAATTTCGAACGAATTTTATTTTGAAACAAAATTTTAAATTTGAACAATTTAAAATATGAACAAAATTTAAAAAGTTCAAAACTAAAATATGTTCAAACTTAAAATATGTTCAAACTTTGAAAAATGTTTGAAACCTAAAATATGTTCAAACTTTGAAAAATGTTCGAAACGTAAAATATGTTCAAACTTAAAATATGTTCAAACTTTGAAAATTTTAGATTTGAAAAATGTTCGAACCTAAAATATGTTCAAACTTTGAAAAATGTTCGAAACTTTAAAAAGTTTAAAAGTTGAAAATGTTCAAAAAAAACTGAATGAAAAACAGGAGAGAACTTACAAAACCGGAAGAAATTTCGTATATCGGAAAGCCAGATCGAACAGACCGATTCATATATGTGCGCGGACAGACTTGATGCAGGATAAAATGGGCCTGGCCCAGCAGCAAGTTTCTTCAGGCGGGAGCGATCCTAACGCCCTCAATAAGCGGTGAATAGGATTTGCCGTCTTCTCACGATGCGACAAGCCACTCAAGGACGGCCGATCACACATATATAAGTTGGGCGTTGGCCAGGCCCAGGCTATCTTTGGCCGTCTTGATTCGGATCAGTCTCTGGTTGTACGTGTCAAGGTGGGCTTCCATGATGATGTATGCGCCGTTGGCTAACTCGGCTGTCTTAATTTGGATTGGTCTCTTACGTACGATGGACGACGGAAACCGCGACGGACTATGATTTTTCTTTGGAATGTAGAGACATGAAACCCCGTTTTGTCACAGTAAATTTGCACTCACATGACATACCAATGTGAGGGAAAACAAAACCATGGGGAGGACAACATACGCGCCATGGAGACCTCCTATTAATGGAATAAAATATCAGAATTGCTAGAAATCAGGCGCCTGATTTTCTAACTTTGGATTCTCTAACTTGCTGAAGCAAAGACAGAGGTGAACAATACTACCATTGGATTATACAGTGAAATGCATGTTAAGTGTTATCTGCATATTGAATTGATCTGGGTCCTTTATTGTGTGATGGTTGGGATGCCAAATTAGAGTGTTGTACTTCTGTAACTTGTCTTCAGCAAGTCAGGGAATCAACTGTCTGATCTATAATATCTAAATGGGAGCAACCCACTAAAGGTAATTCTCTCAACATGCAAGCATGCCATCTCATCAACCTGCCAGATCAGAAAACTATTTGAATTTTCAATTTTTATCTGCACAGAAATAGCTTTACACGTCAGCCCACTTGCGGCCCATCCATGTACCTATTTGTATTCCCGAAGCGCACCAACGATAAAGAAATACGTAGTATACTCCTATTCGTCTACTCCACCCTCTCCCCTTCCCACTGACCTCCACCTGACGATCCATCTCCTGTCCTGCATTTTATAAGACCATGACGAACTCAAGATCACCAAGACTTTCCCTCTGTTTGTGATTAATCATAGGTGCTCCTCCAGGTCAGGTCCTTGCCCGTACGACTTTCTCAAGGGCAGCGTGGACATTGTTGATGTTTTCCCGTGCAGGATCTGCACCATCGGGTGAAAGATGGATCAGTACTGGATGTCCGCACCTACCTATTGGAGTTCATTGATTAATCTTCTCTATTCATCCCATGCCTGATCTGCTGGTTTTCTCCCTGTCCTTTCTTTTATGCATCAATTTCAAGTCATTTTCTCCTAATTAATTCATAGTCTGTATTTCGTGCAGAATATATGTATATCGATTATAATTCCAAATATTCTTCCATTGGCTTAAGTGTTATGTATGTTTGTGATTAATCCAAATACAGGGAAATTTTTCTACAGGGTGTGCATTGCATACATCAGGGGTGGAGTCGATCAAGCTAAGAACTTCGTTCTATTTTATGCCCACCCCAGTTGCATGATTGGAATTTAGACAGGTGATTCTGGTGCCGGTACATATATTATATGCAAGGCCGTTTCTTGAGGTTATAGCATTTATCGTATAATAATGAATTGATGACCATCGTATCGGTTTAGAAACAGGTTTGGCGTTCACTTCATCTTTTCTTTAACAGGAAAGTGAACTAGCAAACCTCATCAGAGGTCAACAAATGTAAGTGTGTTTTATTTATCATACCCCTCTTATTTATTCTTTGATTTCCTGTTTTTTTAAGCAGCAACTTCGAGTTCACTCTTCTATTATTGTATCATGCTTATCCTGCACTTATTATATTTCTTTTGTACTTATTTGTTAACCCTCAGCCTCATGCTAACTAAGAACTAAACCAGCTTGATTAGCACAAATCGATTATTGTTTCTCAATCTTCCAATTGCAGGATCCTGCTGTCGACTCCATGAAAAGAACTAATCCATGTACATTTGTCAATTTTATAATTCATGCAACAAGTCAGGTCTTATAGCCTTTCAGTTTTCATTGTATCTAATGGTTTATAATTGAGCTATTCCTAAAACCATTACCCTGTCTAACCTACATATGGTGAGCGTACAACAGTCTTTAGCTAACAGTGTCAATTTGACATGTTTTTGGCTCATTAGATATAACCATCTGTCATTTTTAGCTTCTTTTGTTCGTACAATCAGCTTTACTATAAGTATCAATGTAATCCTCTCCGAACCATCTGAATGAAATGTAAATTAATGTACGCTGCAGTTTTGGTTCTTTGACTTGATTAGAATTGAGTTGATGTGCATCAGTGTTGACTCACTTTATAGTGTACTTGCAATCAGGCTCACTGTAAATCCCGATGTAACCTTTTTTTAATCAATTGATTTGTACATCTACATCTTATTTTGAAGCAACTGAAAGAACTATAGAAGTATACAACATTTTAGTTTGAGACTGGAATTGAGCGGATGCATTTGTGCTAACTTTTTGGTGTTAAGTTGTTTCACTTTGATAAATATCACTGTGATTTTTCTGATGTCTATATATATCTCTAAATCATATTCTTCAATTCCCGCTGCAACGCGCGGGGTAATCCTCTAGTTTCTAATATGTCTCGGTCGTTGTTTGTGAACCATCTGATCTCCTTTGCTTTTCAATTCGTGTGAGAGTGTGGGCTGTTTTTTTTTATGTCCGGACGTGTAAATGGGTTATTGTGGTCTGAGAATTTGATGGACGTGGGCTTGCTCAATCATATTTCGCTCTCGCTTCTTGGGATTTCTCTCTGTCGTGTGGCGTGGTGGCGTTGGGGGTTTTGTGGGCGTGGCGTCGTGGTCGGTTGCGAGAAGGCCGTCTATTTTCTTGCAGCGAAGTGCGAGAGACGCCAATTCGCAGCAGTCAGGAGTTGAGTGGACGAGGCAGAGACGAAACGGCGAAGCGAGGGTTGTCTCTTAATTTGTTCTTGTTGTAGGTTGTGAGTAGGTTTTTTGGTCGATTTTTGGTCTCCGGTTTGTGATTCTGTTTGTGAATCTCACGTAGTATTGTGTTGTTGTTGTTGTTGTTGTGTTTCTGGCAGGGACCAAACGAACGAGAAGCGAGCAAGGGTTTCTACTTTTTTTTTGGATTTTTGCCAATATGTCTTGGCTGGCAAGTCTATCTAAGTTCCTATATCTTTTTCTCGTGTTTTTTGTCAGCGTATTTTTGGTAGGCCATAGATCTGTTCGTTTTGGTTATGTAGATTGTGGATATTTCGTTGTGATCTATCCCCTTTTTGTGAATGGTAGTTCAAGTTCGCGTATTTTGCATCATTTTGTTGGTTATGTAGATTATATAGATAAAGTCTATGGATTCAAAATACTAGGGCTAGTGTTCATACTGTGGATTCATATCCATGTTTGCTATTATTTTGATTTGTGATTGATTGGGTGAGATTAAAGTCAATTTGTTACCATATGAACATGCCATGAGTATCTAGCATTTTTTAACATGATGATCATGTGTTTTATGCCGTTATTTTTACGGTTTTGTATGGTTGATCGTGTGTGATTGAAGTTATTTTCTTAGCATTTCTTGCACATGCTATAAGTAAATTTCTGTATTGATTTTACATGTATCATGTTGGTCAATTACTCTTGTGAAGCACTCAAGCCACAACTTCAATGAACGTATCTATCAACATCACCACGCCACGTGCACACCTAGTCAATGACCAACTTGCTTTCAGAACCAACGGTTGCAAAGCGATCGGGGCAGCAGACTAATTAAGCTTAGTTCACCTCGTATTATAAATCAATCTTCATAATTACTTATCAACTCGTAACAATTTTGTACCTCTTTCCAAAGTAATTTCCGTGGCAACACAAAGGAGTTTCCAAAGTAGTTAGATTTCGGCATCTACCCAAGCAGGGATCAAATATCATACAAAATGGCATCATGATTGTGAAACTATGAACTTCAAACAAGATATGTTGTTCATTTTTCAAATCGAAAAAATGAAAACTTGGACAAACCTGCTATATATATTCATAAAGGGGTAAATATGTAGGCTTTACGAGAAATTGTTGACATGTCGTTTTGCAGTTTACATTTGCACGATCTAAAGTAGAATGTACAACTTCTTAAAAAATATTGAAGCTCTTCTAATTCAAGTCTTTTTAAGTTTGATCAAGTCTATAAAAAATACCAACTACTTTGACTTCAAATTATTATTGTATATGCATCTTAAATTATCTTTTTGCTGTATTATCATATTTATCTATAGACTTGGTCTGGAGGGAAACTAGAACTTCAATTACATTGGAACGGAGGGATTCAGACTCTATAATAATGAATACTTTAAACTCTATTGAGCTTACATCGAGCTACTGTTTTATTTTATCTAATATAATTTCTCAACCAGTTGCAACGGATGCGTGTTACCACATTCCAAACCGATGGAAACGGCGCAGCTGGCAAGCCTAATCACATCATGCTACAGTAATCAAGGATGCGAAATAATGGAACATCTCAGGAGAGAATGCCGGTCAGGCTCAGGACATGGCGCTTGCGTATCACCTCCGAGCCAGCAGGGTCAAGACAATTGATCCAATCAATGCAGGGGGTGGAAGAGTAATCACCATACAAAAATCTGCAGCACACCGGCAAAACTGAGAGAACAATTCACTGCAAATACAGTTCATGATTAAAACGGGGAAGAAATAACAAATTCATTGAGATTAATTCTCGCTGCGCAGTTGGAGCGCATGCACCACATACGCAGTTTCTTGCTGCAGATTCTCAATGTTCATGGCATCTGACTGACCCGAGGTAATGCAAACATCTAAACTACAAACATTGGGTACTAAAAGAACTACTAATCGAGCAAGTTTGTTAACCAACAACAACCAGGCTCAGTTTTCGCAACAGAGCAATCAACTGGTTCATCCAAGCTTTTTATCTTGGCTACCACTTTGACCAAAGGAACAAATGCTCATGTACGTCTCCTTAGGTTGAGAGTCTGCCACCCTCCAAATTCCGAAAAAAAAAAACAGTGCCCCATGTTCTCAGCTGCCCATCCCAATTCGCAATTGAAAATATGCATACACCTACAGCCAGAAAATCACAGATATCATGCTTTTATGTCAAATACATACTGCCGTTTCCAACTTGTAAGAAGAACCAAACTGAGATCATCATCGAGTAAAGTTTGATCTAATAACCAACCCAGAACAGCCAAGTTAGAATATAGAAACAGCAGCAAGGAGAATGAAGTGAATAGGTTAACTTGAGCAGAATAGAACTTGTGTGCTCTGCTTTGACTAATACAGTGTCTACTTGAATATGTGTCTACACTACATCTTCCAAGTGAACTTGGTAATTATGAATTGAGCAGCTACACAAACATTTGGAACTAGATATTTACAAAACCAATTGAACGGTTAAACCAACGCAAACGAAGGTAAGAAACACTTTACCTTCTCTGCTGGCACTATTGGCAGCTCGCACCATCAGTGGTCATTTTTGTTGTAAGAACTCGCTCTAGCTATATAAACCTGCATCACGAGATGAATGGATTTTAACCATTACTAGGCCTTACAAGAATCACTAATTTTGATATACAATTAAAAGTCAGGCTATGGAAAGGTAATATTTGAACACTTTTTTATAGATCTGGTTGAAATAGAAATATTCTGTAGAACAATAGCAATCTTTCCTGTACTTCATGTTAAATTCTGAATGTCCTAACATGACGATTTCTCACTCTTTCGATAACTAAAGACAGTTCCTAGTTACAATTATAGATATGCATGTGGCACTGCACAATAATTCAAGTCTACAGCATGCAGAAAGATAGATGTTTGTAGGCAATTAGCTCTAGTTATTATATGGCCAGAACTGATTTTTTCCATATTGTACTAAATCAACTTCAAAACACTGCATGGATGAACAAAAAATGTGGACTCGTACATTAATGAGGATGAGTCCAGTAAGGCAGTAACCAACATAGTAGCAAGGAATTAACAGAATAATAAAGGCTATATTTGGAATACAAAAAGTAGGCACACAAATCTGATACGAACCGAGTATCCACTGTTGCTGGATACGATGCAGGGTCCCTTAAAAACCCTGTGTTCCAGTCATGTCACTGAGAGCAACTTTCTTTTCTCAAAACACCCATCTAAATATCTAATTAAGATCGCATGTGAAGAACAGGTTGAACCTCACCTTGAATTTTCTCCTCTCTATCAGCTGGAACACCAAGCAGTCACCATCAGCCAGCTCGTGGTAAGCAGAATACGCTCTCCACCCGTTAAGATGCATACGATGATCGTGGCTGATACGGTAGAACACGTCAAACTCGTTATTCGCCTCATCCACCAGAACCATCGTCTCATCATGCATGGGGAGATACTGCCTGAAGTGCACTGGGATATTCTGCCACATAGCCAACAAATTACCATCCAAGAACCAATGGAGCACATTACAATAGACCAACAGGGAATGTTTTTGCCATACCAGATGCCTCAATTTTTTGGCGGAACCGTGGGACATAGGCTTGATGAAGGTTGGGTGGTCAGAGCCCAGCTGGCCGTTGAGCTGTTCGGCCTTGGTGAATGCATAGGCTCTCTCTTCGTTGGTCGCATACACTGGAACTGGATCAGGTGATTCGGTCTTTATATCGCCATTCTCCTTCCTAACGCGGTAGTCAGGCTGCTCCAGGAGGCTGGCGATGCGGCCGGACCTTCGGGTCGGGGCGTCCAGCCTCGGATTCCGAGGCATCACCAGCTTGGCCTGCGGCAGCAAGCAAACACCAGACAGGGTCAGCAACGAGACAACGGAGATGAGAAGGCAGGACATTTTATTTTCGAGAATGAAGGCAGGAAATTTTGTCCCGGAGAAGAGTGGGTCTGACCTGCATGGGCTTGGCGGCGGCCTGGCGGACAGCGGCGGAGAGCTTGTGCACCCGCAGCTCATCCAGCTTGCGCTTGTTCTGCTCGATCTGCCTCCTGCGCTGCTCCTCGTACGAGTTGGCCTCATCCATTTTCCTCACCTCGCTTTTCCTCTGCTGCTTTAGTTGTTCTTTGGGCTGTTTGGAGGAGGAAAATGAAATGGGGATTTCGAGTAGAACTATCAACAACTGAAGGAACTAAATTTGGGGAACCATCGTAAGTAGTGAACGAAACAGATGCAGCACACCAGCCTTCAGTTACTCATGCAACAAATGGGCAATAACCAATACAGACTCAATCACAATAGAGACAACTCAAAAAAAGGGCTACAAACAAACAGAAGCTACTTTGCAGCTCCTTGCAAGGTTAGGATAGACGTACTGATGCAGTCATATGCTGACATGCGAAGAGAACCAATTCTACAGATAAAGGATATCATTGCTGGAACAGGAGAAACACCTGACTGTAAATACCTAGAAACCATGAAATACCGTTGGTCCATTTCTAGCAGCCTAGCACGATGGGTGACTTCAGTTATTAGGATTGCACTTAAGATGGAATAAAAAAACTCAAAAAAAAGATGGAATGAACACTTTCTCAGCGATGAGACAGATAAATACAGAAAAACTAGCATGAATATTGTGGACTGTTGTTGGAGAGAGGGAGAGATCGGGGATGATGGAGGGGAACACGAACCTACTGCAGTACTGGCTCAGGCGGAGATTGGGCCGGCGGTGTTCAGCACGAACGGGTCGCCTTGCCGATCTGGGAGACGAGTCGACGCGGAGGAACGAGCTGAGATTGGGGTGGTGGACGCGTCCGAGATGGAGGCGGCGGCGGTGTCCTAGGGCGTGTGCGAGGTGGAGGCGTCGGCGGCGGCGGTGTTCTAGGGCGTGTACGAGGTGGAGGCGTCGGCGGCAGCGTGTCTGGCGTGTGGGCGTGCGTTCTCCTGGACGTTCACTATCTTTTTTATTTCCCTCATGGCATCCAACGAGGCGATGCAAATGGTCTTTTGCCTTCACTACACTGATCGGGTGTCCGGCGACGCAAATCTAGCATAAATATGGATATCGGATGCGTCACTATGGACACGTAAAATGTCCGCTCGCGTCTGGCGGATGTTTCATCAGGCTGCCTGGCAGTGATCTAGGTTTGATGCGTCTTCTCAGGCGCGCCAGTACTGGTGCCGAGGCGTCGCTTCGGCAGTCTGCGGCCGCGTAACCCATGTCTCGCGTGGCGCACGGCCGTGGCCTATCTCTGCGCACGAAGTAATGACGATGTCACGCGTGTCGCGGCCGTCGCTTGCTTCCAGCCTATATAAACATGGGTGAGGGCATCTCATCTCCTCCCGCACAAAATCCTAGCCGCCGCACAACCTCTATCTTTGCCACCATTAGCAGCGCCGGCCGCGGCTAGGCTACCGCGCCTCCACCTCCGACTCCACCTCCCCCGGTCTCGAGTTCCGACGAGGAGTTCGACGACGACGACAGCACCGACGACCTCCTCGACCCGGTCAGGGACGCGGAGTTTCTGTTTGACGCGGAGAAGGAAGCACAGGAGGAGCGGGCGGCCCACGCGGCATTCGACGCCGAGAAGGAACGCTGCGGGGTGGCGGCCGCCGCAGAAGATGACTCCTCCGACATCTCATGGTCTTCTGATGACTCCAATGCGCCTACCTCGGAGGAGAAGGCGACGGAGCAGAGGGTGTTAGTCGACTCCTTTGAGACGCTCAAGAAGACCAAGTATGTCGCGAACGATATGTTGCGGCGGTGCCTGCTAGAGGACGCGGCGGCGCACCGAGATCTAGCGGCCGCACGGCTAGCGACGAAGAAGCAGCCGAGGGAGGGACGAAACGACGGGACCGAGCCGTCGGGCAGCAAGTAGTCTAAGCTTATATCTTTGTAGTTTGTATAGTATGTAGTACCTATTTTTAAATATTATTGCAAAACAAAAAATGGATCGCCCTGCTGTACATCCAGTAAATGGACGTACGGTCAAAATATGTCTACCGGTGCTCGGCCAGCCAGGCCAAATCTCTGCCAGTGAGCCGCCAGTTGTGGGATACCCTATTGGGCTATTGGACGCTCAGTGCGTGCATGATTACTGGACGCCTGAAGCCATTTCTCCGTTGCCCAGCCTGTTAGCTTCGGCGAGAGTGACAGGTACAACCGTACAAAGGTTTTTCCATCTATTTCCTGGGTTTTCTCTTCTTCTTTTCATTTTCGTTTTTCTTTGCTTCTTTGTCCATTTTTTTTACTTTCCCTTCAATAAAAAATTGTCAGATTTAGAAATCGTTTGGATTCAAAATTGTTCAAATTTCAAAATCATAAGAACTACTCCCTCCGTTCCGATTTATAAGACGTTTAATTTTTTGTAGTTCAACTTCTGTCACGTTATGAAAATTCTCGGGTTTCCAGTTTTACCCCTCGCTCGCGTCGCTCTCTCACCCGCTCCGCTCGGATGACCACAATTCACTCTTACCCTCTCACCCCACTCGTCCTCCCTGTCACCTACACTTGGGCATGGGTAGCCCGGCCTGGCCTGAGAATCTCAGGTCGGGCCCGGTTGGGCTGGCCTTGCATGTCGGGCCAGGTTCGGGCCTGAATTTGGAGCCCGAACGTCGGGCAGGGTCGGGCTCGGGCTTGCAGAAAACATGGGTTTGGCTTAGTTCGGGTTGGTGCGGGTTCAAGCCTGGTTTGTAAGCCTGAAGGTCGGGCCGGGCTTGGGCCTGGGAATTCAGGTTCGGGCTTTTTCGGGCCTGGCCCGGCCCGAGAAATGCCCATGTGTACTCTCGCCCTCCCTCGTCGGCGCTATGTCCGTCGCCCGCACCATCGCCGCTCTCTCCTGCGCCCACCAGCACCCTCTTCCTCACGAGTTTAGCAATTATTTCATCTTTACGTTCCTCAAGAGTTTCGAGTTTCTCTTCAATAGAAGCTAGGATTTCTTGTTCTTACTCACAAGCATTTTTTAATAAAGCAATTTCAAGAGAGTCTTCTTTCTCAATTCTACATTTTTCATCAAGGATCTCTTCTAGTTGTCCTAAACGAGACATAAGAGACCCAACATGTCTTTTGTTATCACATTGCAAGTGAAAGATGAACTCATCGAAATCAAGCATTTCATGTTCACTTTTGGACTAGCATGATCAACCCCTAGAGAATTTTGCGATTTAGGAAGAACTAAATAGACTCGCCCTAGGGACGTGGAGCTCATCAACAAGCGCATAGAGATTATGCTCAGATGAAGAAGATCTACACCGGTCGTGGTCCAACTGCTCAGCTCACTACCTCCACAATCCACCGTGCTCTGAGCCACCTCATGGATCACAAGGCACAGGCGACCAAGTATCTCGCGATAACCCCTGATGGCAGGATGGCATGGTTCAGCGCCTTCCTGACGAAATATTATCTGTGAGGAGCCGGAGCATTTGATGCTTGTTGTCTTTCTTGTTCTACTGCCGATGATGAACACCGCATCCATGATGTATATTTTAGGAGTATCTAGGGTTGATCTGCACTGAGGAACGTATGTATATTTTGCGAGGTGGTATTTACATAACCCCTCGGTTGATGAACTTACGTTGCATCATGAGCTGTTGCTCGTGACCTCGTGGTGCAACTCTATGTTAGCCTTGCTAAGAGCATCTCTAGCAGATCCCCAAACCCCAAATTCCATATGCCACTATCCAGGCCACCCCAAACCATTTATACGGATTGTAAACTGGACGCGCGGATCAGAAATGGCATAACAAACTGCATAATTTAAACAAGGATTCGCGCCAGAATTTGTTCGTTACATAGGGCGGAGCCTAGTGCTCCGCTTTCTAGGTTAATGGCGCCGCCGCGGCCGGTACCAAAATTGAGGTCACCTGGGAGTTTCGTGCCGCGGCAGCGGAGCTGGCAGGATCAGTCACTGTTGAGCTTGATGTAGCAGGCGTTCTACGCCGTCTGCTCGTGGAGCCACTCCGCCTTCTTCTCGGCGTCGCGGTCGCTCTTCTCCTCCAGTAGCTTCGTCATCGTGCACAGGGCCGCGTCGGGGATGAAGTCGCCGACCATCAGCGCGCGGGCGGCTAGCTCGAGCTTCGTGGCGAGGGCGTGGATGTCGTCGTCCTCTGCTTAGTCGCCGGGGTCGAACCGCAGCAACGGGGAGGAGGAGCTTGAGCTAGATCCCTCGATGAAGGCGAGGCGACGCGACGCGCTGGAGCTCGACGCCTCCAGGTCGCTGCAGCTCGAGCAGCGCAGCGGCGAATCTCGCGACCTCGACGCCTCCAGTTCGCGGTAGTACTGCGACTCACGTGAATGCGCGGGGCGGGCTTCTGCCCATGGTGGAGGAAGCGGTAGGATCCGCGTATGCAGGCGGCATCAGAGGTCCGGCGCTGGTGCTCGAGCTCCTCGGCGGTGGGCTTGCGCGCGGGGGCGGATCCAGCACTGCCAACCCTCCCTTCGTCGCGGCCTCCTCGACTTCCGCCGGACACCATGGCACTTGCAGGCGCGGGGGGGGGATTAACTTATCAATGCCTACAAGTTGTAGACTAGGGTTTAGTTGGAAGTAGAGGGCAAGTAGATCTCGAAGGTTTCAGCCGGAAAATACTCAACTGCTATGAAAACTAGAGTTGTCTGGAAAACAATGAATCAATCATTTCTTTGTCCCTCGACTCCCTCTTATATAGGAGGCGGAGCCGAGGGTTTCGTGATATACAAGTTACAGAGTTCGGAGGGTTTCTGACCCGTCCCACAATAGTTACAAGTTAATATTCCTAATACAATCCTATCTTTCCAAACTATTTCCCGACTGGGCCTCGGGCTTTGTAAAACTTCGGGTCTTGGGCCTTCAGTAAACCCGGGTACCATCTTCGGCAGGCCCATTGGGGATGCCTATGTCGTAGCTCCTAGATTTTGCTTGAATCGAAGAATCAGGAAAATCTCCACCTTTACAATCTGCATATGAGTTCTTCAACTCGACAAATAATCTTTTCGAAGGATTTATATATTGTACATGGATAACGGTAATTGGGGCTGGTTCGTCTGATAGATCAGGTACCAGTTAACTGCTCTCGTGGCAATCCACCAAAACCTACTTCAAGATCACGTCCCTGGACATGATCTCGGGATACTGGTGTAATTCGACATGTGCAGCTTAAGGTCTTACCAGATGCTGAATTCCAGTCATATTTTATCGGGTACCTAACGCGTCCGTTAGGATTTTTCTTCGTATCTGCTGACACGGAAAAAGTAGCAAAGCGCCGTCAGAGGCGGTACCACGCCGCACAGGACGGATCCCGGGACTTACCTTCGCAGTTTTGCGGCATTCAGAGATTATTTCGCGACTTAGGCGCTATGAGAATATATTGTCGAGTGATTTTTCCGGCTGCTGGAATAGCACATTTATTCGAGTCAACGGATGACTTATATTGCTTTTAACTTAATCTCCCGATGGAAGTATATATGAAGAGTTATCTTGATAACTCGAAATATACTCATCATTACTGATTAAATTTCATCGGGCACGTGAACAGCGTTCCCGATGGGAGTAGCCCCTGAGGCTACAACCAAGTGCTTGTACTTGGTTGTAGGCTCACCTTTGTAATATCTTAGCCACTATATTGTTATATCTCATGCTTCTGTTCATATTTATCGGGTGCGCGAACAGCGCTCCCGATGGGAGTAGCCCCCGAGGCTACAGTCGAGGATTTATACTTGGTTGTAGGCTCCAATTTGTCTCTGTCGCAATATTTTGAATCAAACCCTTCTGAATCATCTTCATCAACCTTATCGAAACTTCTTTATAAAGTAGCCCCCGAGCATTTGAACAATAACTTGTATTTGGTCAAAGGCTCTCGAGATTATCAGTCGTCATTTATCGTCGCAAATTTTCAAATTATCAATGCCGAGATTTTTCCATTGATAAAGTGACATCAGTGCTGACGATTGATACGTCTCCAATGTACCTATAATTTCTGATGTTCCATGCTTGTTTTATGACAATACTTACATGTTTTGCTTGCACTTTATAATGTTTTTATGCATTTTCCGGAACTAACCTATTAACAAGATGCCGAAGTGCCAGTTCTTGTATTCTGTTGTTTTTGGTTCCAGAAAGGTTGTTTGGGCAATATTCTCGGAATTCGACGAAATCAACGCCCAGAACCTTATTTTCCCGGAACCTTCCAGAAAGTCGAGGGGAGGGGTGCCCTGGGGGCCCTACACGTGGTGGCGGCGCGGCCTAGGAGGGGGGCGCGCCACCCTACTGTGGGGAGGCCCCGTGGCCCCTCCGACTCCGACTCTTCGCCTATTAAAGCCGTCCTCACCTAAAACATCGAGACCAATTGACGAAACTCCAGAAAGACTCCAGGGGCGCCGCCGCCATCGCGAAACTCCAATTCGGGGACATAATCTCCGTTCCGCACGCCGCGGACGGGGAAGTGCCCCGGAAGCCATCTCCATCGACGCCACCGCCTCCATCATGCTCCGTGAGTAGTTCCCCCATGGACTACGGGTTCTAGTTGTAGCTAGTTGGTATTCTCTCCCCCATGTACTTCAATACAATGATCTCATGAGCTGCCTTACATGATTGAGATTCATCTGATGTAATCGGTGTTGTGTTTGTTGGGATCCGATGGATTGTTACATTATGATTAGCTATATATAAAGTTTGTGAAGTTATTGTTGCTGCAATCTTGTTGTGTTTAATGCTTGTCACTAGGGCCCGAGTGGCATGATCTTAGATTTAAGCTCTATACTTATTGCTTAGATTGTATCTACAAGTTGTATGCACATGTCTATGTTCGGAACCAAAGGCGAAGTGACAGAAATTGGGACAACTGGAGGGAAAGGCTTAGATATGAGGATCACATGTTTTCATGGAGTGTTAATGCTTTGCTCTGCTCTATTAAAAGGAGTACCTTAATTTCCAGTAGATTCCCTAGAGGCCCGGCTGCCACCGGTGGTAGGACAAAAGATGTTGTACAAGTTTCTCATTGCGAGCACGTATGACTATATATGGGAAACATGCCTACATGATTAATAATCTTGATGTTCTGTCTTAATGCTATTTCAATCCTATCAATTGCCCAACTGTAATCTTTTCACCCAACACTTGTTATTGGAGAGTTACCACTAGTGTAGATAGCTGGAACCCCGGTCCATCTCTCATCATCATATACTTGTTCCTACATGTCATTGGAAGTAGTATCAACTATTTTCTGGGCCATTGCTCTCATATTACTGCTACTGCTGCCGTGTTACTACTGCTCTCATATTACTGCTGCTTTCACATCACCCCTGTTACTAGTGCTTTTGTGCAGCTGAATTGACAACTCAGTTGTTAAGGCTTATAAGTATTCTTTACCTCCCCTTGTGTCGAATCAATAAATTTGGATTTTACTTCCCTCGAAGACTGTTGCGATCCCCTATACTTGTGGGTCATCAAGACTATTTTCTGGCGCCGGGGAGGCATAGCTCTACTCATAAGTTCACCTGGGAGTACACTCTACCTCTCTCTCTTTATTTTAGTTTGTTTTACTTAGTTTACTTCGCCTTTATTTCTGCATAGTTTATTTCTGTCTAGTATTATTTTGCTTAGTTTACTTTTGTGTAGTTTGTTTTTCTTTTGTTTTACTTTTCTCATATACCAAAAAATCCATAAAAATTTGAAAAACCTAAAAACTAAAAACTTCTGTTATGGGAGAACCCACAACCTATTTGGAGCTTATAGTATTATATAATAATTATAGAGAATCAAGAAAGGGTAAAGTTATGAGTGGTGTGATAGAAAAATTGAATACAATTGCTAAAATCTTGCTTAAACGCCATGATATAAACTGTTGCTCTAAAGAGGATACTAAACATCTGAAATTTCAATGTGGCTTTAGTGAAGAAGTTTTAATTAAGAACTATAATTGGAATAACTATATTCATTTTGAGTTCGAAGAGGTAGAACAATTTGTCTTATTTATGGGAGCCTCTGAGATAGAATCCTTCATTGTTAAAAATTATGAAACTTGTGTTGTTTGTAAGGACCTTAAAGATTATGTCTCTTCTATTCTTAATTTTTGCATAGAAAGTTACAGTGATAATCCTTATATCATTGATTATAAAGAGAGACTCATTAATGCACAAGAATGCACTCACAATTTGCAGGAACCTGTGGAAGAAGAAATTGATGAACCTGAAAGCTCATTGGATGAAAAAGAGGAGGAAATTGATGAACCTGAAAGCTCATTGGATGAAAAAGAAGAGGAGAGTGATGAACAAAAGGAGGAAGAATGGATTAGCTACCCATGCCAACCTTCTAATGAGAGTAACTCTTTATCTCTTACACTATTTGATTGTCCTCCATGCTTACCAAAGGAGGATGAATGTTATGTTCCTGTGGATTCTCTTGAAATATTACCTATGAGTAAAACTTGTGAGAATAATTATGCTACTGTTATCTATGATAATCCATGCTATTTTGATAAATCTTATGATAATGCTTTGTTTGTGCCTGATGTCGAAATGCATGGTACTAAAGAGTTTTGCTTGGCAAATGTTTATGATAAATCTCTAGATGATGGTCCTATGTTACTTGATAATATTAATTGTACTACTAATGAAAATGGGATTGGAAAGGTCTTGACTTTATCTAGGAGTCCCATATATTTTGAGATTGATCAATCATCTTGTTATATTATTGATAAAAGTGGGTTTGAAAGTTTTAATCCCGCTATTTTTGAACTTGATAAAAATTATATGTTTATGGATCATGAGAAACATGTTTTATGTGATAGTTATATTGTTGAGTTTATCCATGAAGCTACTGAAAATTATTATGAGAGAGGAAAATGTGGTTGTAGAAATTTGCATGGTACTAAAACACCTCTCTATATGCTGAAAATTTTGAAGTTACTCTTGTTTTATCTTCTTATGCTTGTCACTTTGTTCTTCATGAATTTATTTGTGTACAAGATTCCTATGCATAGGAAGAGGGTTAGACTTAAATGTGTTTTGAACTTGCTTTTTGATGCTCTCTTTGCTTCAATTTCTATTTTCCATGTGAGCATCATTAAAATTGCTGAGCCCATCTTAATGGCTATAAAGAAAGCACTTCTTGGGAGATAAACCATGTCTTTATTTTGTTACTGTTTTGTTGTGTCTTGGAAGTTGTTACTACTGTAGCAACCTCTCCGTATCTTTATTTTATTGCATTGTTGTGCCAAGTAAAGTCTCTAATAGGAAGTTGATGCTAGATTTGGATTTCTGCGCAGAAACAGATTTCTATCTGTCACGAATTTGGGCAGGGCTCTCTGTAGGTAACTAAGAAAAATCTGCCAATTTATGTGCGTGTTCCTCAGATATGTACGCAAGTTTCATTAGTTTTGAGTTTTCTAATTTGAGCAACGGAAGTACCTCTTAAAAATTCGTCTTTACTGGCTGTTCTGTTTTGACAGATTCTGTCTCTGTTTTTGCATTGTCTCTTGTGGACTTTAAGTGAGGCTTTCTAGACGTGGAGAGCTGTAGCTAATGTTTTATTGAGTTCTTGCAATGTGTCACTACAGGACTAAAGTGGATTAATTTTTTTGAGTACTAACCCCTCTAATGAAGTTTATGAGAAGTTTGGTGTGAAGTTTTTCAAGGGTTAAGAGAGGAGGATGATATATGATTAAGAAGAGTTAAAAGTCTAAGCTTGGGGATGCCCCCGTGGTTCATCCCTGCATATTTCAAGAAGACTCAAGCGTCTAAGCTTGGGATGCCCAAGGCATCCCCTTCTTCATCAACAATTTATCAGGTTTCTTCTATTGAAACTATATTTTTATTCGGTCACATCATATGTTCTTTACTTGGAGCGTCTGTTTGTTTTTATTTTTGTTTATGTTTGAATAAATTCGGATCCTAGCAATCCTTGTGTGGAGAGGGACACGCTCCGCTTTTTCATATGAACACTGGTGTTCTTAGCTTTATTTTAATGTTCATGGCGGAGTTGAAAACCGCTGCACTTATTGACATTTGGTTGGAAACAGAAAATGCCTCATATTTTCTTGAATAATTTGATACTTGGCAATTGTTTTGAGCTCTCAAGTAGATCATGTTTAAGCTCATGCACCATGTAGTTTAAACCTATTAGTGGAGAACTACCGTTCAGCTTGTTGAAATTGGTTTGCATGATTGGTCTCTCTAAGGTCTAGATATTTTCTGGTAAAAGTGTTTGAGCAACAAGGAAGACAGTGTAGAGTCTTATAATGCTTGCAATATGTTCTTATGTAAGTTTTGCTGTACCGGTTCATACTTGTGTTTGCTTCAAACAACCTTGCTAGCCAAAGCCTTGTACTGAGAGGGAATGCTTCTCGTGCATCCAAAACCTTGAGCCAAAACCTATGCCATTCGTGTCCACCATATCTACCTACTATGTGGTATTTCCTGCCATTCCAAGTAAATACTTCATGTGCTACCTTTAAACAATTCAAAAGCTATTATCTCTTATTTGTGTCAATGTTTTATAGCTCATGAGGAAGTATGTGGTGTTTTATCTTTCGATCTTGTCATTTACTTCTGACAGACTTTTACCAATGGACTAGTGGCTTCATCCGCTTATCCAATAACTTTGCAAAAAGAGCTGGCAATGGGGTTCCCAGCCCCAATTAATTAACTTTCATTAATAATTCTCTTCACATGTTTTGCTCTGATTCATCAGCAGCAACCAAATTTTGCAAATAGACACTCCTCCATGGTATGTGATTGTTGGAAGGCACCCGAGGATTCGGTTAGCCATGGCTTGTGAAAGCAAAGGTTGGAAGGAGTGTCACCCAAAAATAAAAATAAACTACACTAAAGTACATGTGTAAACAAAAGAGAAGAGGGATGATCTACCATGGTGGTAGAAATAACGTCCTTCATGGGAGCCGCTCTTGAAAGTCTGGTTGATAAGGTAGTTAGAGTACCCGCTACCATTTGTTGACAACAACAAACACCTCTCAAAACTTTACTTTTATGCTCTCTATGTGATTTCAAAACTTGAAAAGCTCTAGCACATGATTTAATCCCTGCTTCCTGATGACCCACAAGTATAGGGGGTGTATCGTAGTATCTTCGATAAGTAAGAATGTCGATCCCAACGAGGAGCAGAAGGTGTTGTCAAGTAGTTTCGATGAAGGATTCACTGTAAATGCTCACAAACAAGTATTCAAGGGGTTTTGATGTAATAGATGAATAAAGTACGAGTAAGTAAAATGCGAGAGAAATAATTGCAGCGAGTGGCCCAATCCTTTTTAGCACAAAGGACAAGCCGGTTTGTTTACTTATAATGACCAAACGTTCTTGAGGACACACGGGGATTTTAGTCTAGTGCTTTCGCTTCATGTAGCTAAATAATCTTCATTGTTTTGATAAGTGTTGTGTGGGTGAACCTATGCTAATGCACCGCCCTTCCTAGGACTAATACATACTTGTGATTATACCCCTTGCAAGCATCCGCAACTACAAGAAAGTAATTAAGATAAATCTAACCACAGCCTTAAACTCTGAGATCCTGCGATCCCTCTTGCATCGATATACTAACGGGGGCTCAGGTTTCTGTCACTCCGGCAACCCCGCAATTAGCAACCGAATACAAGATGCACTCCCCTAGGCCCATAAATGGTGAAGTGTCGTGTAGTCGACGTTCACACGACACCACTAGAAGAATGACACCACAACTTAAATATCATAACATTGAATATTACTCAACCATAGTTCACTACTAACATCTAGACTTCACCCATGTCCTCAAGAACTAAACGAACTACTCACGAGACATCATATGGAATACAATCAGAGGTGATATGATGATGAATAACAATCTGAACATAAACCTTGGTTCTATGGTTTCACTCAATAGCATCAATAACAAGTAGAAATTAACACCGGGAGAGTTTCCCCTATCAAACAATCAAGATCCAACCCAAATCGTTACAGCGGTGACGAGGTGCAGCGGTGGTGATGGCGGTGTAGATGGTGGAGATGATGATGATGATGATGGAGATGATGTCCAGCTCGATGACGATGGCGATGGCGATTTCCCCCGGGAGGGAATTTCCCCGGCGGATTCCTGCCCGCCGGAGAGCTCTTTCTCTCTGGTGTTCTCCGCCCCGCGAGGCGGCTGTAACTCTTCGTGAGGTACCCTCTGTGGCTTAGGTCTTCGGGACGAAGGGTTTCGCGAAGAAAAGGAGGCGAGAGGGGCTGTGGGGCCCCACACAACATGGTGGCGCGGCCAGGCCATGGGCCGCGCCGCCCTGTTGTCTGGGCCCACCTTGGGTCCAGCTGGCTCCCCCTTCTTTCCTTCGTCATCCGGAAAAATAGGAATTTACGTGTAATTTCCTTCCACGTTGATCTTCCGAAATATTGCGTTCGACGATGCTTTTTCCAGCAGAATCATGGCTCCGGTGCTTGATCCTCCAATAATGATGAAACATGCAAAATAGATGAAATAACATAAGTATTGTGTCCCAATATGAAATATATCAATGAATAACAGCAAATTAAGATACAAAATAGTGATGCAAATTGGACGTATCAACTCCCCCAAGCTTAGACCTCGCTTGTCCCCAAGCGAAACTGAGCTCGATGAACAAGACCACATGTTTATGGAGTGAAGAGTCGATAAATAAAATACGGACAAGAAGCATCATATTCATTCACACAAGACATTCTAGTAAACAACTTCCTCATATAACTCAACTTGAAATAAGTAAAGAGAAATCACAAGTAAAGGTGCATAAGAAATCATAGTTGGTGATGGCAAACTTTGTTCTTGGTCAGAGAACTACTAACGGATTGCACTTCTAAGCAAAGCTTTCATATTAGAATTTATATAGCTGGGCTCTCATATTCAATCATAACAATCTCCTCATAATCATTGATAACTTCAAAGTCATATTCATTCAGATAAAATTTGTACTAAACAAGAAAGTATAAAAGACATGATTAACTGAATCATAGCATAAATGGTTGGTTCACAACAACTCAATTGCTTGCTTGAGATAGAGGGAAATAGGTTTACTGACTCAACATAAAAGTAAAAGATAGGCCCTTCGCAGAGAGGAAGCAGGGATTAAATCATGTGCTAGAGATTTTCAAGTTTTGAAATCATATAAAGAGCATAAAAGTAAGATTTTGAGCGGTGTTTGTTGTTGTCAACGAATGGTAGCGGGCACTCTAACCCCCTTGCCAAACGAACCTTCCAAGAGCGGCTCCCATGAGGGACGGCATCTCTACCAGCAAGGTAGATCATCCCCCTTCTCTTTTGTTTACACATGTATTTTAGTTTTATTAAGGATGACACTCCCCCCAACCTTGGCTTTCTCAATCCATGGCTAACCGAATCCTCGGGTGCCTTCCAACATTCACATACCATGGAGGAGTGTCTATTGCAAAATTAAGTTGCTTACTGATAAATCAGGGCAAAACATGTGAAGAGAATTATTAATGAAAGTTATTAATTGGGGCTGGGAACCCCGTTGCCAGCTCTTATTGCAAAATTATTGGATAAGAGGATGTGCCACTAGTCCATTGGTGAAAGTCCGCCCAACAAGATTGAAAGATAAAACACCACATACTTCCTCATGAGCTATAAAACATTGACACAAATAAGGAGTAGTATAGCTTGAATTATTTAAAGGTAGCACATGAAGTATTTACTTGGAATGGCAGAAAATACCATGTAGTAGGTAGGTATGGTGGACACAAATGGCATAGGTTTGGTCTAAGGTTATGGATGTATGAGAAGCATTCCCTCTCAATACAGGTCTTTGGCTAGCAAGGTTTGATAGCAAGCATAAAGGTTGAGGGAAACAAACAAATATACATATGATAGAACAATCATGCATCTTTCTCATAAGCACAAGCAATTTTAACTTCAGAATACTAAACTCATTAGCATAGAGATAATAGAGTAATATATCTAAGTGTATTTCTCTCTTCTATTTAAACATCAGGGTGTTGTTGCTATTGACCAATGCTAAGTTTGCCAAAACCAAATAGATTTACTTAATGCTCCCAAAGCGATATCAATACTAATGTCAAGAGTAATCATATAATGAAGATTGCAAACTAAAATAAGGTGTGCAAAAAGTAAATGATAAGACTTCTCATTAATATTCCATAACGATAACTCACACCAACGGATACATAGATAACCAACTAAGAGAGATACTTCCACATTGCATACTATTCCATATGATAACTTCCCTACTCATGATATGACACTACTTGATAGTAAAATATAAAGGTAGTGATGATGTGATACCGCGGCACTCCCCCAAGCTTGGAACAAACCAAGGGGATGCCAATACCGATGATGAATTACTCCTTCGGTGATGATGGTGATGGATTCTTCTCGACAAGCTTCTTAACAAGCTCCTTTAAATCTTCAATCTCATAGGTGAGGTTGCGAATCAGCTCCGAGTTGTGCTCAACGCGGCTCATAATCATGTCAGGTGGTGAGTCCCAACTCCTAGAGTTGTTTCCCCATCCTTCAGCTTCAGATTTCATCTCTCCTGCAATGTTAGAACGATCTATATCCCAACCACTTGGCAACACTACCTTGGGGGTTCTTTCAGTTTGACGATCGTAGATTAGGTTGCGGAAAGGGCGGTAATTGCCCGGAGAAGATGTCCTTGGAGCCAAGTAATGACGTGGAACTGCTCCTCCGGTAGCGATTCGTGCACTCCTCTTGGTGTTGGATGGATTTGATATCACGCCAATGCTTGCAATGGTGGCACGCTGGTGTACTCGCGGAACCTCCTCCACTTCTTCCTCATCCTCACTTACGACTTCTTCCTTCAGTTCCGGGTCTTGAATATCTTCCTCCAAAGGTCCCTTGTCCTTGTTGTTGGAGACCATGGTGCTTCTAGATCAAAACAAATCTGGCAGAAAACAGCTCGAAACAAAACACGACGAGAAAACGATATACGGACCTCCAGGGGTCCGGGGGATTATATAGCAAATATTTTTACGATAAAAGGAAGGTTCCAGGCCGAAAACGAGTGGAAAAGGGACGCCGAGGGGCTGTCCCCATAGGTCGGCGCGGCCAGGGTGGGGCCCGCGCCGGCCTATGGTGACGGCCTCGCGCGTCTTCCACTCCGTTTCGATTCCGTAATTTTTCATATTTTCCAAAAACAGCAGAAATATTGTTCGGAAAGCTAAACGCGGACTTTTATTACCTGTACTGTTACCTATTCAAAGTCGAGTTCTGGCGGACTGTCAATTTGTCCTTTGATGAAAGCCTCCGGTGTTTCCACTTGAATAATATCAACATCAACATTATAAGAATCACCCGAGATATAATGCTTGAGTCTTTGTCCATTCACCACTTGCGTAGCATTGCCTTGGAGAGAGCTAATTTTAATTGCTCCTGAACGATACACCTCCTCAACAACATATGGTCCTTCCCATTTCGAGAGTAATTTCCCTGCAAAGAATCTGAGACGAGACCGATACAATAGGACTTTATCCCCAATATTAAACTCTCTTTTAATAATTCTTCTATCATGCCACTTCTTAACTTTTTCTTTAAAGAGTTTAGCATTTTCATAGGCTTCACTTCTCCATTCATCTAGAGAACTTAATTGCAGCAACCTCTTATTACCGGCTAGTTTCGGATCTTTATTTAGTTCTCTAACAACCCAATAAGCTTTGTGCTCTAGTTCTAAAGGTAAATGACAAGCTTTTCCATAAACCATTTTATAAGGTGACATTCCCATAGGATTTTTATAAGCAGTTCTATAAGCCCATAGTGCTTCCTTCAATTTGCTAGCCCAATTCTTTCTAGATTTATTAACGGTCTTTCCCAAAATAGATTTAATCTCTCTATTTGATAATTCTACTTGACCACTAGTTTGAGGGTGATAAGCGGAAGCAATTCTATGATTAATACCATACTTAGCAAGAGTTTTTCTAAAACCTCCATGAATAAAATGAGAACCTCCATCAGTCATAATATATCTAGGTACTCCAAATCTAGGAAAAATAATATCTAAAAGCATTTTTAAAGAGGTCTCACCATCAGCACTTTTTGTAGGTATAGCTTCTACCCATTTAGTAACATAATCAACAGCGACAAGTATATGAGTGTTACCTTCTGAAGAAGGGAAAGGACCCATGAAGTCGAATCCCCAACAATCGAATGGTTCAATAACAAGAGTATAATTCATAGGCATTTCATTGCGTCTAGAGATATTACCAACTCTTTGACATTCATCACAAGATAAGATAAACTTCCTTGCATCTTTGAAAAGTGTTGGCCAATAAAAACCTGATTGTAGAACCTTTTGTGCGGTTCTATCTCCAGCGTGATGTCCTCCATAAACACTACCATGACATTTACTCAATATCTCCTGTTGTTCATATTCAGGAACACATCTTCGCATAATACCGTCTACTCCTTCTTTATATAAGTGTGGGTCATCCCAAAAATAATGCCTTAAGTCATAAAAGAATTTCCTCCTTTGCTGAGCTGAAAAGGTTGGAGGCAAATACTTCGAAACAATAAAGTTAGCATAATGCATACCAAGGGCTCTCTCGCGAGCTCACCTTTATTACAGCCAATTGTTCATTTGGAAAACTATCATTAACAGGAACAGGATCATAAGAAATATTTTCCAATCTAGACAAATTATCAGCAACAGGATTATCAGCACCTTTCCTATCTATAATATGTAAATCAAATTCTTGCAAAAGAAGTACCCATCTAATGAGCCTTGGCTTAGCATCTTTCTTTGTCATAAGGTATCTAATTGCAGCATGATCAGTATGAATCGTGACTTTTGAATCAACAATATAGGGTCTAAACTTGTCACAAGCAAAGACTACAGCTAACAATTCCTTTTCAGTTGTAGCATAATTTCTTTGAGCAGCATCAAGAGTCTTACTAGCATAATGAATAACATTTAATTTTTTATCTACTCGCTGTCCAAGAACAGCGCCTACAGCAAAATCACTAGCATCACACATAATTTCAAAAGGCAAATTCCAATCAGGAGGTTCAACTACAGGAGCAGTTGTTAAGGCTTTCTTTAGAGTTTCAAAAGCTTCCTTACAATCATCATCAAAAACAAAAGGTACATCTTTTTGAAGAAGATTAGTAAGAGGCTTTGAAATCTTGGAGAAATCTTTAATAAATCTCCTATAAAACCCAGCATGACCAAGAACACTACGAATACCTTTAACATCCCTCGGATAGGGCATCTTCTCAATTGCTTCAACTTTAGCTCTATCAACTTCAATACCTCTCTCGGAAATTTTATGTCCCAATACAATTCCTTCATTAACCATAAAGTGGCATTTCTCCCAATTAAGAACAAGGTTAGTTTCTTCACATCTCTGCAAAACTTTATCGAGGTTTCGCAAGCATCAAAAGAATTCCCATAGACAGAAAAATCATCCATGAACACCTCTACAATACTCTCGCAAAAGCCATGAAAAATAGCAGACATGCATCTTTGAAAAGTAGCAGGAGCATTACATAAACCAAAAGGCATACGCCTATAAGCATAAGTTCCATAAGGACAAGTGAACGTGGTTTTCTCTTGATCTTTAGCTTTAACAGCAATTTGTGAAAACCCAGAATAACCATCAAGAAAGCAAAAATGAGTATTTTTAGATAACCTTTCTAGCATTTGATCAATAAAGGGTAAAGGGTAATGATCTTTCTTAGTAACTTTATTAACTTTTCGAAAAATCAATGCACATTCTATACCCTACAACTACTCTTTGAGGGATGAGCTCATCATTATCATTAGGCACAACAGTCATTCCTCCTTTCTTAGGAACACAATGCACAGGACTAACCCATCTACTATCAGCAATAGGATATATAATACCAGCTTCAAGAAGTTTTAATACCTCATTCCTTACCACCTCCTTCATCTTCGGAATTAGACGACGCTGATGTTCAACAACAGGCTTTGCATCATCTTCCATATTGATAGCATGTTGGCAAATAGAAGGAGAAATCCCTTTCAAATCATCAAGAGTGTAGCCAATAGCTCCTCGGTGTTTCTTCAATATTTCCAATAACCTTTCTTCCTCAAAGCTTAGAACTAATAATAACAGGATATATTTTCTTATCATCAATATGAGCATATTTAAGATTATCAGGTAAAGGCTTTAAATCAAAAACAGGATCTTCCTTTGGTGGCGGTGTTGTACCCAAATCTTCCACCGGTAAATCATGCTTGAGAATAGGTTGGCGAAGAAAAATTTCCTCAAGCTCATCTCTTTCTTTCCTAAAAACTTCACTCTCGCTATTCTCCAAATGTTGCTGCAAAGGATTATTAGGAACAAGAACAATAGATGCACATTGCTCCATTTTAAAATCATTACTAGGCAAATCAGCTTTATAAGGAGTTTTGGTAAATTTAGAGAAGTTAAACTCATAAGATTCACCAGCAAATTTAGTCAAATTTTCTCTTTCTTGCAATCTATAATAGCTCCACAAGTATTTAGAAAAGGTCTACCAAAAATGATAGGACAATGATCACTAGCAGCAGAACCAAGTACCAAAAAGTCAGCAGGATATTTAATCTTACCACATAGAACTTCCACATCTCGAACAATACCAATTGGAGAAATAGTTTCTCTATTAGCCAGCTGAATAACCACATCAATATCTTCAAGTTCACAAGAATCAATTTCGTGCATAATCTCCGTGTAAAGCTCATAAGGAATAGCACTAACACTTGCACCAATATCACATAAACCATAATAGCAATGATCACCAATTCTAACAGATAGCATAGGAACACTAACTTGTTTGGGTTTATTAGGATGTGAAACAATATTAGAAGCATCTTCACAGAAAATAATATGACCATCCTCCACATTTTCAGTCACAAGATCTTTAACTATTGCAACAGCAGGTTCAACCTTAATTTGTTCTTCAGGTTCTTTAGGTTTCTTTTCACTTTTATTAACCACACTAGATATGACAGAGTACTCTTTCATTTTAGCAGGGAAAGGAGTTTTTTCAATATAAGCTTCAGGAATAACATGATCAACAGTTTCAATCACTACACATTTGTTTACAGATGAATCAATTTTATCTTTATACGGTTCATGATACTTATCAAAAAATTTCTTAGGCAATTCATAATGAGAGGCAAAAGCTTTGTAAAGATTTGCAACAACTTGGGAATCAAGACCATATGTAGCACTCATATTACGAAATTTATCAGTATCCATAAAAACTTCAATGCATTTATAATCATAAATTATACCTGATTCTCTATCTTTGTCGTTCTCCCATCCTTCAGTATTCTCCTGGATCCGATCAAGAAGGTCCCTTTTAAACTCTTCTTTGTTGCGTGTAAATGATCCAGAACAAGAAGTATCTAGCAAGGTCTTGTCTTGAAAAGAAAGTCTTGCATAGAAATTATCAATAATAACATTACCAGGAAGCTCATGAATGGGGCATTTGAGCATTAAAGACTTCAATCTCCCCCAAGCTTGGGCAATACTCTCTCCATCATGAGGCCAGAAATTATATATGCGGTTCCGATCCTTGTGAATTTCACTTGGAGGATAGAATTTAGAATAAAATAAAGGCACAATGTCCTCCCAATCAAGAGAATCACCATTCTTCAACAATTTATACCAATGCGCCGCTTTACCAGACAGCGATATAGTGAATAGTTTCTTTCTAACTTCATTCATAGCAATACCTGCACATTTGAATAACCCGCATAATTCATGCAAAAACAGTAAATGATCACCAGGATGAACAGTTCCATCCCCTTCATAGCGGTTATCCATAACACGTTCAATAATTTTCATAGGTATTTTATATGGTATCACTTCCTCACCTGGCGCTTCATCCACTACCGTTGCAGTAGTAGTAGATTTCCCAAATAGAAATTGAAGAGAAGATCTCTCCATAATGACTTATAGCAGCAGGCAGAAATAAAATCAGCACAAACAGTAAAGGTTTTCCTTACCAATTCCACTTACCAATAGCGCTTCACTCCCCGGCAACGCCGAAAATAGTCTTGATGACCCACAATTATAGGGGGTGTATCGTAGTATCTTCGATAAGTAAGAATGTCGATCCCAACGAGGAGCAGAAGGTGTTGTCAAGTAGTTTCGATGAAGGATTCACTGTAAATGCTCACAAACAAGTATTCAAGGGGTTTTGATGTAATAGATGAATAAAGTACGAGTAAGTAAAATGCGAGAGAAATAATTGCAGAGTGGCCCAATCCTTTTTAGCACAAAGGACAAGCCGGTTTGTTTACTTATAATGACCAAACGTTCTTGAGGACACACGGGGATTTTAGTCTAGTGCTTTCGCTTCATGTAGCTAAATAATCTTCATTGTTTTGATAAGTGTTGTGTGGGTGAACCTATGCTAATGCACCGCCCTTCCTAGGACTAATACATACTTGTGATTATACCCCTTGCAAGCATCCGCAACTACAAGAAAGTAATTAAGATAAATCTAACCACAACCTTAAACTCTGAGATCCTGCGATCCCTCTTGCATCGATATACTAACGGGGGCTCAGGTTTCTGTCACTCCGGCAACCCCGCAATTAGCAACCGAATACAAGATGCACTCCCCTAGGCCCATAAATGGTGAAGTGTCGTGTAGTCGACGTTCACACGACACCACTAGAAGAATGACACCACAACTTAAATATCATAACATTGAATATTACTCAACCATAGTTCACTACTAACATCTAGACTTCACCCATGTCCTCAAGAACTAAACGAACTACTCACGAGACATCATATGGAATACAATCAGAGGTGATATGATGATGAATAAAAATCTGAAAATAAACCTTGGTTCTATGGTTTCACTCAATAGCATCAATAACAAGTAGAAATTAACACCGGGAGAGTTTCCCCTATCAAACAATCAAGATCCAACCCAAATAGTTACAGCGGTGACGAGGTGCAGCGGTGGTGATGGCGGTGTAGATGGTGGAGATGATGATGATGATGATGATGGAGATGATGTCCACTCGATGACGATGGCGATGGCGTCGATTTCCCCCGGAGGGGGAATTTCCCCGGCGGATTCCTGCCCGCCGGAGAGCTCTTTTCTCTCTGGTGTTCTCCGCCCCGCAGAGGCGGCTGTAACTCTTCGTGAGGTACCCTCTGTGGCTTAGGTCTTCGGGACGAAGGGTTTCGCGAAGAAAAGGAGGCGAGAGGGGCTGTGGGCCCCCCACACAACATGGTGGCGCGGCCAGGCCATGGGCCACGCCGCCCTGTTGTCTGGGACCACCTTGGGTCCAGCTGGCTCCCCCTTCTGGCTTCCTTCGTCATCTGGAAAAATAGGAATTTACGTGTAATTTCCTTCCACAGTTGATCTTCCGAAATATTGCGTTCTGACGGTGCTTTTTCCAGCAGAATCCTGGCTCCGGTGCTTGATCCTCCAATAATGATGAAACATGCAAAATAGATGAAATAACATAAGTATTGTGTCCCAATATGAAATATATCAATGAATAACAGCAAATTATGATACAAAATAGTGATGCAAATTGGACGTATCACTCCCCTCAAGCGAAGACTTTCTTTTACTTTATGTTGAGTCGTTTACCTACTTCCTTCCATCTTAGAAGCAAACACTTGTGTCAACTGTGCATTGATTCTTACATACTTGCTTATTTGCATTCATTATATTACTTTGTGTTGACAATTATCCATGAGATATGCATGTTGAAAGTTGAAAGCAACCGCTGAAACTTAAATCTTCCTTTGTGTTGCTTCGATGCCTTTACTTTGAATTTATTGCTTTATGAGTTAACTCTTATGCAAGACTTTTGATGCTTGTCTTGAAAGTACTATTCATGAAAAGTTTTGCTATATGTTATCTATTTGTTAGCAACTATAGATCATTGCCTTGAGTCACTTCATTCATCTCATATGCTTTACAATAGTATGATCAAGGTTATGTAAGTAGCATGTCACTACAGAAATTATTCTTTTTATCGTTTACCTACTCGAGGGCGAGTAGGAACTAAGCTTGGGGATGCTGATACGTCTCCAACGTACCTATAATTTCTAATGTTCCATGCTTGTTTTATGACAATACTTACATGTTTTGCTTGCACTTTATAATGTTTTTATGCATTTTCCGGAACTAACCTATTAACAAGATGCCGAAGTGCCAGTTCTTGTTTTCTGTTGTTTTTGGTTCCAGAAAGGCTGTTCGGGCAATATTCTCGGAATTCGATGAAATCAACGCCCATAACCTTATTTTTCCCGGAACCTTCCAGAAAGTCAGAGGGGGACCAGAGGGGGACCAGAGGGGTGCCCTGGGGGGCCCACACGTGGTGGCGGCGCGGCCCAGGAGGGGGGCGCACCACCCTACTGTGGGGAGGCCCCATGGCCCCTCCGACTCCGACTCTTCGCCTATTAAAGCCTTCCTGACCTAAAACATCGAGACCGATTGACGAAACTCCAGAAAGACTCCAGGGGCGCCGCCGCCATCGCGAAACTCAATTCGGGGACAGAATCTCGTTCCGGCACGCCGCCGGGACGGGGAAGTGCCCCCGGAAGCCATCTCCATCGACGCCACCGCCTCCATCATGCTCCGTGAGTAGTTCCCCCATGGACTACGGGTTCTAGCTGTAGCTAGTTGGTATTCTCTCCCCCATGTACTTCAATACAATGATCTCATGAGCTGCCTTACATGATTGAGATTCATCTGATGTAATCGGTGTTGTGTTTGTTGGGATCCGATGGATTGTTACATTATGATTAGTCTATCTATAAAGTTTGTGAAGTTATTGTTGCTGCAATCTTGTTGTGTTTAATGCTTGTCACTAGGGCCCGAGTGGCATGATCTTAGATTTAAGCTCTATACTTATTGCTTAGATTGTATCTACAAGTTGTATGCACATGTCTATGTCCGGAACCAAAGGCCCCAAAGTGACAGAAATTGGGACAACTGGAGGGAAAGGCTTAGATATGAGGATCACATGTTTTCACGGAGTGTTAATGCTTTGCTCCGGTGCTCTATTAAAAGGAGTACCTTAATTTCCAGTAGATTCCCTAGAGGCCCGGCTGCCACCGGCTGGTAGGACAAAAGATGTTGTACAAGTTTCTCATTGCGAGCACGTATGACTATATATGGGAAACATGCCTACATGATTAATAATCTTGATGTTCTGTCTTAATGCTATTTCAATCCTATCAATTGCCCAACTGTAATTTGTTCACCCAACACTTGTTATTGGAGAGTTACCACTAGTGTAGATAGCTGGGAACCCCGGTCCATCTCTCATCATCATATACTTGTTCCTACATGTCATTGGAAGTAGTATCAACTATTTTCTGGTGCCATTGCTCTCATATTACTGCTACTGCTGATGTGTTACTGTTACTACTGCTCTCATATTACTGCTGCTTTCACATCACCCATGTTACTAGTGCTTTTCCAGGTGCAGCTGAATTGACAACTCAGTTGTTAAGGCTTATAAGTATTCTTTACCTCCCCTTGTGTCGAATCAATAAATTTGGGTTTTACTTCCCTCGAAGACTGTTGCGATCCCTATACTTGTGGGTCATCAACGATAGCCACGACCAGCGCCATCGGGAAAACGAGCTGTCCCTTCGCTGACCTGCGGGCCCGAAATCTGTGGCACGTTGACACGTTACGCAAGTGGGGGACACACGTCCTCCGCTTTTTCTGGCGTCTATCTAGTTCCATCAGTGTAAAAGTACTATTTTACCCCTTGAGCCACGTGTAAATCATCGAGTCCATTCATTCATCATCCAACGGTGCGACGCTTTGGCTGAACCCACCATAAATAGCCATCGTCTTCCTCGTTCATCCGCTTCGCCGCGCCATTGTTCACATATCCTCTGCTCCAATCCCTCTTGCAATCACCAGAGCTCCATCGCCCACGCATTCTCCTTCTTCCGCAGCGCCACTTCGGATGCCACCGCGGCCAAAGCTCACCAGGCACAACACTCCTGAATCCATGGCGGCGCAAGATCTGGGAAACACCGAGTGGGAGAGATCCAAGATCTCCGCACAGGACACGAACCTGCTCAAAAAGCTCGGCCTCAGCAAGAAGAAGGACACGCTGCTCTTCCCCAGCGAAGAAAGCTACCCGGCGCCTCCCATTGGTTATCGGGTTAGTTTTGTCGACCATTTGATCCGCGGCCTCTCTGCACCCATCCACGAATTTTTGCGTGGTTTGCTTTTTGTCTATGGCTGCAACCGCACTTTACTCCCAATTCCATCCTTCACATCTCTATCTTCATCACACTTTGCGAGTGCTTCCTTGGGGTCCCTCCCGGGCTCTGTGGAAGCGCATTTTCTGCTCCGCCGCAATGGCTCCCACAACATCACCTATAACATAGGTGGTGTTGTCATTGCGTCCGCCCTGATGTCGAATATTTTGACGTCAAATTCCCCGACTCCGTCCAAGGGTGGCGTAGAAGATGGTTTGTCCGCGAGGATTGCCCCGACTCGCTGGAATACAATATTGCGCCTTTCAACGGCGGCGCTAAAATTCTTCGTCGCCGATCCTGGGATCCGAGCGCGAAAGAGGAGGCGACGAGAAGCACTGATGTCCCGCATCCATGAGCTCCAGAACACCCGCGGCCAGGAGTTGTCGGGAATCAAGATAACAGCTCATTTCCTTAGGATTAGGGTGCAGCCTTTGTAGGCTCGCAAAAACCCCCTCTCGATGTATACTGGCGACAAGGACGTGGATCGCATGTCGACAGATCTTTCGGTCAAGGACTTAGAAAAACTTGTCCGAAAGATCTCATCGCTGAACAAGAAAGATCCTGTCCCGTCATCTTGCCGCGTGGTACCATACAGCGGAACCAACGCCCTCCCCCAGGTAATATATGTTATGTCGTCTAGTTTTTTGGTGTTCACCTTTTTTGACTGTTATTGCACTTTTCACTTTTGTCGACTTCTTTTCTGTTGTGCCTTGACACGATTTATTGTCGACATATTCGTATCTTGTGTAGAACCACCAAACTGCATCATCACTTCCTCCCCTTCCCGAAGGTGAAGAGGTCGAGCGAGCAATCGTCGCCGACGACACCCTGATGACCCACAAGTATAGGGGATCGCAACAGTCTTCGAGGGAAGTAAAACCCAAATTTATTGATTCGACACAAGGAGGTAAAGAATACTTATAAGCCTTAACAACTGAGTTGTCAATTCATTTGCACCTGAAAAGCACTAGTAACAGGGGTGATGTGAAAGTAACAGTAATATGCAATAGTAACAGTAACACAACAGCAGTAATAGCAATATGAGAGCAATGGTACGAGAAAATAGTTGATACTACTTCCAATGACATGTAGAACGAGTATATGATGATGAAATATGGACCGGGGTTCCCAGCTATCTACACTAGTGGTAACTCTCCAATAACAAGTGTTGGGTGAACAAATTACAGTTGGGCAATTGATAGGATTGAAATAGCATTAAGACAGAACATCAAGATTATTAATCATGTAGGCATGTTTTCCATATATAGTCATACGTGCTCGCAATGAGAAACTTGTACAACATCTTTTGTCCTACCAGCCGGTGGCAGCCGGGCCTCTAGGGAATCTACTGGAAATTAAGGTACTCCTTTTAATAGAGCACCGGAGCAAAGCATTAACACTCGGTGAAAACATGTGATCCTCATACCTACGCCTTCCCCTCCAGTTATCCCAATTTCTGTCACTTTGGGGCCTCGGGTTCCGGACATAGACATGTGCAAACAACTTGTAGATACAATCTAAGCAATAAGTATAGAGCTTAAATCTAAGATCATGCCACTCGGGCCCTAGTGACAAGCATTAAACACAACAAGATTGCAGCAACAATAACTTCACAAACTTTATAGATAGACTAATCATAATGTAACAATCCATCGGATCCCAACAAACACAACACCGATTACATCAGATGGATCTCAATCATGTAAGGCAGCTCATGAGATCATTGTATTGAAGTACATGGGGGAGAGAATACCAACTAGCTACAGCTAGAACCCGTAGTCCATGGGGGCTTGATACGTCGCAAACGTATCTATAATTTCTTATGTTCCATGCTACTTTTATTACAATACTTGAGTGTTTTACACATACTTTACAGCGTTATTTTACATTTTCAGCACTAACCTATTAACAAGATGCCGAAGTGCCGATTCTTTGTTTTTTGCTTTTTTGGTTTCAGAAATCCTAGTAAGGAAATATTCTCGGGTGGGCGAAATCAACGCCCGGTCCTATGTTTGCACGAAGCTTCCGAAGACCGAAGGGAGACGAAGTGGGGCCACGAGGCGGCCGGACACCGAGGCGGCGCGGCACGGGCCTAGGCCGCGCCCCCGTTGTGTCGGTGCCTCGTGTCGCCCGACCTACCCTTCCCGCCTACTTAAAGCCTCCGTCGCGAAACCCCTGTCCGGAGCCACGATACGGATAACATTGCGAGAGGCCGCCGCCGCCGTCCCATCTCGGGATTCAGGAGATCGCCTCCGGCACCCTGCCGGAGAGGGGAATCATCACCGGAGGGGCTCTACATCATCATGCCCGCCTCCGGATTGATGCATGAGTAGTTCATCCTTGGACTATGGGTCCATAGCAGTAGCTAGATGGTTGTCTTCTCCGCTTGTGCTTTCATTGTTATAGATCTTGTGAGCTGCCTAACATGATCAAGATCATCTATTTGTAATGCTACATGTTGTGTTTGGTGAGATCCGATGAATATAGAATATTATGTTAAGTTGATTATCAATCTATCATATATGTGTTGTTTATGTTCTTGCATGCTCTTCGTTGCTAGTAGAGGCTCTGGCCAAGTTGATACTTGTAACTCCAAGAGGGAGTAATTATGCTCGATAGTGGGTTCATGCCTCCATTAAATCTGGGACAGTGACAGAAAGTTCTAAGGTTGTGGATGTGTTGTTGCTACTAGGGATAAAACATTGATGCTTTGTCTAAGGATATTTGTGTTGATTACATTACGCACCATACTTAATGCAATTATCTGTTGTTTGCAACTTAATACTGGAAGGGGTTCGGATGATAACCTGAAGGTGGATTATTTAGGCATAGATGCATGCTGGATAGCGGTCTATGTACTTTGTCGTAATGCCCTGATTAAATCACATAGTAATCATCGTTGATATGTATTGAATCTTTATTTGTCAATTGCTCGCCTGTAATTTGTTCACCCAGCATGTTAGTTATCTTATTGGAGAGACACCACTAGTGAACTGTGGACCCCGGTCCATTCTTTACATCTGAATACATTCTACTGCTTTTATTGTTCTTTGCAAACAAACACCATCTTCCACTCGATACGCTTAATCCTTTGTTTTCAGCAAGCCGGTGAGATTGACAACCTCACTATTACGTTGGGGCAAAGTACTTTGATTGTGTTGTGCAGGTTCCACGTTGGCGCCGGTTTCACTGGTGTTGCGCCGCACTACATTCCTCCACCAACAACCTTCACGTGCTTCTTGGCTCCTACTGGTTCGATAACCTTGGTTTCTTACTAAGGGAAAACTTGCCGCTGTGCGCATCATACCTTCCTCTTGGGGTTCCCAACGGACGTGTACATCTACGCGCATCAAGCACTTTTTCTGGCGCCGTTGCCGGGGAACGAAGAAAAGTTACACCACAAAGATTTCTATCTCCCACGTCAACTGCACGCACAGCACTTTTCTGGCGCCGTTGCCGGAGATCAAGACACGCTGCAAGGGAGTCTCCACTTCCAATCTCTTTACTTTGTTTTTGTCTTGCTTTATTTTATTTACTACTTTGTTTGCTGCACTTAAACAAAACACACAAAAAAATTAGTTGCTAGCTTTACTTTATTTACTGTCTTGTTCTCTATATCAAAAACACAAAAAAATTAGTTACTTGTCTTTACTTTATTTGCTTAGTTTACTTTTTGCTATAATGGGTACTCCTGAAAATACTAAGTTGTGTGATTTCACTAGCACAAATAATAATGATTTTATATGTACTCCTATTGCTCCACCTGCTACAACAGAATTCTATGAAATTAAACCTGCTTTACTGAATCTTGTTATGAGAGAGCAATTTTCTGGTGTTAGTTCTGATGATGCTGCTGCCCATCTTAATAATTTTGTTGAACTTTGTGAAATGCAAAAGTATAAGGATATACATGGTGATATTATAAAACTGAAATTGTTTCCTTTCTCATTAAGAGGAAGAGCTAAAGATTGGTTGCTATCTTTGCCTAAAAATAGTATTGATTCATGGACTAAATGTAAAGATGCTTTTATTAGTAAATATTATCCTCCTGCTAAGATTATATCTTTGAGAAGTAGCATAATGAATTTTAAACAATTTGATAATGAACATGTTGCTCAAGCATGGGAGAGAATGAAATCTTTGGTAAAGAATTGCCCAACCCATGGACTGACTACTTGGATGATCATCCAAACCTTTTATGCAGGATTGAATTTTTCCTCGAGGAACCTATTGGATTCAGCTGCTGGAGGTACTTTTATGTCCATCACTCTAGGCGCCGCGACTAAATTACTTGATGATATGATGATCAATTACTCTGAATGGCACACTGAAAGAACTCCTCAAGGTAAGAAGGTAAATTCTGTTGAAGAAACCTCTTCTTTGGGTGATAAGATTGATGCTATTATGTCTATGCTTGCAAATGGTAGATCTCATATTGATCCTAATAATGTTCCTTTAGCTTCATTGGTTGCTCAAGAAGAAAATGTTGATGTGAATTTCATTAAAAGTAATAATTTCAACAACAATGCTTATAGGAATAATTATGGTAACAACAACTATAGGCCATATCCTTCTAATAGTAATGGTTATGGTAATTCTTATGGTAATTCTTACAACAATAATAAGAGTGTACCCTCTGGTCTTGAAGCCATGCTTAAAGAATTTATTAATACACAAACTGCTTTCAATAAAACTGTTGAAGAAAAGCTTAGTAAAATTGATATTCTTGCTTCTAAGGTTGATAGTCTTGCTCTTGATGTTGATCTTTTAAAATTGAAAGTTATGCCTGAGAAAGTTGAAGATGCTAGGTTTGCTAAAACAAATGCCATCCAAGTTCGAATTAATGATAATATTAGATTGTTGGCTGAATTGCATGCTAGGTGGGATAGAGAAGAAAAAGAAAAACTTGCTAAAGAAAATAATGTAGCTAAAGTATGGACTATTACCACCACTAGTAATGTTGATTCTTCACATGTTGTTGCACCTCCTACTATCAATAGTAAAATAATTGGTGTTGGCAATGTTTCTACTCCTAGTGCAAAGCGCACAAAATTGCCTGAAACTGCTGTTTGTGATAAAACTGCTGAAATTTTTCAAAATATTGGTGACAATGATTCCATTGCTGTAGAACATAATGGTTTAGATTTTGATGATTGTCATATTACTGAAGTTATAAAGTTCTTACAAAAACTTGCTAGAAGTCCCAATGCTAGTGCTATAAATTTAGCCTTTACAAAACATATTACAAATGCTCTTATTAAAGCTAGGGAAGAGAAATTAAAACTTGAAGCTTCTATTCCTAGGAAGTTAGAAGATGGTTGGGAGCCCATCATTAAAATGAAATTCAATGACTTTGAATGTAATGCTTTATGTGATCTTGGTGCAAGTATTTCTGTTATGCCTAAAAAGATTTATGATATGCTTGACTTGCCACCATTGAAGAATTGTTATTTGGATGTTAATCTTGCTGATAATGTTAAAAAGAAACCTTTGGGGAGGATTGATAATGTGCGCATTACGGTTAACAATAACCTTGTCCCCGTTGATTTTGTTGTCTTGGATATCGAATGCAATGCATCTTGTCCTATTGTGTTGGGAAGACCTTTTCTTCGAACCGTTGGTGCTGTTATTGATATGAGGGAAGGTAATATTAAATATCAATTTCCTCTCAAGAAAGGTATGGAACACTTCCCTAGAAAGATAATGAAGTTGCCTTTTTATTCTATTATTAGAACAAGCTATGATGTTGATGCTTCATCTTTTGATGTTACTTGATTTGCACTTTCTGCGCCTAGCTGAAAGGCGTTAAAGAAAAGCACTTCTTGGGAGATAACCCATGTGTTTATTTTGCTACTGTTTTGTTGAGTCTTGGAAGTTGTTTACTACTGTAGCAACCTCTTCTTATCATGTTTTTGTGCCAAGTAAAGTTTCTATGTTAAAGTTGATGTTATATTTGGGATCGCTGCGCAGAAACAGCATTGCTGTCTGTCACGAATTCTGGCATAAGTCTCTGTAAAAAATTCGAAAAAATCTGCAAAATTACGAGCGTGATCCTCAGATATGTACGCAACTTTCATTAGTTTTGAGTTTTTCCATTTGAGCAAGTTAAGTGCCCAGTCCAGATGCATCTTTACGGACTGTTCTGTTTTGACAGATTCTGTCTTTTATTTCGCATTGCCGCTTTTGCTATGTTGAATGAGTTTCTTTGTTCCATTAACTTTCAGAAGCTATGTGCAATGTCCAGAAGTGTTAAGAATGATTGTGTCACCTCTGAATATATGAATTTGTGGTTATGCACTAACCCTCTCATGAGTTTGCTTGAAGTTTGTGTGAAGGAAGTTTTCAAGGGTCAAGAGAAGAGGATGATATACTATGATCAAGAAGAGTGAAAGGTCTAAGCTTGGGGATGCCCCGGTGGTTCATCCCTGCATATTTTAAGAAGACTCAAGCATCTAAGCTTGGGGATGCCCAAGGCATCCCCTTCTTCATCGACAACATTATCAGGTCACTTCTAGTGAAACTATATTTTTATTCCATCACATCCTATGTTCTTTACTTGGAGCGTCGGTTTGTTTTTATTTTTGTTTTGTTTTGAATAAAGTTGGATCTCGCCATTCTTATATTGGAGATATTACGCTCCGCTTTTTCATATGGAACACTTGTGTTCTTAATTGTGCTTTAATGTTCATGGCGAAAGCTTATTGCTTCGTTAAATTGCTATTTGGTTGGAATTGGAAAGTGCTGCATATGGTTTGGCAATTTGGCAATTGTTTGAGCTCTCATAGATCATGTTTAAGCTCTTGCATCATGTAGTTTAATCTATTAATGAAGAACTACTGTAGAGCTTGTTTAATTTGGTTTGCATGATTGATCTCTCTAAGTCTAGATATTTTCGGGTAAAGTGTTTGAACAACAAGGAAGACAGTGTAGAGCCTTATAATACTTGCAATATGTTCTTGTGTGAGTTTTGCTGTACCTGTTCATACTTGTGTTTGCTTCAAACAACCTTGCTAGCCCAAACCTTGTACTGAGAGGAAATGCTTCTCGTGCATCCAAACACCTTGAGCCAAAAACCATGCCATTTGTGTCCACCATATCTACCTACTATGTGGTATTTTTCTGCCATTCCAAAGTAAATTACTTGAGTGCTACCTTTAAATTTCATTCCTCTACCTTTACAATATATAGCTCATGGGACAAATAGCTTAAAAACTATTGTGGTGATGAATATGTAGTTATGTGTCTTAATTCTTATAAGTTGCTTGTTGAGCGGTAACCATGTTTTCTGGGGACGCCATCAACTTTACCTTTGTTGGATATCATGTGAGATGCTATGCATGTTCGTCTTGTCTGAAGTAGTGGATTTCATGATCAAATGGTTTGAGTATGCATATGTTAGAGAAGAACATTGGGCCGCTAACTAAAGCCATGTATCATGGTGGAAGTTTCAGTTTGGACATACAACCTCAATCTCTTATGAGAATATTAACTATTGTTGAATGCTTAAGCATTAAAAGAGGAGTCCATTATCTGTTGTCTATGTTGTCCCGGTATGGATGTCTAAGTTGAGAATAATCAAAAGCGAGAAATCCAATGCGTGCTTTCTCCTTAGACACTTGTACAGGCGGCATAGAGGTACCCCTTTGTGACACTTGGTTGAAGCATATGTTATGCGATGAGAATCCGTGTTTTCCGAGATAGTAGGATGATACGTCCAAAACGTATCTACTTTCCCGAACACTTTTGCTATTGTTTTGCCTCTAATTTGTGTATTTTGGATACAACTAACACGGACTAACGCTGTTTTCAGCAGCTGGTGTCTCGTTTTTGTGCAGAAATCCAACTTTCGGGAAAATCCTCGGAATTTATGCAGAAGGCCCTATTTTCCCAGAATACCGACGGAGCCAGAAGGACAAGTAAGGTGGAGGCCCGAGGGCCCCACACCATAAGGCGGCGCGGCCTAGGGGGGCCCGCGCGGCCCTATGGTGTGGCCCCCTCGGTCGGCCTCCGACGCCCTCCTTCGGACTACTTATCGGCCTCGACCTAAAAACGCACGGAGAGAAGTCGAAGTCGCCAGAAACCCTCCAGAGAGCCGCCACATCGCGAAACTCCGTCTCGGGAGCCAGAAGTCTCCGTTCTGGCACTCCGCCGGGACGGGGAATTGGAGGAGATCTTCACCGCCATCACCGCCAACGCCTCTCCATCGACCAGCCATGTTTCCCCCATCCATGTGTGAGTAATTCCCCCGCTGTAGGCTGAAGGGGATGGTAGGGATTGGATGAGATTGGTCATGTAATAGTCATAAGATTGTTAGGGCATAGTGCCTAGTATCCGTAGATGTCACTTTTATGATATTGTTGCAACTTGTTATGCTTAATGCTTGTCACTAGGGCCCGAGTGCCATGATCTCAGATCTGAACATGTTATTGATTCATGAAGATATTCGTTGTTTATGATCTTACCTGCAAGTTGTATACACATGTCGCTGTCCGGAACCAATGGCCCCGAAGTGACAGAAATCGGGACAACCGGAGGGGATGGTAGTGATGTGAGGATCACATGTGTTCACGGAGTGTTAATGCTTTGCTCCGGTACTCTATTAAAAGGAGTACCTTAATTTCCAGTAGTTTCCCTAGAGGCCCGGCTGCCACCGGCTGGTAGGACAAAAGATGTTGTGCAAGTTTCTCATTGCGAGCACGTACGACTATATATGGAACACATGCCTATTGATTGATTAGTACTTGGATACCGTTTTATTATTATCTGCAAATGCCCCTGCTTTGATTGTTATATGAGTTTCTCTCATCCATGCAACGCCCGTTAATCCGTCCCTGTGCCTACGTATTTTAATCCTGCTGTTTACTATAATCACTACTGCTGTCTTTATTCCACTGCTGCTTGTTATCTCACTATTCCTACTGCTATAAAACTGACTCTTGATAAACTCTTGCGAGCAAGTCTATTTCCAGTGCGACTGAATTGACAACTCCGCTGTTAAGGCTTACAATTATTCTTTGTCTCCCCTTGTGTCGAATCAATAAATTGGGTAATACTTCCCTCGAAGACTGTTGCGATCCCCTATACTTGTGGGTCATCAAGACTATTTTCTGGCGCCGTTGCCGGGGAGCATAGCTTTATTTGGAAGTTCACTTGGATTGATATTGTTCGCTGCAAATTCTCCATCATGGGTAAACCTCGCGATACTAAGATCGCCATATTACCATCCACTACAAGAAAAGGTACAACTCTTAGTACCTCTGCTGCTCTTGATTCACCATCTGTGATAAGTAAACTTGTTTCACCACCACAAGCTTCAAATGCTGGTACTTCTGCTGAATCTGAAAATTCCTCTCATAATTGTGATGATGCTTCTGCTGTGCTTGATGATAGTGGTTCATTGGGATCTTTTCTAGATGCTACAATTGCTAAGTCTAGACAAATTGAAAATACTGAAACTCCTAATGCTGCTACACCTGTTAATTCACCTGAGTCTGTTGAATATTCTAGTGATGATCTTGATGAAGATTATGTAGAGCTTGATGATGATTTTATTGAAAAATGCAATGCTACTACTGATGCAAGAAAAATTAAAAAGTTGCTTGCAGAACATGCTGTTAGATATAAACTGTCTCCTGATCCTAAATTTGCCACATCTCCTATAAACATTAGGGATAAAGATTATGATTTTTCTCTTGATTTATCTCATATAGCTATTGTTGAGAAAACACCCTTTTGTGGTACTGAAAAAGAAAGTGCTGTTGAACACATGACTGAGTTATCTACTCTTAGTGGCTTGTTTTCTGATGATATTAAGATGCGTACTTATTTTGTCGCTAAAATTTTTCCTTTCTCATTAAAGGATGATGCTAAAACTTGGTATAATAATTTGCCTCCTGGTTCTATTAAAAGTCCAAAAGAATTGCTTGATGTTTTCTTCCGGAAATACTTTCCTGCTAGTGCTCAACATATTGCTTTGCAGAGAATTTATAATTTTGACCAGGAAGATGGAGAGAAATTGCCTGAGGCTTGGGCGAGATTTTGCTCTCTTATTAGAGCTCAGCCTGACCATGATTTGGAAAAGCATGATTTACTTGATATATTTTATAGTGGACTAACTATTGAGTCTAGGGCATACCTGGATAGTTGTGCTGGTTGTGTTTTCAGGAAAAGAACTCCAGACGACGCTGAAGAATTATTGGCTAAAATAGGCCGGAATCATGATGATTGGTCTACACCTGAACCAACCCCGACACCGATAGTGAAGAAGAGGGGTATGATTAAATTAAATGATGAAGATATGAGGGAAGCCAAGAAGTCTCTTAAAGAGAAGGGTATTAAACCTGAAGATGTGAAGAATTTACCTCCTATAGAAGATTTATGTGAGATAACTCCCCCTTCATCCATGATTGAGGTACACTCTCTTCAACGCTTTACTAGGGAAGATATTCCGTATTCAAAACCTCCTGCTCAATGCTTAGATGAGTTTGATAATTATATTGTTAAGCAAGAAAACTTTAATATGAGAGTAGAGAATCATTTAATGGAAAATTCTCGAGCTATTAGTGAATTGCATGGTATTGTGGAGAGAACCTCCAATGATGTTAAGATACTTGTTAAACATTTTCAAATGGTTCAAACTCAAATTGATCAACTTACTAAAGTGCAAAATGACTTGTTGGGAAATAATTCTAAAGAAAAACATGCTTATGAAGTAACAACTAGAGGTGGTGTTTCTACCCAGGATCCTCTATATCCTGAAGGGCATCCCAAAAGAGTTGAACAAGATTCTCAACTAACTAAAACTAGTGCTCCATCTAAGAAAAAGAAAAAGAAACATAAGAATGTTGTAGAATCCTCTGAACCTGTTAATGATCCTAATAGTATTTCTATTTCTGATGCTGAAACTGAAAGTGGTAATGAACATGATAAAGATAATGATAAGGATGATACTCCTGATAAAGAAGAAATTGAAAAAGAACCTGAAAAGCATGCTAAAAATAAAAAGTACACTAAAGAAGATTTTATTGCTGAGAAACATGGTAATGAAAGAGAACCTTGGGTTCAAAAGCAAATGCCTTTTCCTGCTAAGAAACTAAAATCAAAGGAGGAGGAACATTATAATAAATTTTGTGATTGGATGAAACCTTTATTTTTGCAAATCCCTTTGACTGATGCTATTAAATTGCCTCCTTATTCAAAGTATATGAAAGATATTGTTACTAACAAAAGGAAAATCCCCAATGAGGAAATTTCCACTATGCTTGCTAATTACTCTTTCAATGGCAAAGTTCCAAAGAAGTTGGGCGACCCAGGTATACCTACTATTCCTTGTTCTATTAAGAATAATTATGTTAGAACTGCTCTATGTGATTTGGGAGCGGGAGTTAGTGTAATGCCTTTTTCTCTTTATAAGAGACTTGATTTAGATAAGTTAATACCAACTGATATATCTTTGCAAATGGCTGATAAATCTACTGCTATTCCTGTTGGTGTATGTGAAAATGTTCCTGTTCAAGTTACTCAACATTGCTTGATATTAACTGATTTTGTTGTGTTGGAAATGCCTGAAGATGATAATATGTCCATTATTCTTGGAAGACCCTTTCTTAATACTGCAGGGGCTGTTATTGATTGCAATAAAGGCATGGTTACTTTCAATGTTGATGATAAGGAACACACTGTCTATTTTCCCAAGAGGATTGATAAAGTATGTGGAGTTAATACAATTTTTAATGTGAAAACTATCAAAGTGGGATCCATTGATTGTCCTATATATGAGCCTAAAGAAGAATATCAAACTCTTGTGATTGGATCCATATCAATTCAATATAAGGTAACATGATTGATTTGAGGTTTATTTCTTCTTATGTCATATAAAATTTATTTGGTAGCAAGACTTGATCAACCTTGTTAACAAGTATATTTTAATGCATAAGAGAGCTAAACAACATTTCTTTCTTTCTTTCTCCCTCCACTTGTTTTACTTGCTGTAGCACTTTTTGTTTTGCAATATGCTTTAGTTGTTAAGATTTTGGAAATCATTTTCCTGCGCAGTAATAATTAATTTAATACCCAGAAATGTGCATTTTTCAAAGTTTTCAAAAATTCGCGAAAATTACACCGTTGGTCCTATTTTTCGACGAGGCACCTGGGAGTACCAGAGGATGACCTGTGGGGCACCACAGGGTGCCACACCACAGGCCGGCGCGGCCAAGGAGGTGGGCGCGCCACCCTGTGGTGTGGGCCCCTCCTTGCCCCACTACTTCATCTCTTCCTCCCAGCATCTTCTCTCTCCCGAAAAAACTCGCACCAAGTTCCTCTCACTCGCGTTTCTGCTCAAGAACTCGCGATTTCTCGATCTCCTTGCTCAGCCCAGATTTCTGTCTGAAATTTGGCACATTTACTCCTTGGTATGTGACTCCTTTGATTGTCCAATTAGAATTTTGTTTGGTTGAGTATATCTTGAATATTTTGCTGCTGTAGATAACATGTTTAGTGAGCTTGCATGCTTGTTCTAAGTGGTAGAAACTAGTTTTGATGCATGTTTAGTACTCTAGCAAGTTCCTATAGTAGTTCCCCTCAATTATATACCTTGAAATCAAATTTTATAATGGTTGTTGAAAATTTCAGAAGAGGAAGATGAAGAAATTCAAATTTGGAGAATTGTTCAAGAAAGGAACAACCAGCACCGGGAGGCCCTCGAGGGCGTCCACTCAGATTAGGCGATCCTACAATGAGGATATCATCGCGCCTAGCTTCGCGCCCGAGGAGGACAATGGGGCTCCTAATGCTTCATCCTTCCCATGTTATGATTTTCTGACAAATGCAGGGATATTGGATGACTTCTTCACCCTTGTCAACAGGGCAGGCTTAGCCACCTACGTGGGAGATGAAAGGGAGCAATACTACATGCTCACCAAAATTTTCGTTGAGAGCTTCAAGTTCCACAACACGCAATATGAGCCGACAGTTGCATTCAAGATCTATGATAATCCTGTTACTATGGAATTGGAAGAATTTTGTCGTGCATTGGATATTGCCCCTGTAGGTACAGCAAGGAGGATTGATGACAACCCCCGGGACCTGTTGGAGCTCTATCGAGGGATCACCGAAGATGATTGCCGCACCATTCAGCGCGGGAAGATAAGAAACATTCAACTCCCCGCCATTAAATATTTTGCATATTACATTGCTACTAGCATTCTGGGTAGAGAAAATACTAGCAATATCTCTAGCTACCATCTTGCTTTCTTGAATGCTGCACTTACTGGACAGACACTTTATCATCTTGGTTCTCTTATTGCTCGCCGCCTGTCTAGCAGGGGGCCTATTTTTGGAGGAACTATTGCACTGCGCATTTTAACACATTTAAGACTTCCTCTTGATTCTAATGATGTGCCATTAACCCCTAGGAGACTAGATATTGCTGCTATGAAGAGCCATCATTTTGTTACTACTGACTCCACTATAGATAATATGGTCTATAGAATGTTGTTTGCTGATGGGAATGAGAAGGAAATCCCTCTTCCCCAGCCAGGTTTGTTCAATATTGACAGGCAATCATGGTCGCTCACTAAGGAGGAGGTGGAGGAACATATGAAGATACAAGAATTCCACCAGCAACATGACTCCGAGAACGCCGAGCCCTCCTACGACTGCACCGTCACATACCCCGATGTTTCCTCCAGCACATACCTGGAACCGGGTCGTTCTTCGTCGTACTACGGAGACACCACTTCATGGGGACCGTGGGAATGAACTCCACTTAGGCCAAAAGCCTAAGCTTGGGGGAGGTATACCGGCATCACTCATTCTTTGCATATTATGGTTGCTGGATACTTGTACATACTTGTTTAGTTTCTTAGAGTGGTTTTCTAATGAGAAGGAGATGATATTTGGGGAAGTGCTGTCCAAAAACAGATTCTGGGCTGTTACTAAAAAAATTCGTACGCACAGCCAGAACGTTATTTTGAGTTGCCAATTTTTGAGCATGTGCCCCAGGTTGTTATCTAACTTTCATTAGTTGAACACTTTTTGGTCTGAGCAATGGAAGATTTTTGTTAATTTTGATTTCTGTACTGCTGTCAGGATTTGGCAGATTTCTGTCATCCTGCTTTTCTGTGTTTCTTTTAGTTTGCATTCTCTTGTTTTCACTTTGTTTCTTTCCTAAAACACAAAAAGACCAAAAATATTTCTGTTGTTTCTCTTCACCATTTGTTTATTTGGTTCCTTGCTCTTAGTTTACTTTATTTGCTATCGTTGGTTTGCTATGAGAAAACCCAAAAAGATTCTGCTTTGTTTTCTTGTTTCTTTTGTTCTTGTTTCCAATTCGAAAACACCAAAAATATTTGCTGTTCTTCTTTGGTTTGTAAAGTTCATCATGAGTTCAATGGTCTTCGGTGGCTGGAGCGTGGTTTTCATTTCATATTATCCAAGCTACACAAGTGAAAGGCAATAATGACGATCTACGACAATCTGATTGTGGTGAGAGGCTGGTATGAACTCTATTTGTTTTCATTTTTGTACATATACTCATCCATGTGAGCATGCTTAGTTGGTTCATGTGAGGTATATGTCATTTGAGAAAGTCTAGTAGTTCATGATCTCTCATGTTTAGCTCCAATTTATTAATATGAGTAGCATGTCATGGATGTTCGCTTGCATTGTTTTATTCATAAGTAAGTATGGCATTGTGGTATCCTCCTCTGAATAATTCATTTATATCGACTTGGCACATGCTCACGCATGCATATGACTGAACAAAAAGTCAATTAAGCCTCGATGATTTATATTGCTTCAGAGTTCTTGTATCACTTTTATGCCTCCGTTAATTTATTTTGCCGCAAGCATGATTATGACAGTTACTGCTCTCTTGATTTGTCGCTTCCCTAATCTTTTGCTAGCCTTCACTTGTACTGAGCGGGATCGCCGCTCGTGCTTCCAAACACCTGAAACCAAGTTGTTCCAAAGTGTCCACCATAAATACCTATGCATGGCATTTCAAACCATTCCAAGTAAATTCTCATGCGCTACCTTTAAAACTTTCAAAATGCTTCTCAATTTGTGTTAATGTTTCATAGCTCATGAGGAAGTATGTGGTGTTTAGCTTTCAACCTTGTCATTTACTTTTGACGGACTCTCATATGGACTAGTGGCACATCCGCTTATCCAATAATTTTGCAAAAAGAGCTGGCAATGGGATTCCCAGTCCCAAATTAATTAACTTAAATAGACACTCCTCCATGGTTTGTGATTGTTGGAGGCACCCGAGGATTCGGTTAGCCATGGTTTGTGTAAGAAAGGTTGGAAGGAGTGCCACATAAACATGCAAATAATTCATGGGAGCCGCTCTTGGGAGTCCGGTTGATGAGGTAGTTAGTGTACCCATTACCATTCGTTGACAACAACAAACACCTCTCAAAATAATTTTACTCCTGCTTTACAAATGAAAAGCTCTAGCGCATGTTAATCCCTGCTTCCCTCTGCGAAGGGTCAATCTTTTACTTTTATGTTGTGTCTCCATTCTTTCTTTGAGCACTATCTTGAGAGCACAACTGTCATTCTTAGTATAATATGCTTGTCTCAAAATATGATTGATTGTGGTATAACTTTGATGCTTTTATCTTTGACAATCACTACTTCTAGTCTTTCTATGAACTCCAGAGGTGCCTCGGCATTTATGTTTTGCCGATCAAATACGGGCAAGCGAGATACCACTTTATCATATTCTCTTATGAACATTGCAATCCTGCTTATATACATGATTCATGATGCTTATTATTAATTGTTGGTACCTCTCCATGATTGACATAGCTGTTGGATGATCTTATTTGCATGTATCTCATTATGAACTGCTTAAGTATTAGCCATAGCATGAGAATATATACATCATATGAGCAAATGTGTTCGTGAAAGTTCTTTTATCGCTCAGTTGTTAACTGAATTGCTTGAGGACAAGCAATAAGCTAAGCTTGGGGGAGTTGATACGTCCAAAACGTATCTACTTTCCCGAACACTTTTGCTATTGTTTTGCCTCTAATTTGTGTATTTTGGATACAACTAACACGGACTAACGCTGTTTTCAGCAGAATTGCTCTGGTGTCTCGTTTTTGTGCAGAAATCCAACTTTCGGGAAAATCCTCGGAATTTATGCAGAAGGCCCTATTTTCCCAGAATACTGACGGAGCCAGAAGGACAAGTAAGGTGGAGGCCCGAGGGCCCCACACCATAAGGCGGCGCGGCCTAGGGGGCCGCGCGGCCCTATGGTGTGGCCCCCTCGGTCGGCCTCCGACGCCCTCCTTCGGACTACTTATCGGCCTCGACCTAAAAACGCACGGAGAGAAGTCGTCGCCAGAAACCCTCCAGAGAGCCGCCACATCGCGAAACTCCGTCTCGGGAGCCAGAAGTCTCCGTTCTGGCACTCCGTCGGGACGGGGAATTGGAGGAGATCTTCACCGCCATCACCGCCAATGCCTCTCCATCGACCAGCCATGTTTCCCCATCCATGTGTGAGTAATTCCCCCGCTGTAGGCTGAAGGGGATGGTAGGGATTGGATGAGATTGGTCATGTAATAGTCATAAGATTGTTAGGGCATAGTGCCTAGTATCCGTAGATGTCACTTTTATGATATTGTTGCAACTTGTTATGCTTAATGCTTGTCACTAGGGCCCGAGTGCCATGATCTCAGATCTGAACATGTTATTGATTCATGAAGATATTCGTTGTTTATGATCTTACCTGCAAGTTGTATACACATGTCGCTGTCCGGAACCAATGGCCCCGAAGTGACAGAAATCGGGACAACCGGAGGGGATGGTAGTGATGTGAGGATCACATGTGTTCACGGAGTGTTAATGCTTTGCTCCGGTACTCTATTAAAAGGAGTACCTTAATTTCCAGTAGTTTCCCTAGAGGCCCGGCTGCCACCGGCTGGTAGGACAAAAGATGTTGTGCAAGTTTCTCATTGCGAGCACGTACGACTATATATGGAACACATGCCTATTGATTGATTAGTACTTGGATACCGTTTTATTATTATCTGCAAATGCCCCTGCTTTGATTGTTATATGAGTTTCTCTCATCCATGCAACGCCCGTTAATCCGTCCCTATGCCTACAGTATTTTAATCCTGCTGTTTACTATAATCACTACTGCTGTCTTTATTCCACTGCTGCTGTTATTTCACTATTCCTACTGCTATAAAACTGTTACTACTGATAAACTCTTGCGAGCAAGTCTGTTTCCAGGTGCAGCTGAATTGACAACTTCGCTGTTAAGGCTTACAAGTATTCTTTGTCTCCCCTTGTGTCGAATCAATAAATTGGGTAATACTTCCCTCGAAGACTGTTGCGATCCCCTATACTTGTGGGTCATCATAGGACAAGGTGCGAGCACTATTGGTACTCTATGCATGAGACATGCAACTTGTAGGAAGTATTATGCATAGCACATATGAATTATTACTACCGTTGACAAAATTGTTTCTATGTTTTCAAAACAAAAGCTCTAGCACAAAAATAGTAATCAATGCTTCCCTCTGCGAAGGGCCAATCTTTTACTTTATTGTTGAGTCAGTTTACCCATTCCCTTCTATCTTAGAAGCAAACACTTGTGTTAACTGTGTGCATTGATTCTTACATGTTTACTTATTGCACCTGTTATATTACTCTATATTGACAAATATCCATGAGATATACATGTTACAAGTTGAAAGCATTGCTGAAACTTAATCATCCTTTGTGTTGCTTCAATGCATTCTACTATGAATTTATTGCTTATGAGTTAGCTCTTATGCAAGTCTTATTGATACTTGTTTGAAAGTATTATTCATGAAAAGTTTTGCTATATGATTCATTTGCTTAGTCATTATCTTTGTTAGCAATCTTTTGTTCGATCACTCCATTCATCTCATATGCTTTACAATAATGTTGATCAAGACTATGTTGGTAGCATGTCACTTTAGAAATTATTTGTGTTATCGTTTACCTACTCGAGGACGAGTAGGAACTAAGCTTGGGGATGCTTGATACGTCGCAAACGTATCTATAATTTCTTATGTTCCATGCTACTTTTATTACAATACTTGAGTGTTTTACACATACTTTACAACGTTATTTTACATTTTCCGGCACTAACCTATTAACAAGATGCCGAAGTGCCAGTTGCTGTTTTCTGCTGTTTTTGGTTTCAGAAATCCTAGTAAGGAAATATTCTCGGAATTGGACGAAATCAACGCCCAGGGTCCTATTTTTGCACGAAGCTTCCAGACCGAAAGGAGACGAGTGGGGCCACGAGGCGCCAGACACCAGGGCGGCGCGGCCTGGGCCTGGGCCGCGCCCCCCTGTTGTGTCGGCGCCTCGTGTAGCCCCTTGACCTACCCTTCCGCCTACTTAAAGCCTCCGTCGCGAAAACCCCTGTACCGAGAGCCACGATACGGAAAACATTACTGAGAGGCCGCCGCCGCCAATCCCATCTCGGGGGATTCAGGAGATCGCCTCCGGCACCCTGCCGGAGAGGGGAATCATCACCGGAGGGGCTCTACATCATCATGCCCGCCTCCGGATTGATGCGTGAGTAGTTCATCCTTGGACTATGGGTCCATAGCAGTAGCTAGATGGTTGTCTTCTCCGCTTGTGCTTTCATTGTTATAGATCTTGTGAGCTGCCTAACATGATCAAGATCATCTATTTGTAATGCTACATGTTGTGTTTGGTGAGATCCGATGAATATAGAATATTATGTTAAGTTGATTATCAATCTATCATATATGTGTTGTTTATGTTCTTGCATGCTCTCCGTTGCTAGTAGAGGCTCTGGCCAAGTTGATACTTGTAACTCCAAGAGGGGGTAATTATGCTCGATAGTGGGTTCATGCCTCCATTAAATCTGGGACAGTGACAAAAAGTTCTAAGGTTGTGGATGTGTTGTTGCTACTAGGGATAAAACATTGATGCTTTGTCTAAGGATATTTGTGTTGATTACATTACGCACCATACTTAATGCAATTATCTGTTGTTCGCAACTTAATACTGGAAGGGGTTCGGATGATAACCTGAAGGTGGATTATTTAGGCATAGATGCATGCTGGATAGCGGTCTATGTACTTTGTCGTAATGCCCTGATTAAATCACATAGTAATCATCGTTGATATGTATTGAATCTTTATTTGTCAATTGCTCGCCTGTAATTTGTTCAACATGTTAGTTATCTTATTGGAGAGACACCACTAGTGAACTGTGGACCCAGGTCCATTCTTTACATCTGAATACATTCTACTGCTTTTACTGTTCTTTGCAAACAAACACCATCTTCCACTCGATACGCTTAATCCTTTGTTTTCACCAAGCCGGTGAGATTGACAACCTCACTGTTACGTTGGGGCAAAGTACTTTGATTGTGTTGTGTAGGTTCCACGTTGGCGCGGTTTCCTGGTGTTGCGCCGCACTACATTCCTCCACCAACAACCTTCACGTGCTTCTTGGCTCCTGGTTCATAACCTTGGTTTCTTCTGAGGAAAGTTTCATTTGTGCGCATCATACCTTCTCTTGGGGTTCCCAACGGACGTGTACATCTACGCGCATCGGGGAACTACTCACGGAGTATGATGGAGGCGGTGGCGTTGATGGAGATGGCTTCCGGGCACTTCCCGTCCCGAGGTGCCGAACAGAGGTGTCCCCGAATTGGAGTTTCGCGATGGTGGCGGCGCCCCTGGAGTCTTTCTGGAGTTTCGTCAAGTGGTCTCGCGTTTTTAGGTCGAAAAGGGCTTATATAGGCGAAGAGAGCGGGTCGGAGGGTTACGGAGCCGCCGGACAACGGCGCCCCCAGGGCGCGCGCCCATGTGTGGGCCCCCTGCCTCCTCCGTCCCCTTGACTTTACGGAGGTTGGGAAAAATAAGATGTTGGGTCTTCGTTTCGTCGAATTCCGAGAATATTGCCAACAGCCTTTCGGAACCAAAAACAACAAAACAGCAACTGGCCCTTCGGCATCTCGTTAATAGGTTAGTTCCGGAAAACACATAAAAACATTATAAAGTGTGAGCAAAACATGTAGGTATTGTCATAAAACAAGCATGGAACATCAGAAATTATGGATACGTTGGAGACGTATCAGCATCCCCAAGCTTAGTTCCTACTCGTCCTCGAGTAGGTAAACGATAAAAGAATAATTTCTGAAGTGACATGCTACCAACATAATCTTGATCATACCATTGCAAAGCATATGAGATGAATGAAGTGACTCAAGGCAATGATCTATATTTGCTAACAAATAGATAACATATAGCAAAACTTTTCATGAATAGTACTTTCAAGACAAGCATCAAAAGTCTTGCATAAGAGTTAACTCATAAAGCAATACATTCAAAGTAAAGGCATCGAAGCAACACAGAGGAAGATTTAAGTTTCAGCAATTGCTTTCAACTTTCAACATGCATATCTCATGGATAATTGTCAACACAAAGTAATATGATGAATGCAAATAAGCAAGTATGTAAGAATCAATGCACAGTTGACACAAGTGTTTGCTTCTAAGATGGAAGGAAGTAGGTAAACTGACTCAACATAAAAGTAAAAGAATGGCCCTTCGCAGAGAGAAGCAGGGATTAAATCATGTGCTAGAGCTTTTTAAGTTTTGAAATCATATAGAGAGCATAAAAGTAAAGTTTTGAGAGGTGTTTGTTGTTGTCAACGAATGGTAATGGGTACTCTAACTACCTTATCAACCAGACTTTCAAGAGCGGCTCCCATGAAGGACGTTATCTCTACCAGCAAGGTAGATCATCCCTCTTCTCTTTTGTTTACACATGTATTTTAGTTTTATTTATTAGATGACACTCCCCCCAACCTTTTGCTTACACAAGCCATGGCTAACCGAATCCTCGGGTGCCTTCCAACATTCACATACCATGGAGGAGTGTCTATTTGCAAAATTAAGTTGCTTACTGATGAATCAGGGCAAAACACGTGAAGAGAATTATTAATGAAAGTTAATTAATTGGGGCTGGGAATCCCATTGCCAGCTCTTTTTGCAAAATTATTGGATAAGCGGATGAAGCCACTAGTCCATTGTGAAAGTCTGTCAGTAAATGACAAGATCGAAAGATAAAACACCACATACTTCCTCATGAGCTATAAAACATTGACACAAATAAGAGATAATAGCTTTTGAATTGTTTAAAGGTAGCACATGAAGTATTTACTTGGAATGGCAGGAAATACCACATAGTAGGTAGATATGGTGGACACAAATGGCATAGGTTTTGGCTCAAGGTTTTGGATGCACGAGAAGCATTCCCTCTCAGTACAAGGCTTTGGGCTAGCAAGGTTGTTTGAAGCAAACACAAGTATAAACCGGTACAGCAAAACTTACATAAGAACATATTGCAAGCATTATAAAACTCTACACTGTCTTCCTTGTTGCTCAAACACTTTTACCAGAAAATATCTAGACCTTAGAGAGACCAATCATGCAAACCAATTTCAACAAGTTCTACGGTAGTTCTCCACTAATAGGTTTAAACTACATGATGCAAGAGCTTAAACATGATCTATGAGAGCTCAAAACAATTGCCAAGTATCAAATTATTCAAAACAATATGAAGCATTTTCTGTTTCCAACCAAATAACAATAAGTGCAGCGGTTTTCAACTCCGCCATGAACATTAAAATAAAGCTAAGAACACCATTGTTCATATGAAAAAGCGGAGCGTGTCTCTCTCCCACACAAGGATTGCTAGGATCCGAATTTATTCAAACACAAACAAAAATAAAGACGCTCCAAGTAAAGCACATATGATGTGACTGAATAAAAATATAGTTTCAATAGAAGAAACCTGATAAGTTGATGAAGAAGGGGATGTCTTGGGCATCCCCAAGCTTAGACGCTTGAGTCTTCTTGAAATATGCAGGGATGAACCACGGGGGCATCCCCAAGCTTAGGCTTTTCACTCTTCTTGATCATATATCATCCTCCTCTCTTGATCCTTGAAAACTTCCTTCACACCAAACTTCTCATAAACTTCATTAGAGGGGTTAGTACTCAAAAACTTTAATCCACTTTGGTCCTATAGTGACACATTGCAAGAACTCAATAAAACATTAGCTACAGCTCTCCACGTCTAGAAAGCCTCACTTAAAGTCCACAAGAGACAATGCAAAAAACAGAGACAGAATCTGCCAAAACAGAACAGCCAGTAAACACGAATTTTAAAATGGTACTTCCGTTGCTCAAATCAGAAAACTCAAAACTAATGAAAGTTGCGTACATATCTGAGGATCACGCACGTAAATTGGCAGATTTTTCTGAGTTACCTACAGAGAAATATGCCCAGATTCGTGACAGATAGAAATCTGTTTCTGCGCAGAAATCCAAATCTAGTATCAACCTTCTATTAGAGACTTTACTTGGCACAACAATGCAATAAAATAAAGATAAGGAGAGGTTGCTACAGTAGTAACAACTTCCAAGACACAACAAAACAGTAGCAAAATAAAGACATGGGTTATCTCCCAAGAAGTTCTTTCTTTATAGCCATTAAGATGGGCTCAACAATTTTAATGATGCTCACACAAGGGTGAGAGTTGAAGCAAAAGAGAGCATCAAAAAGCAAGTTCAAAACACATTTAAGTCTAACCCACTTCCTATGCATAGGAATCTTGTACACAAATAAATTCATGAAGAACAAAGTGACAAGCATAAGAAGATAAAACAAGAGTAACTTCAAAATTTTCAGCATATAGAGAGGTGTTTTAGTACCATGAAAATTTCTACAACCATATTTTCCTCTCTCATAATAATTTTCAGTAGCTTCATGGATAAACTCAACAATATAACTATCACATAAAGCATGCTTTTCATGATTCACAAACACATAATTTTTATCAAGCTCAGAAATAATAGGATTAAAACTTTCAAACCCACTTTTATCAATAATATAACAAGATGATTGATCAATCTCAAAAGATATGGGACTCATAGATAAAGTCAAGAACTCTCCAATCCCATTTTCATTAGTAGTACAATTAATATTATCAAGTAACATAGGACCATCATCTAGAGATTTATCATAAACATTTGCCAAGCAAAACTCTTTAGTACCATGCATTTCGACATCAGGCACAAACAAAGCATTATCATAAGATTTATCAAAATAGCATGGATTATCATGAATAACAGTAGCATAATTATTCTCACAAGTTTTACTCATAGGGAATATTTCAAGAGAATCCACAGGAACATAACATTCATCCTCTTTCGGTAAGCATGGAGGACAATCAAATAGTGTAAGAGATAAAGAGTTACTCTCATTAGAAGGTTGGCATGGGTAGCTAATCCATTCTTCCTCCTTTTGTTCATCACTCTCCTCTTCTTTTTCATCCAATGAGCTTTCAGGTTCATCAATTTCCTCCTCTTTTTCATCCAATGAGCTTTCAGGTTCATCAATTTCTTCTTCCACTGGTTCCTGCAAATTGTGAGTGCATTCTTGTGCATTAATGAGTCTCTCTTTATAATCAATGATATAAGGATTATCACTGTAGCTTTCTATGCAAAAATTAAGGATAGAAGAGACATAATCTTTAAGGTCCTTACAAACAGCACAAGTTTCATAATTTTTAGACATGAATGATTCTATCTCAGAGGCTCCCATAAATATGACAAATTGTTCTACCTCTTCGAACCCAAAATGAATATAGCTATTCCAATTATAGTTCTTAATTAAAACTTCCTCACTAAAGCAACATTGAAATTTCAGATGTTTAGTATCCTGTTTAGAGCAACAGTTTATATCATGGCGTTTAAGCAAGATTTTAGCAATTGTATTTAATTTTTCTATCACAGCACTCATAACTTTTCCCGTTCTTGATTCTCTATAATTATTATATAATTCTATAAGCTCCAAATAGGTTGTAGGTTCTCCCATAATAGCAGTTTTTAATTTTTAGGTTTTTCAAATTTTTATGGATTTTTGGGTATATGAGAAAAATAAAACAAGACAAAAATAAACTAGACAAAAGTAAACTAAGCAAAATAATACTAGACAGAAATAAACTAAGCACAAATAAACTAGACAAAAGTAAACTAGCAAGACAAAATAAAATAAAAGCAGAGAGAGAGGTAGAGTGTACTCCCCAGGTGAACTTATGAGTAGAGCTATGCCTCCCCGGCAACGGCGCCAGAAAATAGTCTTGATGACCCACAAGTATAGGGATCGCAACAGTCTTCGAGGGAAGTAAAACCCAAATTTATTGATTCGACACAAGGGGAGGTAAAGAATACTTATAAGCCTTAACAATTGAGTTGTCAATTCAGCTGCACCTGGAAAAGCACTAGTAACAGGGGTGATGTGAAAGCAGCAGTAATATGAGAGCAGTAGTAACAGTAACACAACAGCAGTAATAGTAATATGAGAGCAATGGCACCAGAAAATAGTTGATACTACTCCAATGACATGTAGAACGAGTATATGATGATGAAATATGGACCGGGTTCCAACTATCTACACTAGTGGTAACTCTCCAATAACAAGTGTTGGGTGAAAAATTACAGTTGGGCAATTGATAGGATTGAAATAGCATTAAGACAGAATATCAAGATTATTAATCATGTAGGCATGTTTTCCATATATAGTCATACGTGCTCGCAATGAGAAACTTGTACAACATCTTTTGTCCTACCAGCCGGTGGCAGCCTCTAGGGAATCTACTGGAAATTAAGGTACTCCTTTTAATAGAGCACCGGAGCAAAGCATTAACACTCCGTGAAAACATGTGATCCTCATACCTACGCCTTCCCCTCCGGTTATCCCAATTTCTGTCACTTTGGGGCCTCGGGTTCCGAACATAGACATGTGCAAACAACTTGTAGATACAATCTAAGCAATAAGTATAGAGCTTAAATCTAAGATCATGCCACTCGGGCCCTAGTGACAAGCATTAAACACAACAAGATTGCAGCAACAATAACTTCACAAACTTTATAGATAGACTAATCATAATGTAACAATCCATCGGATCCCAACAAACACAACACCGATTACATCAGATGGATCTCAATCATGTAAGGCAGCTCATGAGATCATTGTATTGAAGTACATGGGAGAGAATACCAACTAGCTACAGCTAGAACCCGTAGTCCATGGGGAACTACTCACGGAGCATGATGGAGGCGGTGGCGTTGATGGAGATGGCTTCCGGGGGCACTTCCCCGTCCCGGCAGGGTGCCGGAACAGAGAGTTCTGTCCCCCGAATTGGAGTTTCGCGATGGTGGCGGCGCCCCTGGAGTCTTTCTGGAGTTTCGTCAATTGGTATCGCGTTTTTAGGTCGAAAGGGCTTATATAGGCGAAGAGACGGAGTCGGAGGGGTGCCTGGGCCCCCCTCACAGGGCGGCGCGCCCCTGGGGCCGCGCCGCCACATGTGTGGTGGCCCCCTGGCCCCTCTCCCCCCTTTGACTTTTGGAAGGTTCCGGGAAAAATAAGATGTTGGGTCTTCGTTTGTCAAATTCCGAGAATATTGCCCGAACAGCCTTTCTGGAACCAAAAACAACGAAAACACAACGAGCCCTTGACATCTCGTTAATAGGTTAGTTCCGAAAAACGCATAAAAACATTATAAAGTGTGAGCAAAACATGTAGGTATTGTCATAAAACAAGCATGGAACATCAGAAATTATGGATACATTGGAGACGTATCACACCCAGGTTCCTTCTCAACCTGAGAGTGAAGCCGTGATTTCTCAAAAATCCGCGGCTCGCTGCGAAAAAGAAGTTGAATGGGCTTCAGGTCAGGGAGTCCATCCCTTCAGCTGTTTCTCAAAAAACAAACGGAAGAGGGGTGACGTGGAAGATTAGAGCACCTCCAAGCTGAGCAATTCTCTGTCGAAACTCTCCCGAAGAACCACAACCCTTCGCGCCTACGCGTCCGCCCTTATAGCTCGTAGTTGCCTTGTCACTCTTTTTAGTTTATTATGTGACGAATAATTCAATTCCACGTCAAATAATCTCATTCTATTTTGTAATCAGTAGCGAGAAGAAGAAGAACCCGCGCCAATGCGGCTGCTCCTGAGCACGTCCATACTTTGGGCGTGTCGGAGGCGCCCATATGCAAGAAACCTCGACTCACATCCGGATCTTGGTCAACTCCTGGCCCGATGTCTACGCGTGCTTCTATTCTTGTAGGCGTGTTGGGCCTCCAAGAGGAAGGTTTGTAGAACAGCACAAGTTTCCTTAAGTGAATCACCCAAGGTTTATCGAACTCAGGGAGGTAGAGGTCAAAGATTCCTCTCAAGCAACCCTGCAATTAAGATACAAGAAGTCTCTTGTGTCCCCAACACACCTAATACACTTGTCGGATGTATAGGCGCACTAGTTCGGCGAAGAGATATTAAAACGCAGATGATATAGATGGTGGTAGATGGTAATTGCGATATGAAGTAAATATTGCAGCAAGTAAACATGCAGTAGAACAGTAAGTAAGCGGTGTTTGCAGTATTGGAAACAAGGCCTAGGGATCATACTTTCACTAGTGGACACTCTCAACATTGCAATCATAATTGAATATAAATAAGCACTTCATTATGCTATTCCGAATTACTCTCTGGCGGGATAACGAACACTAATTCACCGTGTAGGGCTGCAAAGCAAACCTTAAAGATGTATTCCCAAGTACTAATGAACACCCCACGCTGTCACTTTGAGCATTCATAGGAGGTACTAACACACCACAATTTCATAGAGACATCCAACTCAAATCATAACCCAGTGAACAAGTATTCTGTGAAATATAGCCTAAGAGACCCACACGGTGCACACACTGTCACCTTTACACACGTGGGACAAGGAGTCTCCGGAGATCACATAAGTAAAATCCACTTGAATAACATAAGACATCTAGATTGCAAAGCTCACGATCACATAGATGAACACATAAGTATTACTCTCAAACACTCTCTTGTTGGATGACAAACACCATTCATTGTGTAGGGCTACAAGAGCTCCCTCAAGCTGGAGTTAACAAGCTCCACAACATACGGATTCATATTTAAGTAACCTCTAGAGCATAATAGACAAGAGTAACATCTACACATTCATATAGATCACATCATGGGAGAGAGATGAACCACATAGCTACCGGTAGAGCCCTCAGCCTCGGGGAGAACTACTCCTCATCATAGGAGACAGCAGCGGCGACGAATGGCGGTGGTATCGATGGAGATGGCTTCCGGGGCACTCCCTCCGGCGGCGTGCGGGAACGGAGACTTTGTCCCAGAACTGACTTCGCGATGCGGCGGCTGCGTAACTTTTCTCGTCCCGTGGCTTTCTCTTTAGGGTTTGCGGAGGCTTTATATAGGCGGAAGGGCAGCCTCGGGAGGTGTCTGGGTGGGACACCATAGGCGCCTGGCCGCGCCGCCTTGTGGCGTGGGCCCCCAGCTCCCCTGGCCTCGCCGGTCTACGGAAGCTTTCGGAAAAAATAAGATCTGGCGTTGATTTCGTCAATTCCGAGAATATTTCCTTTGTAGGATTTCTGAAACCAAAAACAGAAGGAACTGGCACTTCGGCATCTCGTTAATAGGTTAGTTCCAGAAAATGCATCAAAACGATATAAAGTATGAATAAAACATGTAGGTATTGTCATAAAACTAGCATGGAACATAAGAAATTATAGATACGTTTGAGACGTATCAAGCATCCCCAAGCTTAGTTCCTACTCGCCCTCGAGTAGGTAAACGATAACAAGGATAATTTCTGAAGTGACATGCTATCATAATCTTGATCAATACTATTGTAAAGCATATGAGATGAATGAAGTGATTCAAAGCAATGGTAAAGATGATGATTAAACAACTGAATCATATAGCAAATACTTTTCATGAATAGTACTTTCAAGACAAGCATCAATAAGTCTTGCATAAGAGTTAACTCATAAAGCAATAGATTCAAAGTAAAAGGCATTGAAGCAACACAAAGGATGATTAAGTTTCAGCAATTGCTTTCAACTTGTAACATGTATATCTCATGGATAATTGTCAACATAAAGCAATATAACAAGTGCAAATAAGCAAGTATGTAAGAATCAATGCACAGTTGACACAAGTGTTTGCTTCTAAGATAGAAAGAAGTAGGTAAACTGACTCAACATAAAGTAAAAGAAAGGCCCTTCGTAGAGGGAAGCAGGGATTAAATCATGTGCTAGAGCTTTTCAAGTTTTGAAATCATATAGAGAGTATAAAAGTAAAGTTTTAAGAGGTGTTTGTTGTTGTCAACGAATGGTAGTGGGCACTCTAACCCCCTCATCAAACAGACTTTCAAAGAGCGGCTCCCATGAAGGACGTTATCTCTACCAGCAAGGTAGATCATCCCTCTTCTCTTTTGTTTACACATGTACTTTAGTTTAGTTTTTTTTATTTTTGGGTGACACTCCTTCCAACCTTTCTTTCACAAGCCATGGCTAATCGAATCTCGGGTGCCTTCCAATCATTCACATACCATGAAGGAGTGTCTATTTATTTTAGTTTTATTTAGAGATGACACTCCTCCCAACCTTTGCTTTCTCAAGCCATGGCTAACCGAATCCTCGGGTGCCTTCCAACATTTCACATACCATGGAGGAGTGTCTATTTGCAAAATTAAGTTGCTTACTGATGAATCAGAGCAAAACATGTGAAGAGAATTATTAATGAAAGTTAATTAATTGGGGCTGGGAACCCCATTGCCAGCTCTTTTTGCAAAATTATTGGATAAGCGGATGAAGCCACTAGTCCATTGGTGAAAGTCTGCCCAACAAGATTGAAAGGTAAAACACCACATACTTCCTCATGAGCTATAAAACATTGACACAAATAAGAGATGATAGCTTTTGAATTGTTTAAAGGTAGCACATGAAGTATTTACTTGGAATGGCAGGAAATACCATGTAGTAGGTAGGTATGGTGGACACAAATGGCATAGTTTTGGCTCAAGGATTTGGATGCACGAGAAGTATTTCCTCTCAGTACAAGGCTTTGGCTAGCAAGGTTGTTTGAAGCAAACACAAGTATGAACCGGTACATCAAAACTTACATAAGAACATATTGCAAGCATTATAAGACTCTACACTATCTTCCTTGTTGCTCAAACACTTTTACCAGAAAATATCTAGACCTTAGAGAGACCAATCATGCAAACCAATTTCAACAAGCTCTACGGTATTTCTCCACTAATAGGTTTAAACTACATGATGCAAGAGCTTAATCATGATCTACTTGAGCACAACAATTGCCAAGTATCAAATTATCCAAGACATTTTACCAATTACTACATGTAGCATTTTCCGTTTCCAACCATATAACAATGAACGAAGCAGTTTCAACCTTCGCCATGAACATTAAAAGTAGCACTAAGAACACATGTGTTCATATGCAACAGCGGAGCGTGTCTCTCTCCCATACAAAGAATGCTAGGATCCGATTTTATTCAAACAAAAACAAAAACAAACAGACGCTCCAAGTAAAGTACATAAGATGTGACTGAATAAAAATATAGTTTCACTAGAAGTGACCTGATAAGTTGTCGATGAAGAAGGGGATGCCTTGGGCATCCCCAAGCTTAGATGCTTGAGTCTTATTGAAATATGCAGGGATGAACCACGGGGGCATCCCCAAGCTTAGACTTTTCACTCTTCTCTGTATATCATCCTCCTCTCTTGATCCTTGAAAACTTCCTCCACACCAAACTCAAAACAAACTCATTAGAGGGTTAGTGCATAATCAAAAATTCACATATTCAGAGGTGACATAATCATTCTTAACACTTCTGGACATTTACAAAGCTACTGAAAGTTAATGGAACAAAGAAATCCATCAAACATAGCAAAAGAGGCAATGCGAAATAAAAGGCAGAATCTGTCAAAAACAGAATAGTCCGTAAAGACGAATTTTTCTGGGGCACTTAACTTGCTCAGATGAAAAAGCTCAAAAATTTAATGAAAGTTGCGTACATATGTGGGGATCACGCACGTAAATTGGCAGAATTTTCTGAGTTACCTACAGGCAGGGGCTGCTCAATTTCGTGACAGTAAGAAATCTGTTTCTGCGCAGTAATCCAAATCTAGTATCAACCCTACTATCAAAGACTTTACTTGGCACAACAATGCAATAAAATAAAGATAAGAAGAGGTTGCTACAGTAGTAACAACTTCCAAGACACAACAAAATAGTAGCAAAATAAACACATGGGTTATCTCCCAAGAAGTGCTTTCTTTATAGCCATTAAGATGGGCTTAGTAATTTTAATGATGCTCTTGCAAGAAATAAGAGTTGAAGCAAAAGAGCATCAAGCAGCAAATTCAAAACACATTTAAGTCTAACCCACTTCCTATGAAAAGGAATCTTGTACACAAATAAATTCATGAAGAACAAAGTGACAAGCATAGGAAGATAAAACACGAGTAATTTCAAAATTCTCAACATAAAGAGGGGAAACTTAATATTATTAAGATGCATATAACCATGTTTCCCTCTCTCATAATAACTTTCAGTAGCATCATGAACAAACTCAACAATATAACTATCACATGAAGCATTCTTATTCACATGCATAAAATAATTACTACTCCCAACATAAGCATAGTCATTCTTATTAATTGTAGTGGGAGCAAATTCAACAAAGTAGCTATCATTATCACCATAATCATCAAATATAGGAGGCATAGTATAATCATAATTAATTTTCTCCTCAATAGTAGGTGGATGATACTATCATTATAATCATCATATATAGGAGGTAAAGTATCATCAAAGTAAATTTTCTCCTTCATGCTTGGGGGACTAAAGATATCACAACCAGCTTCCCCAAGCTTAGAATTTTCCATAGCATTAGCAACAATGGTGTTCAAAGCATTCATACTAATAACATTCCCATTAGCATGCATATAAAGTTCCATGGGTTTTTTAATTTTCTCTTCAAACACATCATGTCCTAATTCAAGATAAAGTTCATAAAGATCTCTCATTTTGTTGTTGTTTTCCATTAAGCCTAACTAGTGAAAATAAAAACAAGAAACAAAAAGATATAATTGCAGGATCTAAAGGAGATAGCTTTGAGCACTCACACACCGGCAACAGTGCTAGGAAATAGCTTAGTAGTCGGAGGATGTGAATACCTTTTACCTTACCTCCCGGCAACGGCGCCAGAAAATAGTTTGATGTCTACTGTGCTTCTATTCTTGTAGACAGTGTTGGGCCTCCAAGAGCAGAGGTTTGTAGAACAGCACAAGTTTCCCTTAAGTGAATCACCCAAGGTTTATCGAACTCAGGGAGGTAGAGGTCAAAGATATTCCTCTCAAGCAACCCTGCAATTAAGATACAAAAAGTCTCTTGTGTCCCCAACACACCTAATACACTTGTCAGATGTATAGGTGCACTAGTTCAGCGAAGAGATATTAAAACGCAGATGATATAGATGGTGGTAGATGGTAATTGCGATATGAAGTAAATATTGCAGCAAGTAAACATGCAGTAGAACAGTAAGTAAGCGGTGTTTGCAGTATTGGAAACAAGGCCTAGGGATCCTACTTTCACTAGTGGACACTCTCAACATTGCAATCATAATTGAATATAAATAAGCACTTCACTATGCTATTCCGAATTACTCTCTGGCGGGATAACGAACACTAATTCACCGTGTAGGGCTGCAAAGCAAACCTTAAAGATGTATTCCCAAGTACTAATGAACACCCCACGCTGTCACTTTGAGCATTCATAGGAGGTACTAACACACCACAATTTCATAGAGACATCCAACTCAAATCATAACCCAGTGAACAAGTATTCTGTGAAATATAGCCTAAGAGACCCACACGGTGCACACACTGTCACCTTTACACACGTGGGACAAGGAGTCTCCGGAGATCACATAAGTAAAATCCACTTGAATAACATAAGACATCTAGATTGCAAAGCTCACGATCACATAGATGAACACATAAGTATTACTCTAAAACACTCTCTTGTTGGATGACAAACACCATTCATTGTGTAGGGCTACAAGAGCTCCCTCAAGCCGGAGTTAACAAGCTCCACAACATACGGATTCATATTTAAGTAACCTCTAGAGCATAATAGACAAGAGTAACATCTACACATTCATATAGATCACATCATGGGAGAGATGAACCACATAGCTACAGTGAGCCCTCACCTGGGGGAGAACTACTCCTCCTCATCATAGGAGACAGCGACGGCGACGAAGATGGCGGTGGTGTCGATGGAGATGGCTTCCGGGGGCACTTCCCCGTCCGGCGGCGTGCCAGAGACTTCTGTCCCCCGAACTTGACTTCGCGATGGCGGCGGCTGCGTAACTTTTCTCGTCCCGTGGCTTATTCCTTTAGGTTTGCGAGGAGGCTTTATATAGGCGGAAGGCAGTAGCCTGGGGGAGTCTGGTGGAGCCACACCATAGGGCGCCCCCTTGGCCGCCATGGCATGCGGGCCCCGGCTCCCCTACGGCCCCTCTTCGGTGCTACGGAAGCCGGAAAAATAAGATACGGCGTTGATTTAACCAATTCCGAGAATATTTCCTTTGTAGGATTTCTGAAACAAAAACGAGAAAACAGGAACTGCACTTGGCATCTCGTTAATAGGTTAGTTCCGGAAAATGCATCAAAACGATATAAAGTATGAATAAAACATGTAGGTATTTTCATAAAACTAGCATGGAACATAAGAAATTATAGATACGTTTGAGACGTATCAAGCATCCCCAAGCTTAGTTCCTGCTCGCCCTCGAGTAGGTAAACGATAACAAGGATAATTTCTGAAGTGACATGCTATCATAATCTTGATCAATACTATTGTAAAGCATATGAGATGAATGAAGTGATTCAAAGCAATGGTAAAGATGATGATTAAACAACTGAATCATATAGCAAAGACTTTTCATGAATAGTACTTTCAAGACAAGCATCAATAAGTCTTGCATAAGAGTTAACTCATAAAGCAATAGATTCAAAGTAAAAGGCATTGAAGCAACACAAAGGATGATTAAGTTTCAGCAATTGCTTTCAACTTGTAACATGTATATCTCATGGATAATTGTCAACATAAAGCAATATAATAAGTGCAAATAAGCAAGTATGTAAGAATCAATGCACAGTTGACACAAGTGTTTGCTTCTAAGATGGAAGAAAGTAGGCAAACTGACTCAACATAAAGTAAAAAAAGGCCCTTAGAGAGGGAAGCAGGATTAAATCATGTGCTGAGAGCTTTTCAAGTTTTGAAATCATATAGAGAGTATAAAAGTAAAGTTTTAAGAGGTGTTTGTTGTTGTCCGAATTGTAGTGGGCACTCTAACCCCCTCATCAAACAGACTTTCAAAGAGCGGCTCCCATGAAGGACGTTATCTCTACCAACAAGGTAGATCATCTCTCTTCTCTTTTGTTTACACATGTACTTTAGTTTAGTTTATTTTTATTTTTGGGTGACACTCCTTCCAACCTTTTGCTTTCACAATCCATGGCTAACCGAATCCTCGGGTGCCTTCCAATCATTCACATACCATGAAGGAGTGTCTATTTATTTTAGTTTTATTTAGAGATGACACTCCTCCCAACCTTTGCTTTCTCAAGCCATGGCTAACCGAATCGTCGGGTGCCTTAAAACATGTAGGTATTGTCATAAAACTAGCATGGAACATAAGAAATTATAGATACGTTTGAGATGTATCACCCGATCCTCTTCGCCAAAGAGAGCAAGGATCGAGCTAGGCGAACAATTCTTCCTGCGGAGTTTCACCGACTCCAGCTTTGGACGATGTAAGTCTACTATCTTTGCGTTGTTTGTCACATTTTTTCACTTCTCTCGAACCTTTCTTTTCGTTTGCTTCCCCGTAGCCTTTGATGCAGCCCTTCATCAACCTTGGTGCCCAATGTTTTGGGTACCACAACACATTGAAGGGTTAAAAGGTAACTGTCGAATAATCCATCTTTTTACTCCTCGAAATATCATCCTTGGCATGCGTGCCATTTTAACTTCCTTCCTATGGCTTTTCAACGAGTCTGTCCTTGTGGCGAACAAACGGTGACGACCTTGCCACCAAACTCAGGGCAAGTGAAGAACCGCGAGAAAGCTGAAAAAGGACGCTTCTTGCTAAGATCTTCGGAAGAGGCCTTCATGAGCGAGAAACTGCCTTACGAGTGACAAAATCTCTCAGAATATGCCCATGAAGGAAAAAATGGCCGCTCGCCTCGAGTCGTTGAATCGGCGTTTGTCAGTAAGTTCACTAATCCATCTTCATCCTTGTCTTTGATTTTCTGCCCCTTCTTTTTGTTGAAGACCCAAACTTTTGTTTCAGAGGAAGATGAGTCGAGATTTTGTCTTTGGAAAAACCTGAAGACAACCGTCTCCTCGACGCGTTGTCTCTTCTCGAGATTCATGCGGACCGGTGCACCGTAGCATTTTTTATGCGAGACGGCGTTTTCACGCTTGTTCCCTTACTTCTTCCCGAAGAAAAAGGAACCCGACATACTATGATTGATACGTCTCAAACGTATCTATAATTTCTTATGTTCCATGCTAGTTTTATGATGATACTCACATGTTTTATACACATTATATGTCGTTATTATGCATTTTCCGCACTAACCTATTGACGAGATGCCGAAGTGCCAGTTGCTGTTTTCTGATGTTTTTGGTTTCAGAAATCCTAGTAAGGAAATATTCTCGGAATTGACGAATCAACGCCCAGGGGCCTATTTTTCCACGAAGCTTCGAGTCCGAAGAGGAAATGAAGTGGGGCACGAGGCGACGCCACACTGGGCGGCGCGGCCCAAACCATGGCCGCGCCGGCCTGTTGTGTGGTTCCTCGTGACCCTGACCTACCCTTCCGCCACATATAGTCTTCGTCGCAAACCCCGCAGAGAGCCACGATACGAAAACCTTCAGTAGGCGCAGCCGCCGCCAATCCCATCTCGGGGATTCAGGAGATCGCCTCCGACACCCTGCCGGGAGGGGAATCATCTCCCGGAGGACTCTTCATCGCCATGATCGCCTCCGGATTGATGTGTGAGTAGTTCACCCCTGGACCATGGGTCCATAGCAGTAGCTAGATGGTCGTCTTCTTAATTGTTGGATCTTGTGAGCTGCCTATCATGATCAAGATCGTTTATTTGTAATCCTACATGTTTGTGTTTGTTGGGATCCGATGGATATTGAATACTATGTCAAGTTGATTATCAATCTATCATATATGAGTTGTTTATGTTCTTGCATGCTCTCCGTTGCTAGTAGAGGCTCTGGCCAAGTTGATACTTGTGACTCCAAGAGGGAGTATTTATGCTCGATAGTGGGTTCATGCCTCCATTAAATCTGGGACAGTGACAGAAAGTTCTAAGGTTGTGGATGTGATGTTGCCACTAGGGATAAAACATCGATGCTATGTCTAAGGATATTTGTGTTGATTACATTACGCACCATACTTAATGCAATTGTCTGTTGTTTGCAACTTAATACCGGAAGGGGTTCGGATGATAACCTGAAAGTGGACTTTTTAGGCATAGATGCATGCTGGATGGCGGTCTATGTACTTTGTCGTAATGCCCTGATTAAATCTCATAGTACTCTTCATGATATATGTATGTGCATTGTTATGCCTTCTTTATTTGTCAATTGCCCAACTGTAATTCGTTCACCCAACATGCTATTTATCTTATGGGAGAGACACCGCTAGTGAACTGTGGACCCCGGTCTATTCTTTACATCTGAAATACAATCTACTGCAATACTTGTTTTACTGTTTTCTTAAACAATCATCTTCCACACAATACGGTTAATCTTTTGTTACAGCAAGCCGGTGAGATTGACAACCTCACTGTTACGTTGGGGCAAAGTACTTTGGTTGTGTTGTGCAGGTTCCACGTTGGCGCCGGAATCCCTGGTGTTGCGCCGCACTACACTTCGCCGCCATCAACCTTCAACGTGCTTCTTGGCTCCTCCTGGTTCGATAAACCTTGGTTTCTTTCTGATGGAAAACTTGCTGCTGTGCACATCACACCTTCCTCTTGGGGTTCCCAACGGACGTGTGTCTCACGCGCATCAAGACTCGTTTTCTCCGCCGTTGTCGGGAGATCAAGACACGCCGCAAGGGGAGTCTCCACTTCCAATCTCTTTACTTTGTTTTTGTCTTGCTTTATTTTATTTACTACTTTGTTTGCTGCACTTAAACAAAACACAAAAAAATTAATTGCTAGCTTTACTTTCTTGTTTGCTCTCTATATCAAAAACACAAAAAAATTAGTTACTTGCATTTACTTTATCTAGTTTGCTTTATTTACTACTGCTAAAATGAATACCCCTGAAAATACTAAGTTGTGTGACTTCACAAACACTAATAATAATGATTTCCTATGCACACCTATTGCTCCACCTGCTACTACAGCAGAATTCTTTGAAATTAAACCTGCTTTACTGAATCTTGTTATGAGAGAGCAATTTTCTGGTGTTAGTTATGATGCTGCTGCCCATCTTAATAATTTTGTTGAACTATGTGAAATGCAAAAGTATAAGGATGTAGATGGTGACATTATAAAATTAAAATTGTTTCCTTTCTCATTAAGAGGAAGAGCTAAAGATTGGTTGCTATCTTTGCCTAAGAATAGTATTGATTCATGGACTAAATGTAAGGATGCTTTTATTGGTAGATATTATCCTCCCACTAAAATTATATCTTTGAGAAGTAGCATAATGAATTTTAAGCAATTAGATAATGAACATGTTGCTCAAGCATGGGAGAGAATGAAATCTTTGGTAAAGAATTGCCCAACCCATGGACTGACTACTTGGATGATCATCCAAACTTTCTATGCAGGACTGAATTTTTCTTCGCGGAACCTATTGGATTCAGCTGCTGGAGGTACCTTTATGTCCATTACTTTGGGGGCGGCTACAAAGCTTCTTGATGATATGATGATAAATTACTCTGAATGGCACACGGAAAGAGCTCCACAAGGTAAGAAGGTAAATTCTGAAGAAACCTCCTCCTTGAGTGATAAGATTGATGTGATTATGTCTATGCTTGTGAATGGTAGATCTAATGTTGATCCAAATAATGTTCCTTTAGCTTCATTGGTTGCTCAAGAAGAAAATGTTGATGTGAATTTCATTAAAAATAATAATTTCAACAACAATGCTTATAGGAATAATTCTGGTAACAACTATAGGCCATATCCTTCTGCTAATAGTAATGGTTATGGTAATTCTTATGGGAATTCTTACAACAATAATAGGAATGTACCCTCTGGTCTTGAAGCCATGCTTAAAGAATTTATTAGTACACAAACTGCTTTTAACAAATCTGTTGAGGAAAAGCTTGATAAAATTGATATTCTTGCTTCTAAGGTTGATAGACTTGCCTCTGATGTTGATCTTTTAAAATTGAAAGTTATGCCTAATAAGGATATTGATAATAAGATTGTTACTACAGCAAATGCCATCCAAGTTCGAATTAATGAAAATATTAGATTGATGGCTGAATTGCGTGCTAGGTGGGATAGAGAAGAAAATGAAAAACTAGCTAAAGAGAATAATATAGCTAAAGTTTGGACTATTACCACCACTAGTAATGATAATGATTCACATGTTGCTACACCTCCTACTATCAATGGTAAAATAATTGGTGTTGGCAATGTTTCTACTCCTAGTACAAAGCGTACAAAACTGCCTGAAATTGCTAAAACTGCTGAAACTGCTTGTGATAAAACTGCTGAAATTTTTACAACATTGGGGACAATGATCCCATTGCTGTAGCTCATAATGGTTTAGATTTTGATGATTGTAACATCTCTGAAGTTATAAAGTTCTTACAAAAACTTGCTAGAAGTCCTAATGCTAGTGCTATAAATTTGGCCTTTACAAAACATATTACAAATGCTCTCATAAAAGCTAGAGAAGAGAAACTAAAACTTGAAACTTCTATTCCTAGGAAGTTAGAATATGGTTGGGAGCCCATCATTAAGATGAGGGTCAATGATTTTGATTGTAATGCTTTATGTGATCTTGGTGCAAGTATTTCTGTTATGCCTAAGAAACTCTATGATATGCTTGACTTGCCACCATTGAAAAATTGTTATTTGGATGTTAATCTTGTTGATAATGCTACAAAGAAACCTTTGGGGAGGATTGATAATGTTCGTATTATGGTTAACAATAACCTTGTCCCCGTTGATTTTGTTGTCTTGGATATTGAATGCAATGCATCTTGTCCCATTATATTGGGAAGACCTTTTCTTCGAACTGTTGGTGCTACTATTGATATGAAGGAAGGTAATATTAAATATCAATTTCCTCTCAAGAAAGGTATGGAACACTTCCCTAGAAAAAGAATGAAGTTACCTTATGATTCTATTATTAGAACAAATTATGATGTTGATGCTTCATCTCTTGATAATACTTGATTCACACTTTCTGCGCCTAGCTGAAAGGCATTGGGAGACAACCCATCATTTTACTACAGCACTTTTGTTTTATATTTGAGTCTTGGAAGTTGTTACTACTGTAGCAACCTCTCCTTATCTTTATTTTATTGCATTGTTGTGCCAAGTAAAGTCTTTGATAGTAAAGTCAATACTAGATTTGGATTACTGCGCAGAAACAGATTTCTTGCTGTCACGAATCTGGGCAGAATTCTCTGTAGGTAGCTCAGAAAAATCTGCCAATTTACGTGCGTGATCCTCAGATATGTACGCAACTTTCATTCAATTTGAGCATTTTCATCTGAGCAAGTTAAGTGCCCCTGTAAAATTCGTCTTTACGGACTGTTCTGTTTTGACAGATTCTGCCTTTTATTTCGCATTGCCTGTTTTGCTATGTTCGATGGATTTCTTTGTTCCATTAACTTTCAGTAGCTTTGTGCAATGTCCAGAAGTGTTAAGAATGATTATGTCACCTCTGAATATGTGAATTTTCAATTATGCACTAACCCTCTAATGAGTTTGTTTCGAGTTTGGTGTGGAGGAAGTTTTCAAGGATCAAGAGAGGAGGATGATACAATATGATCAAGAAGAGTGAAAACTCTAAGCTTGGGGATGCCCCGTGGTTCATCCCTGCATATTTGAAGAATACTCAAGCATCTAAGCTTGGGGATGCCCAAGGCATCCTTCTTCATCGATAACATTATCAGGTTCCTCTAGTGAAACTATATTTTTTTATTCAGTCACATCTTATGTGCTTTACTTGGAGCGTCTGTTTGTTTTTGTTTTTGTTTTTGTTTGAATAAAATCGGATCCTAGCATTCTTTGTTTGGGAGAGAGACACGCTCCGCTGTTTCGTATGAACACATATGTTCTTAGCTTTATTCTTAATGTTCATTGCGAAGGTTGAACTACCTCGTTCATTGATATATGGTTGGAAACGGAAAATGCCGCATGTGGTAAATGGTATAATGTCTTGAATAATGTGATACTTGGCAATTGTTGTGCTCATATAGATCATGTTTAAGCTCTTGCATCATGTACCTTGCACCTATTAATGAATAACTACATAGAGCTTGTTAAAATTTGGTTTGCATGATTGGTCTCTCTAAGTCTAGATATTTTCTGGTTAAGGTGTTTGAACAACAAGGAGACGATGTAAAGTCTTATAATGCTTACAATATGTTTATATGTGAGTCTTGCTGCACCATTTCATACTTGAGTTTGCTTCAAACAACCTTGCTAGCCTAGCCTTGTATTGAGAGGAATTCTTCTCATGCATCCAAATCCTTGAGCCAAAAACTATGCCATTTGTGTCCACCATACCTACCTACTACATGGTATTTCTCCGCCATTCCAAAGTACATTACTTGAGTGCTACCTTTAAAATTCCATTCTTTGCCTTTGCAATATATAGCTCATGGGACAAATAGCCTTAAAAACTATTGTGGTGAAGAATATGTACTTATGTGTCTTATTTCTTAATAAGTTGCTTGTTGTGCGGTAACCATGTTTCTGGGGACGCCATCAACTTTTACCTTTGTTGAATATCATGTGAGTTGCTATGCATGTTCGTCTTGTCTGAAGTAAGGGAGATTTTCATGATCAAATGGTTTGAGTATGCATATTGTTAGAGAAGAACATTGGGCCGCTAACTAAAGCCATGAATCATGGTGGAAGTTTCAGTTTGGACACAAAACCTCAATCTCTTATGAGAATATTATCTGTTGTTGAATGCTTAAGCATTAAAAGAGGAGTCCATTATCTGTTGTCTATGTTGTCCCGGTATGGGTGTCTAAGTTGAGAATGATCAAAAGCGAGAAATCCAATGCGAACCTTCTCCTTAGACCCTTGTACAGGCGGCATAGAGGTACCCCTTTGTGACACTTGGTTGAAACATATGTTATGCAATGATAATCCGTGTTAATCCAAGCTAATTAGGACAAGGTGCGGGCACTATTGGTATACTATGCATGAGGCTTGCAACTTATAAGATATCTTATACATAACTCATATGATTTATTACTACCGTTGACAAAATTGTTTCTTGTTTTCAAAATGAAAAGCTCTAGCACAAAAATAGTAATCCATGCTTCCCTCTGCGAAGGGCCATTCTTCTACTTTATTGTTGAGTCAGTTTACCTACTTCTTTCTATCTTAGAAGCAAACACTTGTGTAAACTGTGTGCATTGATTCTTACATGTTTACCTATTTGTTATATTACTTTGTGTTGACAATTATCCATGAGATATACATGTTGAAGTTGAAAGCAACCGCTGAAACTTATATCTTCCTTTGTGTTGTTTCAAAGCTTTCTACTAAGAATTTATTGCTTATGAGTTAACTCTTATGCAAGTCTTATTGATGCTTGTCTTGAAAGTATTATTCATGAAAAGTCTTTGTTATATGATTCATTTGTTTACTCATTATCTTCATCATTGCTTCGAATCGCTGCATTCATCTCATGTGCTTTACAATAGTATTGATCAAGATTATGATAGCATGTCACTTCAGAAATTATCTTTGTTATCGTTTACCTACTCGAGGGCGAGTAGGAACTAAGCTTGGGGATGCTTGATACGTCTCAAACGTATCTATAATTTCTTATGTTCCATGCTACTTTTATGATGATACTCACATGTTTTATACACATTATATGTCGTTATTATGCATTTTCCGGCACTAACCTATTGACGAGATGCCGAAGAGCCAGTTGCTATTTTCTGCTGTTTTTGGTTTCAGAATCCTAGTAAGGAAATATTCTCGGAATTGACGAAATCAACGCCCAGGGGCTATTTTTCCACGAAGCTTCCAGAAGTCCGAAGGGAAACAAAGTGGGGCCACGACGCCACACTAGGCGGCGCGGCCCAAACCACGGTCGCGCCGGCTTTGTTGTGTGGTTCCCCGTGACTCACACGACCTACCCTTCCGCCTACATATAGTCTTCGTCGCGAAACCCCCAGTACCGAGAGCCACGATACGAAACCTTCCAGAGACGCCGCCGCCGCCAATCCCATCTCGGGAGATTCAGGAGATCGCCTCCGGCACCCTGCCGGAGAGGGGAATCATCTCCCGGAGGACTCTTCATCGCCATGATCGCCTCCGGATTGATGTGTGAGTAGTTCACCCCTGGACCATGGGTCCATAGCAGTAGCTAGATGGTCGTCTTCTCCTAATTGTGCTATCATGTTCGATCTTGTGAGCTGCCTATCATGATCAAGATCGTTTATTTGTAATCCTACATGTTGTGTTTGTTGGGATCCGATGGATATTGAATACTATGTCAAGTTGATTATCAATCTATCATATATGAGTTGTTTATGTTCTTGCATGCTCTCCGTTGCTAGTAGAGGCTCTAGCCAAGTTGATACTTGTGACTCCAAGAGGGAGTATTTATGCTCGATAGTGGGTTCATGCCTCCATTAAATCTAGGACAGTGAGAGAAAGTTCTAAGGTTGTGGATGTGCTGTTGCCACTAGGAATAAAACATCAATGCTATGTCTAAGGATATTTGTGTTGATTACATTACGCACAGTACTTAATGCAATTGTCTATTGCTTGCAACTTAATAGGAAGGGTTCGGATGATAACGGGAAAGTGGACTTTTAGGCATAGATGCAGGTGGATGGCGGTCTATGTACTTTGTCGTAATGCCATGATTAAATCTCTTTATTACTCTTCATGATATATGTATGTGCATTGTTATGCCTTCTTTATTTGTCAATTGCAATTCGTTCACCCAACATGCTATTTATCTTATGGGAGAGACATCTCTAGTGAACTGTGGACCCCGGTCCATTCTTTACATCCCCAAATACAATCTCTGCAATACTTGTTCATTTCTTCGCAAACAATCATCTTCCACACAATACGGTTAATCCTTTGTTACGGCAAGCCGGTGAGATTGACAACCTCACTGTTTCGTTGGGGCAAAGTACTTTGGTTGTGTTGTGCAGGTTCCACGTTGGCGCCGGAATCCCTGGTGTTGCGCCGCACTACACTTCGCCGCCATCAACCTTCAACGTGCTTCTTGGCTCCTACTGGTTCGATAAACCTTGGTTTCTTTCTGAGGGAAAACTTACTGCTGTGCACATCACACCTTCCTCTTGGGGTTCCCAACGGACGTGTGTCTCACGCGCATCACTTGCCCTTTAAAGCTTCGTCACAAGAGATCTTGGCCTTGCTCTTCCATAAAAAATTTGAAGATTGGCGTTGAAGGTACTATAGGTGGCAGAGAGCCGGCGGAACGTCGGCCCAGGCAAGGTTGGCGAGGCCACGAAGACATGAAGCGGAGATAAATGGCCAAACCTAATCGAGTGCAAAGCCCCACTCGAAAAGTCTGGCCTTCCTCGGGTACAAGCAGCCTTCCTCGGTTCCGCCCAAAACGGAGGTCAAGTGAATCCCACCGCATGTTCCCTTTTTTCCTTTTCTTTCTTTTGACGCTTGTCGCCAATAGATGTAGTTTGCGGCAATGTATATTGGTTCACTAGGAACCCTCCTTTTGTAAGGACCATGTAAATGTCTCGAAAATCAATAATCCCTATCTTGCATGATGATTGATGTCGAAATTTTATTTCCGGTTAATTTGATAACTACACTTCAACTCCTGCGTCCTTCCGATGCTACACCTTCATTCTACTCGAAGAAAACGCATCGATGATGAATTCATTGAAGATTTCTCGAGTATGGGTTGACACAAGACTTGGAAGAACTCGCCAACAACTTCAGTCTATGAAGAAGCAAGCACTTGTAATAATGGAACAATCCGAAGATCTGTGAAGGGAGCAAATTGCCCAACAACAAGCTCAGAAGGTATAGCTGAGGAGGCTCTGATTGCGAGATATGGACCATTCTCGAGAAAATTTCATGTGAGCTGACTGACCCGATGCGAGCTTGGAAATGGGTAAACTTTGCAAGTGAAACTTTTCCGATTGTTTCTTCTTCTCCTGCTTGATGATATCGTTGAATAGGTTCTTTTGTGACCGCTGCTGCCGAAGATCAAGGTGGACACAGGTGAATTTCCTTGTCAACACAGCGTTAGACATGGCTCCCTCTTTTGGGCTACCCACAGGCGCACCAAGACAAATGTGAGATTCCAAGATCACCTTTGCCAAGTTCGTGAGTTCCTTGATTTTTGTACCAAAACGCGCCTTTATCCATGGTCTACAGCTCCATGTTCCTGCAATGTTAACCTAAGACTACCCCACTGAATTGATGATCAAGTTTAAGGCTAAAGTAAATCCATGGTTTTGTAAGAGCTCAACTGAAAAAATGTTGTAAGTTGCTCTTATTATGCCAGATTTACCCTCAAAATTAAGGATGTGACCAAAGTGGTTGAAAAATTGTAAAAGGCTGAGGCATGACGGAGGGGTGTCGACAAGATTGCGCGATAGTTACGCCGGTGGAGTGGAAAATAGCTCGGTGACCTTCTTCGGATGGATGCGGGGCACTGCGGATAGTCATTATGCTGATTTCTGCAATTACCTCAAATGAAGAAGATAGGATAAATATAGGCGACCTGTTGGCGAAGTGTTGAATCTATTTTTCCCAGTGTTTAACTATCTTGTCAAGCTTTGTAAATTTTTTGTATATATTGTACTTTAAAAATATCTCCAGTATTTAAAGTATTTTGTGGTGGCCGGTGTCTTTATTTCACCTTTTCTTGCGGTGTTTTAAACCAAGGCAAAAGCGCTATCGTTATATATTGGATGTACGGAGTAAGTTAGACTTTGTCGGGTCAAAAACCCCTAGTTTATCGAAGAAAGATGTATATCACCGATATCTTTATTATGTTATGACAGCGAGGCTTTGCCTCATTAAAAACGTTCGAGCCCCACTCGGGTTCCCTGAAAGGAAAAGTGCGTACTACGAAAACTCACGGGCGTTTCGGTACATTGTATGTTTACATATATATTTTGACTTAAGCGTAAAAGTGCCTAGGGCCGCCACGTTCCGGGGGATTTGGTTCCATAATCGCCTTCTTGTCCTTTATCTGTCCTCACTCCTTCGATTACTTCGGTGACAACATAGGGTCCCTAGCCATGGTGACTCGGGCCCATCGTGGCTATACGGGCCATGAGTCGAAGAGCTAGGTCACCAACCTGGAAAGACCTTGGTCGCAATCGTCGCTGTGATAATTTTTCATATCTTAGCGTGCCAGTGACTCTGGACAATACTTCGTCGCGAGGCTCGTCAAGTGCATCCATATCGTCTTCCAGCGCCCTTCTCGGGTTTCTTCATCAAACTCCATGCTCTCGGAGAATTGTGTTCTATTTCTATCGGTAGTACTGCTTCTGCTCCATGAACCGGGAAAACGGGGTTTCTGAGTTCTTTGTATTGGGTGTCGTTCGTATACTCCACAACACACTTTGTAACTCCTCCGGCCAAGTATGCCGAGCTTTTTCCAATGGTCCTAACAAGCGCTTCTTGATGCCATTGCAGATGATGCCATTGGCTTTCTCGACTTGCCCATTGGTTTGAGGATGTGCAACTGACGCAAAGTTCAGCTTGATACCCACCTCTTCGCAATAATCTTTGAATTCATGGGATGTGAAGTTACTGCCGTTGTCTGTGACAATGCTATGAGGAACTCCAAATCTGAAGACGATGCTCTTTACGAACTTTATTGCCGACGCTGCATCTGGTGAATTTATCGGCTTCGCTTCAACCCACTTGGTAAACTTGTCGACAGCTACAAGCATATACTCGTATCCTCCTGGCCACGCCTTGTGCTGGTGCCACGCCATATCAAGACCCGTTGAGCAAGGGCCACGACAAAGGTATTGGCATCAATTCCGGCTAGAGAGTGAGGTTTTGCGGCAAACCTTTGACACGCATCACAAGTACGAACTATGTCCTTTGCATCTCGATGGCTGTTAGCCAATAAAATCTACTGCGAAAACCTTGGCCGCGATAACTCGGGCTGCTTTGGCATGGTGTCACTTTCTCCTAAGTGCACGTCCTTTAAAAGTGACCTTCTTCAGTGTGTGCGACGTATGGGCCTCCCGATATACTTTTCT